>OV702291.1:420876823-422081823 GCA_916181665.1 Avena sativa | reverse complement strand
TGGAGCACCCTCAGGTGCTCCCCGTGTCATCGTGTGCTCTCGCCGGTGATTCTGCTTCCTCTTCTAACTTCAGCGAGGACCACAGGTGAGTTCCTCTCTCTGTCCCTCTCTTAATATCTGGCTTACCTTGCTACTCTCTGAATGCTTGCCATGTATGAACCCTAATTATATCTGTCCACGACACTAGGGTCCGTCCCTCTATGCTAGGGTTCATCCCTTGATGTCATGTTTATCTAAGGTGGTTTCCTACTGAATCTAGCTGTGTATGATCCACTGCTATACTATGGTTCTTGGTGTGGACAATTAATTCTGTCAGTAAGTTGTTAACGGAACTTTTTCTTATTGTCCTGTATTATGGCTATGATCTGGGTTGAGATTAATTCTCTGGTTATTATTGATATGCTTTGGTATGAAAGAATTGGAGTTGGATATTTAATCCAATTACTCTCTGATACTTGCAGATGATAGAATACAGATATGTCAAATATGATTCCTAATTGTTATGTTAGGAAAATGATTAGGTGTTCTTTTGCAAGCATTGTATTATGGAATCCCTGGTAGAAACTGCTTGGTTAGGATAGGCCCTTGTGACACCCTCATTTGTGTGGTACATAGGTTCATCCAGATACTAGACTGTTTTCTATTTGTGTTCTATTGTGCCTGAGAGTGGCAGAACATTCTATTGGATAAATTAGCCTGTGATGCTGGTCTGAGGCAAAGCTATAGAAAAATAGTTGTTTTCACCTACTGCTTCCTATCTCACATATCCTCTGATGGATAATCCCTAAGTATGATTCCTATAGTGTTTAGGAAAATGATTTGATAGGTTGTTGTAAGAATAGTATAGTGGATCCTTACTGTTTAAGATGAAGTTTAAAGATACATCATTTTTGAGGTGCTACCATCCATAAGATGTGCCTAGAAATGTTTATTCATGGATGCCTGTGTAGCTAGTTATTTAAACTAGATATTTCTATCCAAGATCAGTGATGCAAAGGCTGAGATCTTGGTAGTAGCTTGTAAAGATTTATTACTGGCTTTTTATCTTTCTTCTAGGATGGATATACACCTCACTTGGGTGTTTTTCTGAGAAGATCATATAAAACAACACATGCTCTATTTAATCTATGATGATTTCATCATGTGATGGTTTTATGTGTACTCACCACACTACTTGATGGCTAGTGAGGTTGTGGTGTTGCTTGCTGGCTTGATCTTGTTAACTTGTGCTTGCTGGCTTGATCTGGCTCTGCACCTCCTGGTGCTGCTCCTGTGATCTTGTACTTGGCCTTGCTATCCACCTACTCCACCCCCTCCTTATGTTACCATCTTGTGGTGAACTGGTGGTTGATTTGGTAAATTGGCTAGTGGTTTTGTTAAGGTTTTGGCAAGCTCAACGAGCTCTGAGTGTGTGCTTGAGAAGGAGAAATGACTTCCTGTAACTATGCTTCGACTGGTGCTCTGTTTGAGTGCTTGTACTGCTGCTGCTGTCTTGACAGCACACTCCATGCATTTTGGTGACTAAGCTGGCTAGCTGTGTGGTCTGGTTGTGTGGACTGGCTGTGGATCAGATCAAGTGAAATAATCTTCACCTGTTACCCTTTTACTAGTTACTGTCCTGGTGAAACTTGCCCCTCTTTTTATTACTCTGTGATGTAACATGAACAATGTATTTCATTGTTCACCACTGTGAGTAAAATTAACTAACTAACCCTTTATTTTCCTTTCAATTGCTTTATATTATTTGTAGGAACAAGATCTGGACATACAAGATTTAGTATAGGAGTAGATAGGTAGTATAGGTTTTAATTGTAACCTTCTTTTTATTCCTTTTTGTAAGGAATCTTGTAAAGATATTATTATAAGTTAATAAAGTTTTATTTCTATTCTCTATAATCTTCTACTTTTGATGTATTAATCACCAGTTGTAATCTTATTATGGAATAAAGAAATAAGAATTCATTTCTTATTTAATTTTCCTTGTCTTTAATCCTTATTGTTGTTTACTATATCTATAATATAATCAAACAATGTTAATAAAGTATTTTGGAAAACAATTTAATACTATTAACTCCAAATTTTCAAATTGATTTAAATTTCAAACTTGAATTCAAAATAACTTCCCAAAAGACTTAGAAATTCCTAAAGATCATGTCAAAATTCATAGAAGTCACTATAAAGAGCTATTCCTACCTCTAGTTAGTGAAAAGAACTTTGGTCTCTTTAGATTTTTGTTTGGTGAAAAAATTACCCTGATTTTTTACAGATGCATGCATGCACAAACTTAGATTCCTATTTCTACCCTTCATTGGATCCTAATGCCGGGGTGTTACATCCGGGCTCGTTAGACCCCTGTTCCTTCACGGGACACATCTCCGATAGGTTTTACCAAGGTTTTTCAAAAATCATGGTAGATGGAACCCATCTACCACGAAAATTTAGACTAGGGTAGATGTGTTTCGCTAGCCCTATTGCCTGCTGACATCATGCATACTTCCACGTGGCAAACACCATCAACTTTGAAACCCGTGTCATCACATGGGTAACCAATGATGTCATATCAGTAACCATTGTCATCTCCATGGAATCAGGGTGCCCCGAATCCAACAGGAGTACCACGACTCCGTGAAAGAAGGACCCCGGGGATGATATGAGCCAGGATCCATCTCAGGTTCCCAAGGACGCCCTCCTCAGGAAGGAGGAGCACTCAGGAAGCAACCCTGAAGCAGAGACACTGATGGGACAGAATCGGTGTTCCATTGTGTGTTAGAAAGAATGGCATACCACACGTCTGTCAGTAGAGGCACCATGCCACATTGTGACCATGCACGTTGCACCTCGCCGCGTGGTGACCGGCATATGTTGTGTCCCCTTGATATTATAAAAGGAGGCCCAGGCCGGTCGAGGTAGAGGGAAGGGAACTAGTGAGTACATCCCCAGGAACAACCTCTGTAATCAGTTCATCATGCACCAAAAAGATAGTAGTTGCAGGAAGTAGGGTTTCTCACATTCTGGCCTAAACCTAGGTAAAAACTGGTGTCTTTGTGTGCTTATGTGTTATACTCGACTACCAATCGAGCTTGTCGTACTTTGCACCCCTGGCCGAACTCAAAAAGGGACCTCCATCCCCGGTGTCAAAACCTAGGACATGACATCTGCCAGCCAGGCAGGGGGCACATCTGACATAGGCTCACCTCATCACCATAGCCATGCCAGGACCACTAATTCCCAGTGCATGGGCTACCTTTTGCCTCCTTGGGACCAATGACGAGGTAGCATACATCCTCGGCGCATCGTCCAATCGTCTATTGTCTGAGTGCTCGCTCGGTCCGTCAGGCGAGCATTCAGGGGAACACCACTACCAGAGCACATCGACACCTCCCCGTGGCAAGCGGCGGAGGCAGGGAGTCAACTACAATGACCTCCTTGGAGCCTTGCAAAGAACACATGAGCGTCTGCGTGATTTTTTGAGATGGTTCACCGGAATAATCGCCTTCCTCCCAGAGGAATCCGAGGAGAGAGTGGAGATGGCGTTCTTTTCGGGGTGTGCAACCCTTTGATGAGAGAAAGAATGGTCTCACAAATTTTTAGCTCTACAACATAACTATTCTCTATGGAGGATGACTGCACCCACATGGAGGAGGGAGGTTCCTCCTTCCGTCCTTGATGGTAGGATGAGAAAGCATACTGCTTGACGGGGGTTGGTGATAATATGACCAAGGGACATCTCCAATGGCTCCAGTCTCGTGCTGAGCCGGTGGACTCTCCCAACCTTGCTAGAACAGGAGGGTGCCCCCGGATGCCTAACAACGCCTCTCCCTAACACTGGCAAGGTGAGGCTCATGGAGGAAGATGACCAATATCATCACTAAGGGCCCCGGTGTAAGACTCAAGCCGAGAGAGCATACCCAGCTGCGAGTTGGGGAAGCGATCTCGGATGCCCAAAAGTGCCTTCTCCCGGCCCTTGCAACCCTATCGGCCCCCTGTGGGTGACTAGGGGTGGAAAGCAAGAAGCATCATCAGTAACACGTGGTGCCAAGAGGGCGCTTACTCCGAATCGCTAGGGCTCGGGGCACCCTCGAGTGGCACTCTAGAGACCTCTCTGAGACTTGTGTAGGAAGACGGCTTGAGCAGTCATCGCCGAGCGCCCCAAAATAAAATCCAAGCCAGGCCCGCCATCCTAGACTAGAAGGTGACCCTAGATGCCAGAAAGCGCCTCCTCGCGGTCCCCACAACTTAGGAAGCATGATGCTACAAAATATTTGTGAAATTCAAGATAACTAGAGGCACCCCGAGCAGTGTCCTTGCATCACCTTTTCTTTCGTATGACTCAGGTAGTGGGCTTGTTGCTCATCTCGTATAGGGAAGGATATGGCCCCAAGGACATCGCCGATGGCCCTAATCGCATAGCAAGATAGGGGCATACTTGAGGCCTGATCAGGAGCCTGGATACACCCCAGATGCCTGATAGAGCCCCTTCCCTAGCTTGACAAAGCAAGGCCGCGAAGGGAGATGACCATTAGGACATTTTGTTGGCCCTGAGTTAAAATACGAGCCAGGTACACCTCCTTGACTTTGTGAGCTGGGAGGACGAACTTGAATGCTTGAAAGTGCCCCGTTCTTGGCTCCCGCAACTTGACTGACAAGACACAAATGAATCCCACAAGACGGTTGGAAGGCAGTGCTCGGGTACCACTAGGCTTAAGACAAGTAATTCCTAGGCGCCCATCCTCATCCACGATCTCCTCTGGGAATTTTTCGCCTCAAGGGAGTCATAGCTGATGCGGTTCGTTGCCTAGAAAACAAAAAAACCTACAGTTGCAACCACCAAGATCATATCTTGGAGATACATGTAACGGTTTTAGATGGACTCACCCTCGAAGACCCTAACACGGGATAATGTTCCCGCAAACAAACGTGGCTATTGTAGAGTGTACATGACCGTCCTCAAGGATGCGATGATAGTACGACAAGTGCAGCACCTCCGTAACCGGTCACACATACAGTGTGTTGACGACTTCCGTCCCTCGCTCCAGCGCGACAGTGGAAGTAGGGGATCCTCGGGAACTCCGCCAACACTACAACATGGTGGTGATAGTGGTGAAGACGATCTTGAGCAGGTCTTCACCTAAGAACCTCACTCTTGGCAATGGACAAGGCTAGAAGGGGAGGAAGATGCCAACCAAATGGCATATGAGAGGAGAGGTGAGTGTGTGTGTGAGAGAGAGAGGAGAGGAGGGGACTTTTATAGGTGATGGGGAAGCCCAAGGGGGCATGGTGCACAGCCATATGGCTGGCCCCACCTCTTCCCCAATTGTGTGGGTGGACTCTCCACCCAGATAAAAACACTCTCCATTTTCTCCCATTTATTCGGCACTCAAAAATCAAGAGTCTCTCCATTAAAACCACTTTTAATTCACTTGATTTAATGTCACTCATTTAATGAACACTTCATTTAATGAGTACTTCATTTAATTAACACATTAACAATTCAATCCCCGATGATACTTCGATACAACGAAACTATTCCGGCAGATTTATCAGAATAATTCCTGCGTTGTCCGGTATTTTCTCTGGTGTTCCCTATCCACTCAAATGCACTGAATACCCTTAAGTGTGTCTCCCTATGGGTTGCGAACTGTATGGACATGATTGAGACATTCTCTGATCAATAATCATTAGCGAGGCCTAGAGATCCATAATGACTCCCACCAGTTCATGAGATGACTTAGTGATCGCATGACCTTTTATTCGCAGCAACCAATTCCTTTTGTCTCACGATATTTCACTTTTTCTGGGATCCGATCATTCAGTATCATCCATACCTAGTTCAATCCCGTTACTGACAAATACTCTTTTCTTGTTCCCGTGATATAACATTCTTAGTGATCGTTATCACTTGCTTGCAAGCTATGTTAATGTGATATCACCGAGAGGGCCCTAAGTACATGTCTCCGTCATTAGGATGGACAAATCCCACTCTTGATCCACGAGCCTCAACTAACACTTTCCAAGTATCTGACGTAACCTTTATAATCACCCTGTTACAGTGTGATGTTTGATGCAATCAAAATACTCTTTCGGAGTCAGTGATCGACGTGATCTCATGGTCTAAGGATTAGGGTTACTTTGAATGACGTTATAGTAGTGTAACATAATGGCCTGATCGTGTTACTATAATTTGGGAGTATGTTCATCACATCATTATACCAATGTTGTGACCTTATCATTAACAACATCCAATGTCATGATCAGGAAACCTTGATCATCTGTTAATCAACAAGCTAGTGTAATGAGAGGCATCACTAGGAACCTTTTCTTTGTTTATTAAACACACATGTATTAACGTTTCTGGTTAACATAATTATAGCATGAGAAAGAAACATTTATGATAAACCTAGAGTATAATATAATAACCATTTTATTATTGCCTCTCGGGCATATTCCTTTCAGTCTCCCACTTTCACTAGAGTCAATAATCTAGTTTGAAAAACTTGCGCAATCAACACCTATGGCTATCTAGTGTTGTATATACGTGTTTGCTAGTGGCAAACATAATCTCCGGATCTGTTGCTTTCAAGTCCATGTGTATTTGCATGCCTTTGCATCTTTACTCATCACTTATTCTTAAATGAGATGGCATTGTATAAATTTGGTCCTTTGGTGAGACCTTACTTCCTTAAGGTTTAAAACATGTTGATGTTATCGTTGTACAATAGATCATCATAGTATTATCCCATTGTGAACCACACCTAGTTCCTTTGTTGCTACTACACCAGTATACTTAGCCTTTCGTTGTAATATCCGTCATAATACTTAACATTTTGTAACTCATCCAAATCTATCATGGAACTTTCTTCCATTACATTGTGCCACCTTAACCTATAGCCTAAATTGAGATAAACTTAGTTTGTATTTGGTGACAAAACTAGTACCAATGTAACACTTTACAATGAACTATCTGAACTATCTATATAGTGTCAATGTAACACTTTACAATGAACTATGTGTATAGTGTCAATGTAACACTTTACAATGAACTATCTGTCAAATCTATATACAGAATATGTATTCTTTGTTCTTCCAAAGATCATAAGAATATCCTTACTATCGTCCAATGATCATCTTATGAGTCATCCTGGTATATGCATAACATTTAGAGCATAGGACATATCTGGATATGTACATATCACTGTATGATTGATTAAGATATTCATGTGATTTTACTTACCAAGTGTCAAAACACTTGAATCTCGTTTATCAAGATATTCATGTGATTTTACTCACTAAGTCTAAAACACTTGAATCTCGTTTATCAAGATATTCATGTGATTTCACTCACCAAGTGTCAAAACACTTGAATCTTGATTCCTCACTAGGTATCAATATACTTGAATCTTGATTCAACCTTTTCCATGTGGCAAGAAATTTTCTTGTTGTTTCCATATTGAACTCATTCAATATTTCATCTATGTACATTTAGCATAACAATATTAGCGTCTCAATTTATCCAAAATAGACTTTGATGCCAAATATTCTAGTTTTTCCCAAAACTTTCATTTAAATCTAATTTTAATGAAATCCTTCACTTTTGTTAATAAAAGATACATCATTTCCAATCAACAATATGTCTTATACACAATGTATTAGAAATATGTCTCAATGCTCCCACTTAATTTCTTGCAAATGCGAGCATCTTCATCGTCTTTGATGAAATTAAACATTTTAACATTTTCATCACGATGAAGATTCCAACTCCGCTATGCTTACTTCAGCTATTGAAGTTTGCATGCCTTTTTAGCATCCTTTGATTTAACAAAACCCCTCGGATTGTGTCATGTACACGTCCTAGGTAACCATTCTATTAGAAGAACATTGTTTTGTTTATTCGACTAGCATATACAACAATTGACATATGTAGTGGTTGCTACACTAATCCACCCATACTTTTTATTGCTACGAAAGATCGAATCTTATCGTATTCGACTCCTTGAACATTGTTGTAAACTCTTTACAGACATGTCGACTATTTCATAGATGGAAAACATCCATGTTTGTTTCTTTTATAGATCCAAATACGAACGATAGGCCTTATGCCTTTCAGGGTCTTCCAAGTTTAGTAACTTGGTCTCTCGTGTATGGAACTATCATGGATTTATGGCTTCAGGCCATTTGACGGAGTCAGGGTCTATCATCGCTTCTTGATACGTTGCAAACGTATCTATAATTTTGATGTTGCATGCTTGGTTTTATCTACTTTTCTTATGTTTTATCCACACTTTAAAGTACTTTCTATACACTTTCTTGGACTAACCTATTAACAAGAGCCACAGTGCCAGCTGCCTGTTTTCTGCTGTTTTTGGTTCCAGGAAAGTTAGAGAATGAATATTCTCGGAATTGGACGGGACAAAAGCCAAAGTCAGTTTTTCACCGAGGGAGACACGGAGCCAGAGTACGAGACGGAGAGGGGCCAGGGGGCCGCCACGCCACCTGGTTGCGCGGCCAAGCCTACGGGAGCTACCATCAATCTACAACTGTTTACTACTTTATGTTTACTTTCTGCAAACTATTAATTTCTTCCACACAATACATTTAATCCTTTGTTTTCAACAAAACTGGTGAGATTGACAACCTCACTATAAGTTGGGGACAAAGTTCTGTGGTTGTGTTGTGCAGGTTTCCACGTTCCTGCTGGCGCCGGTAGTGCGCCCTGCCAAAGTCCATCTAGCAACACCTTGGAGGTGTTTCCTTGCTCCTACTGGATTGATAATCTTGGTTTCATAACTAAGGGAAAACTTCCTGCTGTGCTCATCATACCTTCCTCTTGGGGTTCCCCAACGAGCTCATTAATACACGAGTCAACACTTCTCTGCATGTAGTTAGTTCATCATTGTCAAATAATAATGATTTAATCTCAAATCTTAGTATTTGATTGTTTTCTCGACCTACGCGGTTCAATAGGAACTTAGATCTCCATGACCACAACCTTTGAGGCACGGGAGCCATGAGCATTATGGCTGCCTCTGGGACACTTTCTGGCGCTGCGTAACTCAGGACATATAGCTAAGGTTCCACGACCTTATCAAAGTTCTATTGTCCTCCCACTTAACTTTTCACGTAAATTCCTTATCAAGAAACTTGACATTCTAAGCGACAAACACTTTTCTATTCCATGTTATGGAGGAATACCCAAAATTTCTTTGTGATAACCTACAAAGATATGCTTATCCGACTTTTGTTGTAAATATTTTACTTATGTCTAGCATACCAAAATTTTAGAAAAGACAACTTGGATTTTATCCCAATCCATAACTCATATGGTGTCATTTCAACGGATCATGATGGAGCTCTTTTCAGTGTAAAAGTGATAGTCACTAAAGCTTAATATTCCAAAATATAATGGCAATTTAATAAATAACACCATTGATCCTACCATATCAAACAAGGTTTGATTACATCTCTCGAATACAACATACTTCTATGGTTTATCGGGAAACATAAATCCATGGAACGATTCCTTGAATCTTAGGTGTTTTTGCTAAACTTGTAACTCAAATATTTTCCTTTTTGATCCAATCATAAATTCTTTATTTTTCATTACAATGATTTTCCACTTCATCTTGAAATGATTTGAGCATTTTCAAATGTTTCATACTTCCTCCTGATTAAGCAAATATACATATATTCACTCAAATCTTTGGTTAAAGTATATGAAGTTTGAATGATCCACCACATACGGTTACACATAATGGACTATATGCATCAATATGCACAATGTCCAATAAGCACATAATGGACTATATGCATCAATATGCACAATGTCCAATAAGTTAGTTGTTCGTTCCTCTTTGGCCTATGAATGAAATTTAAATCATTTCCAGGAAATTCTCACAAGCGTCAATTGATTTAAAAATCAAACAGACTAAAATTCCATCAACATGGAGTTTCTTCATGTTTTCTTTCCAATATGATTTAAACTACAGTGTTACTCATAAGTGATATTCTAATCATTCGTCTTACGATACCTCTAGCATAAGTATTTATGGACGTGATTTATCCAACTAGATTTGTAAGAGTTTATCCATCTTTAATGGAATACGGTTATTATTTGAATAACCATCGTTCTCATAATACCGGAACAAAATAACAATTATTGAAATACAAATCTTGAAGGCAAGCTTTGATGTCAACGAGAAACATAATAACACTTTATTTGTTTTCGATGAACATCATCACATATTCTTTTGCTAGTTACTTAGGCCATTGCAGTTCATGAATTGTGTTGCTCTGTGTGAAAATTTCACACCAATCAATTCAATATCCAATACCAAAGAAACGCATTGTTTAACAAGAAAAGAATACACCCATAACATGTATATCATTTATATACCTAAGCTGGACATTTCTAGTCTTTTCTTTTCTGACAAATATTTCCAAGATTCTCTTTTAGCATTTCATTTTCCTTTTTAAAAGAATCTATCAAAATAAATAGTGGTGCCATATATATGACACATAGTTCAAAGCGTGTATTGTCAAATACTAATACCGTTGGACTTGCACTTTTGAAGTAGATCATCATCATCAAATGACTGGCGTTCTTTCAAAATTTCATTCCTTTTAGTAATCCTTTTAATGCAGTAAACATTTTACCTACATCTTCTATCCATCCTTATCATGACAACTTTTATGATCAGGCTACTATAGCTCATAAGGATGAATCGCGAATATATTGTTAAATTCCAAAACCTTTTGGGTGACCAGGACGCCTAGAATCTCCAACCTTTGCAAATTCTCATACAATACGAGAATATGTATTTTAAGAAATTATACTCCATCATATTGCAACCAAGACATTATTTCAGATATCACAATATCTTCTACACATGATGGTTTCTGAAAGAATTTTCAGCTCTTAGATAACATTGATATTAAAAAATAGTATCAAGAATCATGGAGGCAAGCATGATACTTAGATATTAACGCTAGAATTTGTTACTCTTAATTCAATACAACTTATTGAATTTCACAGAGTAAGTGAGGTTTGCTGAAAGTTTGCAATAGTACTTTAAATTTTAGATTGACACTCCTAAAACAATACGATACCATCTCGTAAAGTAAAATTTTAGAATTCTATAGTTCTATTATCTCAATTATAGCTAAAAACAAGGTAGTAAACGAATGCTAGTGACTACAACAAACTATGAAAATTCACTTTGATTTAGTTTATGAAAATTTGAGTTCAAATTAATCCAAATTACCAAATTGAACTCCCACTCAAAACAACATCCCTCGAGTCGTTTTAGTGATTACATGAACCAAATTCACTACACCACGATCGATCATCACGAGTGGTGGTGCAGCTCCAATGGCGAGCATCATATGGGCATCATATCATTCATATGACTCATGCTTTACCTTTAGGTTCATGTTCCAAGGCCATGTATGTACATGCTAGACTCACCAAGTAAGAACCTTAGTATCCGTGTGTGTAAAACTGTGTTACACCCGTTGTATGCGAACATAGAGTCTATCACACCCGATCATCACGTGGTGCTTCGAAACGATGAACTTTCTTAATGGTGCATACTAAGGAAGAACATATTATTATCTTGATATTAGTGAGAGGGATCATCTTATAATGCTACCGCCAAGTTCTAAGCTAGACATAAGCAAAATAAGATGTAAACAAACATCATGTGCATAAAGTGATATGATATGGTTCTTGCACTTGATCACTATCTTGTGCATCATGGTATGATCTCTATCATTCCATTTGTGTAGTGACAATGTCTTTGGCGCTTTCACTTTGTTATAGTTCTCGAGAGTATCTCACCATACTAAAATTATAACATTTACCATATCATGACACATGCCCAGCAAAAATAAAACTAGATGCTTCTAATTTATCTTTTGCATATTTTATGTGGCTTTAGGCTTTCGAAGATAGAATCGATCTTACCTACGAACAAGGAACCACAACGATGATAATCGAATAATTAGCGACCCGTTGTAAATTAGATATCAACTATAGTGGGAGAGACAGACAACCGCTAGCCACTTATGCAAAACTAGTTGCATGTCAAGCGTGAAACAAGTCTCATGTGCGAGGACATATAAAGTTTGTCCGGCCCGCTTCATCCCACTATGCCGCCAATATCCAAAATACATGAAGGTTGTAATAATATGATCATCAACACCCACATATTCAAATGTGTTCTAACCGTTAAAAGCATCTATGCATAGACATAGCTCTGATACCACTGATGGAGTTTGTTGCATGGAAAACAAAAAAAATCCTACGGTTGTAACCACCAAGATCATATCTAGGAGATATATGTAACAGTTTCAGATGGACTCACCCTCGAAGACCATAACATGGGATAACATTCCCGCAAACAAATGTGGATGTTGTAGAGTGTACACGACCGTCCTCAAGGACGTGATGATAGTACCACAAGTGCATCACCTCAGTAATCGGTCACACATACGGTGTGCTGACGACTTCCGTGCCTCGCTCTAGCGCGGCATCGGAAGTATGGGATCCTCAGGAACTCTGCCAACACTACGACATGGTGGTGATGGTGGTGAAGAAGATCTTGAGCAGGTATTCGCCTAAGCACCTCACTCTTGGCAATAAACAAGGCTAGAAGGGGAGGAAGATTCCAACCAAAGGGCATATGAGAGGAGAGGTGAGTGTGTGTGAGATACATAGGAGAGGAGGGGCGCCTTTTATAGGTGAGGGGGCAGCCCAAGGGGGCATGGTGCACAACCATATGGCTGCCCCACCTCTTCCCCAATTATGTGGGTGGACTCTCCACTCACATAAAAACACTCTCCACTTTCTCCCATTTATTCTCCACTAAAAAATCAAGAGTCTCTTCATTAAAACCACTTTTAATTCACTTGATTTAATGTCACTCATTTAATGAACACTTCATTTAATGAACACTTCATTTAATGAACAATTCATTTAATGTACACTTCATTTAATGAACAATTCATTTAATGAACACTTCATTTAATGAACACATTAACAATTCAATCCCCAAGGATATTTCGATACATCGAAACTATTCTGTTAGATTTATCAGAACAATTCCTATGTTGTCCTGTATTTTCTCCGGTGTTCCCTATCCACTAAAATGTGTCGTCTACCCTTAAGTGTGTCTCCCTATGGGTCACGAACTGTATGGAAATGATCGAGACATTCTCCAATCAATAATTATTAGCGGGACTTAGAGATCCATAATGACTCCCACCAGTTCATGTGATGACTTAGTGATCGCGTGACCTTTTATTCGCTGCAACCAATTCCTTTTGTCTCGCGATATTTTACTTGTCCAGGATCCGATAATTCGGTATCATCCATGCCTAGTTCGATCTCATTACTGACAAGTACTTTTTTCTCATTCCTATGATATAACATTCTTAGTGATCATGATCACTTGCTTGCAAGCTATGTTAATGTGATATCATCGAGAGGGCCCTAAGTATATCTCTCCGTCATCAGGATGGAAAAATCCCACTCTTGATCCACGAGCCTCAACTAACACTTTCCAAGTATCTGACGATAGCTTTATAATCACCCTATTACGGTGTGACGTTTGATGCAATCAAAATACTCTTCCGGAGTAAGTGATTGACGTGATCTCATGGTATAAGGATTAGGGTTACTTTGAATGACATTATAGTAGTGTAAACATAATTGCTTGATCGTGTTACTATACTTTGGGAGTATGTTCATCGCATCATTCTACCAATGTTGTGACCTTGTCATTAACAACATCCAATGTCCTTATCAGGAAACCTTGATCATCTATTAATCAACAATCTACTGTAATGAGAGGCATCACAAGGAACCTTTTATTTGTTTATTAAACAAACATGTATTAACGTTTCTGGTTAACACAATTATAGCATGAGAAATAAACATTTATCATAAACCTGCAATATAATATAATAACCATTTTATTATTGCCTCTAGGGCATATTCCTTCCAGTAGAACCACGTCCAGAAAGCACTCGTTCAACGATGTTGGCGATTAAGAGCACCCCCACCAATCTCGGTACTCAGTTCAAGCAAGCAAGCCTCCTTGGCAGGAGGCCACGGACTTCACATCCCTTCATGACTAGTTAAGCGGTTGTCACCCAAGTAAAAACCACCACTTTACGCTATGATCCACTAAGCAGGAGTACCCTTGAACACCCACCTCACAAAGCTCATCTCTAAGAACGATGTGAACCACATCGAGCCATTTGCAGATTAAGAATGGGCGAATTTCGTGGGAAATCGCCCCTGTGCCCTACGATGAGGTAAACACGAGGAGAAACAACCACCTTCGGGTTTCTAGGGAGCGATGATCCCAAATCACAAGTAGTGCTCGGGGGCTCTAACGGATCCCCAGGAACTCTTCTCGTCAAGAGGCGGGAAAGGGTAATCATCCCATTCATGGGACCACCCTACCAAGCCTACCAAAGGAAAATATACTAGAATCTTCGTGGCAGGCTGCCATAGATCTTTGCAAGAAGCAAGAGACCGGGTCGGCAGGGCTAGAACATTTTCCAGCCTCCATTCCTTGGGCCTAGGAAGAATCACTCACGCTCAGTGCGGATGCAGAACCTCCTCGAAGAAAAGCATTTGAAGATAGAAGAGAACCGGTGGTTCCTCATGCGAGGAATTCCACATGCCCAACTTCGGCTGCCGCTAGACAGCCATGGAGAAAGTCTTCGTGAAACAAACCGTAGCTTCTCTTCCCCCGCCCCACACATCAATGATGTCTACAAGAGCCCATATCGTTTGTAGCTAGTTTCGAAGTTCAGATATCGATCCCATAGGGAGCCCAAAGGTAAGTGTTTATTGGTGAAGTCTCTGTCACACCCAAAGTGTTTATTGGTGAAGTCTCTGTAAATTGACTGCAAGTGTTGAAATAAGAATGGTTTTGATTAAATGCGATAGATTTAAATAAGACTAGAATGTAAACTTCAGAAATAAAAAGCATAAAAATAAAGAACGACTTTGCTTGTTTGTTGTTTCCTGCAGATGACGAAAGAAGGCGCGAGGAGATTCAATTCATGGTTATAGTGACTGTGCCAGGTGGATGAATGGTAAATGTAACAATTATAATCTCATAGATATATGTGTAGGAAAATAACCCATAATTAGCCGGAACTCCTCTTGGTAGATTTCCTCCCAACTTCAATAATCCTACTAGCCAACTACCAAAACCATGGTCAGACACTAGATGATTAAGACCCTTCAGGTTGCTTAGAAATTAAGCTCCTTAGATCCGACTAATGCAATAAGCACGGTGGTTACTCGTTATCCTCGAGTCAACTAGCTTTCCATTAATATCCCTGTGTCACCCAGGGGTCGCCGGTCCACTAGCGTACAAGATCTTATCTGTGTAGAACAAGGTATCATGTTGTCTGGGCCCTTAATTGGACAACAAGCATTAGGAATCCCATAGATATCCAAGCACACATATTATAATATTTATAATCAATCACAAATTAGCGGAAAATATACGAAGGCACATCACATCTCACCAATCCCCTACATCTCCCACGCCCAAGGGAATTACTTACACATGAGAGAAGAGCAGATCATCAATATAATTGAATAAAGGGAATTCATCTTGGTATTACAGTGGAGATCCACAATAAGAATAGAAAAAATATCCAACACAATTCAAGATGGAAAGAAACAATCTCAAACCGTAGTCTTGCAAGGTGGAGATCCCTCTCTCTCTCTCAAGTACAAGTAGTGGCTATGGGGTGTATTGGCTAGGAGGTCGAAGATCGTGGAGCGAGATGAAGAATGTCCTCTCCTTCTTCTCCAGATCTCTTCTTTCTCCCTTCTGGATGGCGTGGCGGCTGCTGTGTTCTGTTTTCGTTGTCCGTCCCTTCATGGAAGTTGTCCCTTTTGACAAGATAGAGGCGGCGACAACTATATGGCGAGAACTATACGACCATTACTACCGTATAGTTGGTCGTCACGCCGTCTGTGAGCTCCCCTCGCGTGCTTCCAAAGTGGGACTTGTTTTTTTTCTCCAGAATATTGTATTTCTCTAGTTAAATACTTCAGTTGATGTTCAGAACCTGGAACACACATTAAAATCCAAGTTTTCTTCGCTACCGAAGTATTAGCGTTAGGTAAAACCAGAAAATTATCAAATACAGGAGAAAACTATCAATAAAAGCTACCAAAAATGTGTAGAATCTCATAGCTATCAACTCCCCCAAGCTTAGATGTTGCTCGCCCTCGAGTGACAAGGAAATAAGGAAGAATAACGGAGATTTGAGACCGAAAGGAAAGGAACTTACAAGTTCGAAGTGGTGTCAAATTATTTTCTTCTCAATCCCTGCAATCTTAAATATGATCATACAAGTATTCACAAGATTTCACTGAGTCCACCTCCTAACCACGTATATCTTGCTAGCAAATAAATCATATGCCCAAGCAAGTGTCAGAAGGTTTAGCTAGGAAGGTGAGACAAATTCTTTTGGTACCCCTCTTTGTTGAGAGATGAAAACTTTTGTTCTTTCTTATTTAACCAATTAAGAGTACTCAAGTTGGCACCAAAATATTTAATTTAAGAACAACTCATCTAGTCCCATATCAAAATTTCAAGACTGAAAGGAGCTAGTGAGATGGCCCCGCTCCCACCCTCCCCGTAGCCTAGCCTAGCTCCACCAGCCCTGCCGCCGCTGAACCCTCTCTGGCAGCCGCCCCAGCCCTCCCCCCTCCCTCCCTCCCCCCTCCGGAAGATGTCGTCCTCTAGCTCCACCGCCGGCGACCACCGGCCGGCCAACGAGCGCCGCTGGGCGGGCTCGGAGGTGGAAGGTTCCGGCAGCCGCTCCTACCGCGATGTCGCGAGCTCCTCCCCTCCACCGGCTGCCGCGCCCATGGCCAGAGCCGCTGCAACCTCCCCGGTGACTGTCGGGCCTAGCGCCGCTCCCGCGGGATGCGCCCCGGCTCAGGCCCGTGTGGGGCCCCGCTCCGAGGTCCACCGCGTGCCGTCCCCCGCCGCCGTGGACGAGGAGGGCTTTCGCCAGCCGCGACGCAAGAGCCAGCGCCGCTACGAGCGGAATGCCATGCCTCCCTCCCATCTCCTCTCTGATGCTGTCGTACTCCCTCGCTGAGGGCCACAGACGAGCTCTGCTTCCGCTGCCTCGCGCCTGGCCACTTCCTTCGTGACTGCACCAACAACGTCCACTGCCGGAAGTGCCTCGTCTCCGTCCATGAGTCCTGGCAGTGTGGGCGACGCCAGGACCGTGACAACCACCAGGCACCTGAGCAGGGCCGGACGCGCGGCAGCGCTCCCGTGGACGGTGTCGCACCCAGGGCTGCTCTACGCACTGCGCTGGATGCCCCTGGCCGTGCCGCTCCACCAACACACCAACTGCCTGCTCAGGCCGCCACGCCGCCACCAACGACTGAGGGCCCAAGCCTGACAAGCGCCAACGCGCCTGTGGCTGACGCCGCGCCCAGACCGGCTCCGCGCGACGCACGTGATGCCTCTGGCCGTGCTGCTTCGCCTGTGCAAGGCGCGCCGTCACGTGCTCCCTAGGCCGTGCGTGTGGCTGCACCAACGACGTCTGCCCCATCACCAACTCCGGCACCCCCAGCAGCAGCCGCCATGCCACCGCGCGTCATCATCTCACGCACGGCGGAGATGGTCGCCGCTGAAGAGGTACTGCAGCGTTCCTTGGTGGCCACGATCACCGGCACTAGACCCCATGTAGCCACCAGCGATGTGGAGAGGGTGTTGTGCGCCTCCCTCCAGCTCAGGGAAGGGGACTTCTCCGTCCACGCGCACCACCCGAAAGATTTCTTGATCATCTTCCACACGAAGACTACATTCGACCGCGTCGCCGGCGACCATTTCATCTAGG
The DNA here is from genome assembly GCA_916181665.1 of Avena sativa. Taxonomy (NCBI): domain Eukaryota; kingdom Viridiplantae; phylum Streptophyta; class Magnoliopsida; order Poales; family Poaceae; genus Avena; species Avena sativa. The sequence goes on along the minus strand of OV702291.1, from coordinate 422,063,928 downwards.
ACCAGGGCTTCACATTGCTGATACGGCCATGGTGCAAACTGGCCCATGCCAACATCGGCCACATGGAGTACCACGTCGAGCTTGAGATCCGCGGGATCCCGGCACAGGCATGGCACCTCTCCACGGCGGAGCATATCCTTGGCACTAGCTGCTGGATTGAGAGACTCCATATGGGAACGCGCTCGCGAACCAACCTCGCCATGTTCCACATCTTCGGCCGCTCTCACGACCCGACGGAGATCAAGCACAACTCTATCCTAGAGATATTCGAGCAGCTGCCGGGCAGGCATCCCACCTCGCTGCCCATTGTCAGAATCCTCACCTACCCCATCACTGTATGCCTCATCAGTGCTGTGATTGATGTTGACGAGCTGGAGGTGGACGGCTCCCACGACGGCAGGGGCGATGGTGGCCCGGGCGGAAGGAACGACAATGCTGGGAATGGCCACGGTTGCGGCCTCCCACGCCGCAGGAGCCGCAAGCGCCATCGCACCGACGAGGCGCCTGATGGACGTGCAGATGGTATGGCGGTCGACGTCGTCGGCTGGACGGAGCGCAACATGGGCCATGCCGATGGTCTCGCATGCGACACCACATGGCCCTCTTCCCGTGCGCTGCCGGCCGTACAAAACGCCGGTTGTTCCATGCAACCATGGCCACAATCGTGTGGGGCCTAGGGGCCACGTCGCCGTCCTAGAAGAGGCAGAGGAAGGTACCAAAGAAAGCAACTACCAGCCAAAATCTGGCGGGTCAAAGCTGCAAAGCCGCAACAGAAACAGCCATCTGACGACCAACGGTCAGAACCAGCTGGAACAAGCTCATTAGAGACCACCCCGCCCGTGCCCACTAGCCCCTGGAAGGATTCAAACTCGCCGTCGCCTAGTACGCACGACAACCCCTTTGCTGATGGGCAGGGGCTGGACACGACCATCTCGGAGCCACTTCGGGATCATGACCAACCTTTGTCGCTGCAAAGCGAAGTTGCTGATTCTATCCCAGAACGGCTCGTACCGGCCAGCCCCACCTTTAAGGTGGTACTTTTGTCGGGCGAGGATGGCGCTTCAGGATCGAAACAGCAGGCAAATGTTTTGTTGGCTTCTCTGGTCCAGGACATGGGGGCAGACGAGGGCGGGTAGCCAGATCAGGGTCCCATGCCTGGAGGCACCGTGCCAGGGGCTGGGGACCAAGCCGCTCCAAGCCCACGGCCCACCTAGGAACACGAGATCTCCACACCTCCCACCACCGCATGTGAGACCTCTCCCACGCGCTTTTTGCAAAGTCCCACAAGCTCTGGCGGCAATATCGAAAACAACCGCACCTGCAGAGGCCACGACACTGGTGCAACTCCAACCAGGACGTCCGGGCGTTACGACTCGCCTCGTGTCTATGAACACCGTCGCTCTCACAAGCGGGCCACCACGCCCCAACAACCGGCGCAAGAGATCTGGACGCTAGGCAGCTTCCTAGCCTCTGCAACGAAACAGCTGAACCCGCTCCTACCTACGCCAGGGAAGAAACAGCAACGTCTACCCCTGAACTTCGCCCCGAGGAGAGGACGATCAGCCACATCGGGCTCGGTGCCTCCAACTGCAGAGCGTCGCGCCCAAGTGCAATTGCTGCGCACCTTGGGCATCATTGGGGTAGACCAGGTGATCACCGCGACCGAGATGAAGGCATATGATGATGTGTTCGCCATACCTATACCTCGCGCCGTCCTCGCCGCTATTGTGGCACTCATGGACCGCACCTTACCTGGCGAGCCCACAGCGGCGGCAACACAGCAGCAGGGCAGCCCTGTCCAGGCCTAGCTGCGACTTTCTCCGCGATTGACGATCTCTTTTCTATGGATTACGAAATAAAAATTGTCATTTGGAACGTAAGGGGTTTGAACGCACGGGCTAGACCGATTGACATCCGCTCGTTGATCGCCACCTCAGGGGCGACCATTGTTTGCTTCCAAGAGACCAATATGGAGCTGCTCTGCTCCTTGGTCATCCTGGAAACCCTTGGCCCTGATTTTGACGATTACACATACCTCCCGGCTGATGGAACAAGGGGGGGCATCCTACTGGCTTGGAAAAGCCGAGAGGTGTCCATTACTGACCCTGTTTTCACAACAAATACGCTATCGGCCAAGGTTTGCACACTGGCTAATACTATCACGCCTTGGTGGATTATGATGGTGTATGGGCCTCAGGAGGATTAGGTGGCCTTCCTCCAGGAGATCAGGGATGTGCGGGCTGAATGGGATGGACCCTGGATGATTTGCGGGGACTTTAACCTTATCTACCACGACGAGGACAAGAGCAACAACAATCTTGACCGACGCATGATGGGCCGATTCCATCGCACGATCAACGACCTAGCACTAAAAGAGGTGTACCTAAATGGACGCCGCTACACGTGGTCCAATGAGTAGAGCCCACCCACCTTGGTGCACCTGGATCATGTGCTATGCACCGCGGATTGGGAAGAGCAGCATAGCGCATGCCACCTTCGTTGCCTGGCATCGGTGGTATCTGACCACAACCCCCTTCCGCTTGACTGCTCCCCATCGCCAACAGTGCACAGACGCTTTCACTTCGAGGACTATTGGATCCGACATGATGGTTTCCAAGAGGCTGTGGTGGAAGCATGGAGTTTGGTACATGACCCTGACCCATTCCAACAGATGATGCTACGCCTCCAAGCTACGACAAGAAAACTCACAAGCTAGAGCTCGCGAACCATTGGGAATGTAAGACACAAGTTGGCGCTCTCTCGTGAGCTACTACTCCGATTCGACAAGGAACGAGAGGACATGGTGCTCACGGAGGATGAGGATTGGCTGCGGAAACAAATCAAAGTATCATATTTGGGATTGGCATCCTTGGAACGCACCATCGCGCGCCAACGTGCCCGCATCGCTGTACTAAAGGACGGGGATGCAAACACCACATTCTTCCATCGCCAATGCACATACCGCCGCCAGAAAAACAAAATCCACAGCCTATCTGTTGAGGGCCGCGTCCTCATCGACCACCGTGACATGGCAGAGGCGGCATTCTTGCACTTCGACGGGTTACTGGGTACTGAAGTGAGCCGCGATGGCACACTAGACCTAGATCATCTCATCGAGCCGGCGACCACGCTAGATGATTTAGACGCGCCCCTCGGTGCTGAGCAGATTTGGAACGTCATCAAAAGCCTGCCAGCCCGCAAGGCGCCGGGGCCTGACGGATTTACGGCGGAATTCTTAAGGGCATGCTAGAGCACGGTCAAGCATGATTTCGTCGCTGTGTTCCAACAGTTGTTCGAACTACGAGGCCGGGGTTTCGGCAAACTAAACCAGGCGCTCCTTACCCTGCTGCCCAAACGCGAGGACGCCAACTGCTTGACAGACTACAGACCAATCAACCTAATCCATCTGGTGGCCAAAATCTTTGCCAAGTTATTATCGCTCCGTCTTTCTCCCAAGCTCGCTAACCTGGTGAGCCTGGTATAGAATGCATTCATCCCGGGACGTAGCCTGCACGACAATTTTGTATTGGTGCGCCAATCTGCACGATTACTCTACAAGCTCGGAGCACCATGCGTCCTCCTCAAGCTGGATCTGGCGCGGGCATTTGATTCGTTGTCCTGGCCTTTCTTATTTGAGGTTCTGAGGAGATATGGCTTCACCGACAGATTCCTGGAATGGCTCGCAATCCTACTAGCATCGGCGAGTACCAGAGTCCTAATCAATGGGGAGCCAGGCCCGCCAATCTAGCATAGACGGGGACTGCGTCAGGGCGATCCCCTCTCGCCGCAGCTGTTCGTCTTGACTGTGGACACCCTAGGCAGACTCGTCAAACGAGCAATTGACCTAGGAATCATGCAGCAGCTACACCACTGGCGTGTGATCCCATCCATCTCCTTGTACGCCGACGACGTGATCCTTTTCTGCCATCTATCCTCCCAGGACATCACAGCGGTGCAGGGGATCCTGACAGCATGTGGTCAGGCTTCAGGCCTAACGGTAAACTATGCAAAGAGTTCTGCAACCCTGATCAGGGGCGTGGAGGAAGAGGCTGCACCAATCTTGCAACAACTAGGGTGCCCAATCGTGCAAATGCTGATTACCTAGCTTGGGATCCCACTTACAATCAGGACGCTAATGACCGCCCATCTGCAACCATTGGTTGACCGCATGGCGAGCAAGCTCCCCACTTGGAAATCAAGGCTGATGCAGAAACCAGGAAGATTGGCCCTAGTAAAATTTGTCCTAAGCGCAATCCCCCTACACCAGCTATTGGTCCTGGACCCGAGAAAGAAAATAATCAAGCAAATGGAGCGCATTGAGCGAGGGTTTCTTTGGGAAGGGCGCGCTGCTGCCAACGGGGGCAGTTGTCATGTTAACTAGAAAAGGGTTTGTAGGCCAACCTCATATGGCGGCCTTGGCATACAAGACCTAGAACACACAGGACTAGCATTGCGTCTGAGATGGTAGTGGCTGAGTGAGACTGACGAAACCAGAGCTTGGCATGGCCTTGACCTGCAGTTCAGCACAATGGAAAAGGAATTCTTCTTCGCTTCTACTACCATGGAGCTAGGAGATGGACAAACTGCAAAATTTTGGGAAGACCGATGGATCCGGGGTAAATCCATCCGCGAGATTGCACCCTTGCTATACGTATGCATCCCCAAAAACCGCCACAAACAGAGGACGCTGGCCGAGGGCTTGATGAGCAACCGCTGGGCAAGGGACATTGCTGGGGTCCTAGGTATACATGAGATCGGCCAGTACCTCACTCTTTGGCATATGATTGAAGGAACCCAACTCTCCAGTGAGGCTGACAGAATGGTTTGGAAGTGGACAGAGAATGACACATACACGACAAAGTCTTCCTACCTCACAACCTTCCACGGCTCGACGCGATGCACTGCTTGGAAGCTAATTTGGAAAAACTGGGCACCCCCGAAGGTGAAGTTTTTCCACTGGCTTGCTGCTCTCGACCGTTGCTGGACAGCGGACAGACTCGCACGGCAAGGTCTACAACATCATCCGCGGTGCCTACTTTGTGATCAAGAACCAGAAACGATCCAGCATCTCATGATCGGTTGCCCCTTCACGCGACAGATCTGGCACGAGCTCTTGGCTATGATGCGCATGACATGTGCACCCCCGACAAACGAAACCTTGCTTTCCGAGTGGTGGGCTATGGCTAGGCAGGCAACCCCCAAAGCCATGCAAAAAGGACTCGCCTCCGCAGCGCTGTTGATTCCCTGGATGATTTGGAAGCACCGGAACGACTGCACATTCAACAGAGCAGCCCCATCAGTCCGGGACCTGATTGATAAAATCAAAGATGAGGCAGAGTCATGGATTACAGCAGGAGCTAGAGGCCTGAGAGACATTTGGCCAATGACCTGGGATGTACATTAAGAAAACCTTGCTTGTAATGATTTGTAACCTCTCAGGAGGTGTGTAACACTCTCTACCTATTCAATGAAATAAAACGCAAAGTCTCCTTTGCGTTTTCTCAAAAAAAAATTCAAGACTCTCAAAGCACCTTTTTCTTTCTCTTGTCTTTTAAAAAATTCCGCTCTTTTTATAGAGAAATCATGCCACTATTTTTAACATGTTAATTGGGGCTGTGTTGTGCACTCGTGACCATGTCAATAAATAATGTTGAGCAATAATGGGCTAGAAGAGTACTACAACTTCACTTGGAACGTGACACCATGAGGAGACTAATTTTTTTACACGTCATAGCATTGCTGCTACAGACGTTTATATAACTCAATAGCTGAAATCAAGTGGTTTCCCACATTTAGATTGTTCGTTGGCCAGCGGAGTCATGGAGCACGACATAGTTGTAATGACACGTGTAAAGCAATATCTTATGGTAATTATTTAGAAAAAGTAGTGGCATAATTTCTACTACTTTGAAGCATCCATTTAATCAAACAATTTTAATCAAGGGTGCTATCGAGTCTATTAATATTAAGCACAATTGGGATGGAGTAGTTCTAAAATCAAATTCTTTGAGCTAAGCGTGGACTCAAGTCATCTTTTAGATGCTTTTTCTTGTTGTAAAAATGTAGGAAGTATTTTAACCAAGTTCATTGCTCATTGTTTCAAAGATAAAAAGGAGACACTAGCAAAGGAATAGAATTTGTAGGATAACAAGCTAAGTGGGGAGTGACTCAAGTGCAAGCAAGTAAATAATTGTAGGGTCAATTTAAGGTTGCAAGGAGTGTGATGAAAGCAATGTGATACCTCCTCTTTGCTTGCTTTGTTCTTGTATTTGAGTCGAACCTCTCCTATATTTCCATATTGCCAAATCGCCTAAAATCAAGCAATCTCCAAGAGAAACAAAGAAACAACTTGCAAATAAAATTACAACATTTTTTTTGTATTTTTGGTTTAGGAATGCAAAACTGAAAATAAACATGCAATTTCTGAAGAAATAAATCAAAAGAAGAAATAAAAACATGAACGCAAAGTTTGGAGGTTTTCAAACCTCCCCTAAGCTTGGGCTGTTGCTCGGCTCAGTTGTCGCCATCATTTGGCGGCTGGCACGGATATTGCTGGTAGAAGTCGGGGAAGTGGGTCATGAAGTGACTGAAGTTGTGAGTCAGAGTGTTCACATCTTCATTCACATCTTGAAGCGTGTGGTCGATCTCCCCAACGCGCTGGTTGAGCTGCTGGAACTCCTGATAGGGGACGTAGCCGTACCCTTGCTGTGGCTGGTTGGGCAATGGTTCCTAGGCTCCTTCTGGCTGCTATTGCTGTCCTTCCCAAGCAGGGCTGTGTCCCTTCTCTCCCTCCTGCTCCTGCTCCTGCTCATCCTGTTGCCCTTCATCTTCCTCTTCCTCGGGCTAGAGCTCGGCCAAGATCTCCATCACTTGGTCCTTGGTAAGGATCCAAGTGTCCTTCTCCACAATCGAGAAGGCTTGGGGACATGGCAGCTGAACCTGCTCACCCTGTACATCATTAAGATAACCAAATTGATATGCTCGGAGCCTCAGGTTAGCATGGTAAACACGAAGGAAACCACAAGCAGTCAAATACTTGACGCCCATAAGTTTTGAGCCCTCAACAGGTTCCATGACAGGTAGTACAACGTTCAATGCATAGGCAAGGTGGGTTACCAATCCACCAATGCGAATATCACCTTTGGTCTTGTTGCTCTGGTGGCGGAAGTGCTGGATGAGTAGAGCCGCAGGACATGGGCTTTGTGTGGCAGTGGGGAAGAGAGCCTTGGTGATCATCGCCATGTCCACATTGGCCATGGAACCAGTATCACCCCTTCCCAACATTGTGTTGGCGAGGAACAAAGCAAAGTAGCAAATGGTTGGGTCCTGAATGGTGGACATCTTCTTCTGATAGAAGTGACTGCCACCATTGACAGAAATAGCCTCTCAAATCTCTCCACTTGTGGCGCTGTAGAGGTTAGTAATATAGGGCTCCCTAGTACGAGGGAGGCTAAAGGCATCACAGAATTGTTTGAAGCTTATATCATAGTGCTGCCGGTTCATGTTGAAACTGATAGTCCACGTGTTACCTTTCTCCTTGTGGTCGTCGTAGAAGGAGGCCAGGAACTCATGGGTGAGTTTAGCGTAGGTGTCGTGGCTTGCAAAGATGATCACCGCTAGCCCCGACCTGCTGCACATGACGTCGAAGTCCGTCTTCAAGCCCTCCGCGGTGAGAAAATTGTGGTCGACCCAACGCGTGGGCAACACCCTCCTTGATGAAACAATGTCCATCTTGGAGTTTTGCGGAGCTCGGGCCCTTGAACTTGAGCCCTCTCCGTGTTGGCGCTTGCTCGAACGAAAGAGGCCACCGATCTTGTTCATCGTGATGCACTGAAAAATTTCACCATAAAACCTTAGGCATATAGTTTCTATATGATATATGAACGGTTCTACGTGGAAAAATTCAATCCTAACATGATAAATTAACAAGGAAAACTAAATAAGCTTGAGTTCATCTACTAGATCAATGTGACAGTTTCAACCATGGAAATCTGAAAATAAAGCATGGATAGGGAGAGAAACATACCGATATATTGATTCCCCCACTCAAACGAACAAAATCCGCGAAGAATAGAGAGTTCTAGGTAGATTTTGAGAGGTTTGGAGAGAGAATATGAGAGAAATAATGAGGAGAGGAGGAAGAACCCGCCGCCTAGGTGCTATTAAGTGGTCAGGGTGACCTATACGGCCGGAACTATACGGGCGGATGATGTTGCTCCGCCCGTATAGTTGCGGTAGTGCCGACAACTAGGGTTTTTTAATCAGAATCAGCTATACGAGCGCAACTATACGGCCGGATCTAAATGATCCTACCGTATAGTTGGTCATTAAACCGTCTGCCTCCTGAGATAAATTTCTAAAACTAGCATCGATATCTATACGACCAGAACTATACGGCCATAATTTTTATTTCCGCCGTATAGTTGGTCATTAAACTCCTAGTACCTTTTGAATGAAAATCTGTGAAGGCATCGATATCTATACTGCCGGAACTATACGGCCGGAATTTTTATTCCTGCCATATAGTTGGTCGTTAAACTCCTAGTACCTTTTGAATGAAAATCTGCGATGACATCAATATATATACGGCCAAAACTATACGGCCGGAATTTCTATTCCCGCCGTATAGTTGGTCGTTAAACTCTCTGTGCCTTCGATAAAAATTTGTTGATGGGAAAGACAAATATACGACCGGAACTATACAGCTAGAATTTTTATTCCTGCCGTATAGTTGGTCATCAAACCATCAGTAATGATCAAAAAATTTCTATTTCTTCCAGGATACCTTCTTATTCCAATACTTAGCGAAATACCTAGTTTCTAACAGAAAAATGACAGTAAAAACTTTTGACCAACATTAGCATATTAAAATAAAAAAATTAGTTTCTTACAAGTGGAAAACTCAAAGTTTTATTCTTATTACTATTCTCTACTTATTCAATCAATGTTTCTACTACTTTTTGACAATTGCATCTTCACGGGCGTGCTTCCGCAAGAATGTCTGTGAAAAAGTGGTAGGAATGCGATGAACTTTTTATTCTTGATTTTACTAAATTGACGAAAATGGGTTAACTCCCATCAATCATTTGTTAAGAATGGTTGAATAACTTAACCTCTTCTCTCTTCTCTCTTCTTACCTTTGGTTGCCCCTTATCAATGGCACTTACCACGTGAACTCGTTTTGCCGGTGGGCCATATCTCTCTCCTGCTTCTAACTTCTTTGGAAAATACCGGATGATTTCAGCATCATAAAATTAAAGATTATCTTCCCTTCTGCACAATCTACTGATGCACCTGCAGTACTAAGGAAAGGACTTCCAAGTATTATAGATAATCTTTCATCTTCTGGCATTTCAAGAATAATAAAATCAGTGGGAATAACATGTTCATCTATCCTAAGTAAGACATCCTCTATCATACCAACATGTTGTTTAGTGGACTTGTTGGCCATTTGTAAAGTGATAGTTGTAGAAGAATACTCCCGTAATCCTAACCTTTTATAGAGGGAATATGGCATTACACTAACTCCTGCTCCTAGATCACACAAGGCATTGTGAATATCAGTTTTACCTATTGAGCATGAAATAGTTGGTATTCCGGGATCTCCAGACTTAGATAACAGCTTCCCATTGGCAGGATAGCTAGTTACCATGGCAAAAGTTTCAATTATTTCTTTCTTTGTACTGAGAATATCACGAAGGAATTTACCATAAGTAGGGACTTTGATCGCATCCGCAAATGGGATTTCCAGACGAAGGTCACTAAGTGCCTTTGTAAAGGAATTATAAATTACCTCATCTAGTGCCTTCTTTTTTCGATCAGGGTAAGGAAGCTTTTTCTCACCTGACTTACTCTTGTATTTTACCTTTTTTTGGGGTGCCAGGCTCTTTAGTTGCTCTCTTTTGTTGTTGCTTATTGTTTTTCTTCTTTTCTACTACAACAACTTAATCTTCCTTACTTGTTTCTTTATCTTCTCTTGGATCAACTGTTTCTACATCAGAGTCATAATGATCATCTTGTGCATCGTTCTGATCTTCCTTGTTTTGTTCTTGGGTTTCAACTTCATCTTGAGGATCCACCAATGTATCATTTTCTTGGCTTGCTTCAAGCAAGGATTTTTCCTTACGCTCTTTTTCAGCTTCATATTCCGGTGGTCCTAAGGGTCCTGTAACAGCTGCACCTCTTCTGGTGAAAATATTAGCGGAAATAGAAATATCTTCATCTACACGAAGAAACATTTGATAACCAGATGCTATTTGTTCACACTGGGTTTCAATCATACTAAGGTACTTGTGAAACAGTTTTATTTCTTGGCCAGTGTCATCATAATTTTCAGTGAGTTCTGCCAAAATCTTTTTGTGTTTTTGGAAATGCTTATGCAAATTGTTATGAGATTTTACTTGTTAATGTTTTAATTCTTGAAAAACTTTTCTAGTTTCACCTTCTTCAGTAAAAACTTGGAACAAATCTTCTTTGTTTTCCTTAGCAAGTTCAGAAGGTATACCTTTTTCTTTCATGGATTTGCATACCTCAGGCATAAGATCAGGAGTTATCCGAAGTATCCCTTTTTCTAGCTTAGTACCAAAATCAGGATTATATAGAGAATCATTCTTAGCCCTAGTGGACATTAATTCCAAACATTCTTTAATAGTTAAAGTATTTATTGATCCTCCTGCTGAGAAATCAAGCAACTCTCTACATTAAGTATTGAGACCATGGTAAAATAAATGGAAAATTGTTAGTTCAGAATAGCCATGATTAGGAATACTATTGATCATTCCAAAGAATCTTTCCCAGGCTTGTGGGTAGTTTTCTCCCACGTTCTGACTAAAATTGCCTATGTTCTTTCTTAGTTCAGTTACCTTTTTAAAAGGAAGAAACCTGTCTATGAATTTAGTAATGCAGTTTTCCCAACATTTAATGTAATGGCGAGGGAGAGAATATAACCAGTCTAGAGCTTTACCTTTAAGAGACCATCAAAATAATTTAAGACGAGAGAAATCTCTGGGCAAACCTTTTGGTCCAAGCGACGTTATCACATCGTCAAACTCTCTAATATGTCTTCCTGGGTCTTCATCTTCCCTTCCATTGAAAGCTTTCTCCTGCAAAATTTTAATAATTCCACCACCAAATCGATATTCTCTAACTCCACGATTAGGGAACTCTATTGGTTGTTTAAGAAATTCAGAACTTGGAGCACTGTATTCCCTGAGAGTTTTCTCAGGTTTCATAGGAGTTATCTAGTAAATAGACATAATTTCCATAATATCACTTAGGTTTTCAACTTCAACTTTATTTGATCTTAAAAGATTTTCAATAATTTCTTCGCGCCTCTGAGCAGGCACGCGCTCAATATAATCTGATAGATAAGTCCTACTAGAGCGTGTAGACCCTTTGTTTCCTAAGGAGAACATTTTGTAGTAGCAACACCTGAAATGTCAAAAGACAAACACTTAGCGATTAGCTCCTCGGCAACGGCGCCAGAAAATAGCTTGATGTCTGCAAGAGCACAGATCGTTTGCAGCTAGTTTTGAAGTTCAGATATCGATCCCACAGGGATCCCAAAGGTAAGTGCTTATTGGTGAAGTCTCTGCCACACCCGAAGTTGTCACAGGTCTTCGAGTGAATTGACTGCAAGTGTTGAATTAAGAATGGGTTTTGATTAAATACGATAGATTTAAATAAGACTAGAATGTAAACTTCAGAAATAAAAAGCATAAAACTAAAGAACGGCTTTGCTTGTTTGTTGTTTCCTGCAGATGACAAAAGAAGGCGCAGGGAGATTCAGTTCATGGTGATAGTGACCGTGCCAGGTGGATGAATGGTAAATGTAACAATTATAATATCATAGATATATGTGTAGGCGAATAACCCATAATCAGCCGGAACTCCTCTTGGTAGATTTCATCCCAACTTCAATAATCCTACTAGCCTGCTACCAAAACCATGGTCAGACACTAGACGATTAAGACCCTTCAGGTTGCTTAGCGATTAAGATCCTTGGATCCGACTAATGCAATAAGCATGGTGGTTACTCGTTATCCTCGAGTCAACTAGCTTTCCATTGATATCCCTATGTCACCCAGGGGTCGCCGGTCCATTAGCGTACAAGATCTTACTGTGTAGAACAAGGTATCATGTTGTCTAGGCCCTTAATTGGACAACAAGCATTAGGCATCCCATAGATAGTCAAGCACACATATTATAATATTTAGAGTCAATCACAAATTAGCGGAAAATATACAAAGGCACATCACATCTCACCAATCCCCTACATCTCCCATGTCCAAGGGAATTACTCACACATGAGAGAAGAGTAGATCATCAATATAATTGAATAAAGGGAAATTCGTCTTGGTATTACCGTGGAGATCCACAATAAGAATAGAAAAATATCCAACACAATTCAAGATGGGAAGAAACAATCTCAAACCTAGTCTTGCAAGGTGGAGATCCCTCTCTCTCTCAAGTACAAGTAGTGGCTATGGGGTGTATTGGCTAGGAGGTCGAAGATCGTGGAGCAAGATGAAGAACGTCCTCTCCTTCTTCTCCGGATCTCTTCTTTCTCCCTTCTGGATGGTGTGGCGACTGCTGTGTTCTGTTTTCATCATCCGTCCCTTCACGGATGTTGTCCCTTTTTACAAGACAGAGGCGCCGACAACTATATGGCGGGAACTATATGGCCATTCCCGCCGTATAGTTGGTCATCATGCCGTCTGTGAGCTCCCCTTGCATGCTTCCAAAGTGGGACTTGTTTGTTTTCTCCAGAATATTGTATTTCTCTAGTTAAATCCTTCTGTTGACGTTCAGAACCTGAAACACATATTAGAATCCAAGTTTTCTTCGCTATTGAAGTATTAGTGTTAGGTAAAACCAGAAAATGATCAAATCCGGGAGAAAACCATCAATAAAAGCCATAAAAAATGTGTCGAATCTCATAGCTATCAATCAACCGCAGGGAGGGTATAATGATCTGAGTAGTTTGCAAATGGTGGGATCCCAAGATGAAAGCATGTCTCCCCCGAGAACCAAGCACATTTCACCAGAACTAGGGAGAAGCTAACAACTAGGGAGCTCCAGAAAAGGCGTCATGGCCTAGCTCAAGCCAGGGAGAATATGGATGGTCAGGTTTATCCTGAAGAAGTGCTTAGCGTCGTGGTCATTGGCTATCTCGTAATAGTCTGAGCTTGCCCGTGGTTGGACTCGCATGACAGGATATGTCCCTGTGCAAAAAGACTACTCGGGGGATGTCCCCTTGTAATGAAAAGCCTTGTGCATTAGCTGGGTACCATAGCACAAGAAGTGTATCTAGGAGTAATCCCCATGGATGAATACAAATGAGTTGATCTTTCATGCACTCATTTTGATTATCATTCATCTGGGCTGCTTCGTCAATGTAGGGTCATGTTTGATTGGCCGTGTGTCCTTCTCATTTCTGTTCCCCAGCTGGTATGAATTCCGAGTATGAACACCTTCACGTAAAGGTAGTTTTTCCCACAAGGGAGACCACCAGAATCTAACCTCGCGGCTTGAGCCCCTATATAAGAATCAGAAGCCCTTGTTGCATACTTTTCCTCGGATGTCTAGTGGGCATTTGTTAGTACCTTCCCGTTGGGCAGCTAGAGAGAGAGAGGCCACAACTGGATTTTAGATTTAGAGTTCCAATCGTTGCCTATGTTTCCCTGGTTACTCGAGGGGTAATCAGGACCGGCACCTACCTACTGAGGGGTTGGAGAGATGCATCCATTGGGCTCAAAGAATGAAGACAAATCTCGGTCATTGCCTGCACTCTCTTGGTTGCATGACAGCTAACCAGGGCCGGCGCCTCCCGACAAATTGGTTGGGAAGAGGCAGTGATCAAGCTCGGAGAAAGAATACAACACTTGGTGACTATCATCTCGTCCTCGATTGCTAGGGATCTAGACGGAATTGGCACATCCTCGCTGTACAGCCGTGAGAAGGCAGCAACCAGGATTGAAGTGAATAGGATTCGGTGGAAGGCACATCCCTAGAGAAGCACCCGTCGAGGGCACCCGCGCAACACTAAACCCTGTGCCTGGAAGATAAGTCTCTTCACTACTAGAAGTCGCTCGATCCTATTACATGAGTAAGTGCGTGTGAGGCTCGAATCTCTAGAAGAGCAAGCACCCGCCGTTATGCCCCAGAGAGCTTCGGGGAGGGTACAACCCAAGAAGGTTTCTCCAACTCGCCCCTGTAGAGCCGATCTTGGGGATCATTGCCCCGTCGATGCTTGGGCTAAAAAGGAAATGGTAGAGAACGCCAAGAACTGACATAAAGCATATAGACTCGAAAACACCCATAGTATAACATGCCATAGTTCATATGACTGCCAAGATAGGGTGGCTAGCAGGTGCATTGGGCTTAATTTACAAAATTGAATTGAGCGCCTGATGATGTGAATAAATAGCTTGTTTTTCTCTTTGGGTCTCCTGTACAGAAAAAGCAAGCCTCAGAGTTACAACGAAAGACTGCTTATGCACCTGGAGCAGTGGAGGAGTGGATGGACGTGGGGGACAACTTCAAGGGTCTCCATGGCCCACGAACTGAAGCTTAGTGCGACACTAACAGCCATCAAAAACTTGACGTCCAGCTCACCATAACTATCAAAGGTGAAGAAAACAAGATCCCTAAGGTCCAGATGGTAGGAGAACACGAGTCGCTCCCAACAGTGCCCCAGGAATAGTTGATCAGTAGCACCAAGGAAGACCTTCACCGATGATTGCTCGTGGTAGCAGCCCACAACCTTCATCTTGACGCGGCGGGGGAAGCGGCCCCGAGGGCTTTAGGGACCATGGTTAGGAGCTCAAGAGTCCCATCATGGTCTCTAACGAGCATCACGACAAACTCAAAGCCGGCAAGGTGAGGCTAACCATCGGATGAGGAACCCTCACACGGGGTATTCTTCTCTGACGCTCCCTCTCCTCGGGCCCCGCTGGACCTTCTCCTATGCCTTGAAGACGTGCTTGTGACCAGGACCGACCTCCGAACCCCCTTAGAGGGTCATTGAAAGCAGGAGGTGAACTACGGTGTCGCACGACATGACCAAAAGGAAGCAGCCATGGCACTGCCTCCACAATAACTAGCATAGGGGAATAAGGGTGTCCATGCAGCACACTTTTCCCTGCCAAGCTACAACGAAGAAGACTGGTCAGAGTCATTTGCATCGTGGCGGTTGCCGATGGGGTGCCTTAAAAGGACGCATCGCCTTGAGGTGACCCCTATCATTGGGCAAAAGCAACCCCTTCGAGTCATGTCGCGCACGGTAGGCCCGGCCGACCATACCACTATACCGACCCTCACCCCGAGATGACGGGTAAGCTGGCAAGTGGCCAACCGCGCCTTTTTGCGCGGTTCAATAAAGAAGGATCTGCCGTTGCATAACAAAAATAGGGTTAAAGTCGCGCTTCCACCAAGGAAAGGACACAGCCCCAGCCATGCCCAGCTTGTCTGAGGCGCGTCCAGGGGATACTGTCATCTTTGTGGAACTAGGGGTGCCCAGGATCTAATGAGAGGACTACGACTTTGGGAAAGAATGACCCCATGAATGATTTTAGACAAGTTCCATCTCGGGAGCCCTGTGACGCCCTTTGGAAAGGAGTACCCAGCAAGCAACCCTCAAGTAGAGACATAATGATGGGATAGAACCAGTGATCCACTGCATATTCAGATAATGGCAGACCATGCATCTGTTAGTAGATGCACCGTGCCACGTTGTGACTATGCACGTTGTGCCTCGCCGTGTGGTGACCGGAATATGTGGGGTCCCCTTGATCTTATAAAAAGAGGCCCATGCTGGTCAAGGTAGAGGGAAGGGAACTGGTGAGTACATCCTAGAGAACAACCTCTGTAATCACTTCATCATCCACCATAAAGATAGTAGTTGAAGGACATAGGGTTTCGCACATTGTGGCCTCGACCTAGGTAAAAAAATAGTGTCTGTGTGGTTCATCTGGACCGTTGATTGAGCTCATCGTACTTTGCACTCCTGATAGAACTCAAAATGGGACCTCCCATCCCCATTATGAAAACCTAAGTCACGATAACCGGTAACATCACCGGTCACCAGCGTGATGTCAGCTCAATAAATTTAAGCAGGACAACGCACTTGGAACCAAAACAAAAGCCCATAAAGGTAGGTGGGTTGCCATGTGGCAGCCCGTTAAAATCCCATAAAGCTGGCAGATAGGACCACGTGGATTCCCAACAAAATCCCATAAGGCTAGGTGGGTTGCCTTGAGGTGGCCTAGTAAAATCCCATAAAGCTAGCAGGCCGGGAACGTGTTGAGCAAAAAAATCCTATAAAGCTAAGAATATCGCCAGGTGGTAGCCCAGTAAAAGCCCATAAAGCTGGCAGGTTGACCCACGTAGAAGCAAAACAAAAGGCCATAAAGCTCTATGGGATTTCACGTGGGAGCCCACTAAAAGCCCATAAAGACAGAAGGGCCATCACATGTCTTTCAGGAAAATCCCATTATGCTGGCTGGCCGGTACACATGGCGGCCTGCCAACCCATGTTGTCACCCATCGGCAGTCCATTGCTCTAGGCAGGCCGATGAATGTGCAGGCTACCAAAAGAAAGTTAAGCTACAAGGCATGTCACGTGGAGGCCCCTTTATCTAGCAGGCTGCAAGTAGGCCTGCCACGTGGCCACCATACCTGACCCATTAAATTGCCAGTTTGTCACGTGGCAGACAATCATAAGCCCACATAACACGACATGCCAACCAAAATAGCTGGTTTTATTTCAACCTTTTGGCCTATTATTGTCGCATGTAAATTTTGGCCACACCGCCCATTTTGGCAGAATGTCCAAAGAATGTGATATAGGTTGACTAATACCTGAAATTTAATCTAACATCATAGCAAGTTCTCTCCAGAATAGTAAGTTCTCTCTAGAATCTAACATCATATGGTGAAAGTTTATAACAAACATCATAGCAAGTTCTCTCCAGAATCTAATTTACAAAATATCAAACAAAGATCTACATTTTAAAATCTCACAAAAAATAACACGGTCAATTTGAGATCTATACTTGGCGATTTGTTTCATATTATCACATGTCTTCTTCTTCAATATTTCAGCTACAAATCTAAGAGCAGCTACACCTTGTCTTTCTACATGCAATACAACATGTATATATTTATTATTATCACCAACAAGTGTTGTAATAGGTGGACTAATTGCTTAAAAAAATACAATAGGAGGATGAATTCGAAGAGAGATCACAACTTTCAATCCCGTGTTCTGAGGACTCTAGCTTGGTTTAACTGAAGTTTGGTAATAGCGTGAAGGAGGTTCTATCAAAGAACCATGGAACATGTATTATATAAAGTAGAGATCAGTTAATCACAGAGAGCCTAAATATGCACAACGGCTTCTTTGTGAAATATGTAAGCATGCACTTACAATAGCACATTGTTTAGGCTCACAGTAGGTCTTTCCCTTGTGGGTTTGACTCCTCGTCAATCTGCAAGTCATGTTAGAGTGAAATAGCTAGAACTCTAGTCCTATGATGTCTACGCATGCTTCTATTCTTGTAGACAGTATTGGGCCTCCAAGTGCAGAGGTTTGTAGAACATCAGCAAGTTTCCCTTAAGTGGATCACCCAAGGTTTATCGAACTCAGGGAGGAAGTGCTCAAAGGTATCCCCACTAAAACAACCCTACAATCAAGATACAAGAAATCTATTGTGTCCCCAACACACCCAATACACTTGTCAGGTGTATAGGTGCACTAGTTCGGTGAAGAGATAGTGAAACACAAATAATATGGATGATTACAAGTGGTAATTGCAATCTGAAATAAGAGTGGCAGCAAGCAAACATGTAACAAAACTGATTGTAAATGGTATTTCAATGCTTAGAAACAAGGCCTAGGGATCATACTCCCACTAGTGGACACTCTGATATAAATATCTTCTCTTCATTATGCTACCCTGAACTAATATCCGGTTGGACGATGTAGGGCTATAATAACACACCTTAAAGATCGCATTTCCCTATCTAGATAACCCCTCACTGTCATCTTGAGCGCTAGATAGTTCTAACAAACACCACAATCTCATAAAGACATCTAACTCAAATTATACTCATGATAAGTATTTATGTAATCTTAGCCAAAGTGCCCCACGGTGTGCACACTGTCAACTTCACACACGTGGGGATAAGCAGAGATTCATTAAAGCACTTGAGTAGCAGAATAAATCTAGATTACAAAGCTCATGATCTCAATAAGATCACGCATAGAGAGAGATATGAACACATAGCTACCGGTAGAGCCCTTAGCCTTGAGAGAGAACTACTCCCTCCTCATCATGGGAGTCAGCAACGACGATGGAGATGGTGGTGGAGTCGAAGGAGATGGCTCCAGGGGCACTTCCCCGTCCCGACAGGGTGCCGGAACAGAGACTTCTGTCCCCTGAATCTCCTCTTTGGTGGTGGCGGTGATGCGGAACTTTTCGTGGAATTCTGATCTGGTACTTAGGGTTTTCGTCCCGGGAGACTTTTATAGGCGAAGGGGCAAGGTCGGTGGAGTACCAGGGGGCCCACACCAGGTGACGGCACGCCTAGGGCTGGCCGCACCACCCTAGGGTGTGGCCGCCCTGGTTCCCCTCTTCGTCTCCCCTCCAGACTCCGTATTCCTTCTGGTGAAATATTGACTTGGGATTTTGTCCGGTCCAATTCCGAGAATATTTACTTACTAGCTTTTCTGAAACCAAAAACAGCAGAAAACATGCAACTGGCACTATGGCATCTTGTTAATAGGTTAGTTCCAGAAAATTTGTAAAAATACTCCAAAGTGTGGACAAAACATAAGAAAATAGATATAAAACAAGCATGGAACATCAAAAATTATAGATACGTTTACAACATATCAACATCTCCAAGCTTAACTCCTGCTCGTCCTTGAGTAGGTAAGTGAAAAAAAAGAATAATTTTTGAGGTGACATGCACCATCATAATCTTGATCAAGGTATTTGTAAAACATTGATAGCTGGGATCATAGTACTTTAACATAGCATGAAAGATATAGTTCTCTAACAATAAGACATAGCAACTATGTTATAAGATGAAAAGGTACAAACAAAAGATTCATGAATAACAATGCTTTGAAAGACGTTTGTTTGTTTCACATATAGAAAACATAATGAGAATGGTATTCAGCTTGTCCCTCATAGTGTAGGAAAACATAAATGCATAGGACACCTTCAAAGTTTATAAGGGTGACTAGATACAAATAATTTAAGAACAAGCAATATCAAAGTTATGAATCAATTAACAAGTATTGGGACAATGGCACATTAAACTAAGAATGACCACTATGCTCTCTCAATAGGTGCATAAAGATAGAAGATGGAGACTCAACATAAAAACTAAAAGAAAGGCCCTTCATAGAAGGAAGCAGGGAATCAAGTCTCATAAAGAGCTTCCAAAAATTATGGTACTTATTAGCTTTCAGCTCTCATTGCCCCTATCATAAGCATCTTTAAGTGATTAAGGTTAAAGTGAACAAATATGAGGATATGCTTGACAAGTTATAAGCTGAAAATCTCATGCCCCTTACTTACGAGTACCGTTCCTCATGCTACTCAAGTTCAGTCACAGGTAAGTTCTTGTCATTGTAAGTACATGTGTATCATAGAGAACCACCAACGGGGTACCCCTTGCCCGATGATACGGAAGATTCCCCATATCAAAATGACAAGGCAAGCAGACAATGAGCATCTCAGCATCCTTTTATTTCCTATTTGCATAGGCATCTTTTTTTTCTCTTTTTTCTTTCTCTTTTTTCTTTCCTATTTGCATAGATTTTTTTATAGAGGATGCTTCATAGATTGCTCACTATGGCTACGCTACAGGTTTCCACCATGATTAGGCATGGCTTAGACTAGCTGCCCAGACGTTTCTCTAACACATATACGAACTCCATGAGCCTTACAAGCTCCCCTTTCATTTTGCACCACCTGGATCCATAAGCAAAAGAACATGATATCAACTAAATAAAGTGCAATGTTGAAAGCGTTACCCATGATAACATGGTTCTGCTAATTCACAACTTACAAAACGCAAGCATATACACAACATATATGGGAACAATGGTTAAAGTTTATTAAGTGCAAGAAAAGTAAAGTGTGCCTTCAAGTTCGTGAGAACTTTAATCACTAATTTTCACATAACAAGTTTAATTCGGAAGGTAGATAAAAACATGAATATACTTGGAATAGAAAATGCTAATAGGTAGGTATGGTGGACTCTTTAGAATAACTTGGTTTTATTTGGAGTTGGATGCATGAGTGGAACTCATACTTGGTATGGAGGCTAGCAAAAGACCCAGAGTGACCAACTAAGAGAGCAATAATGGCCATAATCATGCAAAGCGACAAAACATTATTAATTAAAGCATAAAGTGAAATTACAAGTTGAAAACTAAATGATCATAGAGGCTATGGTGACTTGGTATAGTCTTAACATGGTGTGAGCATGCGCCAAGTCAACCCAAATAAAGCATCAAAGGAGAATACCACAATATTATGCTTTTATATGCTAAAACAATGCACGATTATTTCAAGGCACATTAAGCAATCTCAATTGTTTGTAACAAGTCATGCTACAACAATAATCACTAAGCATAAAGCCAAAACAATATCAAGCATGACATGATAAAGTCTAGGTCACAGTCAAAAAACAAGCTCCTTTTATACCACTTATAAGCATGAACTTTCCTACTCTTTTCTAATCCAAATCAACCTATTTGAAACTATGTATGAATGCGGGGGTCCAACCAATTTATTCAAGCAAACTAAGCAAACGAAAACTAAAAACGAAAATGAATACGCTTCAAGAACAACACAATTGTGCATGAAACAATAAAAATGAAGTGTTTGGAAGAAACCTGAAATTTTTATTAAAGAAGAAGGGGATGCCTTGGGCATCCCTAAGCTTTGACACTTGTACTTCTTGAATATTTTTTGGGGTGACATGGGTGGCATCCCCAAGCTTGAGCTTTTGTCCATACTTCATATTATCACATTATTCTTCCCTACACTTTAAAACTTCACACAATCTTCATTAGCAACATTAGTGCACTCAAGATAATAAGTATTTTGGTTCAGTTTCAACACAAGTAAAACTTCCATTAAAACACAAGCTACTGTAGCACTTCCTTTAAGAATTTCAAATGATCAAAGAGAACTCAAAGAGAAAGAGATTAAGAGGCAAATGCAAATAATGGCAGAAATCTGTCAAAACAGACCAGCAGGTAAAAACCAATTTTTTTGAAGACCTTCTGTTGCTCAAATCGAAAAGTGTTGAACTAATGAAAGTTTGATAACAACCTGGGACGGAAGAACAAATAATTACAGCTCAGACCGACGTACAAAGATTGTTCACGAATTTTTCTAGCGAAGCACACAAATCTGTTTCGGGACAACAACTTTCCCAAGCCTTACTTCCCTCTCATTAGAGGTTATTCTTGGCACAAAAACCACACAAAAAGGATAACAAGATGTTATTACTGAGGCAATAGCTTCCAAGACTCAACAAAACAAAAATAAACTGAAAGTAAAAATATAATGGGTTGTCTCCCAAAAGCTCTTTCTTTATAGCCATTAAGATAGACATGATAGTTTCGATGATGCTCACATAAGAAATATGAGTTGAAGTAAAAGAGAGCATTAATAAGAAAATATGGAACACATTTAAGTCTAACCCACTTCCTATGAAAAAGAATCTTATAAAGAAACAAGCCATGAAAGCACAAAGCAACAAGCATAGGAAAGAAAAGCAAGTGCAACTTTGATTTTTTTAACATAAAGAGGGGAAACTTAATATTGTTCAGATACATAAAGCCATGTTTCCCTCTCTCATAATAACTTTCAGTAGCATCATGAATAAAATTAAGAATATAAATATCACATAAAACATTCTTATCATGAGTCACATGCATAAAATAATTATTACTCTCCCTATAAGCATAGTCATTCTTATTAATCGTACTAGGAGAAAATTTAAAAAAAATAGCTATCATTATTATTCTCATCACCATAGTCATCAAATATAGGAGGCATATTGTAATCATAATTAATTTTGTCCTCAATAGTAGGTGGACTCAAAATATCAGATTCATTATTGTAATCATCATATATTGGAGGTATAGTATCATCATAAGAAATATAATAGCTATCTTCCAAAGTGTGTTCGTTTGTAAACATATCATCATTGGAAGGAACATGGATAGCACTAATAGTACAACAATTATTAATATCATTATTTTCAGAATTGGTACCAAAGAGATTTTCAATATCAAAAGTAGTGTGGTTTTCCCAATCATGATCACTACTATAGGTAACAGGCATAGGAACACCATCGAGTTCAGACTCATCAAAAACTATAATAGGAGCAACATGCTTAGGGGGAAATACTGTTTCCTCCCTCCTTTTACTCCTCCTCTTCTTCTTTTTGTTCTCCTGTTTAGGAGGGAGAGGCTTGAAAGGAAGCTTCCCCATATACCCTGGTTCATTGTTAGAGATAATAGAAGAAACTTTGGAGGATTCCTCCTTTTCATTAATAAGACCAAAACACATATTAGTTCTGTCATATTTTGGTAAAATCTCATCATTTATAATATTTTGTATGTAATTATTTGTGTGGCAATTATCAACACAATAAAGATGACAACCATGCATGATGCTATTCATATCAAAAGCACTCATATCTACCAAAGAAGTTTTTCTTGATAACTCTTCACACCCCAAAAATAATGTAAATTCATCATGCTGATTAGGAATGATCATGTTATCATAATACAAACTTGCAGTACTCATTGGATTAGAATGGGCTATCATTATGGCTTGAGCATTGAAAATTGAAATGACCCACTTCAAAGCAAAGTTCACAATAAAAGGATAGATGGCACAAACGTTTTTACCAAGATCATTGAGAGCCCTATACCATGTTCTAGTTTTTTCATTCCTGTGGGTGATATAATATTCTTCTTCAATTTGATTCTTCGCACAAGGTCTATGTATTCCACAAAAATTAACATTCTTATTAGGAATAGTACTTTCAGAGGTTTGAGCATGTTTATTTCTATCATTAATAACATTTTCATTTTCCATGCAAGTGTCTTTAAAAGGCTCATTATACATGTCCCATTTTTCTTTAGGAGCATTAATATGAGAAGCAAAGGCTCTACAAAAATCAACAAGAATTTGAGGATCAAGACCATATTTAGCACTAAGCTCTTGAAAATCAGTAGTTTCAGTGTAAGACTTAATGCAATCATACTCATAGTTTATACCTTTGTCGTTACCCCAATCTTCGGTATTGCTTTGAATTGTTTCAAGAAGATCCCACTTATCTTTGACCTCCTTACTTGTGAAGGATCCCTCTGAACAGGTATCTAGATAGTCTTTGTAATGTCCTGAAAGCCTTGCATAAAATTTATTAATAACAACATTACTGGGGAGCTCATGAATGGGACATTTGAGCATTAGTGACTTCAATCTCCCCCATGCTTGGGCAATACTTTCTCCATCATGAGGATGAAAATTATAAATGTAATTCCTATCTTTATAAATTTCATGAGGAGGATAAAATTTAGAGTAAAAGAGATATGCAAGTTCCTTCCACTCTGAACAATGAGGATCGTCTAGTAGCTCATACCACTCCCTTGCTTTGCCCTTAAGTGATAAAGAGAAAAACTTCCTCTTAACATGGTTCATTGAAATACCTGCACACTTGAACAACCCGCATAATTCATGTATAAAGAGTAAATGATCACCAGGATGTACAGTTCAATCTCTAAAATAATAGTTATTCATAACACGTTCAACAATTTCCATAGGTATTTTAAAAGGGATGCTTTTAGTATGTGGATTTAAAATATCACAAGCATCATTAGAATTACCACATATGGGAGATGAAGTATCATCACAACAAATTTTCTCCTTTAATGCTGGGGAACTAAAAAGGTCATTTTTAGAAAAACTAACTTCCCCAATCTTAGACGTTTCCATAGCATTAGTAACAAAGGTGTTCAAAAAGTTCATACTAATAACATTGCTATTAGCATGCCAAGAAAGTTCCATGGGTTTTTTAATTTTCTTTTCAGACCATTTATGTTCTACCTTAGGAAAAATACTAAAAAGCCCTCTAATTTTGTTGTTGTTTTCCATTAAGCCTAACCAGTAAAAATAAAAACAAGAAACAAAAAGATATAATTGCAGAATCTAAAGGAAATAACTTCGAGCACTCACACACTAGCTACAGTACTAGAAGATAGCTTAGTAGCTAGAGGATGTGAGTACCTTTTACCTTACCTCCCTGACAACGGTGCCAGAAAATAGCTTGATGTTTACGCACACTTCTATTCTTGTAGACAGTGTTGGGCCTCCAAGTGGAGAGGTTTGTAGAACAGCAGCAAGTTTCCCTTAAGTGTATCACCCAAGGTTTATCGAACTCAGGGAGGAAGTGGTCAAAGGTATCCCCTCTCAAACAACCCTGCAATCAAGATACAACAAGTCTCTTGTGTCCACAACACACCCAATACACTTGTCAGGTGTATAGGTGCACTAGTTCGGCGAAGAGATAGTGAAACACAAGTAATATGGATGATTATAAGTGGTAATTGCAATCTGAAATAAGAGTGGCAGCAAGCAAACATGTAACAGAACTGATTGTAAACGGTATTTCAATGCTTAGAAACAAGGCCTAGGGATCATACTCTCACTAGTGGACACTCTCATATAAATATCTTGTCTTAATTATGCTACCCTGAACTACTCTCCGGTTGGACGATGTAGGTCTATAACAACACACCTTAAAGTTCGCATTCCCCATCTAGATAACCCCTCACTGTCACCTTGAGCGCTAGATAGTTCTAACAAACACCACAATCTCATAGAGACATCCAACTCAAATTATACTCATGATAAGTATTTATGTAATCTTAGCCAAAGTGCCACACGGTGTGCACACTGTCAACTTCACACATGTGGGGATAAGCAGATATTCATTAAAGCACTTGAGTAGCAGAATAAATCTAGATTACAAAGCTCATGATCTCAATAAGATCACGCATAGAGAGAGATGAACACATAGCTACCGGTAGAGCCCTTAGCCTCGAGAGAGAACTACTCCCTCCTCATCATGGGAGTCAGCAACGGTGATGGAGATGGCGGTGGAGTCGATGGAGATGGCTCCATGGGCACTTCCCCGTCCCGGCAGGGTGTCGGAATAGAGACTTCTGTCCCTCGAATCTCCTCTTCGGTGGCGGCGGAGATGCGGAACTTTTCGTGGAATTCTGATCCAGTACTTAGGGTTTTCGTCCAGGGAGACTTTTATAGGCGAAGGGGCAAGGTCAGTGGAGTACCAGGGGGCCCCCACTAGGTGGCGGCACGCCTAGGGCTGGCCGCGCCACCCTAGGGTGTGGACGCCCTGGTTCCCCTCTTCTTCTCCCCTCCGGACTCCGTATTCCTTCTGGTGAAATATTGACATGGGCTTTTGTGCGGTCCAATTCTGAGAATATTTCCTTACTAGCTTTTCTAAAACCAAAAACAGCAGAAAACAGGCAACTGGCACTATGGCATCTTGTTAATAGGTTAGTTCCAGAAAATGTGTAAAAATACTCCAAAGTATTAACAAAACATAAGAAAGTAGATATAAAACAAGCATATAACATCAAAAATTATAGATACGTTTACAACGTATCATCCTTGTACTCCATTGTCCTTTCTCTGTGTTTAGGTATCACATTTAAAACCAAGTCAGCTGGTTTTGAACGATGAAAGTAGTTGAACTTACCTAAAAGATAGCATTAAAATTGACCTAATGTATGATTGAAACAAGCTAAGCATTTTATACATTACTTAAAGCATTCACAAATACAAACACAATAAAACTTGAAAGGAATAGTTCTGGCAAGGTTTTAAGTACTCCCGCCGATCCAAACTAATAGACTTGGATTTGTCTAGATTCAGATGCATCTAGACATGTTATATTTAAGAAACAACCGAATCTAGACAAAACTAAAAAAATCTAAGACCATACATGTATTTTGCAAATCTAAGTATAGTAACTTGTGTTGGAGGGAGTATCATTACTAAAGAAGTTATCATGGATACATGTTGTTGAGAGGCAACCTTAGGGATGGCTTGATCTTTCTCGAATCCCTAGAAATTGAGGCAGAGTGAGTGGGGGATGAGGGAGAGAGTGAAAACCGCGAACTCATGCACGATGAACACACACACCACCAAGACACGATACAAGCCAATTGCTCAAGTCGGCGGCTCCGGTGCAATCCCTAGAATCGGCATTGGTCGGGGATCTCTTTCTCGAACCGGCATGACGAGTAGGGAGTCTTGGTGAGATCTTGACGTCTTGGCAATGGATCTCCGTTGCCAAGGCCTTGTACAACACTGAGGCACGATGCAAACTCCAATGAGGTTTGGGATATTTGGTTCTCCTCTATCAAATGAGCAAGAGGCAAGAACTAGATAGATCCACAAAGGGTTTCCACTAATTCCAAATATCAAGCCTAGGGTTTACAAGGGATGTGGGGGACTATATATAGGCCAGCCACAAGTTCAAGGGTAGTTTAGGCAATAAAGGGTAAAGTCTGGACGAATTTCGGGTTACATGGGCCAAAGGACCAAAATGCTTTTACATGCATGGATAACTTACACCGGAGACTCTAGGGTCAGGGGGTCGGAGACTCTGGAGTTGCGCTTAGACTCCGGGGTGGTCTCCGGGGTGGCATGCAGAGACTTTCCACGTGGGGTCCAGAGTTGTGGCCGGAGTCCTGGGGCGGAGACTCCGGGGTAGCTGGACTGGAGACTCCGGGGGTGCGGATATTCCGGTGGTCGTGATGCTCTCCGGTGAGGACTCCGCGAGGCCATACAGAGAGTTCTAGCGGGGGTACAGAGACTAGTCTAGAGTCCAGGCCGGAGACTCTAGGGTAGGAGGCCGGAGACTTCGGGGATTCAGCTCTAACAACTCCTTCTTCATGTCCTGCTCCTTGCACTTCATCCGTGGGGGGTTTCATAGCTGATAACACACAATGTAGTTACATGAAGTAGCAAGCCATCCAAAGATGTATCAAAGTCACATGAGGGAAGGAGCGAGTTCACCTTAGTTTGTAGGAGTTTAGCTCGTGAACGAGTCATTGGTCCACTTGGGGGACTTGGTGGTAGAGATGTCCGTAGGACGGGCTGCATTAGCTCCCCCTTGGGAAAGAGTCGTCATCAACTCTTCATGGTTATCATCTTGATCATCTCCATGGTAGGATGAAAGGTCCTTGACACTGAATGTATTCCTCGCAAGGTACTTAGAGGTCAGGATGTCGATGATGTAGGCGTTTTTGTTGATTCTTTTGAGGACCTTGAAGGGACCATCTCCTCTTGGTTTGAGCTTGGAATGGTGCTCCTTGGGGAAGCGGTCCTTGCTCAAGTGAATCCACACAAGGTCACCTTCTTCGAAGACTCTTTCTTTCTTGTCCTTGTTTAATCTTGATGCTTGACGAAGGACTTGTTGTTCGATCATAGCTCTTGTTTCTTCATGAAGATTCTTCATAGCTTGGGCACACTTGTCAATGTCCATGTTGGTATGCTCATAAAGAGGCAGCGGTAGTATGTCGAGCGTGGTGAGGGGCTCAGAACCATAGATGATCATGAAGGGGATCATCTTGGTTGTTGAGTGCTTGGCACGATTGTAGGCGAACTCGGCGTGTGGAATGCATTCCTCCCAATCCTTGAGGTTTTTCTTGATCAACACACGAAGGAGGGTGCCAAGGCTTCGGTTGACAACTTCGATTTCGCCATCGGTTTGTGGGTGCGAAACGGATGAAAATAGTAGCTTGACGCCCAGCTTTGCCATGTGGGTCTTCCATAAGTAGCTCATGAATTTGACGTCGCGGTCGGAGAAGATTGTTCTTGGCACACCGTGAAGACGAACGATCTCTCTGAAAAACAAATTTGCAACATGTGAAGCATCGTCGGTCTATGGCACGGTATGAAGTGTGCCATTTTAGAAAAGCGATCCATGACAACAAATATAGAATCATGACCATGCTTAGACCTAGGCAATCCTAATACAAAATCCATGCTAATGTCAAACCAAGGTGTGTAAGGAATAGGCAATGGCATATAAAGACCATAAGGGTTAGCTTGCGACTTAGCTTGAACACAAGTAGTGCATCTTCGGACGTAGCGTTCGACGTCGTGCTTCATCTTGGGCCAAAAGTAGTGATTGGAAAGCATGTCCAATGTCTTGTAATGTCCGAAGTGACCCATGAGGCCTCCACCATGAGATTCTTGGAGAAGCAAAAGTTGGCGGGACAACTTAGGAATGCAAAGCTTGTTTTGTTTGAAGATAAAGCCTTTATGCAAATAGAAATCATCAACTCCTTTGTCAATGGAGCACTTTGCGAAAATTGGTCCAAAGAACGGGTCGGAAGAATAAAAAGTTTTGATTTCATCAAGACCCAACACGTTGATTTCAAGTCGAGTAAGAAGGCTTGGGTGCTTGCGAGACAAAGCGTCTGCGACTACATTATCTTTGCCCTCCTTATACTTGATGATATAAGGAAAAGAGTCCATGAACTCAACCCACTTAGCGTGTCTCTTGCTCAAGTTTTCTTGGCATTTGAGATATTTCAACGACTCATGGTCGAAATGTATGATAAATTCTTTAGGCCTAAGGTAGTGTTGCCAAACTTGAAGAACACGAACTAAGGCAAAAATGTCTTTGTCATAAAATCAGATAATTAAGTCAAGCACCATCAAGTTTCTCGCTATGGTAGGCTATAATATGTCCGTTTTGCATAAGGACTCCTCCAATGCCAATACCACTAGCATCACACTCTATCTCAAAAGTTTTTGTGAAATCCGGTAATGCAAGAAGAGGTGCTTCGGTGAGCCTCCTTTTAAGTTCATCAAAAGATTTTTGTTGTGCCTTGCCCCAAACAAAGATGACATTCTTTTTGGTAAACTCATTGAGAGGACAAGCAATGGTGGAAAATTTTTTCACAAGGCGATGATAGAAACTGGCCAACCCATGAAAACTTCATAGTTCACTCACATTTGTGGGGATGGGCCAATCTCGTATTTCCTTTACCTTGGAAACATCAACTTCAATGCCCTTCTAAGAAACAACAAATCCAAGAAAAATAAACTTGTCTTTAGCAAAAGTGCAGTTGTGAAGATTAGCATAAAGCTTTTCATGTTGAAGGATTTTCAAGACTTCCTTGACATGTGTAACATGGTCCTCAGGTGACTTACTATACACAAGTATATCATCGAAATAGACAACAACACTCTTTCCAATGAGAGAACACAAGACATGATTCATGAGGCGCATGAAGGTGGATGGGGAAATAGATAAGCCAAAAGGCATGACCAACCATTCATAGAGACCAAGCTTGGCCTTGAAGGCGGTTTTCCACTCACCACCTTCAGCCATGCGTATTTGATGGTAACCACTTCAAAGATCAATTTTCGAAAAAATAGTGGCTCCACACAACTCATAAAGCATGTCATTGAGATGTGGTATGGGATGTCGATAATGCACGGTGATAGCATTGATTGGATGACAGTCCATGCATAACTGCAACGTATCATCTGTTTTTGGAACAAGAATCATGGGTACGACACTTGGACTAGTGCTAACTTGGATCAAACCTTTGGAGACGAGTTGGTTGATTTGACATTCGATCTCCTTCGTCTCCTCTGGGTTTGTGCGGTAGGCAGCGTGGTTTGGTAGCGGTGCGCCGGGGATGAGATCCATACGATGTTCGATGCTGCGAAGAGGAGGTAGTCCATGTGGAAGCTCTTCGGGAAACACATCCTTGAATTCCTGCAAAAAATCATCAAAGAGGGAGGAATATTTGTCAAGTAATTAGTTCCTTGCGCTAGGCCCTTGCAAATGAGGACGTAGTGCAAAATGGATGGGTTATTCCTCACTTCTCTCATCTCACTTTTGGTGGTAAGGAGAACACTCTTGGTTTTTTCACTCGAGTTTGGCTTGTGGCTCTCACTTGCTATGAGGTGGTTCTCTTGCTCACCACTCTTCTCACAAGAAGGTGTTGTGTTTTGCGCCCTTGCTAAAGCCTTTGCAATGTCCGCAATTATTTGGCTAGGAGTCATCGGTTGCAAAACACATGTCTTGTTTAGCCATTTGAAGGTGTACATGTTGGTGCGACCATCATGTAGAGCAGCTTTGTCGAATTGCCATGGTCGACCAAGTAGCATATGGCAAACCTTCATGGGAACAACATTGCACTCCACCGTGTCTTTGTAAATACCAATGGCGAAGGTTACCGATATGGTATGCTTGATCTTCACGGACCCTTGGTCACTTAGCCATTGCACGTGGTAGGGGTGCTTGTGCGGATTGAGGGTGAGGTTGAGCTTCTCACACAACTCGGTGCTAGCAAGATTATGGCAACTCCCTCCATCGATGATCACTTTGATGGATTTCCCATTAATGCCGGCACGTTTTTTAAAGATGTTGGATCTTTGATCTTCATGTTCTTGGGCTTGAGCGGTCAAGATCCTTGTGACGACAAGCGATGGACTTGCGTCATGTTGGCACGATAGAAGTTCTTGGTCATTTTCCACTTGTTGCCTTGCCATTGCTTGCTTGACACGGGCATCAAATTCATCTTCACTCAAGTACTCTTTGTTGCCATTGTCATGGATGAACAACACTTTATTGTTTCCACATTTGGCCGACTTGTGTCCTTTTCCTCCACACTTGTAGCATTCACCATTGAAGGGTAGATCATTCTTGGTGTATTTGCCACTTGGGGGCGATTTTTCCTTGAGGAAGCGTGGCCTTGATGGAAGGCTTAGAGGTACTCGAAGAGATTCCATTGAATGTTGTTGGTGTAGTGGTTGAAGCTTGCTTGTAGGTGAAGTACGGCTTGGTCTTGTTGTACTTGATGTCCTCTTGCACTTGACACTTGGCTTTTATTGCAATGTGCACAAGCTCAACCATGTCGTTGTATGTTTGGAACTCGACGATGCGCTTGATTGGGTGGTTCAAGCTAATGAGAAAACGGGACATTGTTTGCTCCTTGCGCTTTTCAATGTTGGCGTGGATCATGTTGAGCTCCATTTGCTTGAAGTACTCTTCCACGGTCTTTGTCCCTTGACTAAGCGATTGAAGCTTGTTGAAGAGGTCACGTGTGTAGTGCAATGGAACAAACCGGGATCTCATGTGAGCCTTCATGTCATGCCAAGTTGTGATTGGTGGCTCTTGTCTTGCGTCATGAGAAACTTGAACTTGTTCCTACCAAAGGTTGGCGTAATCATCAAACTCAAGCGAAGCCATGGCGACCATCTTCTCGTTGCTATAATTGTGCATGTGGAAGATCTTGTCGACTTTGAGTACCCATGAAAGGTATTCTTCAGGGTCATTAGATCCGGTAAACTTGGGCATTGTGAACTTGAGCTTGCCAAAAGTTTCTTCATCATTACGGTCACTTCAACGAGTTTGGTGACCTTGATGTGCTTGCGGTTGAGGAGGTGGAACTTGGTTCTCGCGACCTTGATGAGGAGCTTGCTCTTGCTCTTGGCGCGATTGTTGTCGAGGTTGAGGCGCTTGGGACTCATGTGGGTGTTGAGGATGTGGAGCCTCATGATGCAGTTGATGACGAAGAGGAGGCTCGTTCCTTGGTTGGTGATGTTGGTTAGGCACATGGTCCTCACGACGAATATCATGGTCTTGAGCCTCGTGACGTGGTGAGTGTCGCTCAATATGTACCACTTGACGCTCCATATCTTGATGTTGAGGAAGAGGCTCATCATGGTGACCATGGTGTCGGTGCAGACGTTCATGACGGTGATTACGAAGATGAGGATCTTGGAGAGCTTCATGACGATGGCGATCTTGATCCTCCAAGTTGGAGTCATCACTTGTAGTTGTAAGAACGTGGCAGTGACGATGGCAATGTAGTTGAGGTTGGACTCGAGGTTCCACTCGCGGTTCTTCATGCGGTTGTGCTTGTTGGATCACTAGTGCCCTTGCGTAATGATGGTATGCTTCACGCCTTGCTTGTGGTCTTGAAGATAAATCACCATCATAGCTTGATGATGCAGCGTGATAAAGAGAAGGTACATAGTTTGAAGAACTTCCATCGTCAACCATGGGGGAGTCATTGCGTCTTGGAGCACTTGGATGAAGATCTTGGCGAAGAGGAGAACGGTGACGCGACGAGCTTGAGGCGCGAGGGCGCGGTCTTGCGTTGCTTGTCGTACCATCGATGAGTAGGCGAAGCTTGTTTCTCATTTTGTCGATGGCGCGTTGGGGCATTTCAACTTGATATCAAAAGTTGTGTTGCATTGCATGCATTTTTCTTTCAAGGCCATCGAAGCGGTTGTCGATGTTCTTGAACTTGGCTTGGGTCTCGCCGAATTGTTCATCTTGTTGCTACTCAAGCGCCTCGCAATGATCACGGAACTCATGGGGAATGATGTAGTGGTTTGCGCGCATCATGTACGATCCTTGTTCTTCTTCTTGAGGAGGTGGTTGGCTCGACTCACCGTGCTTATCCATCATGCAAAACACACAAAGGATTATATATGGAGAGAAATGTGTGGTGGGGTAACCTTCAACCTCACCTTGGGGATTGCACCAAACTAGAAACCACAAGTGTGAGCTATTAGCTTGCAAAGTGAAATCATAAAGAAACCTCACACTAAAGAAAGAACTAACTCTCCAAAAGCTTGTTGGTGGTAGGTTAGGATTGTGGAATGCCAAAGAACCAACCAAAAGAAAAGGGATAGTCAAAAGTGGGTAAAATACAACAAAATTCAAGTCAAAGGCAAAAGGTCAACA
The DNA here is from genome assembly GCA_916181665.1 of Avena sativa. NCBI lineage: Eukaryota > Viridiplantae > Streptophyta > Magnoliopsida > Poales > Poaceae > Avena > Avena sativa. The sequence continues at coordinate 422,031,072 of OV702291.1, read as the reverse complement.
ACTCAAAAGGGGTGATGGGAACCTACGACTATATACACACACGTGGAGATAGTTGGGATTGACACGACTATGAAAATGAGCAAACAAAAATGTCCTAACAAAGACTACACTCGATGTCGTGCCAATACAAGGAGAGACCATGGCTCGTTTGTAAAGAAGAAAAATGAGCAACAGATTTGTGCACTTGCCTTGGGCGCTCTTCTTTTTCTCTTGCTTACAAGCTTTGAGGCTCTCTTTTGCTATGGGAGACTATTTTTCTTTCTTTGTATCTTTTTCTTTCTTTTACTTCTGTATCTTTTTTTGCTCTCCCTTTATGCTACCAAATCACTCCTGCGATTGCTTTTGCACCCTCTATCCAAGGACAAATGCATAATGCTCAAGCAAACACAATATGAGCCACTCTCGTGGGATAGGTACACACAAAGGAAGATAGGGTTAACACGGTGATGCAGGTTATACCTTCGTTGGTGATGATGAACTTGACGTCGGTGGTGTAGGATGATGTTCGTGGACCGTGGTGTCAATGAGCACAGAAGTTGTCGGTGCGTAAGCTTGTTGTTAGTTGACAACACGCACACGGAACACAAATAATAGGAAAATTTAGCCAATGCCAAATAAGAGGCAAAACTAGGAAAAAATAGGCGTCAGGTCGGAGACTCAAGGGGGGGCGGGGTGGAGACTCCGGGGTTGGATTTTCTGCTCCACTTGTTCGTGTTCTTGAGTGGAAACCCATGCCTTCGGGCCTCAAATCCGCAAAAATTGGCCAAATTGGGCTGAGAAAACGCAGGATTAAGATGGGCCAACACCTTAGACACGATTTGGTCGGATCAAAAGCACAAATAACATTCCAAATCAAGAGATCGACCCAAAGACAAATTTATGGCTCTTTTTTGGGAATTTTTGACTTTATGGTGGATAGAAGAAAATTTTGAGGGGAAATTCGTGAGCAACGAAGCTCTTGATACCAATATGTTGAGGGGCAACCTCGGGGATGGCCTGATCTTTCACGAATCCCTAGAAATCGAGGCAGAGTGAGTGGGGGATGAGGGAGAGAGCAAAAACCACGAACTCACGCACGATGAATACACACACCACGAAGACACGATACAAGCCAATTGCTCATGCCGGTGGCTATCGGTCCTGCGCAATCACAAGGATCAACGTCGGTCGGGATCTCTCTCTCGAACCGACACGACGAGTAGGGAGTCTCGGTGAGATCTTTACGTCTTGGCAATGGATCTCCGTTGCCAAGGCCTTGTACAACACGGAGGCACGATACAAACTCCAACGAGGTTTGGGATATTTGGTGCTCCTCTATCAAAGGAGCATGAGGCAAGAACTAGATAGATCCACAAAGGGTGTCCACTAATTCCAAATATCAAGCCTAGGGTTTACAAGGGATGTGGGGGACTATATATAGGCCAGCCACAAGTTCAAGGGTAGTTTAGGTAATAAAGGGTAAAGTCTAGACGAATTTCAGGTTACATGGGCCGAAGGCCCAAAATGCTTTTACATGCATGGATAACTTACACCGGAGACTCTAGGGTCAGGGGTTGGAGACTCCGGGGTTGCGCTTAGACTCCGGGGTGGTCTCCGGGGTGGCATGCAGAGACTTTCCACGAGGGGTCCGGAGTTATGGCCGGAGTCCTGGGGGCGAAGACTCCGGGGTCGAGAGCTAGAGACTCCAGGGTAGCTGGGCCGGAGACTCCAGGGGTGTGGAGATTCTAGTGGTGGCGATGCTCTCCGGTGAGGACTCCGTGGGGCCATACGGAGAGTTCCAGCGGGGGCGGGGGGGGGGGGGGGGGTCCGGAGACTGGTCTGGAGTCCGAGCCAGAGACTCCAGGGTAGGAGGCCGGAGACTCCGGGCTTCAGGGCCGGAGACTCCGAGCTTCAGGGCCGGAGACTCCGAGCTTCAGGGGCAGAGACTCCAGGGATTCAGCTCTAACAACTCCTTCTTCATGTCCTTCTCCTTGCACTTCATCTGTGGGGGTTTCATAGTTGATAACACACAGTGTAGTTACATGAAGTAGTAAGCCATCCAAAGATGTATCAAAGTAACATGAGGGAAGGAGCGAGTTCACCTTAGCTTGTAGGAGTTTAGCTCGTGCACGAGGCATTGGTCTACTTGGGGGACTTGGTGGTGGAGATGTAGGGACGTCTGTCGGACGGGCTGCATGACAAGTTATATAATCCCTTCCTCCTGAAATAAGTGACTTGTATTTGTCTAGATTCACATATATCTAGATGTATTTTATTGTGTAGATACATATGAATCTAAACAAACTAAAGTCACTTATTTTAGGAAGGGGGGTACAACTTATAATAGAACAAGTTACTGGCATTGGTAACACACCAAGCCAGTGCGAAAAATAGAAGAAATGAGATAATATGGAGCAATTAATCATGTGCATATGACCAACCAGATGCGAGTGCAAACGAAATGACAATACCATGCAGGAAATTGTAGCGACATTCTAATACTTTTGTAGCTTGAGAGTGCCAAAAAATATTAAAACAAACGGTCATGCAGCAAACGGGGAAGATTAAGTACCACTCCACGGTGGGGGTGTCCTAGACGGGCATGGAGGACATGGCAGTGGGGGCGGCACCTAGGCATTTCTCGGGCAACGAACGAGTGATTTAGTGAAGCGTAGCCTATCCATTAGACAACGGTGTTGGTGAACTATATCTTGTGCATCGAGGGAGTCAGTGAAATAGATCCTATGTACAGAAGGCGTGTGTCGGTGAAGTAGAACTGGTGAAGTGGAAGAGGGCGGCGAGAGATGGATCTAGTGCATGGAGTAGAAAGGAGGATACAGAGCTACTGTGTGGAAGAGAGCACCAGCGGTAAAGTAGATGCGAGAAGGTGGTGGTGGGAGGGGGCGTGGGCGTGCAAATTTTGAGGACGGCGGGGAAGCGGCAATGTGGGATATAGGTGGTAAAATGCTGATTTACCACTTATATCCCTCTATTATTCCTATGGTCCTCGGGTTATTGTTTTAGGATCAAGGATAGAAGTGGAATTTTACATTCTCAAAATTTGGTTGGGATGTTTGAACGGATGCGCGAGATATTTGAATGGACGAGCGGGATGTTTCAGCGGTTTGTAGAAAGTGAGGTTAAAGCTTATGATGTATGCTACTTGTACGCAAGGATGCTAAGATGTTGTTCCCTTCTAAACCCACACACTAGTGACAATATGCCTTCCAACATTTAAATGAGTTTCTAGATATTTGTTGAATTTGATAAACATTCAGGACTTTCAAACAAGATGAACAATCTCATTGCCATATCTTTGCCATATTTTAGGATAACGTGTCCATATTTGGTATATCGGTGCATCTTTGTATTTCAAGCAATGTTTAAGAATGGAGATTCCAAATTTGAAGTTGTATTCAATTTTGTAAGTGACAACAATATTTTTGGTTTTGACGCAGCTACAAAGATTATGACTCAAAATCCCACCGCCGCAATTTTCACACAAAGTATAACCTATTTAGTGGAAAATGCCCAAGTTTCAAGAACTTTGAAGCTTCCTGGCTAAATTCGTGCAATAAATTGACTTTGTGGCAATTTACTAAAAGTATGTCAAATTTTGAACTACAAGTGCTTGATAGCTTGCTCTTGATTTTTTTGAAAATCATTTTAAGGTACCCAGGTAGTAAAATAAGGGAAAAACACCAAGAGTTCTACAAGATTCAACTTCTTGATATGATTGGTAATGCTACCAGATTTGGGCCCTTTTTGTAAATAACACAAGGAAACTATATATAAATCGAAAAATACCATTTTACTTGTGGTGTCTAAACTTGAAACTTTGAGAACTTCTGAAAAGTATCGAGTCATAGTGTACGATGTACCATGCATGAACATTCATGGATTTCCAACCAAATGACCAATGCCATGGCCATATATATGTTTGCCATAGTTCATGGTAATGTGTCCATATACTTGGTATGTTTGTTCATATTCGCATTTGAAGCGTCGTTTACAAATGGAGCTTCCAAATTTGAAGTTATTTTCAATTTTGAATGTGACAATGGTTTGATTGTGAAGCCTCTAGAAAGTATATGGTTCAAAATGCCATCTCCCCAGTTTTCATAAAGTATGACCTATTTAATTGATAATACCCAAGTTTCATGATTTTTCAAGCTTTATGGCCATATTCGTGCAATATAATAACTATATGGAGATTTACTAAAAGTGTCTCAAATTTTGAACTACAAGTGCATGATACATTGCACATGATTGAAAAACATTTGAAGGTACCCAAGTACTAAACTAAAATAGAACCACGCCAAAAGTTTTGCAAGATTCAACTTCTTGATATAAATGCTAATGTTGCAAAACTCATGCCCTTTTGGAAAATCAAGGAAATTAAAATATAAATTAAGTAGTGGCATTCTTTCGCATGGTATTTTACTGAAATTACCACTTTACATGGAAAATTATAAACTTGAAAGTTCATAACATTTGAAAAAAATTGATTCAGAATATGACGTACCATGTATGAACATTCATGGCTTTCAAACCACATGACCAAGAAGTTTATGATAACATATCCATACTTGGTATGTTAAGTTGGTGCATATTGGCATTTCAAGCATCATTTACAAAGGGAGAGCTTCCACATTTGAAGTTATTTTCAATTTCAATGTGACAACAATGGTTTTCATTGTGAAGCAACTAAAAAGTATATGGCTCAAAATGTTATCGCCCTAATTTTCACACGAAGTATAACATATCTAATTGATAATGCCCAAGTTTCATGAATTTTCAATATTATGGCTATTCGTGCAATAAAGTGAGATTATGGCAATTTAGTGAAAGTCACTCAGCTTTCGAACTAAGCATGCATGATAACTTACTCATGATTAAAAACATTTGAAGGTACCAAAGTACTAAAATAAGGGAGAACCACCAAGAGTTTTGCAAGGTTCAACTTCTTGATATAAATGCTAATGCCGTCAAATTTGGGCCATTTTGGAAAAACAAGGAAATTAAATATAAATTGAATAAATGTCATTCTTTCACATGGTGTTTTACTATGAGCACTACTTTCCATGAAAAATTATAAATTTGAAAGTTGACAACTTTTGAAAAAACTTGATTCACAATATGACTATCGATGTATGAACATTCATGGCTTTCAAACCACACGACCAAGGTCATAACCATATCTTTCCCATAGTTTATGATAACGTGTCCATACTTGGTATGTTGGTGCTTATTAGCATTTCAAGCACCATTTACAAAGGGAGCCTCCAAATTTGAAGCTATTTTCAATTTGCAATGTGACTACAATGGTTTTTGTTGCGAAGCAACTAGAAAGTATCTGACTCAAAATGCCATCGCCCAAATTTTAACACAAATACCTATTTAATTTATAATTCCCAAGTTTCATGAATTTTCAAGATTTATGGCTATATTCGTGTAATGAAATGATTGTATGGCAATTTAGTGAAAGTATCTCAATTTTTTAACCACAGGTGCATGATACCCCAATTACTAAACTAAGGGAGAACCACCAATAGTTTTGCAATGTTCAAATTCTTGATATAAATGTGAATGCTGCCAAATTTGGGCCCTTTTGGAAAAAAACAAGGAAATTAAATATAAATTGAAGAAATTCCATTCTTTCGCATGGTGTTGTACTATGAGCACTACTTTCCATGGAAAATTATGAACTTGAAAGTTGACAGCTTTTGAAGAAACTTGATTCACAATATGGTTGTTAATGTATTAACATTCATGGCTTTCAAGCCACATGACCAAGGTCATGGACGTATCTTTGCCATAGTTTATTATAATGTGTCCATACTTGGTATGTTGGTGCATGCATATTGGCATTTCAAGCACCGTTTACAAAGAGAGACTCCAAATTTGAAGCTATTCTCAATTTTCAACGTGACAACAATGGTATTTTTGCAAAGGAACTAGAAAGTATCCGACTCAAAATGCCATCGCCCAAATTTTAACACAAAGTATTATCTATTTAATTGATAATGCCCAAGTTTCATGGATTTTCAAGCTTTATGGCTAAATTTGTGTAATAAAATGATTGTATGGAAATTTACTGAAAGTATCTCAAATTTTTAAATTCAAGTGCATGATACCTTGCTCGTGATTAAAAAACACTTGAAGGTCAAGTACTAAAATAGGGAGAACCACCAAGATTTTTGCAAGATTCCACTTGTTGATATAAATGCTAATGTCACTAAATTTGGGCCTTTTGGAAAAATCAAGGAAATTAAATATAAAATGAAGTAATTCCATTCATTTGCAGGTGTTTTACTATGAGCACTACTTTCCATGAAAATTATAAAGTTGAAAGTTGACAAGTTTTGAAAAAACTCAATTCACAATATGACGTACCATGGACACTACTAGGAAAAAGCTCATTCGTGGCGCACCACTTTTCATCATTTGTGGCGCACTAGGGGTGCACCCCTAAGCGAGCGTCACTGCTAAAATTTAGCCATGGCGCACCACCTGGTGCGCCACGACTATCTCGACATATCTGTGGCACACTAACTAATGCGCCACTGGCCGTGCCCCCAGTGCGCCACGACTAGACTACTCACTACAAGAAAAGTTTCCTTCCGCAACGACTTGGCTCGACGATCGTCGTAGAAGGCGCGTCTTTCGCGACGAAATTCTCGGCTCGGCCGTGGCTAATGGAAAACTTTTTTTTGGTTTCACGACCCTCTACTATGACGGATCTGCTAAAAACATGGAGGAAGCTCGGCCAGCATGTGGTAGAAGAAAGATTTTCGTTTCCTCGTGCGATGTTGACTCGCCGAAGTCTTTTGAGGCGTGTGGGTCCCGGACATCAATGTCTCTAGCAGACCATACTTTTTGGTCGTACCTCCCTGATTTGAACTCGATAATATAGCTCGAGGCGTCTGCCATTTAGTCAGGCTGCTAGGTCCCACATGTTAGCCTCTTATTAGAAGGATCGTGTGTATGATGGAATTTTTTCCTTTGCTCGCACTACCCTGTTCCGAAGTTGATAGAGCTGCTCGATGCATCTACCGTCTAATCATCCTCCTGGGACCCACATGTCATCCTCTCATTATAAGAAACGTGTGTATGATGGAATTTTTTCCTTCGCTGGTGCTACCCTATTCCGAGTTGATAGCGCTGCTCGACGCATCTACTGTTTAACCAACCTCCTGAGCCCCACATGTCATCCTCTCATTAGAAGAAGTGTGTGTACGATGATTATTTTTCCTTCGCTCGTGCTACCCTGTTCCGAACTTGATAGTGTTGTTCGATGCATCTACCATTTAATCATGATACTGGGCCCCACATGTCATCCTCTCATTAAAAGAAACGTGTGTATGATTAATTTTTTACCCTCTGTAGCACCTTCGTGTTCCGAACTTGATAGCTTTGCTCCCTGCATCATCCTTTTATTCAGACTGGTGTGTCCCTTATGTCAGCCTTACTTTAGAAGAATCTTGTGTATGATAGAATTTTTATCTTCTCTAGGGCTACACTGTTCCGAACTAGATAGAGTTGCTCGACGAATCTGCCGTTTGCTCATGCTGCTGGGTCCCCTATTTCAGCCTCTCATTAAAAGAAATGTGTACATGCTGAACTTTTTTGTCACTCGCGCCTCCCTGTTTCGAACTGGCTACGTTGCTTGATGCAGCATCTGTATAAGGTCGCGCTGTTGGGTCCCACATATCAGCCTCTCTATAAATGAAACATGCGTATGATGGACTTTTTTTAGCCATGTCCGCTATTTTGACCTTGGCAACTTGCTGGGTCCCAGATGTCAACCACCTCTATGCAGGAAACGTGTCTATGATGGGTCCCAGCTGAAAGCCTCTATTTGAAAGAAACGTGTGTATATTGGATTGTTTTTTCAGGTCCTAGATGTCAGCCTCAGAGTACAAAAAATGCTCATAAAGGCCAAATTAAAAAGATTCTGTGCTAACTCGGGGCGGATGCCCTATTCATCATGGCTTATATTCCATGGGCTCACTCCTAAATTGAATGGGCTATGGTTGGTGGCCACAAGACCACAAAAAGGTCTAATTAGAAGGTATTGGGTTATGCGGCTGATAGGCTAATTTCATGGGCTATGCTTGGACTGCTGGGTCCGACATGTCAGGTTCTCTGTAAGTGCAACGTGTGTGTGATGGACTTTTTTCGGCCGCATCCGCTGTTTTCACCGTGGCAGCGGTGTATGGTGTTACTGCTAGGGCCCTTATGTCAGCCTCTCTGGCGTGTTCTGGCTTGTGGGTCCCTGATGCAGCCTTGTATGTTTTGTCTGGTGGGTCCCCGATGTGAGGCTCTCTGTACAAGTATTTAAACTTTTGTTTCAAACCCACCCTCAAAACAAACTAGGTCCATGATGTTAGCCTCTCCGTAATGTGATATTGCTAGAAGAAGAAAATGTAAACCCAAGATAAATTTGAACAAAAGACCTTCAAATAAACGTAAACTGAGTGTGTTGCCACTACAACAAAGCTATTTATAGAATAAATATCATTAAACTTTTATTAGTACTACAATTTATGTATTAGTCTTCTTAAAAATATTTTTGGTGTCTATGTTTATCTCTTTTAAAATATAAAAGGGCAGCGCTCCTGGCATCTTAATTTATAATATGCCACATAATGGAGTATTTTCTTAAAAACATGGGTAGCCAGAGTTTTTATTTATTTTGAGAGGTGGGGGGCAATGCCGAAAAGGCCGAATTAAAAAGAGTTTGGCTATTCTACATTGGCTGCTCTACGTGGATTATGCTCCATACAACAGGCTCCATGGGCTTCATTCTCAAATTTTAGTGGGCTTTGCTCAGCAGTCCCCTAACCCCTAAAAGGCCAAATTAATATGTTCTCGGCTATGCACCATGGGATCCTTTCTCAAATTTCCCTAGGCTGTGGTCAGTAGTCCCCTAACCCTGAAAAGAACGAATAAAAATGTTCTGGGCTAAAGATGGGCCAAATGAGCTACTAGATTTCTTCTCCTGGTTAATAAAAATGTCATTATGATGTGCTTGGCCGGATTCGAAACAAAGACCTCAGAGAGGGAGGGGGAAAAGCGATAATTATTTTTTTGGCAGCTATTTATGTCAAAATTCAGCAGTACAAAATAAGGTAGAAAAATTATCAACAGATTCAAAGTTCATATTCAGGAGCACTTGACCAATTCAACAGCATTTCAAAAGTGACCAATTCAGCAATACAGACAATGATATACCATAGCAATACATAGAGAACCAATTTTTGTTTCAGCTCTCAAAACCTTATCACGCGATCAGTTTGTCGCTTTCACCGATAACACTCGACTATTGGAGCAAGAAAAACTGATGATCAAGTCTGCTTTGAGTACCTTCTTCTCACATCAATGCCCGTGTGACTCCCATATGCAACCCAAAATTCCCAAGTCTCATCTAGATTATGACACAGCCATGTACAAGGGCGACGAGCACTCGTCCGTTTCACATTCAGCAGCACATGATAGATTCAGCAGTAATTTAAAGTGACCGATTCAATGGTGGCAGAAAATGACCAAAAGAATTGACAGATTCAGCAATGCCGACATTGAAATTCAATGGATGTACAGCAATGTGGCAAAGCCAAGTTTCAAAAGGAAAGCATGACCATGCATTTTCTCCACTCGATCTGAATAAGTCCAATACATAGGTATTACTACAAAATAAATTAGCAGTAGCTGAACTCCATACAAAATACTTAGTAGAAGTGTAGAACTACAAGCTTACACTAAGCTAGGAACCACTACATGTCCTATCATACGTACTCTAAGAAAAAAGAATGCTTTAGCGTGTCAAAGTGTTGGCCGGGCTGCGCCCTTGATTTCCTGCCTGGGAAGCGTCTCTCGTTTCATTGTCGCCTATCGGCCTCTAGGTTAGCAGCATACATGTAAAATTCATACGACAAACCAGGAAGTTCGGGATCCTTAATTTCGGCAATTCCAATTACAAAGGGAATCTTCCACCAACATAAACTAGCTAATTAGTACAACATTACATACACTCACAGTAGGATCATCACAAGAGGATTAAGATGTGATATCTCACCAGTGAATCTTGTCCGATGACAGGTTCAGTAGTATGCTAGAAAAGACATGACTTGGACAGAAAAGACATGAGCACTTCCTGCATGGTGTTGGCCGGCGACATCCTAATCATTGTCTCGGGTGACCTCTTTACTACAACCTGATTGAAACTAGTGAACAAGACCAATAACTAAAACCTCACCTCGTATCGCGACGATTCACACGTCGCCGACCTGACCGGCCTGACGGACATGAGCAAGTCCGTGCTATGCCCGTAAATTTGGGCGACAAACAGCTTGCCCTCCTTCCTTATGCCGATGAAGTCAGCTCTGAGCAAGCCCGGTGCATGAACCGACACAGACGGGTCCCATTTTTTGGGGCTGTATCTGGGCACTGTCATCGAGTGGGCTGATATGAGGTGCTCGACGAACACTTTCTTGACGCAGGTGAACTCGCATCCTGGCTCCGTGTAGACACACCGGTGGTCATAAAGTAATGGTCATAAAGGTACCTCCAGGAGTAGAATCCAATAGATTTCTTGAAGAATAGTTCAATTCTGCATAAAAGGTTTGGATAACCATCCAAGCAGTTAGTCCATGAGTGGGACAATTCTTTACCAAAGATTTCATTCTTTCCCAAGCTTGAGCAACATGTTCATTGTCAAATTGTTTAAACTTCATTATTTCACTTCTCATAGATATAATCTTAGCAGGAGGATAGTATTTTCTAATGAAATCATCTTTGCATTTAGTCCAAGAATCAATACTATTCCTAGTTAAGGAATTCAACCATTCTTTAGCTTTTCCTCTCAAAGAGGAAGGAAACAATTTAAGCTTAATAAGATCTCCATCTATATCCCTATGCTTTTGCATCTCACAAAGTTCAACAAAGTTATTTAGATGAGCAGCAGCATCTTCATTACCAATACCAGAAAATTGTTCTCTCATAACAAGATTGAGTAGAGCAGGTTTTATTTCAAAGAAAGTAGCTTCAGAAACAGGTGGAGCAATATGTGTGCACAAGAAATCATTGTTGTTGGTGCTAGTGAAGTCACATAACTTAGTGTTTTCAAGAGTAGTCATTTTTATGTGTTTTTAATAAAGATAGCCAACTAGTAAAACTTTTTTTTTGTGTTTTTGATAAAGAAACAAGCAAACAAAGCAGAAATAAACTAAGCAAAACAAAAACAACAAAGTAAAGAGATTGGTTCTGAGGGACTCCCCTTGTGAAGATGTCCTTGACTCCCCGGCAACGGTGCCAGAAAAAGTACTTGCTGAGTCGTGTATTAACGAGCTCATTGGGGAACCCCAAGAGGAAGGTAAGATGAGCACAGCAGTAAGTTTTCCCTCAGTTATGAAACCAAGGTTATCAATCCAGTAGGAGCAAGGAAACACCTCCAAGGTGTTGCTAGCTAGACTTTGGCAGGGCGTACTACCGGCGCCAGCAGCAATGTGGAAACCTGCACAACATAACCATAGAACTTTGCCCCCAACTTACAGTGAGGTTGTCAATCTCACCGGTTTTGCTGAAAACAAAGGATTAAACATATTGTGTGGAAGAGGGTAAAAGCTTGCAGAAAGTAAACAGAAAGAAGCACATAGTTGATTATAGATTGATGGTAAAAGAAAGGACCGCGGGGTCCATAGTTCACTAGTGGTGGCTCTCCTTAAGATAGACGACATGTTGGGTGAACAAATTACAGTGGGGCAATTGACAAACATCGAGAAAGCAATCATGCATATACTAATAATCTTGACTCCTTTGAGATTTGATTGGGCATTACAACATTATACATAGACCGTAATCCAACTGCATCTATGACTAATAATCCACCTTCAGGTTATCATCCGAACCCCCTCCAGTATTAAGTTGCAAGCAACAGATAATTGCATTACGCATTGCGTGTAAAGTAAACAATACGATTGTTCTATGAACAAAGGATTGTTGTTTTCTCCCTAGTAGCAACAACACATCTAGCACCTTAGAGATTTCTGTCACTTCCCCAGATTACTAGAGGCATGAACCCACTATCGAGCATAAATACTAACTCTTGGAGTTGCTAGCATCTACTTGGCCAAGATAGCTACTAACAACGGAAAGCATGCAAGATCACAAATAACAAATACATGAGAGAATCAATAATCAATCTGAAATAGCATCTCAAAATCCATCGGATCCCCGCAAACACAACATATAGAATTACAAATAGATGATCTTGATCATGAACGGAGCTCACAAGATCTAAACATGATAGCACAAAGGAGGAGAACCAGCCATCTAGCTACTACATGGACCCGTAGTCCAGAGATGAACTACTCAAGCATCACACCGGAGGCTTGCATGGTGATGAAGAAGGCCTCCAGGGTGAATTCTCCCCTCCGACGGGGTACTGGGAAGAGCTTCAGATCCCTCCCGATCTAGGGATGGAGATGACGATGTCTACAGACTCTTTCGTGGAATTTTGATCGGGTACTTAGGGTTTCTGTATCGGAGGCATCTTATAGGAGAAAGTAGAGGCCGAGGGGGTGCCGGAGGCGGCCAGACAATCCCCTGGCACGGCACAGGCTGGGCCGCGCGGCCAGGTGGTGTGTCGCCCCCTTGGCCCCTCTCTGTCTCGTATTCTGACTCTATGTGTCCCTCGGTGAAAAACTGACTTTGGCTTTTGTCCCGTCCAATTCCGAGAATATTCATTTTCTGACTTTCCTAGAACCAAAAATAGCAGAAAACAGGCAGCTGGCACTATGGATCTTGTTAATAGGTTAGTCCAAGAAAGTGTATAGAAAGTACTCCAAAGTGTGGACAAAACATAAGAAAGTAGATAAAACCAAGCATGAGACATCAAAAATTATGGATACGTTAGCAACATATCACGGCCTGGAAGGATCGATGCTGTGGGTGAGATGGCGAGAAAAATGTGTGAAGTGTGTGCTAGAGAAGATCCAAATGCGGCCTCTCGGAGTTGGGAATGGCTCTTAAGGAGGGGTTTTTGCCGTGCTCCTACGGCTGTCTTCTACCGGGCGTACTGCATCAAGCACGCCGACTAGAGTTATGGAGCAGGGAGTACTATAGGTACTCTAGACTGGCACACTGCCATGGAGTGTTCTCTCATCACATCTCAGTTATTAGAACTGAGAGATGATTTATTTACTGCTTCGATTTTTATACTACTGCCTCCAGTTCGTATTCTAATGGCCTCAACTTTGTCTAGATTCACATCAGTTAAACAGAGTAGTTGTAAGTTGAGTCACTTACATTTTTTGGTACTTCATAGTACGTACCAAAATACCAAGATGCTGAACCTCATATGAACTTTCTAGAAAGGTACCCCTTTACAAAGATTGGCAAGCCTGCTAAAATTGCTGAAACTTCTAGAAATGCAAGAACCCATAGCCTAAATTGCATCATGCTTGGTGAAATAACGACAGGTCCCAGTTCATATTCAGCAGCATTTCAAAGTGACCGATTCAGCAATACAGACTCTGAAATTAAAAGCAGGACAACGATAATCAATTCTTGTTTCAGCACTAAAAACCTTGGTGCGGGATCAGTCGCTTTTCTCTGAACACACTCATCATCGGAGCAAGCAAAACTGACCATCAAGCCTGCTTTTCTGTGCATACTTTCTACTCACATCAATGACTGTGTGACCCACATATGCAAACCAAAATGCCCCAAGCCTCATCTATATTATGATAAGGCCATGTTTCAAAAGAACAGTAAGACCATCTACTACCCTTGATCTAAAAAAGTATCATTACGTCAATATTTGTTCTACAAGATACTTTAGTACTATAATAAAAACGACAGAACATTTGATAGATTCACTACCATTTGAAAGATTCAACAGCACAGAATAGAACAGAAAAATATCAATAGATTCCAAACATATAATCAGTGGCACTTGACAGATTCAACAGCATTTCAAAGTGACCAATTTAGCAGTACAAATAATGACCAAAAGTATTGACAGATTTAACAATGCAGACACTGAAATCCAATAGATGTAGCAATGCCATAATTCAAAAGGACAGAGAGAACATATTCTGGCCATGTTCCAAAATAAGAGCAAGACCATCTACTGGTCTTGATCTAAACAAGTACCAATACATCACTATTAGTTCTAAAAAATACTTTAGTAATAACAACAATAGAACATTCGACATATTCAATGGCACTTGAAAGATTCAGTAGTACTGAATAAGACAGAAAAATATCATCAGATTTCCAGTTCATAATAAGCGACACTTGACAGATTTAGCACCATTTCAAAGTGATTGATTTAGCAGTACAAATAATGAACAAAGGAATTGACAGATTCAACAATGCAGACATTGAAATTCGGTAGATGTAGCAAGGCCATGATTCAAAAAGAAAGAGAGACCTTATTCTTCACTAGATCCATCTGTCTTAACAAGTAACAGTACATAGGTATTACTCCTACTACAAAATAGATTAGCAGTAACAGAACTCCATACAAAATACTCAGAACTACCTTAAGCTAGGAACCACATGTCCCAAAATGGTAAGAAAAATCCGGTCGAGGAGTACATGTGTTCAAGTTAGGATCATCACAAGAAGATAAAGATGGGTTAATCGCTAAGAAATAGGGATGCAGAAGTGGGACAAATGGGAAAAGTGGGATCCTTAATTTTAGACCCCTAGACTAACTCTAAACTAAGTGGGAGAAGTGGGATAAGTAGGATTTAACAAATCTCACTTATCCCGCTTATCCCACTTAGTTTAGAGTTAGTTTAGAAGTCTCCCACATATCCCACCTCTGCATCTACGGTAATAATATTATCGATAGGAAGCTTGTATTCCACGGTGAACTCCGATGGTCGATTCCGACGACGAGCGACCAGATTAGACTGACAAACCGACAAAGAACAAGTGGCTTTAGAATTCGCATAGAATACCTTCTCACACAAGTCATTTGGATGTGCAGAGCTCAACTTCACCATGAACTGCGGTGACATGCGTGCCACCGGCCTGACGCACACGACAGATATCAAGATGACATCATCGCGCCTATCGAATAGCACGCAGAACACCGTGTCATCGAACCTGGTTAGCCCGATATCTACATTTTGCAAGCCCGGTGTCGGCACCGGCTTAGAGATGTACCTGCCTTCCCTACCATAGTGTAAAATGCCCAACCTCATGGCGTGGGATTCTCTGAGGTGGGAGTGGAGCACAAATGGAATTGCGACGAACTCGCAGCCAGGCACCACGCAGTTCCATTGGACTGCATCATCGAGCATGGAACATGAAGACATATTTGGCTGGACAGCCCATACCAATTGGGTCTGTCACCAACATAAAGTAATTAATTAGTACGACATTATATATATTCATATTAGGATCATCACAAGAAGATTTGTATGTGTTAACTCACTCTTGGTTAATATTCTTGTAATCTAGGGGGAATTCTGACAACATCTTGAGAAGCTCGCAGGTAACGCCTCGGTTTCGATAGGTACGACATGAGCCCTTTCAGCGCGACTTCAGCCAATGAAGGCCTGCTCGTCTGCTCAGATGTTGCTGCCATTTCGACCGAATGGAGCTTATTCCATGACGGCAGCAACCATAACATCACCTTGTACCACGACAATTCGCACGCCGCGACCTGACGTACTTGATGGATAGGAATATGTCCGTGGTGTACCCTCCAATTAGGGCGGCAAACTCCGTTCCCTCTTTCCCGACGCTGATGATCTCTGGTGCGTGCACCTGGTTAGTCGGGTACTAGTACTTGTTGGAGTAGGTCCCTTGTGGCAAATAGTACATCTTGTGGGCAAGTTTCAAGTGGTCAAAGAGCTCGTGCAAAGTCAATGGCCAGTTGACGAACTCGCATCCTCGCTCCGTACAGGTTACGCACGGGGCGTAGAATCACTGGATCTTGTGCTCATAGATGTCATTGTAGGAGACCAATGAACAACATCGGTCGTTGGGGCACCTGCTACCTTTTCCACCGCTGACCTGGCGGTACAGCTCCTTGGAGCATGCGGCCAGCCTAACGGCGCTGATAGTGTCTAGACGCATAGTGATTTCATTGAAGACGTCGTCGCCGACCTTGCTCCAGCTGCAGTGTCGCGGGTTGCACCTCGAATCCGCCATCCCGTCCGGATGGATTGGGGGCAAGGGTGGATCTATGTAGAGTTGTTGGTGGTTTTTGGAGGAGAGGGCTGGTAGCCTAGAGGGAGTGATGCAGCGTGCAAGATGGGGAGTAAAATGTGTGAAGCATGCGCCATAGATGTGGCCAAGCGGCGTCGACGAGTGGGGATAAACTAAACGGAGATGGGTAAGATAGGATGGCTCTTTGAAAGAGGTTTTTTCTTTTCTTCTGCTGTAAGAAGCGGCTGCATCGAGGACGCCGGCTAAGCGTGAATGCGTGTAAAATGCGCTCCTGTGCAATAAATTAAACATGTCACTTCCTAGCGCAGTACTTTCTCGTCACATCAGCTTCTATTTTCATACAAGTATTAGGGCATCACCTATGGTGACATAATATGTCTATAAGCTGGGAGGTTTTAAGAAAAAGCTTTCGATGTACTACTGAATTCCTGGTTAGCTTAAAAAGTATTTGGAAAATTTTAAGAGAAATCTATCTATCGTGCTTACTTGTAGTTAAAATTTGACACGGTCGGTGGGACTACGGTTTACATCGAAGACCTTAAAAAAGAGAAAATTACATAGAGGTCCATAAAATTAGCACAAAGGGCCCTAAAGTTAAGCAAGGAAAAGAACTCGGGTCCTTCTTGAGCGATAAACTGAGCCATACCCTTCGTACTACTGTATTTGCTACACACAAACACACAAAACGCTCCTCACACTTTCGAACCAACGTGCTGGGGGTGTGCTTGGTGCTTCCTCTTCGCAGGGTGTGAAATGGAACAACAATGCAGGTCGACGCACGTGGGCAGCACCACGTTGTAGACGAGGGAGAGATCAGGGGGCCAACAGGGTGTGTGTGGATGGTGATGAGGCAGGAAAGGAGAGACAAAACACAATTTGTTTTGCATGCATATATATAGTAAATGTCCCAAAATTTTGACAATAGGTTCAACTTCTTGCTAAGATTCTACATCTTGACAACTTAACGAAATTATATTAGGTCAAACTTGAGATAGAAGTAAGCGTGTGATAGATAGCTCTTGGATTAGTGTTCTTGTCGAAGGTAGATGGGTGCATCTTCTTTTAGTAAACGATGTTCTAGGTGTGAGTTTCCAACTATCAGGAAAGAACATTCTCAATTTTCCCATGTTTTGCGAATTTTAAAACTTCCTGGCTAAATCTGCCGACTTGAATGAGACTCTATGCCAATTTATCGAAATTAGGTCAAATTTGAACTACAAGTAAATTATAGATTGCTTTGGAAGTTTTACTAAAAAGCTTTCAGTGGTTTTTGATGTACTGAATTCCTGGTTAGAGCTTCAAAAGTTTGTTGGGACATTTTAAGAGGAATCTATCTATCGCGCTTACTAGTAGTTAAAATTTGATATGGACGGTGGGAGAAAGTACGATTTGCATCGAAGACCTATTTTTTTTACATAGAGGTCCATAAATTTAGCATAGAGGGCTCTAAAGTTAAGCAAGGAAAAGTAGTCTGGTCCTTCTCGAGAGAGCAACTTAGCCATATACCCTTCATACTAGTGTACTTGCTTCACACACACAAAAAACGCTCCTCACACTTTCAAATGAGCGTGCTTAGGTGTGCTTGGTGCTTCCTCTTCGCAGGGTGTGAAATGGAACGACAAGGCAGGTCGATGCACATGGGCAGCACCACGTTGTGAACGATGGAGAGGTCAGCCGGTCGGGGTGTGTGTGGATGGTGATGAGGCAGTGTGAAGGAGAGAGAAAACATAACTTGTTTTGCGTGCATATATATAGTAAATGTCCTGAAATTTTGACAACAGGTTCAGCTTCTTGCTAAGAATCTACATATTGACAACTTACTGAAATTAGGTCAAACTTTAGCTACAAGTAAGCATGATAGATAACCCTTGGAATAATTGTCTTTTTGAAGGTAGATGGTGGGTGCATCTTCTTTTACTAAACAATGTCATCGGTGTGAGCTTCCAACTATCAGGAAAGAACATTCTTGATTTTCCCATGTTTTGTGAATTTTAAAAATTCCTAGCTAACTCTGTCGACTTGAATGAGACTATGTGCCAATTTATCGAAATTTGGTCAAGTTTGAACTATAATTAAATTGAGGTTGCTTTGGAAATTTTTTGAAAAAACTTTTTGGTGGTTTTCGATGTACTAAATTCCTGGTTAGCTTCAAAAGTTTTTTTTTGGAAAATTTTAAGAGGAAACTATCTATCATGCGTACTTGTAGTTAAAATTTGACACGATCGGTGGGAGTATGGTTTAGATCGAAGACCTCAAAAAAGAGAAAATTACATGTAGAGGTCCATAAATTTAGCACAAATGGCCCTAAAGTTAAGCAAGGAAAAGCAGGTGGGTCCTTCTCAAGCGAGAAACTGAGCCATACCCTTCGTACTACTGTACTCGCTTCACACAAAAAACGCTCCCACACTTTCGACCCAACATGACGGGGATGTGCTTGGTGCTTCATCTATGTAGGGTGTGAAATGGAACGACAAGGTAGGTCAACGCACGTGGGCAGCGCCACATTGTGGACGAGGGAGAGAATAGCCGGCAGGGGTGTGCATGGATGGTGATGAGGTAGTGAAGAAGGAGAGAGAAAACATAATTTGTTTTGCGTGCATATATATAGTAAATAAAAGATCCTGAAATTTTGACAACACGTTCAACTTCTTGCTAAGAAATTGCATCTTGACAACTTAACGAAATTAAGTCAAACTTGAGCTACAAGTTAGCGTGATAGATTGCTCTTGGATTAATTGTTTTTTTGAAGGTAGATGGGTGCATCTTCTTTTAGTAAACGATGTCGTCGGTGTGAGTTTGCCAACTTTTAGGAAAGAACATTCTCGATATTCCCATGTTTTGCAAATTTTAAAACTTCCTAGCCACCTCTACTACACAAGAACAGAACAGGAGGGAGACAACACGAGACTTTCAAAAAAAGCAGCACAAGATCAGCGCAAAAGAGAACTTGAAGGCGGTGCAATGTTAGAGCAAAGCTACGATGGACCACTGACACGAGGTATAGGGTACATGATACGTTGCTAACATATCCATAATTTTTGATGTTCCATGCTTGGTTTTATCTACTTTCTTATGTTTTGTCCACACTTTGGAGTACTTTCTATACACTTTCTTGGACTAACCTATTAACAAGAGCCACAGTGCCAACTTCCTGTTTTCTGCTGTTTTTGGTTCTAGGAAAGTCAGAAAATGAATATTCTCGGAATTGGACGGGACAAAAGCCAAAGTCAGTTTTTCACTGAGGGACACACGGAGCCAGAATACGAGACGGAGAGGGGCCAGAGGTCGTCCATACCACCTGGCCGCGCGGCTAGGCCTGGCCCGCGCCAGGGTGTGGTGTGGCTAGCCCAGGCACCCCATTGGCCTCTCCTTTCTCCTATAAGATGCCTCCGATACAGAAACCTTAAGTAACCCGATCAAAAATTCCACGAAAGAGTCATTAGCCGCCGTCATCTCCATCCCTAGATCGGGAGGGATCTGAAGCTCTTCCCGGCACCCTGCCAGAGGGGAGAATTCACCCTGGAGGCCTCCTTCATCATCATGCAAGCCTCAGGTGTGATGCGTGAGTAGTTCATCTCTGGACTACGAGTCCATGTAGTAGCTAGATGGCTGGTTCTCCTCCTTTGTGCTACCATGTTTAGATCCCGTGTGCTCCGTTCATGATCAATATCATCTATTTGTAATTCTACATGTTGTGTTTGTGGGGATCCGATGGATATTGAGATGCTATTTCAGATTGATTATTGATTCTATCATGTATTTTTATTTGTGATCTTGCATGATTTCCGTTGTTAGTAGCTATCTTGGCCAAGTAGATGCTAGCAACTCCAAGAGTTAGTATTTATGCTCGACAGTGGGTTCATGCCTCTAGTAATCCGGGGAAGTGACAAAAATCTCTAAGGTACTAGATGTGCTGTTGCTACTAGGGAGAAAACGATAATCATTTGTTCATAGAACAATCGTATTGTTTACTTTACACGCAATGCGTAATGCAATTATCTGTTGCTTGCAACTTAATACTGGAGGGGGTTCAGATGATAACCTGAAGGTGGATTATTAGTCATAGATGCAGTTGGATTACGGTCTATGTATAATGTTGTAATGCCCAATCGAATCTCAAAGGAGTCAAGATGAGTAGTATCTGCATGATTGTTTTCTCGATGTTTGTCAATTGCCCCACTGTAATATGTTCACCCAACATGTTATCTATCTTAAGGAGAGACACCACTAGTGAACTATGGACCCCGGTCCTTTCTTTTATCATCAATCTACAACTGTTTACTGCTTTCTGTTTACTTTCTGCAAACTATTACTTTCTTCCACACAATGCGTTTAATCCTTTGTTTTTAGCAAAACCGGTGAGATTGACAACCTCACTGTAAGTTGGGGGCAAAGTTCCGTGGTTGTGTTATGCAGGTTTCCACGTTGCTGCTGGTGCCGGTAGTGCGCCATGCCAAAGTCCAGCTAGCAACACGTTTGAGGTGTTTCCTTGCTCCTACTGGATTGATAACCTTGGTTTCATAACTGAGGGAAACTTACTGCTGTGCTCATCTTACCTTCGTCTTGGGGTTCCCCAACGAGCTCGTTAATACACGAGTCAGCAGTACACTCCAATAGTAGTAAATGTATGGACCTACTACTAGTAGGAGTATATGCATGCAAAACAAGTTGCGTTTCTCTCTCCTTCGCTGCCTCTGACCAACCATCCTCCATCGATTTCTTCTCTACAGCCGTGGGTGCACAGTGCGGCTTGTCTCTTCCTCGTCCACAACAGGTTCAACTTCTTGCTAAGATTTTGTATCTTGATAGTTTATCAAAATTAGGTCAAACTTGAGCTACAAGTAAGCGTGATAGATTGCTCTTCAATTAATTGTCTTTTCGAAGGTATATGGGTGCATCTCTTCTTGTAAAAGCAGCGTAGTCGGTGTGAGTGTCCAACTACTAGGAAAGAACATTCTCAATTGATGACGACTGGTTCGGCCTCTAGCTAAGATTTTGCATCTTCCTCAAAGAAAAAAAAAGATTTTGCATCTTGAAAATTTTGAACCCCTTTTGAAAATGATCACATGAAATAGGGAAAGAGGGGAAATGATATTTCTATTCTCTATGGGCAACCCACAAGCTTGAGGTGCACTTTAGGCTTAAAGATAACTTTATTTTTTCTTAGACATATGGTCACCTCTATGTATAAGGTGAACCTTAGCGGATGCCACATAGTAGGCCTTATTAAGGTGTGCTTTTTTACACAATGCAGGAGTAGTATATTTCTTTTCTTAGACATATGGTCACCTCTGTTCATGCGTTGTACATGCTGAGAGAATAAAACGTTGGCAGGGGAAGAGGGCAGTAGCGAAGAGAAGTTGAAGGCGGTTCCATGTCAGAGCAAAGTTATGATGGGTTTCTAACACGAGGTACTCCTGCGGCCTTACAGTGTACACTCTACTAGTAGTAAATTTCAAGACCTATGCACGCAAAAAAAATTGTGTGTTTTCTCTCTCCTTCCCTATGCTCCATCTCTCCTCCCCTTTCCCCTCGCGCACCGGTCCGGCTGATCTCTCTCCCCTCGTCCACAGCGTGGCACTGCGGACGTGTGCGTTGGTACGACGGCTCTGTGTCTCTGGCGTGTTTGGCAGCCGCGCGTTGGTGTGGAGTAGGGAAGAGGAGTACATAGGAAGGAAACCACTTTGGTCCTTGGCAGCGCAAAAATTCAAAGTTTTCCGGTTTTCGAAACTTTCACTTGCTTCCCAAACATCAGGAGGGAACGTTATTCAAAAGATCGGCCAAACATCGGGAGGGAAGGCAATTTTGAACCGGTTTTGAACATTGATCACATTGAATAAATGAAAAAAAACACAAAAGGTTTACTCATGATGTCCTATCATGTCTTGTGCACCATGTGCCATGAAAACTGTAATCATGGGATTAGATAAGTTTTGGAAAAATATCTTCACAATATTGTCCTACCATGTGTATGGACACTATCGGGTTTATTTCAACCCGAACGACCAAGGTCATCAAGGCCATATTGACATCATAGTTTACAATTTGATAGAGTTCCCACGATAGTTTGGTAGATTGGTGCATCTTGGTGTAGTAAGCATTATTGCATGTGGGAGTTTCCAACAATTAGGAAAAAAAGAATTTCAATTTTCCCAGTGAGGACGATGATGTTTTTTGTGAAGAAAGTCTAAATAATATGGTTCAGAATGCCACAAGCCAATGGTTTCACGTATACTGTAGTTTATCATGGTTCCTATCTAACTTCGGCTAAAAGTTTACATATTACGATGGGTCGTGACACGCGGTACTAGTACACATACTACTACGTAATAGATTTTCTCTCTCCTTCGTCCCCCTCTCACCATCCATCCACTATCCTCTCCATTTCTCCTTCCTTCCTGTGTAAGCTTTCACACAATGATTATACTTCTAGTCTGAGATGCAGCAGTGCAGAAAAAGATGAGGCCCACACCATATCACCATCAATCAAGTTCGGTGACTCAACTTTGTGAAGGGTATATGTATACTAGTAGTACTGTAGCTAGATAAGTATGTACTACTATAGACACTTAATTTTTAAAGGAGGAAGTAAGAGACACCAAGTAATTTAGCACGATCTGCATGATTCTCTTCATTTTTTGGATAAATCGGGGCGCCTCCTGAATTCCCTAGGCTGAGAAAAATCAAGAACCGACAAGTCTGGTATAATCCTTTTTTTGTTGACGGGACGAGTCTGGTACAATCTTTTGATGATATTTTGGGATAGTTTTCAGGGTATTAACACAAGCACGACTATAAATAGACATTATAAATTGCAACAGTATGCACCCCTACTTTCACCCAAAACACCCAACCCATCGTTGCTTAGAACTCGATCTCTCTCTATTTCCTTCCAAAATGTCATATGACAACTCTCTCTAGAACACGTCGATTGACCTGACAAATGGGAAAGGCCCCGAAACTCCACCTGGAAGCCCAAACCCAGTCGACGGGCCATGGTCGCCGCTGCTGTCTGACTCCTCTGATGAAGAAGATAGCCACTGGCAACACTTTTTCAAAGGGACACCACCACCAACGCCGAGCGACTCCGATAAGACGGAAGATGAGATTGAGGAAGAGGAGTCTGAGGTCGACCTTGAGGAGGAGGCCAAGGACGATGATGGGGAGGAGGCCGAGGACGATGACGAGGAGGTCTCTTCCCGCCCCCCATCGAAGAAGCGTGCCCGAGTGCAAAATTAGATGGCGTCCAGAGAAGAAGCGTGCAGTATACTATATCTCGTTCTATGAAGCATCTTGGCTTTGGTAAATACTGTTGTCAATGAGAGTTCCGAACTTTTAGGAAAATTCTTTTAAATTTCCAAGTGATAGGATTTGCTTTTAGTAATTAAGTACATCCAGAAAATTTGGCTTAGAGTGCACTCACTATATTCTAGCAAAATATAGATAATTTCCACCGCATGTTAGTACTATATGAAAATACTTATTTCAATGTGTGTCATGATACATGGTTTTTTTTGCTAGAGGGGGGGGGGGGTAATGATACATAGTTGAAACTTAAATGGTGTCCTCTTATATTTGTCCTTGTTTGGACGAAACTACAAACATGGATTTGGACATCTTTCGAAAAACTTGCTACACAATATTGTCATAACCATGTATGAACATTGTTCACATTTTAAGCTAATTTACCAATGTCAAGGTCATATCTGCATCAGTCGTCCTTTTTATCGGGATAAATTAAAGAAAAGTAAATAAAACAATAGAAAATGTTAAGCACTTATGTATGGTGTCCTCTTCCGTAAATGATAAACATGAATTTTGACAAGGTTTAAAAACACTTCTTCACAATATGACCAGTGATGTGTTAACATACTCCCTCCGTCTCAAAATAGATGTCTCAAAATTGTTTAAATTTGGATGTATCTAGCCACTATCTAGTCTAGATACATCTAAATTTTTAAAAAATTGTGACATCTATTTTGAGATGGAGGGAGTACTTGGGTTTCAAGTTAAATAATGACAAAGGTCGTGTCCATTTCGGGTAGACGGGGTGCATCTTGGCATGGCATTCTAATGTTATTAATTGGACTTTTCAACTTTTATGTATAGAATTTTGTTAAATTATTTTAGAAGTGCCACATATAATTATTTTTTAAAGAAAAGGAAAAGAGTATGGCTCTGAATGCCACAACAAACTAAATTTCACAAAAAATAGAGTATGTTTCATGGTTAACAAGTTTCATGAATTTTCAGGCCTTCTAGCTAATTTCGCATAATTAAATGACATTTTGTCAATGAAACCAAAGTAGGTAAATTTTGATCTACAAGTGCGTGATAGATTTCTTGTAAATTTGTCAGAAATTCATATAGTACTAATTATTGTACCCACGTAGTCATACTGAAAACCGACTATTGTTTTGAAAGATACAACTTCTTTGTATGAATTTTCATGCTGACACATCTGACCATGTTTCAAAAAAGTGAAAGAAAATAAGGAAACATGCACATAGCCTTTTAGTAGTACTCCTATTAAATATTCATACTTGTAAAACAGTAAAGACGACGCTGTTAAAGTTTCAATACAAGGGACATGGGCACCTTCACCGGCCCTCCAAAATTAACCTTTCTTCCTCTTAGACTTTGCAGCTATGGATCCGAAGACCGGATGTAACATTCCAAAACTTTAATCCAAGTGATCTAGATAAAATCTACCCAATTTAGGGTTAACAAAACTTTTCCATTTAAAAATCTTTAAGCATTCATATGTGTGTGCATTTAAATAGGAGTTGTTTTGAATTGCCATGATTGAGTGATCTATTGATTGTAAAATGACTCTAAGGTGAATTACACATCATCTAGATCATCCCCAAGCAAATCCCAAAGAAAAATAAATCAAAAAGAATTAAATAAGCAAATGGTGACTTGTGCCATTTTAATCACCTAGCCTACTTTGGCTATTCCTAGCACTCAATATCAAATAGAAACAATTGTGGTTCTTTGCACCCCTTGCTAGTACAAGTAGTGATATGCCAAGGACCACTTTCTGATCTCCCAAAAACATTCAAACTCTAATTTAAATGACATTTGAAAATTGAATCTAGTTCATATGTCTAGATACCACTTTTTCAAAAACCACTCAAATGAACTCCATTTCAAAATCCCAGGCAAACCTAGATGCTTAAGCATAAGATGAATCACTCCACCAAAAATCTTTCAAAAATTCAAAAGTTTCTCTCATGCGGCCATTTGATCGAACACCTTGTTAGCAGAATCATTATGGCCTAACTAATACTGTTTTGGAGCAAATCTTGTCGAGCCAATTGATGCACATTGATCACCTTGGTCTCCCCCAGGCCCAACCAGACCAAAACCACCCCATTCCCTAGCCCCTGGCACCAGTGCACCGCCACCCTAATGCCATGCTCGCCGGCCAAATGTGCACAAGCCACAGGCGACCACCAGCCCCTCTCCGCCGCTCCAGGGAGTGAGGTGTGACCTCACCGCCTCCCACGGTCCACCCCATGGCCCCTGCTAGCCACTGGACCACCTTAGAGCCGGGCAGCCCTTTCTCTCTCCGTGCAGCCAGAGCGTGCCAGAGCACGATCGCCGCTAGCACGCCACAGACCACGCCTCGACACCAAATCGTGCACGCCGCTCCACCTCGACTCCCACAACCCGCCAGACACGGCCGTGCACCGCCGCGCGACCCACAGTCGTCGGGAGCCGCGTCGAGCACCGCCTCTGTCTCCCAGAGCACGGGAACCCCCGACCAAATGCCACCACCCCTAGCTGCGCCATTACACCGTAGAGGACCACTAGCAGACCGCCCACCGTCCGCCTAACTCGCCCACGCTGGTAGCCCTCTGTATTGCCGTCACCGACGAGCTCCGCCCACACCCTTCGGTCCACTCGTCGAGCCTATATAAGGAGGCCACCCCCAGCCTCATTCTGCACACCATGTCACTCCCCTCTCTCAACTGACTATTTCCTCTCTCTTGCCGGAGCCGCTCGAGCAGCCCATCGCCAGAATTCCGCCGGAGGTAGCCGCTGTAGAGGAGGAGAAGTCCCTGTCGATTTCGTCCACCTCAGCCCCTGCCACGACCTCGCCTGAGTCCGCCGTTGCTGTCCATTTCATTTGTCTGCCTCGCCGCACTAGTTGGAGCCCTAGTACATCCCCAGTAGACCCCCACCGACCGCTCTAGGGTTCAGTCTCGCCGGAGACGAGTCTGTCGTCGACGACGACCGTGGACCGTTGATCCTTGTTCTAATCGTAGCGCCCAGATTGCCCCGTACCGCTTCGGGTTTTACGTGCCGCTGACATGCGGGACCATCCTGTCAGTCGCCCTCTGCGCCGCGGAGCGCCACTAGGCCGGCCCATTTAGTTTCCCGCGCTGACCTAGTAATTCAAATATAGGTTTTTCTATTTTAGACTGAAATCAATTCTGTCCCTTAGTTCAAAAATCAATTCAGGGAGTTTTACAAATCCAAATTGAGTGATTCCAATTTTGTTGGAAAGCTACTGAAAATCTCTATCCAAGCCCGTTAGATTTAAATCACTTAGAGTTAGATATCTCTCGTAGTAAATATAACAAAACAGAAGCTGTTTCACATTCAAACATTTTTATAAAATCAACCATAGTAGCTTTTGAGTTGCTTCCAACTTTCAAAAATCACATTTAACTATGCCTATCTGAATATGTAATAATATTAAGGTTTGCATGCAGTGACTTCGGACTAGTACCAAAATAATGCTATATAGGCATTTCTAGTCACTTTAAATCATTAATTATTAAACTTAAACTTATTAAAATGTGATCCAACCCTTAAATCACATTCCCATATGTTAGAATATGTGGTGATGACATGTGTCCATATGATACCATATTTTAATTGGAGAATATTAAATCTTAGTTAATTTCAATGAGTAGAAATTACTTTTCTCAAATAAAAAGAATGAAACTAGTTGCTTAAACCTTGTGATCCTTGTGATGATAATAGATCATCAAATATGAGCCTTAGTGTGCTAAGTAGACTAGTTAAGTATTGTTTGGTGATTGTGTATTTCATATGTATTGATAGACGATAGTACCAACCAAGTATTCGAGGAGGAGGAGTTCTACCAAGAGGAGGAGGAAGAAAACTTCAACCACTGCACTACCCAAGGCAAGCTAACACTTGCAAGTATTATACTTAGCAAGTCATCTTTAGGAATGCAAGATAACCCTTGCAAACTAGATAACCTAAGAAAATGCATTAGGCATGCTTTGTTTATACCATTTTTGACTTATACCTACCCCACGTTTTTACAAGCTTTACTTTCTTTACTTTGCCAAAGTCCTTTACTTGTTTAAAGGTAGCATAAAGAGTATAAAACTTGATCTATCTAGTTAGTCTTAGATGTCATTCTATGGCATGAGATTGAGATTAGCATCCCACATTGGTGAACACTCTTAACTTAGTAGTTGGAACTAAATCAAAACTTGATTCACTTTAGATGGGAATACTTGGTGAAAAGGACTTGTGAAAACCTTGGAATGATGAGTCATTCTATTGAGATGTTTTGACATGTGTTGAGAAACACAAATGGTTTATGATGATGAAAATGTTGAGGCATGAGCCTTAGCCCTTTTATAAAACTGATGGTTGGGTTCGGATGCGATACCATTCCAATTTTACCATACAACCACAATACCCGAATTGGGTAAGGCTTAGTCGGAAGTTTGTATGCATTAGTATTAGTTCCCTCGCGGGAGAGGTTTGAGCTGAGGCTACCTCTCAATGTTGTCCACCTATGCAATTCCCAAGATGACAGATGGTCATGGTTGGGAGGCCATGCTCATAGGAGAGGTGCTTATACTAGGGTGTGTAAAGGAAAGGTTATGTTTGATTATCTGCATACTAAGTATGATGATTCAGGGTTATCCCTGACAAATGTATCGAATCTTGTGGTGAAAGTGTACCACCTCTGCAGAGTGTCAAACTATTCGAATAGCTGCGTTCACGGTTATGGACAACTGGAGTGGCCATACTGTTCCGTTGTCAGATGTTTTCAAAACAACTTATGAAATAAATTGTGACATGACTTGACCACAACAGAGTTGTGACTATGATAACTAAGTTCCCACTTAAGTGTTTTCAAATTTCTTTTATCTTTCTTTGTTTCTGAACTCAGCTTAGGTTTCAAACTGAACTTTACAAATAAACTTAGAGTTAGCATTCCTACTAGAACTATCATACTTGTTAGTGATAGTTTGCGAGTACTTAAAAAGTACTCATGGCTTTTGTCCCTGGCTATTCCTATGGCCAGACTATGAAGGAGATTACCAAGATGAAGGACAGCAGGACGGCTATGATAACTAGGATCATCTCCCATCGTCAGCATTGCATGTGACTCTAAAGATGGACCCCACCGCTACGCTATCTATTCCGCTACTTGATTGTACTAAGACTGGATCATGAGATCCTTATTTGTGTAAGACCTTTTTATGGTTTGTAATGGATGATGTACTATGATATCCAATCTGTTATGTCTCGCAAAAATGGTAATCCTAGGATTGCGATGTATGGCATAACAGGCATCTGGGATTAAAAATCCGGGTGTTGACAAGTTGGTATCAGAGCCATCCTGACCATAGGAGACCCTAGTTAGAATGGACGTCCGAACAAAAACTTAGTTTCAAAAACCAAAAGTGAGTATTTATGAAAAATATTTCCTCTATTATCCTTGGGATTCTTTCTTTCAAAAAAATTCATGTTCCTCCAAATTCTTACATTACTACATAAAACTTTGACACACTTGATCACTTCACTAACTTTCTCATCCTAAATTCTTATAGATGGAAGATCAATACAGCAAGTTCTACCAGTTGGGCAACGGAGGCCAACTGATCTTCAAGAGGGATTTGGATTCACTATCTGAGTTCTTGGAGCATCCTCATCCAGAATTCCTTGGAGCTCAACTCCCGGGTCCACCAGGAGGAGATTTACAATGGCTAGTGACTGCTAATCTTCGAGGCAAGATAGAAGCACTAGTATCTGGGAGGATTCAGTTCTCGGTGAGAGAGAACAACTGGCTAGATGGATTAGCCAGAGCAATGCATGAAGCCCTCGCACGTCTATGTGCCCTGAGTGTCAACCTAATCCAAGGAACCCATTTTGTTCACTATGCAAGGCGTGATTCCATGGGAATGCCGCTAGAGATGCCAAGACACCCAATACTGAAGCGTCAAGTGGAGAACCTTGACTTCCTACTGTACGACAGATAGAAGGAGTTGGACACTGCTAGAGAGCTCGCCAACAACAACCTCGCCATTGCAGCCCAGAAGGCCCAGACTTTCTCACTGCTCGTCTAGGATCGTCAGTCTCTTCGCCGTCAGCACGCAAAGAAGGATCGCACCATCGACCATCTTTGCAAGAAGGTGGCCGACCTCGAGAAGATCATCAAGGAGCAAGAAGCTCAGCTTGCCGTAAAGGAAGAAGAAGAGGAAGGTGAAGATATCCAAGGGGATATTGACTCCTACCTTAGCAATGATGATGACTTTCTAGAGGAGGATGGCGTTGACTTCTACACCGACGATGACGACTCTGACTTTATCGATGATGAGTAGATGCACTAGAGCACTATCATAGAGTGAGGAGTATCGGTCCCATTGTATCGTAGCTTACAAAATGGTTCTTAAAACCATCTATTTTCCTTTGATGTTGTGGTGTGTGTGTGTTTGTATCGTGTGCCTTGCTTGAATGAATGAAAAGAAGTTAGTTGCAAAAACCTGAGTCAAACTCAAAGTTTTAGCTTTGAAATCAAAACCATAAACCTTAGAACTTTCCCTCTTACCCCTTTAACTAACTCAATCTTCAGATGACTTGTGGAAACCAAGGAGGGAGCAGCTCATCACAAGACCCAATGCTGCAGATTCTGCAGACTCTCATTACAGACCGGGAAGCAAGCAGGGTAGAGCGCCAAGCTAATCTAGCAACACTGCAGCAGATTGCCCAGATGGCTCACAACAACCAGAACCATGGAAATCAGGATCATCATGGATCCAAACTAAAAAACTTCCAGAATACAAATCCCCCAATCTTTAGTACTTCAGAGAACCCACTGGATGCTGATGACTGGTTGCAGACAATGGAGAACAACTTAGAAGTAGTAGGAGTGGATGCAAACGAGAAGGTTCTTTTTGCCACCCACTATTTGGCAGGAGATGCAAGAGCATGGTGGAACATCACCCTCACAATGAACCATGGTCAAGTGATGACATGGGACGCCTTCAAAATCAAGTTCAGCCGCACCCACGTGCCACAGGGTTTAGTCACCCGAATGAGGGCTGAATTCAGAGAGTTGAAGCAAGGCAGAATGACTGTAGTGGAGTACCGTGACAGATTCTTATCCTTACCCAGGTATGCACCTGATGAGATCAACATAGAGGCCAAGAAGAAGGAGAGATTCTTGAACGGACTACATGATGAGATGCAGACTGTCCTCGTCAACATCCGTTTCCAGGATCTCGAAGAGCTAGTCGACTCTGCCATTCAGATGGAAGGGAAGATTAATCAAGCAAACGACAACCGCAAACGTCGTATGATGCACCAAGCTGGATCCAACAGTCACCAGAAGTACCGTCACAACCCTTCAGCGGGATATGCACCGAGGAACAACCGACCCCCAATGTCTCGCCTAAGCTACCCCAACTGTAGCGGAGGAAATGTGAAGTCTGGAGGAAACAACAATCACCCCGGTAACACCAGCAATTTCAACCGTGAACCTCCCAAGAGCAACAACAACAACAACAACAACACTGCACCCAGAACTAGAAGCAACGCTGTGCCCGTGGCAGCAAAAGACATGTCTCAAATCACTTGTGTCGAGTGTGGAGTGAAGGGTCACTATTCCAATGAGTGTCCCAAGAAGATTGTCGCCACTACCAATGTGAATGCCCCAGCTCAACAACAGCGTCGTGTTCAACCAGGAAGAAGATTTGCCCCAGGGAACCCTCACAACCGCAACGGCCGTATCTTCCACGTGAACACCGAAGAAGCCCAAGAAGCGCCATATGTAGTGCTGGGTATGTTTTCTGTCAACTCAGTTTTAGCAAGAGTGTTGTTTGATTCTGGAGCATCGCACTCATTTGTCACCGAAGAATTTGCATGCACTAGTAAGATTCACCCAACCAACTTGAAGCATGTCATGATAGTTCAAATCCCTGGTTCAACTACAAAGGCTAGAAAAATTTGCAAAGTTGTGCCTATGAGAATATATGGGATAAATTTTTATGCTAATCTAATAGTACTTGGAACCAAAGGTTTGGAAGTAGTACTAGGAATGGATTGGATGTCAAAGCATAAGGGATTAATCGTTTGTGTCAAGAAAGCCATCACCATGACTAGTAGGTCTGGAGTCTCAGTAGAGCATATATCTAAAACCTTGCCCCGTCAATTCAAGTGTAATAAGAGTCTAGACCTGCCCACCATTGACCAAGTCAGAGTAGTCTGTGAATACCCCCAATGTATTCCCAGATGAATTGCCCGGTATGCCCCTGGATAGGGATATTGAGTTCATTATTCAACTAATCCCCAGAACCGGACCCATAGCCCAGAGACCCTATAGTATGTACCCCTCAGAGTTAGTGGAATTAAAGAAGTAGTTGGATGCTATGTTGGCAACATGCTTGATTCAA
Organism: Avena sativa; assembly: GCA_916181665.1. Classification (NCBI taxonomy): domain Eukaryota; kingdom Viridiplantae; phylum Streptophyta; class Magnoliopsida; order Poales; family Poaceae; genus Avena; species Avena sativa. The sequence goes on along the minus strand of OV702291.1, from coordinate 421,999,225 downwards.
CCAGGCGCATCGCCATGGAGATCGCCAGTGTTATTCATCGACAAGAAAGATGGAGGCAACTGTTTGTGCACTGATTACAGGAAGCTGAATGACGTCACCATTAAAAACAAGTACCCTTTGCCAAAGATAGACGATCTATTTGATCAGTTGACTAGAGCAAATGTGTTCTCTAAGATCGATCTTAGGACTGGTTATCACCAACTTAAGATTCGTGCAACGGATATTCCTAAGACCTCCTTTACTACTCGTTATGGTTTGTATGAGTATACGGTCATGTCTTTTGGATTAACCAATGCCCCTACTTATTTCATGAACCTCATGAATAAGATCTTTATGAATTTTCTAGATAAGTTTGTCGTTTTGTTTATCGACGATATCCTTATCTACTCCAAGTCAGAAGAAGAGCATGAGCAACATCTGAGAATCATCCTTGAAACCCTTAGAGAGCATCGGTTGTATGCCAAGTTCAGCAAATGTGAGTTTTGGCTGAAAGAAGTAGGATTCCTAGGACATATTGTGTCTGCCAGAGGAGTCGCTGTTGATCCCGCCAAGATCAAAGATGTCGAAGAATGGGAAGCCCCAACCACTCAAACCCAAATCCGTGCATTTCTCAAATTAGCGGGATATTACCACAAGTTTTTCAAAGGATTCTCAAGCATCGCCAGACCCATGACCCAATTGTTGAAGAAGGACAAGAAGTTTGAATGGACCAACAAATGTGAAGCAAGTTTCCAGGAGCTGAAGAAGAGATTGATTTCAGCCCCAATATTGATCATGCCTGATATCAAGAAGCTATTTGATGTGTATTGTGATGCATCCAAGATTGGTCTCGGATGTGTATTGATGCAAGAAGGCAAAATCATCGCATATTTGTCTCGACAACTGAAGCAGCATGAGCAGAATTACCCCACTCATGATCTTGAGTTAGCAGCCGTAGTTTTGGCATTGAAGACATGGCGTCACTATCTTATGGGTAATCGCTGTGAGATTTACTCAGGTCACAAAATCTTGAAGTATATTTTCACTTAGAAGGAGCTGGATATGAGGCAAAGGAGATTGATAGAGTTAATCAAGGATTATGACCTTCACATTCACTATCACCCCGACAAAGCCAATGTGGTAGCGGATGCTCTTAGCAGATTGCCGTGTAGGCTAAACACCATGATCAAGGAGAAACATCCAAGTTTGTATGAGGAGTTGGAGCAGTTTAGAACTGAGCTAGTTAGCAAAGGATTCTTAGCTAGCATTGAACTTCAACCCACTTTGATTAGCCAAATCAAGGAAGCCTAGAAGGGAAATGAAAGTACCGACGGAATCAAACGTTGTATTGGTACAGGAAAGGTACCTAGATTCATAGAAGACGAAGAAGGAGTTCTGTGGTACAAAGGCCATATCTGTGTGCCAGCAGATTCGGAGTTGAAGCAAGTTAACATGCAAGAAGCTCATGATACTCTTTATTCTATCCACCCTGGAGGAACGAAGATGTATCAAGATTTGAAAGAGCAATTTTGGTGGCACAAGATGAAGAGAGAAATCGGAAGCTACATCACCAAGTGTGATATCTGTCAAAGAGTTAAAGCGGAACATCAGAGGCCCGCAGGACTGTTGCAACCATTGCAGATTCCGGAATGGAAATGGGATTCCGTCAGAATGGACTTTATCACCGGTTTGCCTACTTCTAGTAGGGGAAATGACTCAATCTGGGTCATTGTTGATAGACTGTCTAAGGTAGCTCATTTTATACCTGTCAAGACAACCTACCAGAGTTCGAAGCTAGCAGAGTTGTATATCGCCAGAATTGTCAGTCTGCATGGAACCCCCAAGACCATCGTATCAGATCGAGGAACCCAATTTACCTTGAGATTTTGGCAGAAAGTCCAAGAAGGATTAGGAACCAAGTTGAATTTCAGCACCGCTTATCACCTGCAAACCGATGGACAGACTGAAAGAGTCAACCAAATCTTAGAGGATATGTTGAGAGCTTGTGTGTTAGGATATGGATCAAAATGGGAAGATTGTCTATCTTTTGCAGAATTCTCATATAACAACAGTTATCAAGCCACTTTGCAAATGGCACCATTTGAGTTCCTATACGGAAGAAAGTGTCGCACCCCTTTGAATTGGTCGCAAGTAGAAGAGAGTCAGATTTTTGGACCCGACATTCTCCGAGAAGCCGAAGAGAAGGTCCACAAAGTCCGTGAGCACCTCAAGACCGCCTAGTCCAGACAAAAGAGTTATGATGACAAGAGAAGGAGAGACCTGACTTTCAATGTCAGAGATTTTGTGTATCCCAAGGTTTCGCCATTGAAGGGAACCCAACATTTTAGTTTGAAAGGAAAGTTAGCCCCCAGATATATTGGACCCTTCAAGATTCTGAACCATCGAGGAGCAGTATCGTATCAACTAGAACTGCCAGAAGAGATGTCTGCCATCCACAATGTGTCCCATATCTCGTTACTTTGCAAATGCTTAGAAGTGCCGGAGAAGACCGAAGTTTTCAAGAACATCGATCACCAAGCTGTTGATATCAACAAGGACCTGACATATCATGAAGTGCCCATCCGTATCTTGGAAGAAGCCTACAGAACCACCAGGACCAGGAGTATCAAGTTTCTCAAGATCTAATGGAGCAACCATACCGAAGAGGAAGCCACTTGGGAGCGAGAAGATTACATTAGGACTGAGTTCCCAGATCTCTTTAGTTCCTAGTTTTCTTTCTTAAATCTCGGTACGAGATTTTGTTAAGGGGGAAGGTTTGTAACATCCCAAAACTCTAATCCAAGTGATCAAGATCAAATCTACCCAATTTAGGGTCAACAAAAACTTTTCCATTTAAAAATCTTTAAGCATTCATATGTCTGTGCATTTAAATAGGAGTTGTTTTGAATTGCCATGATTGAGTGATCTATTGATTGTAAAATGACTCTAAGGTGAATTACACATCATCTAGATCATCCCTAAGCAAATCCCAAAGAAAAATAAATCAAAAAGAATTAAATAAGCAAATGGTCACTTGTGCCATTTTAATCACCTAGCCTACTTTGGCTATTCCTAGCACTCAATATCAAACAGAAACAATTGTGGTTCTTTGCACCCCTTGTTAGTACAAGTAGTGATATGCCAAGGACCACTTTTTGATCTCCCAAAAACATTCAAACTCTAATTTTAAATGACATTTGAAAATTGAATCTAGTTCATATGTCTAGATACCACTTTTTCAAAAACCACTCAAATGAACTCCATTTCAAAATCCCAAGCAAACCTAGATGCTTAAGCATAAGATGAATCACTCCACCAATTTTTTTTCAAAAATTCAAAAGTTTCTCTCATGCGGCCATTTTATCGAACACCTTGTTAGCAGAATCATTATGGCCTAACTAATACTGTTTTGGAGCAAATCTTGTCGAGCCAATTGATGCACATTGATCACCTTGGGCTCCCCAGGCCCAACCAGACCAAAACTACCCCATGCCCTAGCCCCTGGCAGTAGTGCACCGCCACCCCGACACCATGCTCGCCGGACAAACATGCACAAGCCACAAGCGACCACCAGCCCCTCTCTGCCGCTCCAGGGAGTGAGGCGTGACCTCACCGCCACCCACGATCCACCCCACGGCCCCTGCTAGCCGCTGGACCACCTCAGAGTAGCGCCGCCCTTTCTCTTTGTGTGCAGCCAGAGCGCGCTAGAGCGCGATCGCCGCTATCACGCCACAGACCAGGCCTTGACACCAAATCATGCATGCCGCACCGCCTCGACACCCACACCCTGCCAGACATGGCCATGCACCGCCGTGTGACCCACAGTCGCCGGGACCCGCGTCGATCACTGCCTTTGTCTCCCAGAGCACGGGAATCCCCTGACCAAATGCCACCGCCCCTAGCCACGCCATAACACCGTAGAGGACCGCCAGCAGACCGCCCACCGTGCGCCTACCTCGCCCACGCTGGTAGCCCTCTGTATCGCCGTCACTGACGAGCTCCGCCCGCACCCTTCGGTCCACTCGTCGAGCCTATATAAGGAGGCCACCCCCAGCCTCATTCTGCACACCATCTCACTCCCCTCTCTCCACTGACCATTCCCCTCTCTCGCCGGAGCCGCTCGAGCAGCCCATCGCCGGAATTCCGCCAGAGGTAGCCGATGCTGAGGAGGAGAAGTCCCCGTCGATTTCGTCCACCTCAGCCCCTGCCGCGACCTCGCCTGAGTCCGCTGTCGCTGTCTAGTTCGTTTGCCCGCCTCGCTGCACTAGCTGGAGCCCTGGTACGTCCCCAGTAGACCCCCACCGAGCGCTCTAGGGTTTAGTCTCGCCGGCGACGAGTCTGTCGACGACGACGACCGTGGATCCTTGTTCTAATCGTAGCGCCCAGATTGCCCCATACCGCTTCGGGTTTTAAGTGCCGCTGACATGCGGGGCCAGCCTGTCAGTCGCCCTCTGCACCGCGGAGCGCCACTAGGCCGGCCCATTTAGTTTCCCGCGCTGACCCAGTAATTCAAATATAGGTTTTTCTATTTTAGACTGAAATCAATTCTGTCCCTTAGTTAAAAAATCAATTAAGGGAGTTTTACATATCCAAATTGAGTTATTCCAATTTTATTGGAAAGCTACTGAAAATCTCTATCCAAGCCCGTTGGATTTAAATCATTTAGATTTAGAGATATCTCCTAGTAAAAATAACAAGACCAAAGAATTTTCACATTCAAACATTTTTATAAAATCAACCATAGTAGCTTTTGAGTTGATTCCAACTCTCAAAAATCACATTTAACCATAACTATCTGAATATGTAATAATATTAAGGTTTGCATGAAGTGACTTTAGAGTAGTACCAAACTAATGCTATATAGTCTCATTAATTATTAAACTTAAACATATTAAAATGTGATCCAACCCTTAAATCACATTCCCATATGTTAGAATATGTGGTGATGACATGTGTACATATGATCCCATATTTTAGTTGGAGAATATTAAATCTTAGATAATTTCAATGAGTAGAAATTACTTTTCTCAAATAAAAAGAATGAAACTAGTTCCTTAAACCTTGCGATGCTTGTGATGATAATAGATCATCAAATATGTGCCATAGTGTGCTAAGTAGACTAGTTAAGTATTGTTTGGTGATTGTGTATTCCGTATGTATTTATAGACGATAGTACCGACCAAGTATTCGAGGAGGAGGAGTTCTACCAAGAGGAGGAGGAAGAAAATTTCAACCACTGCACTACCCAAGGCAAGCTAACACTTGCAAGTATTATACTTAGCAAGTCATCTTTAGCAATACAAGCTAAACCTTGCAAACTAGATAACCTAAGCAAATGCATTAGGCATGCTTTGGTTATACCATTTTTGACTTATACCTACCCCAAGTTTTTACAAGCTTTACTTTCTTTACTTTGCCAAAATCCTTTACTTGTTTAAAGGTAGCATGAAGAGTATAAAACTTGACCTATCTAGTTAGACTTAGATGTCATTCTATGGCATGAGATTGAGATTAGCATCCCGCATTAGTGAACACTCTTAACTTAGTAGTTGGAACTAAATCAAAACTTGATTCACTTTAGATGGGAATACTTGGTGAAAAGGACTTGTGAAAACCTTGGAATGATGAGTCATTCTATTGAGATGTTTTGACATGTGTTGAGAAACACAAATGGTTTATGATGATGAAAATGTTGAGGCATGAGCCTTAGCCCTTTTATAAAACTGATGGTTGGGATCGGATGTGATACCATTCCAATTTCACCGTACAACCACAATACCTAAATTGGGTAAGGCTTAGCCGAAAGTTTATATGCATTAGTAATAGTTCCCTCGCAGGAGAGGTTTGAGCTGAGGATACCTCTCAATGTTGTCCACCTATGCAATGCCCAAGATGATAGATGGTCATGGTTGGGAGGCCATGCTCATAGGAGAGGTGCTTATACTAGGGTGTGTAAAGGAAAGGTTATGTTTGATTATCTGCATACTAAGTATGATGATTCAGGGTTATCCCTGACAGTTGTATCGAATCTTGTGATGAAAGTGTACCACCTCTACAGAGTGTCAAACTATTTGAATAGCCGCGTCCACGGTTATGGACAGTTGGAGTGGCCATACTGTTCCATTGTCAGATGTTTTCAAAACAACTTATGAAATTAATTGTGACATGACTTGACCACAACAAAGTTGTGACTATGATAACTAAGTTCCCACTTAAGTGTTTTCAAATTTCTTTTATCTTTCTTTGTTTCCGAACTCAGCTTAGGTTTCAAACTGAACTTTACAAATAAACTTAGAGTTAGCATTCCTACTAGAACTATCTTACTTGTTAGTGATAGTTTGCGAGTACTTAAAGAGTACTCATGGCTTTTGTCCCTGGCTATTCCTATGGCCAGACTATGAAGGAGATTACCAAGATGAAGGACAGCAGGACGACTATGATAATTAGGATCATCTCCCATCGTCAGCATTGCCTGTGAGTCTGAAGATGGACCCCACCGCTACGCTATCTATTCTGCTACTTGATTATACTAAGACGGGATCATGAGATCCTTATTTGTGTAAGACCTTATTATGGTTTGTAATGTATGATGTACTGTGATATCCAATCTGTTATGTCTCACAAAAATGGTAATCCTGGGATTGTGATGTATGGCATAACATGCATCTGTGATTAACAATCCGGGTGTTGACACCGGAGCTCCCCTAGGAAGAAGAAGACCCAGGTGGCGGCGACAAAGGCCGTGGAGAAAAAGAAGAGATGTTGTCGGCTTCCGAATCTTGCTCTGGCCACTCCAAGTCACAGTCTTGCACCAGGTGGCCGCATGAAGAAGAGGTGTCGAGGTCCGTCAAGGCCAGGCTGCATTTCCCCGTTGGCCGGATCAGGCGCTACCTCAAGGAGGGTCGGTACTCCCATCGCATAGGCTTCAGGGCTCCTGTCTACCTCGCGGCCGTTCTCAAGTACCTCACCGCCGAGGTGCTGGAGCTCGCCGGGCGAGCCGCGAAGGACATCAAGAGGATCCACATCATCTCGAGGCATGTGATGCTCGGCGTCATGCGTGATGAGGAGCTCAACAAGCTGCTGGTCGGTGTTACCTTCGCGTACAACGGCGTGCTACCCACCATCCACGAGTCCCTGCTTGGCAATGGTACCACGGAGGACGTAGCCAAGTTACCCGCGGAGGAAGCTGCCAAGTCGCCTGAGAAGACCGCGGAGTCCCCCTAGAAGTCGTTAAGTTGTACTACTACTCCGTATGTGTTTGGGTTTGCTCTGTTTGCAGTTTGGTTAATCATCAGTGTCAATGTAATATTCAGATCTATGATGCTAAGAAAAAGCTTGTGAGGGTTCTAAAAAAATGTTGTTTTCCTAATCTTATCCTATACTCCATTTATTTAATACTCCCTCTGTTTAGAAATATAAGACGTTTTAGCTTTGTGAAATGAATGTATCTAGATGCCTTTTAGTGTATAGGTTCACTCTGAACCTCTACGAACCCATACAATAAAAGACGTCTAGATACATTCGATTCAAAAAGCTAAAACGTCTTACATTTCTAAACAGGGGGAGTATTACTTAGCATATTAGGTTTAGTCAAAGTAAACCATTACAAAGTTTGACCAACTATATACAATATTAAATAGTATACTCATTGAAAAAAAATCAATATATAGTAAACAATGTCGTCGGTGTGAGTTTCGAACTATATGGAAAGAACATTGAATTGTCAATTTTCCGAGAGATGACAAGTGAGGTTGTTATTTTTGTCAAGAAAGTCCGAAGAATATGGATCTAAATGCCACAATCCATGTTTTCAGACATATTTATATAGTGGATCGACATGTTGTACTGGCGATGCCCATGTTTTATGTGCTTTCAAACTTCCTATCTAACTCTGCCAACTTGAATGACTTAATCCCGATATATCAAAATTATATTAGGTTGAATTTGAACTACAAGTAAATTGTAGGTTGCTTTGAAAGTTTCATGAAAAAGCTTTTGGAGGTACCCTTCGAGGGAGGGGTGAATTAATATATCAGAAACCACTATGAGCTTTGATGATAGGTTGAACTTCTTTCTAAGATTTTGCATCTTGATAATTTAACAAAATTAAGTCAGAATTGAGCTACATGTAAGAGCGATAGATTGCTCTTGAATTAAATGTATTTTCGGAGGTAGATGGGTGCATCTTCTTGAAGTAAACAATGTCGTTGGTGTGAGTTTCCAATTATCAGGAAAGACCATTCTCAATTTTCTGAGTGATGTCAAGATTATTCTCTCTTGTAAAGGAAGTTCGAAGAATATCGATCTAAATGCCAGAAGCCAAGTTTTCACACACACACACATATATATATATATAGTGGACCAACATATTGTACTTATGATTTCCTGTATTTTATGAATTCTCAAACTCGCTACCTAACTTCGCCCACTTGAATGACCTTATGTCGATTTATCAAAATTAGGTCAAATTTGAACTACTACAAGCAAATTGTAGGTTACTGTGAAAGTTTTACGAAAAATCCTTTGAAGGTACCCATTGGGGGGTCACAATTAATATATGAGAAACCACCCAACGAGATTTTTGACGACAAATTCAACTTCTTGCTAAGATTTTGCATCTTGTCAGTTTAACAAAACTAGGCCAAACTTTAGCTACAAGTAAGTGCAATAGATTCCTCTTGATTTAAAAGTCTTTTTGGAGGTAGATATAGGTGCATCTTCTTGTAGTAGACAATGTCGCCAGTGTGATTTTCCAACTATCTTAGGAAAGAACATTCTTAATTTTCGAGTGATGACTAGATTGTTCTTTCCCCTAAAGAAATTCCAAAGACTATGGATCTGAATGCCACAAGCCAAGTTTTCACACATATATAGTGGACCAACACGATACACTTACGATTTCCCATGTTTTATCAGTTCTCAAATTTCCTAGCTAACTTCACCCACTTGAATGATTTTATGTCGATTTATCGAAATTAGGTAAAATTTGGACTACTACAGGTAAATTGTAGGTTGCTTTGAAAGTTTTACGAAAAAGCTCTTGGAGGTACCCATCAGGGGAAGGGTCAATTAATATATATCAGAAACCACCGAGAGTTTTGACGACAGGTTCATCTTCTTGCTAAGATTTTGCATCCTAACTATTTAATGAAATTAGGTCAACTTTGCTCACTGTTTCATGAAATTTGGTCAAATTTTGCTAACCGATTAAATTTGAACATTGACCGTTGGATCAAGACTGGCAAATCCAAACATTGCAACCGTTGGATATTCTTTTCCATTCTTAGCATCTAGAAAGATTCTACTGATAGTCTTTAGCATGATGAACACTAGTATGCGCAAACCTCAAAACACACAGTACTTTATTATTACTCGGTTTCAGGGTCCTTGTGCCAAATGCACGGACTTGGATGGAATTTTCATTTTTTATGAGGTCCTTGATGTAACTTGTACTTCCACCGACCACTCGAGCACCTCGCTCTTACAGGACCTACCATTAGATCAACCATTCATAGTACTTCTTATCTTTATCTTGTCTCTTATCTCTTACAATACCATATATACCACCACTACATAGTGTAGGGATTAACTTATTTTGAACATTTACCGTTGGATCTCAAGACTGGCAAATCCAAACATTGCTAACCGTTGGATCTTCTTTTCCATTCTTAGCATCTATAAAGATTCTATTGATAGTCTTTAGCATGATGAACACTAGTATGCGCAAACCTCAAGACACACAGTACTTCATTACTCGGTTTCAGGGTCCTTGTGATAAATGCATGGACTTGGATGCAATTTTCATTTTTTATGAGGTCCTCGATGTAAATTGTAATTCTACCCACCATGTTAACTCTCAAGCACCTCGCTTTTACGAGACCTACCATTAGATAGGCCATTCGCAATACTTCTTATCTTATCTTGTCTCATATCTCTTACAATACCATACCACTACATAGTGTAGGGATTAACATTGAACATATTAACCGTTGGATCAAGACTGGCAAATCCAATGCTAACCGTTGGATCTTTTTTCCATTCTTAGCATCGAGAAAGATTCGATCTATTGATAGTCTTTAGCACGATGAACGCTAGTATGCGCAAACCTAAAAACACACAGTACTTCATTGCTTAGTGACAGGGTCCTTGTGCTAAAATGCATGGACTTGGATGCAATTTTCATTTTTTACGAGGTTCTTGATGTAACTTGAACTTCCACTGACAGTGTTAACTCTCAATCACCTCGCTCCTACGAGACCTACCATTAGATCGGCCATTCGCAATACTTCTTATCTTACCTTTATCTTGTCTCTTATCTCTTACAATACCATGCATACCACCACTAAATAGTGTAGGGATTAACTTATTTGAACATTGACCGTTGGATCAACACTGGCAAGTCCAAACATTGCTAACCGTTTGATCTTATTTTCCATTCTTAGCATCTAGAAAGATTCTACTAATAGTATTTAGCACGATGAACACTAGTATGCGCAAACCTCAAAACACATAGTACTTCATTACTCGGTTTAAGGGTCCTTGTGCTAAATGCGCGGACTTGTTGGATGCAATTTTCATTTTTGTGAGGTCCTTAATGTAACTTGTACTTACACTGACCATGTTAACTCTCAAGCACCTCGCTCTTATGAGACCTACCATTAGATCAGCCATTCACAGTACTTCTATCTTATCTTTATCTTGTCTCTTATCTCTTACAATACCATACCACTACATATAGTGGAGAGATTAACTTTGAGCATTAACAGTTGGATCAAGACTGGCAAATCCAAACATTGCTAACCGTTGTATCTTCTTTTCCATTCTAGCATCCAGGTCTGTACTCCCTCGCTCCGTCCCAAAATATAAGGCGCCTAAGGATTGGTCAAAAGTCAAACCTTACTAACTTTGACCAAATATTTAGAAAAAAATATCTACATCTACAATATTGAATGGACATATTAAGAAAATATACTTTATGGTGAATCTATTGATATTATTTTAGTATTCTAAATTTTTATATTTTTGTGTATAATCATGGTCAAACTTAAAAAATGTTGACTTTTGACTAATCCTTAGGCGCCTTATATTTTGGCGAAGGGAGTACTATTCAACACGAATCCAGTTGCTCTGAACCATTGGATCTAACAACCCAACAGTCATGATTAGTGATATGGATCCAATTCAAAACTGCTCCACTATAGTAGTAAGTAGAGAGAATATAGTCTACTGTGCTATGAAATTTTTGGGGTGGTGACATGATGGTTCTAGAACATGCATGGTGGAGTTTGCTCTAGGTACTATTCAACACGAATCTATCTTCTCTGAACCATTGGATCCAACAGCCCAACGGTCAGGATTGGTGCTATGGATCCAATTCAAAACTGCTCCACTATAGTACTAGAGACAGAGATGTCTTATCTTATCTTATCTTATCTTACCACTATATAGTGTACGAATAACTTTGAATATTGACCGTTGGATCAAGACTCGTGAATCCCAACATTTCCAGCCGTTGGATCTTCTTTTCCATTCTAGCATCTAGAAGATTCTATTGATAGTCTTCAGCATAATGAATGCTATGCACAAACCTCAAAACACACTTCTCCATCATACTAGAATCTTCTCCCTCGTAGCTAATAATAATTGACTTCTACACGATCTTATCTTATCATATCTTACCACTATATCGTGTACGAATAACTTTGAATGTTGACCGTTGGATCAAGACTAGTGAATCCCAGCATTTCTAGCCATTAGATCTTCTTTTCCATTCTAGCATCTAGAAGATTCTATTAATAGTCTTGAACACAATGAATGCACTATGCATAAACCTCTCAAAACACACTTCTCCATCATACTAGAATCTTCTCCCTCGTTCCTCTAGACCATGTTACCAAAAATTTCAAGTGTTAGGTAGCTAATAATCTTTGACTTCTACACATGATGATACAAAGTACAAGGACCAAATATACACCCATACTTTATAGATGTTGATCAAATTTATAATGTTTTGTGCTTTACCAATTATAATTTTATATAATGATGATATGTCATACATTTACTATCTGAGCCTAATTAAGGTTTGCTTTTTTACGCAATGCGGGAATAGTATATTTCTTTGCTTAGACATATGGTCACCTCTGTCCACACATTGTACATGCAAAGAGAATAAAATGTTGGCAGGGGAAGAGGGCATCAGTGAAGAGAAGTTCAAGGCGGTTCCATGTCAGAGCAAACTTATGATGGGTTTCTGACATGAGGTACTCCTGCGACCTTATAGTGTACACTCTACTAGTAGTAAATTTCAGGACCTATGCACGCAAAACAAATCATGTGTTTTCTCTCTCCTTTCCTATGCTCCATCTCTCCTCCCCTTTCCCCTCGCGCACCGGTCCGACTAATCTCTCTCCCCTCGTGCATGATACGTCCATTTTGCATCACTATTCTATATCATAATTTACTGTTATTCATTGATATATTTCATATTAAGAGATGATACTTATGTAATTTCTTATTTTTTTGCATGGTTGATGACTTTTGGAGCATGGACCGCTGCAGTCAGGATTCTGATGGAAAAGGTGCTATTTGGAGGCAAAATTCGCGAAGATCAGAAAATTCGGGAAAATATATGGAAAATCCTATTTTTCCAGAAGACGAAGGCTGCCAGAAGGAGGAGTGGAGATGGGCCACAGGGGGCCACACCACCCCCTGGCGCGGGCAAGCCTAGGCCACGCCACCAGGTGGTGTGGTCGCCCTGGCCCACCTCCAGCTCTCCCCTCTGGCGTATATAATCCTTCCAAAACCCTAATACTCGAGGAGCAACCACAGAAAGATTCCGCCGCCTCTGCGGGCGGAAAAGACCGAGAGAGAAAGATCTCTCCGGCAGATAGATTTCTACCATGGGAATTCCTTCCCGGAGAGGGGAGATCGTCGCCATCAACACCACCATCAAGCTGGACTTCATCGGGATCATCATCATCATCATCATCATCATCACCACCATCATCACCATCAACACCCTCATCACCATATCCATATTGCTGTAACAATTGGGTTGAATCTTGCATAGTTCTCAGGGGAAACTTTCCCGGTGTTGATTACTCTTTGTAGTTGATGCTATTGAGTGGAACCGTTGACTTATTGTTTATGTTCAGATTGTTATATATCATTATTCTATCTCTAATCATGATCCATATGATGTCTTGTGAGTAGTTCGTTTTGTTCTTGAGGACATGGGAAAAGTCATGTTGTTAGTAGTGGAATTGTGTTGAGAAAGATTCAATATTTTGATATTTAAGTCGTGGTGTACTTCTTCTAGTGGTGTCATGTGAACGTCGACTACATGACACTTCACCTATATGGGCCTAGGGGAATGCATTGTGTATTTGGCTACTAAGGGTAGGGGTTGCCGGAGTGACAGAAACCTAAACCCCCGTTAGGAAACCATTGCACAAGGGACGTCAGGGTCTTAGAGTTTAAAGCTGTGGTTAGGTTTCTACCTTAATTAATTTCTTGTACTTACGAATATTTGCAAGGGGTATAATCACAAGTATGTATTAGTCCTAGGAAGGTACATTAGCATAGGTTCACCCACACAACACTTAGCAAACTAAAGAAGATTAATCAACTATATGAAGCGAAAGCACTTGACAGTCTTCCCGCGTGTCCTCGAGAACGTTTGGTCATCTTAAGTAATACAACCAGCTTGTCCTTGGCCGCATAAAGGATTGGGACACTTGCTGCATTTATTCTTATTGTCTTTTATTTACTTGTACTTTATTTACTTGCTTTATCAAAAAAAACCCTAAAAATCCGTTTTCTAAGTATTTGTAGAGAATTCCTGATCCATACCACTAGCCAGCACCTTCTGCTCCTCGTTGGTTTTGACACTCTTACTTATCGAAAATACTACGGTACACGCCCTATACTTGTGGGTCATCCAGACTATTTTATGGCGCCGTTGCCAGGGAGTGAAGCGCTATTGGAGAGTGGAACTGGTAAAGGAAACTGCTACTGTGAGTATTGTTTACTTCTATTAGTTGCTTTATTTTCGTTATGGATAATTCGCTGAGTTTCTTGTTTCGTAATGCTACTACCACTGCTAAGGTAGTAGATGAACCACCACCTGCTAAGAATGATGCTTTTAAAATACCTACAAGAATTATTGATCGTGTTATGGATAACTACTATGTTGGGGATGGAACTGTCCATCCCGGTGATCATTTGCTCTTTATACACGAATTATGTGGGTTGTTCAAGTGTGCAGGTATTACTACAGATCAAGTTAAGAAGAAGTTATTCTCATTGTCACTAAAAGGAAGAGCTGAGGACTGGTATAAGCTGCTGAAGAATGGTCAAGCTCTTGAATGGAAGGAAATAGTACCTCTCTTTTATTCAAAGTTTTATCCTCCTAGTGAGATTCATAAAGATCGGAATCAAATATACAACTTTTGGCCTCTTGATGGAGAGAGTACAGCTCAAGCTTGGGGGCGATTGAAGTTACTAATGCTCAAATGTCCCATTCATGAGCTCCCCAACAATATTATTATCAATAACTTTTATGTAAGGCTTTCTCTTCATGATAAGGATTTATTGGATTCTTCTTGTGTTGGATCATTCACTCGCATGGAAGAAGAAGCTAAATGGGATCTTCTGGACCGTATTCAAGATAATGCTGAAGCATAGGAGAATGACAAAGGAAGAAAGTCCGGTATAAATTATGATTATGAATGCATTGAATATTTTATGGGAACTGATGACTTTCAAAATACTAGTAATGTTTATGGTCTTGATTTACAAGTTATTACAAATTGTTTTAAGGCTTTTTCTTCTTATATTGAAATCCCAAGAAAGGGACGGACCAAGTACCATGCACCTTATAAAGATATTGTTGATTGTGTTCCTATTGGGAGTACTGAGTATTGCACTATTGATCACATCTTACCTAAACCTTATATCGAGAAGATACCCTTCCTAGATAAGGTAAAGGATCATCCTATGATAACTAGTGTAATCACTAAAAGTGAAAAGAGAACCGTAAAACCTGATAAACAAATAAACACTGAACCTGCTGTAGCAATTGTTAAAGATCTTGTCACTAAAAGTGTAGAAGATGGACACATAGTCTTTTGTGAGGACGCTTCTAATATTGTCTCACATCCCAATAGAACTAAAAAGGCTAGTGTCCATGTGCTTTCTGTTAGAATTGGTGATCATTGCTATTATGGTTTGTGTGATATTGGTGCAAGTTCAAGTGTTATTCCTTATGAGCTTTATAAAGAAATTATGCATGAAATCAGTCCCTGCGAGTTGGAAGACATTGATGTGGTTATTCACCTTGCTAATAGAGAGACAATTTCTCCAATTGGTATTGTGCAGGATGTTGAAGTTCTTTGTGGTAAGATTAAATATCCTGCTGATTTTCTAGTACTTGGTTCAGCTGCTAGTAAAAATTATCCCATCATTTTTGGTAGACCTTTATTGAGTACTTGTGGAGCTATTATAGATTGCAAGAGGGAGAAAATCTTGACTAAGTTCGATGGGGAATCTTACGAGCTTAATTTTTCGAAATTTACTAAAGAACCTTGTGAGAATGAAACCCATAATGAGGATTTTTGAGTTGAACAACTTGCGTCTATTTCTCTTTCCCCTAACAATGCTTTGCATCAATTTATGGAAGACCACGAAAGTGAGATCTTCATGGAAGAAAGGAATGAGATTGACGAGATCCTCCGTCGTCAACCTAAGATGCTTAAGCATAACTTGCCTGTAGAAGACTTGGGTACCACATTGCCACCTAAAAAGGATCCGGTCTTCGATCTAAAACCTCTCCTGACGATCTTAAATATGCTTACATTGATTATAAAAAGATATATCCTGTTATTATTAGCTCTAAACTTTCAGGGAAGGAAGAGGAACGATTATTGGAGGTTTTGAAGAAACACCGAGGGGCTATGGGCTATACTCTGGATGATTTAAAAGGGATTTCTCCTACTATATGTCAGCATGCTATCAATATAGAACCAGATGCAAAGCCAGTAGAGCACCAACAACGTCTAAACCCTTAGATGAAGGAAGTGGTAAGAAATGAGGTATTGAAACTCCTTGATACTGGTATTATTTACCCTATTGCTGATAGTGAATGGGTTAGTCTTGTTCATTGTGTTCCTAAAAAAGGGGGAATTACCATTGTTCCTAATGATAATGATGAGCTTATTCCCCAAAGAATAGTAGTAGGCTATAGAATGTGCATTGATTTCAGGAAAGTTAACAAGGTTACTAAGAAAGATCATTACTCACTTCCTTTTATCGATCAAATGTTAGAAAGGTTATCTAAAAAGACCCATTTTTGTTTTCTTGATTGATATTCCGGTTTCTCTCAAATAGCTGTTAAACAACAAGATCAAGAAAAACTACTTTTACATGCCCTTACAGAACCTATGCTTATAGACGTATGCCTTTTGGTTTATGTAATGCTCCTGCTACTTTTCAAAGATGCATGTCTGCTATCTTTCATGGTTTTTGTGAGGAAATTGTGGAAGTGTTCATGGATGACTTCTCCGTCTATGGAACTTCTTTTGATAATTATCTGCACAACCTTGATAAAGTTTTGTAGAGGTGTGAAGAAACTAATCTTGTTCTTAATTGGGAGAAATGCCACTTCATGGTTAATGTTGAGGCAATTGAGAAACTAATCTTGTCCTTGGGCATAAGGTTTCCGAAAGAGGCATAGAGGTGGATAGAGCTAAAGTTGAGGCAATTGAGAAAATGCCCTGCCCAAGAGACATCAAAGGTATTCATAGTATCCTTGGTCATGTTGGTTTCTATAGAAGGTTTATTAAAGATTTCTCTAAGATATCAAAACCCCTCACAATCTTCTTCAAAAAGACGTACCCTTTGTTTTTGATGATGATTGTAAGGAAGCTTTTGAAACTCTTAAGAAGGCTTTAACTACAGCTCCTATCGTTCAACCACCTGATTGGAGTTTACCCTTTGAAATAATGTGTGATGCTAGCGATTTTGCTATAGGTGCTGTCCTTGGGCAATGAATAGATAAAAAGTTAAACGTT
The DNA here is from genome assembly GCA_916181665.1 of Avena sativa. Taxonomy (NCBI): domain Eukaryota; kingdom Viridiplantae; phylum Streptophyta; class Magnoliopsida; order Poales; family Poaceae; genus Avena; species Avena sativa. The sequence goes on along the minus strand of OV702291.1, from coordinate 421,982,177 downwards.
ATTCATTATGCTAGTAAAACTCTTGACACAACTCAAAGAAATTATGCTACTACTAAAAAAGAATTCCTGGGTGTCGTTTTTTGCTTGTGATAAGTTTAGACATTATATTGTAGACTCAAAAGTCACTATTCATACTGATCATGCTGCTATTAAGTATCTTATGACAAAGAAGGATGCTAAAAGCCTAGGCTTATTAGATGGGTGCTGCTTTTACAAGAGTTTGATCTACATATTGTAGATAGGAAAGGTGTTGAAAATCCTATTGCTGATAATTTATCTCGGTTGGAAAATATCTCTTTTTATCCTATGCCTGTTAATGATAGTTTCCCGAATGAATAGTTGGCAGCAATAGGGGTAAGCTCACGAGGGAGCCCTTGGTATGCTGACTATGCTAACTTTATTGTCTCCAAGTATTTGCCTCCAACTTTCACAGCTCAGCAAAGAAGGAAGTTCTTTTACGATTTGAGGCATTATTTTTGGGATGACCCACATTTATATAAACAAGGAGTGGATGGTATTATGCGAAGATGTGTTCCAGAATATGAACAAAAGGAGGTATTGCAGAAATGTCATGGTAGTGCCTATGGAGGACATCACGCAGGAGATAGAACTGCGCAAAAGGTGCTACAATCAGGTTTCTACTGGCCTACCCTTTTTAAAGATGCAAGAAAATTTGTTTTATCTTGTGATGAGTGTCAGCGTGTCGGTAATATTTCTAGACGCAATGAAATGCCTATGAACTACTCTCTAGTTATTGAACCCTTTGATTGTTGGGGATTTGACTTTATGGGTCCTTTTCCTCCCTCAAAAGGTTATACTCATATTCTTGTTGTTGTTTACTATGTTACTAAGTGGGTGGAAGCCATACCTACAAAGAGTGCTGACGGGGAGACCTCTCTAAAAATGCTTAAGGATGTTATCTTTCCTAGGTTTGGAGTGCCTAGGTATCTCATGACCAATGGAGGTTCTCATTTCATTCATGGTGGTTTTAGAAAGACTCTTGCTAAATATGATGTTAATCATAGGATTGCTTCAGCTTATCACCCCCAAACTAGTGGGCAAGTAGAGTTATCAAATAGAGAGACTAAATCCATCTTGCAAAAGACTGTTAATAGATCTAGAAAAAACTGGGCTAAGAAGTTGAATGATGCTTTATGGGCTTATAGGACTGCCTATAAAAACCCTATGGGGATGTATCCTTATAAAATGGTTTATGGGAAAGCTTGTCACCTACCTTTAGAATTAGAACACAAAGCTTATTGGGCAGGTAAAGAACTCAATAGAGATTGTAAGCTTGCTGGTGAAAAAAGATTATTTGACTTAAGTTCTTTAGATGAATGGAGGAGTGAAGCATATGAGAATGCTAGGCTCTTTAAGGAAAAAGTTAAAAGATGGCATGACAAGCGAATACTTAAGAGAGAATTCCATGTTGGTGAGAAAGTTCTATTATATAGGCCTCGTCTCAGATTTTTTGCAGGTAAACTACTATCAAAATGGGAAGGACCTTTCATTATTGAAGAAGTGTACCGTTCAGGAGCGATAACAATTTTCTCTTTAAAAGATAACACTACACAAGTGGTGAATGGGCAACGACTCAAGCACTATATTGCTGGAGATTCTTACAATGAAGATGTCAATGCTTTTCAAGTTATAACTCCAGAAAAATTTATCAAAGAGCAAATACAGAGACCTGCAGAGTCCATTTTCAAATAGGTAACAGTTCTGGCAAGAAAAGCTCCACGAAAGATCTGTCTAGTTATATTTTTGCAGTTTTTAGACAATAAGGAAAGTTACGAAGCAAAAGAGGGACGAAAACAGAGCCAGGGTGGCTCACACCACCCTGTGGTGCGGGCCCACCCCTGGCCACGCCACCAGGTGGTGTGGCCACTCCAGACTCCGTCTCTGACCCGTTTTCTCCCAGTACCTTTCTTTTGTTATGAAACTTCGTAATATATAATCCCCCGGATCCCCCAAGGTTCGTATATCGTGTTCTCGTCGTGTTTTTGTTTCAGTCTGTTTTGTTCAGATGTCATTCAGGGGTTCATCTTCAAAGGATTACGAGCCGCGACACCGTCGCGAGCTCTATCACAATCTTGAGTGTGAAGACATGGATAGGAACGGCAAGGAGGAAGTAAAGGACATGACAATAGGTATGAAGGGGCTGATACCTCCAACTCTAGATCTTAGTTCTTGCCCTACACCAATGGAAGCTCTACGAGTCACTGATGAGTTCTGCGACAAGTACCGAGTCTTGAAGAGGAAGGTGGATATGCTTCAAGAGGAGAATAACAGGCTTCACAAGATGCTAGAAGATTTCCTCACACCAACCGAGAGAATACCACCACCGAGGGAGTAATTCGTCATCAGGTTTGACATCCCCTTGGTTTATTCCAAGCTTGGGGGAGTGCCGCGGTATCACATCACTATCTTCTATCTTTTTACCTTTTTAGTAGAGTCATATCATGAATAGAGAAGTTATCATGTAGGATGGTTTGCATTATGGAAGTGTCCCCTCTCTCGTTAGATATGTATCCCTTGGTGTGAGTTGCCGTTATGGAATATTAATGAGAAGTTATATCATTTACTCTTTTGCATATCTTATATTAGTTTTCAATTCATGGTTATATGATTGATCTTGTTGTTAGTATTGGTAGCACTTTGGGATCATTGAGTAAATTTACTTGGTTTTGGAAAACCTGGCTCGGTCAGTAGCATCACTATTTTTGAGGGTTGAATGAAAAGATAAAAGTACTCTAAAGAAATATAATTTCATCATCTTTCTTTCTTGATTTGCTCATAAGTTTAGTATTCTCTAGTTAAGATCTTTTATGCTTCCAAGGAAGATTGCATGTTTGTTTTTATCGCTTGTATGTTTGTTTCCTTCAACTCTTATACTTGCTACCCAGCCTTGCTAGCCAAGAATCTGTACTAAGAGGGAATTCTTCTCGTGCATCCATTCCTTAAACCAAAACCTATGCCATTTGTGTCCACCATACCTACCTATTAGCATTATTGCTATTCCAAGTAAATTCATGTTTTTATCTACCTTCCAAATTAAACTTGTTATGTGAAAATTAGTGATTAAAGCTCTCATGAACTTGATGGCACAGTTTACTTTCTTGCATTTAATAAACTTGAACCATTGTGCCCATCTATATTTTGTATATGCTTGCGCTTTGTAAGTTGTGAATTAGCAGAACCATGCTGTCATGGGGAACGCTTTCAACATTGCACTGGTACTTAGTACCTAGTTGATATCATATTCTTTTGTCTATGGATGTCGTCGGTGTGAAATGAAAGGGGAGCTTGTAAGTCCATGGAGTTATGCATGTGTGTTAGAGAAATGCCTGGGCCGCCGGTCTAATCCATGCTGTCATGGTGGAAACCTGCAGCGTAACCATAACAAGCATCTATGAAGCATTCTTCTTATAAAAAAAGAGATCGAGATTGAGAAAAAGAAAAAAAAGAGATGAGAAAAGAGGAAAGAGAGAAAAAAGCACCATATTCCCATGGTAAATAAGAAGATTGCTGAGATGCTCGTTGTTTACTTGCCTTGTCATTTTGATATGGGGATTCTTCCATATCATCGGGCAAGGGGTACCCCGTTGGCGGTTCTCTATGATACACATGTGCTTACTATGACAAGAACTTACCGGTGACTAAACTTGAGTTGCATGAGGAGCGGCCCTCGTATTCAAGGGACATGAGATTCTCAATTTACAACTTATCAAGCATATCCTCGTATTTGATCACTTTAACCTTAATCACCTAGAGATGCCTATGATACGGGCAATGAGGGCTGAAAACTAATAAGTATCATAATTTTTGGAAGCTCTTTATGAAACTTGAAATCCCTGCTTCCCTCTGCGAAGGGCCTTTCTTATACTTTTTAGTTGAGTCAGTAAACCTATTCCCTTCGATCTCAGCAAGTATTTTGAGTTGTTGTGTTTCATTCACTCATATGATGATTTATTCAATCATGTTTCTTATGTTCCTTGTTTTGCACATTGCTCTTATCTTGGTGTCTACCACTTTGAAAGCTATCATTGAAAACCAGTTATTTGTGAACTCCAGCAAATTGTCAACTATTCTTCGACCAAGAGCTAAGTTTTCCATTACCAATTATGATTTACTTTATGTATCTTTATTGTGTTTCCTTTACTTATTGCAAGTTAAGTTATATAATAGTGAGTTGTCTTCTATTATGATCTATGTATTGATGAATGTGATGCTTCTTGTCCGTACTCTTTTATCGACTCTTCACTCCATAAACCCGAGGCCATGTTTATTGAGCTCAGTTTCGCTTGGGGACAAGCAAAGTCTAAGCTTGGGGGGAGTTGATACGTCCATTTTGCATCACTATTCTATATCATAATTTACTGTTATTCATTGATATATTTCATATTAAGAGATGATACTTATGTAATTTCATCTGTTTTTGCATGGTTGATGACTTTTTGAGCATGGACCGCTGTAGTCAGGATTCTGATGGAAAAGGTGCTGTTTGGAGGCAAAATTTGCGAAGATCAGAAAATCCGGGAAAATATATGGAAAATCCTATTTTTCTAGAAGACGAAGGCTGCCAGAAGGAGGAGTGGAGATGGGCCACATGGGGCCCACACCACCCCCTAGCGCAGGCAAGCCTAGGCCACGCGACCAGATGGTGTGGCCGCCCTGGCCCACCTCCAGCTCTCCCCTCGAGCGTATATAATCCCCCCGAAACCCTAAAACTCAAGGAACGACCATAGAAAGATTCCGCCGCCTCTGCGGGGCGGAAAACACCGAGAGAGAAAGATCTCTCCGGCAGACAGATTTCTACCGGGGGAATTCCTTCCCGGAGAGGGGAGATCGTCGCCATCAACACCACCATCAAGCTGGACTTCATCGGGATCATCATCATCATCACCATCATCACCACCATCATCACCATCATCACCATCATCACCCTCATCACCATCTCCATATTGTTGTAACAATTGGGTTGAATCTTGCATAGTTCTTAGGGGAAACTTTCCCGGTGTTGATTACTCTTTTTAGTTGATGCTATTGAGTGGAACCGTTGAATTATTGTTTATGTTCAGATTGTTATACATCATTATTCCATATCTGATCATGATCCATATGATGTCTTGTGAGTAGTTTGTTTTGTTCTTGAGGACATGGCAGAAGTCATGTTGTTAGTAGTGGAATTGTGTTGAGAAAGATTCAATAGTTTGATATTTAAGTTGTGGTGTACTTCTTCTAGTGGTGTCATGTGAACGTCGACTACATGACACTTCACCTACATGGGCCTAGGGTAATGCATTGTGTATTTGGCTACTAATCATAGGGGTTGCCGGAGTGACAGAAACCTAAACCCCCGTTAGGATACCATTGCACAAGGGATGTCAGGGTCTTAGAGTTTAAAGCTATGGTTAGGTTTCTACCTTAATTACTTTATTGTACTTACAGATGTTTCCAAGGGGTATAATCACAAGTATGTATTTGTCCTAGGAAGGTCGATACATTAGCACAGGTTCACCCACACAACACATAGCAAACTAAAGAAGATTAATCAACTATATGAAGCGAAAGCACTTGACAGTCTTACCATGTGTCCTCGAGAACGTTTGGTCATCTTAAGTAATACAACCGGCTTGTCCTTTACTGCATAAAGGATTGGGCCACTTGCTGCATTTATTCTTATTGTCTTTTATTTACTCGTACTTTATTTACTTGCTTTATCAAAAAACCCCTAAAAATCCGTTTGCTAAGTATTTGTAGAGAATTCATGATCCATACCACTAGCCAGCACCTTCTGCTCCTCGTTGGGTTCGACACTCTTACTTATCGAAAATACCGCGATACACCCCTATACTTGTGGGTCATCAGTGCATAGCATGGAGCTGTGCACGTGTGCCTTGGTACGGCGACTCTGTGTCTCAGGCATGTTCGGCACCCGCGCGTTGGTGTGGAGTAGGGACGAGGAGTACATAGGAAGGAAACCACTTTGGTCCTTGGCAGCAAAAAAATTCAAAGTTTTCCGGTTTTCAAAATTTTCACTTGCTTCCCAAACATCAGGCTGGAAGGTTATTCAAAAGATCAGCAATTCGCAGTATTGTACTTCTTATCTTCTCTTTATCGTGTCTTATCTCTTGCAATACAATACAATACAATAAACCACTGCATAGTGTACGGATTAACTTTGAACATTGACCATTGGATCAAGACTAGCAAATCCAAACAGTGCCAACCTCTTGATCTTCTCTTCCATTCTTAGCATCTAGAAATATTCTACTTTAGCACGATAAACGCTAGTATGCGCAAACCTAAAAACACAAACTTCATTGCTCAGTTTTCAGGGTCCCTGTGCTAAAAAATGCATGGACTTGGATGCAATTTTCATTTTTATGAGGTCCTTGATGTAACTTGTACTTTCACCGACCATGTTAACTCTCAAGAACCTCTCTCCTACGAGACCTACCATTTGATAGGCCATTCGTAGTACTTCTTATCTTCTCTTTATCGTGTCTTACCTTTTACAATACAATAAACCACTACATAGTGTACGTATTAACTTTGAATATTGACCGTTGGATCAAGACTAGCAAATCAAAACATTGCCAACCTCTTGATCTTCTTTTCCATTCTTAGCATCTAGAAAGATTCTACTTTAGCACGATGAACGATACTATGCGCAAACCTAAAAACACAAACTCCATTGCTCAGTTTTCAGGGTCCCTGTGCTAATAAATGCATGGACTTGGGTGCAATTTTAATTTTTATGAGGTCTTTGATGTAACTTGTACTTCCAACGACCATGTTAACTCTCAAGCACCTCTCTCCTATGAGACCTACCATTTGATAGCCATTCGTAGTACTTCTTATCTTCTCTTTATCATGTCTTATCTCTTACAATACAATAAACCATTGCATAGTGTACGGATTAACTTTGAACATTGACCGTTGGATCAAGACTAGCAAATCAGAACATTGCCAACCTCTTGATCTTCTTTTCCATTCTTAGCATCTAGAAAGATTCTACTTTAGCACGATGAACGCTATTATAAGCAAACCTCAAAACACAAACTCCATTGCTTAGTTTTCAAGGTCCTTGTTATAATAAATGTGTGGACTTGGACACAATTTTCATTTTTATGAAGTCCTTGATGTAACTTGTTCTTCCATCGACCATGTTAACTCTCAAGCACCTCTCTCCTAGAAGACCTACTATTTGATAGGCCATTCACAATACTTCTTATCTTCTCTTTATCGTGTCTTATCTCTTACAATACAATAAACCACTACATAGTGTACGGATTAACTTTGAACATTGACCGTTGGATCAAGACTAGCAAATCCAACCATTGCTAACCGCTGGCATCTAGAGAAATTCTACTTTAGCATGATGAACGCTAGTATGCGCAAACCTCAAAACACAAACTCAATTGCTCAGTTTTCAGGGTCCTTGCTATAATAAATGCGTGGACTTGGACGCAATTTTCATTTTTATGAAATCCTTGATGTAACTTGTTCTTCCACCGACCATGTTAACTCTCAAGCACCTCTCTCCTACAAGACCTACCATTTGATATGCCATTCGAGTACTTCTTATCTTCTCTTTAATGTGTCTTATCTCTTACAATACAATAAACCACTACATAGTGTACGAATTAACTTTGAACATTGACCGTTGGTTGAAGACTAGCAATTCCAAACATTGCCAACCGCATGATCTTCTTTTCAATTCTTAGCATCTAGAAAGGTTCTACTTTAGCATGATGAATGCTAGTATGCGCAAACCTCAAAACACAAACTCAATTGGTCAGTTTTCAGGGTCCTTATTATAATAAATGCGTGGAATTGGATGCAATTTTCATTTTTATGAAGTCCTTGATGTAACTTGTTCTTCCACCGACCATGTTAACTCTCAAGCACCTCTCTCCTACGAGACCTACCATTTGATAGGCCATTCGTAGTACTTCTTATCTTCTCTTTATCAGGTCTTATCTCTTACAATACAATAAACCACTACATAGTGTACAGATTAACTTTGAACATGGACTGTTGGATCAAGACAAGCAATTCCAAACATTGCCAACCACTGGATCTTCTTTTCCATTCTTACCATCTAGAAAGATTCTACTTTAGCACGATGAACACTAGTATGCGCAGACCTCAAACCACCGAGAGTTTGGACAAGAGGTTTAAATTTTTGATACTCCACCCGATCCAAATTAATTGACTCAAGCTTTTCTAGATTCGGATGTATCTACTACTAAAATATGTCTTGATACATCCGAATGTAGACAAATATGTGTCAATTAATTTGGATCGGAGGGAGTAAGCTTTTGCATCTTGAAAATTTAACGAAATTTGGTCAAACCTGAGCTACACAAGTAGAGATCATGAGGGAGGCAGCGCGAGACTTTCAAAAAAAAAGCAGCGCAAGATCAGCACAGAAGAGGACTTGAAGGCGGTGCGATGTCAGAGCAAAGCTATGATGGGCTGCTAACATGAGGTACATGGTACACTCCAATAGTAGTAAATTTATGGACCTACTACTAGTAGGATTATATGCACACAAAACAAGTTGCATTTTCTCTCTCCTTCGCTAGCTCTCACCATCCATCCTCCATCGATTTCTTCTCTGCAGTTGCGGGTGCATAGTCCGGCTTGTCTCTTCCTCATCCACAATAGGTTCAACTTCTTGCTAAGATTTTGCATCTTGACAGTTTATCAAAATTAGGTCAAACTTGAGCTACAAGTAAGCGTGATAGATTGCTCTGAAAGTAATTGTATTTTCAAAGGTATATGGGTGCATCTCTTCTTGTAAAAGCAGTGTAGTCGGTGTGAGTGTCCAACTACCAGGAAAGAACATTTTCAATTGATGATGACTGGTTCGGCCTCTAGCTAAGATTTTGCATCTTCCTCAAAGAAAACAAAAAAAATTGCATCTTGAAAATTTTGAAACCCTTTTGAAAACGATCACATGAAATAGGGAGAGAGGGGAAATGATATTTTTATTCTCTATGGGCAACCCACAAGCTTGAGGTGCACCTTAGGCTTAAAGATAACTTTATTTTTTCTACTATGTATAAGGTGAACCTTAGCGGATACCACATAGTAGGCCTTATTAAGGTGTTCTTTTTTACACAATGCAGGAGTAGTATATTTCTTTCCTTATACATCTGGTCACCTTTGTCCATGCACTGTACATGCTGAGATAATAAAACGTTGGCAGGGGGAAGAGGGTAGCATCAAAGAGAAGTTGAAGGCGGTTCCATGTCAGAGCAAAGTTATGATGGGTTTCTGACACGAGGTACTCCTGCGGCCTTGATGAACCACAAGTATAGGGGGTGTATCGCAGTATTTTCGAGGGAAGTGAAACCCAATTTATTGATTCGACACAAGGGGAGCCACAGAATATTTATAAGCCTTAACAATTGAGTTGTCAATTCAGCTGCACCCGGAATCAATCTTGCTCACAGCAGTTTATCAGTACCAACAGTTTTGTAGTAGAAATAGCAAAGTAACAGCAGCAGTAAAGCAAAGACAGTAGTAACAATAGCAACAAATAGTAGGATTCGAGTGCGGTAGGCATAGGGATGAATGGACGGGCGTTGCATGGACAAGACAATTCACATAGAAATCAGAACATAGGGCATTTGCAGATAAATAAGATAAAGCATCCAAGTACTAGATAATCCTAGGAATGTGTTCCAAATATAGTCATACGTGCTCGCAATGAGAACTTGCAGACCATCTTTTGTCCTGCCAGCCCGTTTGCAGCCGGGCCTCAAGGGAACTACTGGCAATTAAGGTGCTCCTTTTAATAGAGCACCGGAGCAAAGCATTAACACTCTGTGAACACATGTGATCCTCACATCAAAGCCATTCCCTCCGGTTATCCCGATTTCTGTCACTTCGGGGCCATTGGTTCCGGATAACAACGTGTGTATACAACTTGCAGGTAAGACCAAAAACAATACTATCATAATGAATCAATAACATGTTCAGATCTGAAATCATGGCACTCGGGCCCTAGTGACAAGCATTAAGCATAACAAGTCGCAACAAAGTCATAAAGCACTAATAAAAGATACTAGGCACCATGCCCTAACAATCTGATGCCATTACATGAACGATCTCATCCAATCCCTACCATCCCCATAGCCTACAGCGGGGGATTACTCACTCATAGATGGGGGAAGCATGGATGGTCGATGGAGAAGCGATGGTGATGATGATGGCGATGATCTCCTCCAATTCCCTGTCCCGGCAGGGTGCCAAAATAGAGTTTCTGGTGCTGTTTTGTGGAATCTGGTGGTGGCGGCGGGGCGGAACTCCTTCTGGAAAAACGTCGACCCCCCCTGAGTTTTTAGGTCAGAAGGTATCTTATAGGCGAAGAGGGAGACCGAGGGGGCGTCTGGGGCAGCCAGACCACCCCTGGCATGGCCTGGGCTAGCCCGCGCGGCCAGGTGGTGTGGCCTGGGCCCAGCCCCCCTCCGTCTCATATTCTGGCTCCAGGAGTCTTCTGGTGAAATAGGATTTTTGGCATATTTTCCGGGATTTTTCCCGATAGTTGATTTTCTGCATAAAAAGTAGACACCAAGGCAATTCTGCTGAAAACAGCGTCAGTCCGCGTTAGTTGCATCCAAATCAGACAAGTTTAGAGGAGAAACAATAGCAAAAGTGTTCGAGAAAGTAGATACGTTTTGGACGTATAAACTGCCCCCAAGCTTAGCTTATTGCTTGTCCTCAAGCAATTCAGTTGAAAACTGAGTGCGATAAAAGAACTTTCACGAACACAATTGTTTCATATGATGTATATATTCTCAGCATGTGATCAACTACTTAGACAATTCATAATAAGGAGTATGCAACTAAGTTTACTTAATAGGCATTGCAAGCTATGAAGAGATTCCAACTCAAAAATAATAAGTAGTATGAAGTATAAATATAAGCAACATTACAATGCTCATAACAAGGTATGATAGAGTGGTATCTCGCTTGCCTTTTTATTGTGAATGCCAAGGCACCTCTGAAGTACAGGTGAAGACTAGAAGTAAAGATGTCAAAGATACAAGCATCAAAGTCATAACACAAATAATCAAGTAATGAGACTAGCACAAAGAATTACAACTTTGCTCTCAAGAAAGTGCTCATAGAATAAGTGGAGACTCAACAAGGAAATGAAAAGGTTTTGAATAATTTGAAAAGCTTCCAAATGCTGAAAGTATGGTACTCATTAGCTCTGAGCTCTCATTGCCCCTATCATAAGCATCTTTAATATGGTTAAGGTGAAAGTGAGGTCCAATCTGAGTTATATGCTTGACAGACTATAAACTAAAAATCCCATGTCCCTTGAGTACGAGGGTCGCTCCTCATGCTACTCAACTTTAGTTACCGGTAAGTTCTTGTCATCATAAATATGTGCGTATCATAGAGAACCGCCAATGGGGTACCCCTTGCTCGATGATACGGAAGAATCCCCATATCAAAATGACAAGGCAAGCAGACAATGAGTATCTTAGCAATCTTCTTATTTATGATGGGAAAATGGTGCTTTTTTTCTCTCTTTCCTCTTTTCATAAATCTTTTTTTGTTTTTCTCAATAGCTATCTCTCTTTTTTTATAAGAAGAATGCTTCATAGATATCATTATGGTTACGCTGCAGGTTTCCACCATGTCAACATGGATTAGACCAGCGGCCCAGGCATTTCTCTAACACACATACATAACTCCATGGACTTATAAGCTCCCCTTTTATTTCACACCGACGACATCCGCAAACAAAAGAGCATGGTATCAACTGGGTATATATTTACAAGTGTTGAAAGCGTTCCCCATGACAGCACGGTTCTGCTAATCCCTAGCCTATAATTTGCAAGCATATAACTTGCATGGACAGTCACAATGGTTCAGGTTTATTAAGTGCAGAAAATAAAGTGTGCCATCAAGTTCGTGAGAGCTTTACTAACTAACTTTCTCATAACAAGCAAACTTTTTATTGGGAAGAAAACAAGGCATATTGAATATGCACGGAAGTAGCAAATGATGCTAATAGGTAGGTATGGTGGACACTTTGGAAATATTTGGTTTAGGGAGTTGGAAACTTGAGTAAAACATACTCAGTGTAAGTGAAGGCTAGCAATAGTAAGGGAGCGACAAACAAGAGAGCAATAGCTGTCATAATCATGCTTGCAACAAAACAGGACTAAACATGGCATGAGAGTGATTCAGGATCCTCAAGGCAAAATAATTCATCAAGGCTTAACTGATTATTACAGTCATGAGCATGCGTGAGCATGTGCCAAGTCAATTCAAATGAAACATTCAGAGGAGGATACCATGGTGTCATACCAAGTTATGAATAGAGTAATGCAAGCAAATATTCATATGACACGCTACAAACTATTAGCAAGCTGGAGCTAATCATACGGAAACATGAACTACTAAGCATCCAAAGATAACATACACCCTACACGAACAGGCTAAGCATGCCCACAATGATGAGTATATGTACAAAAAATGAAAACAAGTAGAGATCGTTACCAGCCTCTTACCACGCCTCAAGTTATCATTAATCCTCATTATTGCTCTTCACTTGTGTGGCTTGAATAATAATATGAAACCAATATCCACTGAGGACTGCTGAACCCTGTAGCAAACTCACAAAACCAAAGAAGAACGACAAATATTTTTGTTGTTTTTTGATTTTTAAAACAAGAACCAAAAAGGAAAAACAAGCAAAGCAAAATATTTTTGGGTTTTTCGAATAGTTCAAACAAAGAAAAAAGGGAAAACAAACCAAGGTGAAAAGAAGAAGAAGCAAACCAAAGAGAAACAACCGAAATATTTTTGGTCTTTTTGTGTTTAAAAAGCAAAAGCAAAGAAAGAACGAAAACTAAAAAGAGAACGAAACATGAATATACAAAGTACCGACGCAACATCATAAGGAGATGAGTGCGATGTCGGCGTAAGCCGGCCAGGATGACGTGTCACCATAGTATGACTAGGAGGTACCCTCGTCCTGGTGCGAGCTCGAGTACATCCCTCCGTAGTGTGTAGAGTAATCGTAGGAGGGTACATCCTCCTGGTGCTGCTCGTGGAAACCCAGCAAGCAAAGCTGCTCGTCCACCTCCTCCTTGGAGCGCGACCACGGTCTCCTGTGAACACTAAACAAAGAAGACTGCAGCAAAGGGATCTCCCTCTCATCCCCGTCAGTAAACAACATCCTATATACTAGACTGTCCAAATCAGAAGCAGTAGTGAAAAAGTGATGAGTTTTCATAGCAACAAGGTCAAGCCTTTGTGGTTCCAATACAGTATCATTGGGGTCCACTGAAAGCTCTAATGCATTGACCATACGTGAGGCAATGATGCCCCCATAGATAGGCCCCCTAGCAGCTAGGCGGCGAGCAATAAGCGAGCCAAGATTGTACCGAGTATCATTGTTGAGCGTAGCAGCAAGGAAAGCTAAATGATAGTTGGAGATGTTACTTGTGTTCTCCCTACCAAGTACGCTAGTAGCAAGATAATATGCAAAGTATCTAAGAGCAGGGAGTTGGATATTTCTTATCTTTCTTCGCTGTGCCACACGGTCATCATCATTGGTGACCCCTTGGTAAAGCTCCAACAAATCAGCGGGTCGCCCTTGAATTTTCTTCACGGTCCCTGTCATGCTTACACCTACAATACTACAAAATCTTTCCAATGGCATGGTAAAGGGTAGATTATAAATTTTGAAAGAGACAATTGACTGATAGGGCGTGTTAGTAAACGTGAAGCTCTCAACAAAGGTTTTGGTGAGCATAGCGTATTCCTCACTCTCATCTTGCATATATGAGGTCAAACCAACCCTCTCAATCAGTAGCAAGAAATCATCAAGAATCCCTGCAGCTTGTAAGAAAGTAAAACAAGGAAAAGTGGAAGGGTGAGCATCCCTATCATCCCTTTCATTACCAATACGAGTTGCAGTGAGATCTTCGTTGTATGATGGCCTAAACTGAGAGGCTGATCTTGAGGGCCTCGACCTCCTAGGTGCATCCCTCTCAAATATCTCTCCAAAGGTATGGTTGTTCATGCTTGGTATTCTGAAATTTAAACACCTATTAAACAAGTGATTGCAAAGTGAATATAATGAAGGATACTACTCATAGGGACTTGTAAGAGGCCTAATCATGCATCAAAACTATATCTCTAAGCATCAAACAAGCTTACAAGCTCTCATAACCTGTCACCTACAACATCAAAATACTCAAGATATAATCCACTAAACACAAATCTACTTGGACAAGGGGAGGAGTCACATACCAGGGAACAAGTGCTCCAAATTTCAGCAACAAAGATGGGCTGAGCAAGGAGATCGAAAAAATCGAGAGCAAGCACAAAAAGAACGTGATTTTGAGCAATGAACTGGAGCTTACTCGGGAGAGAGAAGAAAGTGGCAGGTGAGAGAGTTAGTGGAGGGCCAGGGGTGGCCCACACCATGGCATGGCACCACCCAGGGCAGGCCACGCCACCAGGTGGTGTGCCTGCCTGGTGGGTCCCCCTGGTACCTTCCAGGCACTCTTCTGCCCCCTTTTTTCACGTAAAAATTTAATATGAATTTTCTAGAATTTTTCGAGACACTTTATTTTTGGGCAATTTTTAGGCATAGATGAATGATTTTCTGACAGACATATTTTTTTTGAAATGATGCAATGACAAAACAAGGCTAGAACTACAGGAGTTCTAAGACACTCTAACATGCATGCAACTAACAACAAAGAAAACTAAACGATAGCAAAAACTAAAATGGATAGAATAAAAGTAAACGGGGATAATCACGGTGAAAACATTGTTTTGTTCAATGAAATCCTTTTGTTAACAAGGTTGATCAGGTCTTGTTACCAAAACAATTCCATATGCGACAAAACTTTGTATCCCACTAATAATTATGTTACCTGAACCTTGATAGCAATGGTCCCAATCGTAATAGTTTCAAATTTTTCTCTTGGTATGGGACAATATATTTCTCCAACTTGAATGCCCTCAACATGTTCAATTGAATTAAAACCATAAGTACTTTCAATCTTCTTGGGGAAATACAAAGTATGTTCCTTGTCATTAACATTAAAAGTCACCTTTCCTTGATTACAATTAATAACAGCTCCTGCAGTATTAAGAAAAGGTCTCCCAAGAATAATAGACATATTATCATCTTCAGGCATTTCAAGCACAACAAAATCAGTTAATATCAAGCAATTATGAGCCACTTAAACAGGTACATCCTCACATATACCAACAGGAATAGTTGTAGATTTATCAGCCATTTGCAAAGATATATCAGTTGGTATTAATTTTTCTAGTTGAAGCCTCTTATAGAGAGAGAAAGGCATAACACTAACTCCAGCTCCCAAATCACACAAAGCAGTTCTAACATAACTATTCTTAATAGAGCAAGGGATAGTTGGAATCCCAGGGTCTCCAAGTTTCTTAGGAACCTTACCATTAAAGGAATAATTAGCAAGCAAAGTAGAAATTTCTTCATTAGGGATCTTCCTTTTATTTGAGACAATATCCTTCATATAAGTTGAGTAAGGAGGCAATTTAATAGCATCGGTCAAAGGAATTTGCAAGAATAAAGGTTTCATACACTCACAAAACTTATTATAGTGTTCATCTTCCTTTGACTTGTGTTTCTAATCAGGGAAAGGCATAGGTTTTTGGACCCAAGGCTCTCTTTCACTACCATGTTTCTTAGCAATAAAATCTTCTTTAGTGTATTTAGTATTGTTAGTGTGGTTTTCAGGTTCTTCTTCAACTTTTTCTTCATTAGGAATTTCATTTTCTTCATTACCACTTTCAATTTCAGCATCAGAGACAGATATACTATTAGGATCTATAGCAGGTTCTGAGGGTTCTACAATAGTTTTTATGTTTCTTTTTCCTTTTCTTACGAGTAGAGCCACTATTTTCAGCTTGTTGAGAATCCTGCTCAATTCTTTTGGGATGCCCCTCGGGATATAGAGGATCCTGGGTAGCAGCACCACTTCTAGTTCTAATTTCATAAGCATGTTTTTCTTTAGCAGCATTAACTAGCAAGTCTTTTTGCACTTTAACGAGTTGATGTATTTCAGTTTGAACCATTTGAAAGTGTTTAACAATCATTTTAACATCATTAGAGGTTCTTTCCACAATATCTTTCAACTCAACAATAGCTCTAGTGTTTTCCATTAGATGATTTTGCACCCTTTTATTAAAATTATCTTGCTTAACAATAAAAATATCGAATTCTTCTAAGCATTGGTCAGGAGGTTTAGAGTAAGGGATATCACCTTCATCAAAGTGTCGGAGAGAGTGTACGTCGATTGTGGATGAGTAGGGAATTGGCTTACATAATTCTTCTATAGGAGGTAAATTCTTGACATCTGCAGCTTTAATTCCCTTCTCCTTAAGACATTTCTTAGCTTCCTTCATCACTTCATCATTTAATTCAATAATTCCCCTCTTCTTAGATAATGGAATATGCACTAGAATAGTTGGTTCAGGTATGATTACTTCAGGTATAGCTTGTTCAGGAGGAGTCCATCTTCATAGTTCTTACTTATTTTAGCCATTAATTCCTCAGCTTCCTTAGGAGTCCTATTCCTGAAAACACAATCAGCACAACTATCTAGGTATGTCCTAGATTCTTCAGTTAGTCCATTATAAAATATATCAAGAAGCTCATTCTTAGGTAATGGACTTCCAGCCTGTGCATGAATCAAAGCACAAAACCTTGCCCAAGATTCGGGCAATATTTCTTTTTCTCCCTGTTTAAAATCAAAAAGTTCCTGCAAAATAGCATGTCTAGCACTAGGAGGAAAATATTTCTGCAGGAAAGTACTAATCAAGCAATCAGGGCTATCAATAGATCCAGGAGGTAAATTACTAAACCAAGTTTTAGCTTCTCCTTTCAGTGAAAAGGGGAAAATCTTAGCAACAAAGTAAGTATGTATCTTAATATCATCAGAAAACAAGCCATTCATGGTAGAAAGTTCATTCATATGTGCTACCGCACTTTCATTCTTAGTCCCACAAAAAGGTTCTTTCTCGACAATAGCTATGTAAGATAGATTGAGAGAGAAATCATAATCTTTATCTTTAATTTTTATGGGAGAAGCAACAAACTTAGCATTAAGAGACAATTTGGGTCTAATAGTACGCCCCTCAAGAGACTCTTAGCAACGCTCCTATCATGGGTGTTTTTACATTCCTTAATAAATTCATCGGTCATCTCAACATTACCATCTTCAATATCATAACTTTCACTAGACTCAGGTGAACTAACAGGTGTAGTAGTGTCTTCATTAGGAGTTTCAGTATTTCTAGCTATAGTTCTAGCAATCGTAGCATCTAGGAAAGGACCTAATGAACCACTCTTATCAAGCACAGTATAAGCAGCATCATAAGCATCGGAAGTTTCAGATTCAGAAGTAGTAGCGATGTGTGTAGCATGTGTATGTGGTGGTGTAACGAGCTTACTCATAATAGATGGTGAATCAAGAGAAATAGAGGTGTTCAGAACCGTACCTCTTCTTGTAGTGGATTTTAAAATAGGAACCTTGCCATCACGAGACTTACCCATGATGGATGGATAACAGCGAACAATAGAGAATTCAAGTGAACTTAATAAAAAAGCTATCCTACTCGGCAACGGCACCAGAAAATAGTCTTGATGACCCAAAAGTATAGGGGGTGTATCGCAGTATTTTCGAGGGAAGTGAAACCCAATTTATTGAGTTGACACAAGGGGAGCCAAAGAATATTTATAAGCCTTAACAACTGAGTTGTTAATTCAGCTGCACCTAGAAACAATCTTGCTCACAACAGTTTATCAGTAGCAACAGTTTTGTAGTAGAAATAGCAAAGTAACAGCAGCAGTAAAACAAAGACAGTAGTAACAATAGCAGCAAACAGTAGGATTCGAGCGCGGTAGGCATAGGGATGGATGGACGGGCGTTGCATGGACAAGACAATTCATATAGCAATCAGAACATATGGCAATTGCAGATAGATAAGATAAAGCATCCAAGGACTAGATAATCATAGGCATGTGTTCCATATATAGTCATACGTGCTCGCAATGAGAACTTGCACAACATCTTTTGTCCTACCAGCCCGTTTGCAGCGGGGCCTCAAGGGAACTACTGGAAATTAAGGTGCTCCTTTTAATAGAGCACCGAAGCAAAGCATTAACACTCCGTGAACACATGTGATCCTCACATCAAAGCCATTCCCTCTGGTTATCCCGATTGCTGTCACTTCGGGGCCTTTGGTTCTGGACAACAACGTGTGTATACAACTTGCAGGTAAGACCAAAAACAATACTATCACAATGAATCAATAACATGTTCATATATGAAATCATGGCACTCGGGCCCTAGTGATAAGCATTAAGCATAACAAGTCGCAACAAAGTAAAAAAGCACTAATAAAAGATACTAGGCACCATGAACTAACAATCCGATACCATTACATGAACGATCTCATCCAATCCCTACCATCCCCATAGCCTACAACGGGGGATTACTCACTTATAGATGGGGGAAACATGGATGGTCGATGGAGAAGCGATGGTGATGACGATGGCGATGATATCCTCCATTTCACCGTCCCGGCAGGGTGCCAGAACGAAGTTTCTGGTTCCGAATCATGGAATCTGGTGGTGGCGGCGGAGCGGAACTCTTTCTAGAGAAACATCGAAATCCCCTGAGTTTTTAGGTCAGAAGGCAACTTATAGGCGAAGAGGGAGACCGAGGGGGTGTCTGGGGCGGCCAGACCACCCCCTGGCTCAGCCAGGCCTAGCCCGCACGGACAGGTGGTGTGGCCAGGCCCCAGCCCCACTCCGTCTCGTATTCTGGCTCCATGAGTCTTCTGGCGAAATAGGATCTTTGGCATATTTTCCGGGATTTTTCCTGATAGTTGATTTTCTGCACAAAAACTAGACACCAAGGTAATTATGCTGAAAACAGCGTTAGTCCGTGTTAGTTGCATCCAAATTCACATAAGTTTAGAGGAAAAACAATAGCAAAAGTGTTCGGGAAAGTAGATACGTTTTGGACGTATCATCCACATGGGCTCCTTACCCTTAAGTGTGTGACCCTGTAGGTTCACGTACACCTGGATACGACACGAGTCACCACTCCGAGTCGATAGCTGGTAGCGGTCTCTAGCAAGACGTGCCAACTCCCAAGCGCCATAAGACGAACCTTCAATGTGACTTTCGTCCAAGTCCCTTTGCCTCACGATATACCTGTTAAGATATAGGCGAGTAGTTGCCATCCCTTTAATAGCTTAACTCTGTTCTCGTACCATGATATGTGATTCACTAGATTAACTCTTAGTCCGACTCCTCAGTTAACACTTAACTGAGTAGCGCATGGCCATGCTTCCGAATCATATCACACGAGAGGGCCTAGAGAATATCTCTCCATTATGGAGGGGAAAATCCCATCTTGGTAATCAATGTCACGCAGCTTGCTTCACAACCAACCCGAACTCTACCTTTATAACTGCCCATTTACGGAACAACGTTTGATAGAACCTAAGTTGGCGATCTACAACTCGGATCATGCGATCACCTCAGGTCAAAGGATTCCATTGCTTGAGACTGCAAATGACCAGATGCTCATTGCATCTCAACTGTGGGTCAGTCCGTCTTGATAAACTCTTTAGCTGAACCAGTGTAAGTCGGAATAGCATCACGATGCCCATGACAAGTGGAACCGTGTCATCAGCCGACTTGCACATTGGTCTAAGTTGTGTGCCCAGCACAACCTCAACGACCAAGGACAATCTAATGTGAACAATCATGAATACATAGTTCCACAACTGAATCACACATTCAGTAATACATATCTGATGTTCACATAAGGACAACTTTACTTTATGAATACTTTGGGAAATATCATCAACCATGATTGCCTCTAGGGCATATTCCCAACAGTCTGCCACTTGCACTAGAGTCAATCATCCTGACATCACATGTCCAGGCATCTAATGCCCATGGCTCTTACGTGCGCCTCATGCTTAGGCTGTGGAAGTGGCTTTATCAATGGATCTGCAACGTTTGCATCCGTGTGTACCTTGCATAACTTTATATCACCATGATCCACGAACTGGCGAATCAAGTGGTATCGCATGAGTATATGCTTGTTCTTCTGGTGTTGTCTAGGTTCCTTGGCTTGTGCAATAGCACCATTGTTGTCACAATACACATCTAACGGATTGGACGAGCCTTGAACCACACCGAGATTAATTAGGAAATTCCTGATCCAAACAACTTCCTTTGCCGCCTCCGATGCAGCAATATGCTCAGCCTCTGTTGTAGATGCAGACACAGTCTCTTGCTTGGAACTCTTCCAGCTCACAGCCCCTCCGTTCATAACGAACACGTACCCAGATTGTGAACGAGAATCATCTAAGTTAGTAAGGTAACTCGCATCCGTGTAACCCCTTACACTGAGTTCAACCTCACCTCCATAAACTAGGAACACATCCTTAGTCCTTCTCAAGTACTAAAGAATGTTCTTAACTGCTGCCCGGTGGATTTCTCCAGGGTCAGCCTGGTATCTGCTCACAACACTTAGAGCATAGGAAACATCCGGCCTAGTACAAATCATGGCATACATGATGGATCCGACTGCCGAAGCATACGGAATGACACTCATCCTACTTCGCTCATCAGCTGTCAAAGGACACTGAGTCTTGCTAAGTCTTATGCCATGGGACATCAGTAAGAACCCCTTCTTAGATGATTCCATGTTGAATTTCTTCAACACTTTGTCCAAATATGCACTTTGGCTCAATCCAATGAGTCGCCTGGATCTATCTCTATAGATCCCGACTCCTAGTATATAAGTTGCCTCACCCAAGTCCTTCATTGAGAAACTCCATTCCAATGATTCCTTGGTTTCTTGCAACATCTGGACATCATTTCCAATCAATAATATGCTATCCACATATAAGATCAGAAAGTTTACTTTGCTCCCACTAAACTTCTTGTATAAACAAGAATCATGATCACTCTTGATGAAGCCAAACGATTTGACTACCTCATAAAAGCGAATGTTCCAACTCTGAGATGCTTGCTTCAATCTATAGATGGATTTATGAAGTTTGCATACCTTGTCAGCATTAGCCAGATCGAAAAAACCCTCAGGCTGTATCATATACACGTCCTAGGTTAATTTTCCATTAAGGAAAGCCATTTTGACATCCATCTGCCATATTTCATAGTCGAAATAGGCTGATATAGCTAACATGATCCGAACTGATTTAAGCATCGCTACGGGTGAGAAAGTCTCATCGTAGTCAACTCCTTGAACCTGCCGGAACCCCTTCGCGACAAGCCGTGCTTTATCGATAGAAATGTTTCCATCCATATCAGTTTTCCTTTTAAAGACCCATTTGCACTCGACGGGTCTTGCACCGTCTGGAAGATCAACCAAGTTCCAAACTTGATTATCATCCATGGACTTTAACTCGAATCTCATGGCTCCAAGCCACGACTCAGAATCAGAACCCACCATCGCTTCCGAATAAGTTGCCGGCTGATAATTGTCCAACAGTAATATATCACGAACACTTCGCAATCTTTCCAATCTTCGTAGTGTAGGTGTAGCTGCCGGCTCAGCTACCATGACTGGCTCAACCTCCAAGGCTTTCACCAAATCGCTATTGACCGGTTCCTCTCGAACTTCTTTGAGCCGAACCGTACTCCCACTGACTTCCCGATTGAGAAACTCTTTCTCAAGGAAGACACTGTTCCGAGCGACAAACACTTTGCCCTCTTCTCAGTTGTAGAAGTAGTACCCCAAGGTTTCCCTTGGATACCCAACAAAAATGCACTTATCCGATTTGGCTGTAAGCTTGCCTGACTAAATTCGCTTGACAAATGCTTCACAACCCCAAATCTTAAGAAAAGACAAATTTGGCTTCTTGCCTATCCATATCTCATGTGGTGTCTTTTCTACCGATTTTGATGGTACTCTGTTTAGTGTGAACGCCGCTGTTTCTAGACAATAACCCCAAAATGATAAAGGTAGATATGTCTGACTCATCATTGATCGTACCATGTCCAACAAGGTTCGATTCCGCCGTTCTGACACACCGTTCCTCTATGGTATACCCGACGGAGTGAGCTGAGGAACTATTCCACAACTCTTCAGATGGTCATCAAACGCATGCTCATGTACTCGCCTCCTCGGTCTGACCGAAGAAACTTTATTTTCTTGCCGAGTTGATTCTGTACTTCATTCTGGAATTCTTTGAACTTTTCAAAGGCTTCCGACTTATGTTTCATTAAGTAGACATATCCATATCTACTCAAATCATCAGTGAAGGTAATGAAGTACTCATAACCACCCCTGGTTGTCGCGCTCATTGGACCACATACATCACTATGTACTAGTCCAACAAGTTAGACGCCCTTTCACAACTCCTTGCAAAAGGTGTCTTGGTCATCTCGCCTAGAAGGCATGTTTCGCATGTCTCGAACGACTCCAAGTGGAACGAAGTTAGGAGTCCATCATCATGGAGATTCTTCATGCGTTTCCAACTTATATGACCAAGTCGACAGTGCCAAAAGTAAGTCATATTCAGATCATTTGGTTTCAACCTTTTCATATTTATGTTATAGACCGACCCACCATCAAGATTTAAAATAAATAACCCGTTCTGAACGGGTGCAAAGCCATGAAACATATCATTCAAATATAAAGAACAACCATTGTTCTTAACATTAGACTCATGGCCTTGTCTCATCAAACATGAGGCAGAAATGATGTTTCGACTAAGCACTGGAACATAATAACAATTATTTAGTTCCATTAAGAACCTGAAGGTAAATCAAGTTGCATCATGCCGACTTCCAACGTAGAAACTCTTGCTTTGTTGCCGACCCGAATGTCAACCTCGCCTCTTGCTACGCCCCTAGTTCTTACCAGTCCCTGCAATGAGTTGCAGATATGAATGACTGATCCGGTATCATATACCCAAGAACTACCAGGTGCATCAGGAAGATAAAGTTCTATAACATTGCAAACAAGTGTACCTGAGTTGGAAGTCACACCTACACTCTTGGATTTATCCACCAAATACTTGCTGCAATTCCTCTTCTAGTGGACATCCGCCTTGCAATAGAAGCAAGCAGAACCGGCTGAAGGAGATGACTTAGTCCCTGAGGAAATGCTTGGGATCTCATCCTGAGCATTACCTCCTGACTTAGCCTTCTTATTCTTAGTCCAAGAACTCTTCTTAAACTTAGCCTTATTCTGTACCACCAACACTTGGCTAGTACCTTTCTTGAGATCAACCTCTGCCTGCTTAAGCATCCCATGTAATTCAGTCAGCTTCTTATCCATACCATGCATGTGGTAATTCGATATGAACTAACCATACACACTAGGAAGAGAGTTCAGAATTATATCCGTAGCGAACTCTTCGCTAATGCGGTAGCCAAGCCTTTCCAGAGACTGCACGTAACCAACCATCTTGATCACATGCGGACTCAGTGGATCACCATCCTTAAGCTTACAACTTAGCAAAGCTTGAGAGACTTGATACCTCTTGGTCTTTGCCTGAGCCTGGAACATACTTTTGAGGCTTTCGATCATATCGTAGGCCTCAACATTATCGAACTGCTGCTGCAAGTCCGGTTCCATGTGAGCAAGCATAAGACAACTAATTTCTATAGACTCATCACATGTTCTACGATAGGCATTGGTTGCTGCGACACTCGCATTCTCATCCGGCACATCTGGAAGCGGGTTGTCTAGAACATGGTGATACATTGCAAATGTATCTATAATTTTTGATGTTCCATGCTTGGTTTTATCCACTTTACTTGTGTTTTGTTCCAACTTTGGAGTACTTTTCATATGATTTCTTGGACTAACCTATTAACAAGAGCCACAGTGCCAGCTGCCTGTTTTCTGCTGTTTTTGGTTCCAGGAAAGTCAGAAAATGAATATTCTCGGAATTGGACGGGACAAAAGCCAAAGTGCCTATTTTTCTGGAAGGGATCAAGTGCCAGAATACGAGACGGAGAAGGGCCTGGGGGCCACCATACCACCTGGCCGTGCGGCTAGGCCTGGCCCGCGCCAGGGGGTGGTGTAGCCGCTCCCGATACCCCCTCGGCCTCTCCTTCCTCCTATATATTGCCCTCGGGACGAAAACCCTAAGGAACTGATCAAAAATCCACGAAAGAGTCTGTAGCCACCGTCATCTCCATCCCTAGATCGGGAGGGATCTGAAGCTCTTCCCGGCACCCTGTCGGAGAGGGGAATTCACCCTGGAGGCCTTCTTCATCACCATGCAAGCCTCCGGTGTGATGCGTGAGTATTTCATCCTTGGACTACGGATCATGTAGTAGCTAGATGGCTGGTTCTCCTCCTTTGTGCTTTCATGTTTAGATCTTGTGAGCTCCGTGCATGATCAAGATCATCTATTTGTAATTCATACATGTTGTGTTTGTGGGGATCCGATGGATATTGAGATGCTATTTCAGATTGATTATTGATTCTATCATGTCTTTGTTATTTGTGATCTTGCATGCTTTCCGTTGTTAGTAGCTATCTTGGCTAAGTAGATGCTAGCAACTCCAAGAGTTAGTATTTATGATTGATAGTGGGTTCATGCCTCTGGTAATCTGGGGAAGTGACAGGAATCTCTAAGGTACTAGATGTGCTGTTGCTACTAGGGAGAAAACAACAATCCTTTGTTCATAGAACAATCGTATTATTTACTTTACACGCAGTTCGTAAACCAATAATCTCTTGCTTGCAACTTAATACTGGAGGGGTTTCGGATGATAACCTGAAGGTGGATTATTAGTCATAGATGTAGTTGGATGGCGGTCTATGTATTATGTTGTAATGCCCAATCAAGTCTCAAAGGAGTCAAGATGATTAGTATATGCATGTATTGCTTTCTCGGTGTTTGTCAATTGCCTCGCTGTAATTTGTTCACCCAGCATGTTATCTATCTAAGGAGAGCTACCTCTAGTGAACTATGGATCCCAGTCCTTTCTCTTTACATACAATCTACAATCTTTTACTGCTTTGTGTTTACTTTCTGCGAACTTTTACTTCTTTCCATTCGATACGTTTAATCCTTTGTTTTCCGCAAAACACGGTGAGATTGAAAACCTCATCGCAAGTTGGGGACAAAGTTCTGTGGTTGTGTTGTGCAGGTCTCCACGTTCCTAGTAGCACCGGTAGTCGCCCTGCCAAAGCTCAGCTAGTAACACCTTTGGGGTGTTTCCTTGCTCCTACTGGTTCAATTAAACCTTGGTTTCATAACTGAGAGAAAATTTGCTGCTGTGCTCATCATACCTTCCTCTTGGGGTTCCCAACGAGCTCTACGTCGAACGACGAGCACATCAAGATATTTTCTGGCGCCGTTGCCGGGGAGTCAAGGACATCTTCACAAGGGGAGTCCCTCATAACCAATCTCTTTACTTTTTTATTTTTGTTTTGCTTAGTTTCTTTTTGCTTTGTTTGCTTGTTTCTTTATCAAAAACACAAAAAAAATAGTTTTACTAGTTTGCTTTCTTATTTCAAAAACACAAAAAATTTAGTTCCTTTCTTAAGTTGGCACTATGTCTAGCCTTGATCCAATCACTATGTCACTCGAGGAAATGATTTTCACTTTTAAAGAAGGAATTGAGGAAAGTTTTAAAGAAGCTTGGTCTAGAATCTCTAATCTACATGAAAAAACTAAGCCTAAAATGACTCAAAGCTTGTTCCTTAGCAGTTTTTACCTTGGAATTGCTCTTTGCTATAGATATGCTTTAGATGCTGTTGTGGGAGGAGATTTCCTCCAATGTAATGAGGATGATGCTATTAATACTATAAAGAAATTGATCCTCACTTACAACTTGCCTAGCCAAACTGATATTTCTTTCGCAAGAATATTTGCTAGATTGAACACTCTTGAGACTAGCACTACTAGCTTAAAAGATTGCTATAATACACTTAGGGAGCATCACAATTATGTTCCAATAAATTCTGAACCATCAAAGTGGCTCCCTACAGTAAATATTGCGATAAACACTGAAACTTTTCAAGCCCGCTGCGATATCATGTCTGAATTTTGTCTTATGCCCAAAGATATTTATGAATCTTTGAATCTTTGGGGGCTTACTGAAGGAGGAAAATAAATATCTCTTGCTAATAATACTACCATATTACCTATTGGAATAGCTGAAGGAGTGTTTACAAAGATCCTTGGAAAAATGATTTCTACTGATTATCTTGTTATTGAATGTGCAGTAAAAGGACACATTACACTTGGAAGGTCCCTATTAGAACTCCTTGGAGCAATAATAGATATGGGAAAGGGGACCATGGACCTTTCTTCTCCACCAAACAATCACATTTTCCCAAAGGTTAAGAATAAAAATAAAAGAGGCAAGGGCAAGAAAGTTGGTTTTAATGCTTCTTCATTTGAGAACACTTGATTCTTTCTTTGCTTCTTTTGCCTAACTTAAAGGCGTTAAAGAAAAGTACTTATTGGGAGATAACCCAAAAGTTATAGATGAGTCTTGGAAGTTATTACCTATGTAATAACATCTCCTTATCCTTTTTATTTGCTCTTTGTGCCAAGAGTAACCTCTAATGAGAGTGAAGTAATGATTGGGAAAGTTGCTGTCCCGAAACAGATTTTTGTGCTTCAGCGTAAATATTCGTGAGAGATCTCTGTATGTCGGATTGAGCTGTATTGTTTTGTGCTTCTGACCCAGGTTGTTATCTAACTTTCATTAGTTCAATACTTTTTGATTTGAGCAACAAAAGGTGTTCGAAAAAATTCGTCTTTACCTAGTCGTCTGTTTTAACAGATTTCTGCCATTTTCTGCATTTGCTTCTTGTAGGTTCCTTTTTGAGTTCTTTTGGGGAATTGAGCTTTTTGAAGGAAGTTCTACAGTATCTAGTGTTCTAATGGAAGTTTATTTCGTGTTAGAACTGAACCTTAAGACTTATTTATCTTGAGTGCACTAATGTTGCTAATAAAGATTGTGTGAAGTTTTGTATGAAGGAAAATTTTCAGGTGTATGGGAGGAATGAGTAATGAGATGAAGGATGGACTAA
Source organism: Avena sativa (assembly GCA_916181665.1). Lineage (NCBI taxonomy): Eukaryota > Viridiplantae > Streptophyta > Magnoliopsida > Poales > Poaceae > Avena > Avena sativa. The sequence goes on along the minus strand of OV702291.1, from coordinate 421,955,076 downwards.
AGCTCAAGCTTGGGGAGGCCACACGTGTCACCCCAAGAAATATCCAAGAAGTACAAGCGTCAAAGCTTGGGGATTCCCAAGGCATCCCCTTCTTCATCAATAAAAATCCCAGGTTTCTTCCAAACGCTTCATTTTTATTGTTTTATGCACAGTTATGTTGTTCTTGGAGCGTTTTCTTTTCGTTTTAATTTTGTTTTTTCGTTTGTTTTTGTTTGCTTAGTTTTCTGAATAAATTGGTTGGACCCCCTCTTCTATACTTTGGTTTGCAAATGGTTTGGTTGGTTTGGAAAAGAGTAGGAAAGTTCATACTTATGTGGTAAAAAGAGCTTGTTTTTTATTGTGGCATCTGCTTTGTCATGCCATGCTTGATATTGTTTTGGCTTTATGCTTAGTATTCTTTGCTGTAGCATGACTTGTTATAAACAATTGAGATTGCTTAATGTGCCTTGGATGAATCATGCGTTGTTTTAGCATATTAAAGCATAGTATAGTGGTATTCTCCTTTGATGCTTTATTTGGGTTGACTTGGCGCATGCTCACACCATGTTATGACTGTCTCAAGTCACCATAGCCTTTATGATCCTTTAGTTTTCAACTTGTAGTATCACTTTATGCTTTGATCAATGATGTTTTATCGCTCTTCATGATTATGGCCATTATTGCTCTCTTAGTTTGTCGCTCCCAGTCTTTTGCTAGCCTCCACAACCAAGTATGAGTTCCACTCATGCATCCAACTCCCTAAACCAAGTTATTCCAAAGATTCCACCATACCTACCTACTATCTTATGCTATTCCAAGTATATACATGCTTTTGTTTACCTTCCAAATTAAACTTGTTATGAGAATACTAATGATTAAAGCTCTCACGAACTTGATGGCACACTTTACTTTTTTGCCTCTAATAAACTTGAACCATTGGGTCCTTCTTTGTTGCATATATGCTTGCACTTTATAAGTTGAAATTAGCAGAACTATGTTTCATGGGGAACGCTTTCAACATTGCACTTGTACTTTGTACCCCATTGATATCATGTTCTTTTGCTTACAGATCCTGGCGGTGTGAAATAAAAGTGGAACTTGTAAGATCATGGAGCTTGTATGTGTGTTAGAGAAACGCCTGGGCCGCTAGCCTAAGCCATGCCTAATCATGGTGGAAACTTGCATCATCACCATAATGAGCACTCTATGAAGCATCCTCAATAAAAACCTATGCAAATAGCAAATAAAAAGATCGCTGAGATGCTCATTGTCTGCTTGCCTTGTCATTTTATTATGGGAAAGATCCCGTATCATGTGCAAGGGGTACCCCGTTGGCGGTTCTTAATGATACACATATACTTACAATGACAAGAGCTTACTCATGACTGAAGTTGAGTAGCATGAGGATCGGTCTTCGTAAGTAAGGGGCATGGGATTTCGGTTTATAACTTGTCAAGCATATCCTCTTAGTTATGTCACTTTAACCTTAATCACCTTCAAGATGCTTATGATAGGGGTAATGAGAGCTGAAAGCTATAAGTACCATAATTTTTGGAAGCTCTTTATGAGACTTGAATCCCTACTTCCTTTTACAAAGGCCTTTCTTCCACCATAATATTGAGTCTCCACCTTCTATCTTTATGCACCTACTTTGAGAGCATAGTGGCCATTCTTAGTTCTATGTGCATTGTCCCAAGACTAGTTGATTGATGCATAACTTGATATTGCTTATTTTAAACTATTGTATCTAGTCACTCTTATGAACTTTGAAGGTGTCATATGCATTTATATTTGCTACTCTATTGAGGGACAAGATGAATACTATTATGCCATGTTTTCTTTATGTGAAATAAACAAACATCTTGTAAAGCATGTTATTCATGAATCTTTTGTTTGTGCCTTTTCATGTTGCATCATAGTTTCTTTGCTTATTGCTAGAACTTTGTCTTTCATGTTATGATTGAAGTACTGTGATCCCAGCTTTGAATGTTTTACAAATACTTTGATCAAGTCTTTGATGGTGCATGTCACCTCAAAAATTCTTTCTTTTTATCACTTACCTACTCGAGGACGAGCAGGAGTTAAGCTTGGGGATGTTGATACATTGCAAATGTATCTATAATTTTTGATGTTCCATGCTTGGTTTTATCCACTTTCTTGTGTTTCGTTCCAACTTTGGAGTACTTTTCATATGATTTCTTGGACTAACCTATTAACAAGAGCCATAGTGCCAGCTGCCTGTTTTCTGCTGTTTTTGGTTCTAGGAAAGTCAGAAAATGAATATTCTCGGAATTGGACGGGACAAAAGCCAAAGTGCCTATTTTTACGGAAGGGATCAAGTACCAGAATACGAGACGGAGAAGGGCCTGGGGGCCACCACACCACCTGGCCGCGCGGCCAGGCCTGGCCCGCACCAGGGGGTGGTGTGGCCGCTCCCGGCACCCCCTCGGCCTCGCCTTCTGCCTATATATTGCCCTTGGGGCAAAAATCCTAAGGAACCGATCAAAAATCCACGAAAGAGTCTGTAGCCGCCGTCATCTCCATACCTAGATCGGGAGGGATCTGAAGCTCTTCCCGGCACCCTGCCGGAGAGGGGAATTCACCTTGGCGACCTTCTTCATCACCATGCAAGCTTCCGGTGTGATGCGTGAGTAGTTCATCCTTGGACTATGGATGCATGTAGTAGCTAGATGGCTGGTACTCCTCCTTTGTGTTTTCATGTTTAGATCTTGTGAGCTCCGTTCATGATCAAGATCATCTATTTGTAATTCATACATGTTGTGTTTGTGGGGATCCGATGGATATTGAGATGCTATTTCAGATTGATTATTGATTCTATCATGTATTTGTTATTTGTGATCTTGCATGCTTTCCGTTGTTAGTAGCTATCTTGGCCAAGTAGATGCTAGAAACTCCAAGAGTTAGTATTTATGCTTGATAATGGGTTCATGCCTCTGGTAATCTGGGGAAGTGACAGAAATCTCTAAGGTACTAGATGTGCTGTTGCTACTAGGGAGAAAACAACAATCCTTTGTTCATAGAACAATCGTATTGTTTACTTTACACGTAGTTCGTAAAGCAATAATCTGTTACTTGCAACTTAATACTGGAGGGGGTTCGGATGATAACCTGAAGGTGGATTATTAGTCATATATGTAGTTGGATGGCGGTCTATGTATTATGTTGTAATGCCCAATCAAGTCTCAAGGGAGTCAAGATGATTAGTATATGCATGTATTGCTTTCTCGGTGTTTGTCAATTGCCCCGCTGTAATTTGTTCACCCAGCAATTATCTATCTAAGGAGAGCCACCTCTAGTGAACTATGGATCTTCGTCCTTTCTCTTTACATACAATCTACAATCTTTTACTGCTTTGTGTTTACTTTCAGCGAACTTTTACTTCTTTCCGTTCGATACGTTTAATCCTTTGTTTTCCGCAAAACACGGTGAGATTGATAACCTCGTCGCAAGTTGGGGACAAAGTTGTGTGGTTGTGTTGTGCAGGTCTCCACGTTCCTACTAGCACCGGTAGTGCGTCGTGCCAAAGCTCAGCTAGTAACACCTTTGGGGTGTTTCCTTGCTCCTACTAGTTCAATTAAACCTTGTTTTCATAACTGAGGGAAAACTTGCTGCTGTGCTCATCATACCTTCCTCTTGGGGTTCCCAACGAGCTCTACGTCGAACGACGGGCACATCACATGGTCCCTCTTTTCTTGTTTGAGAACAATTCGCAGATTACGATACCAGTTGGTGAAGCTTGTCCCATTAAGTTTATCTTTCTCTAGAATGGTCCTCAAATCAAAACTGGACAACTGAGGGAGACTGCTACTAGGTGCCATTATCTACAATAGAAATATGCAAAACACTTAAGATAGGCATTCATAAAAGAGCAGGCATATTAAACATTTTAATACTTATGCTCCCACTAGAACCAACATCCCTCCGATGGTTACTTAGTGATTCAGGACCCTAAATAAGCAAGCCAACTAGTGAGATTTAGCATCACCACTAGCCATCAAGTGATCTAGGTAGGCAACTCCTTGCCAATCGCATCTCATGTGACTCCTGTTGGTCGAGTGGTATCTCATGCCCCGGCTCCCGATCGCCCTCTCCCCAAGCCCCACAACCATTGTGATAGACCCATCTAGCTTACCAAGTGCTTCCGCTATAAGAGTCCAACTCAAACCCATCTAGTCGAAAAGAATTGGCAGCACCTCAATTTTATGAGCCCACTACCAAGAATGTCCGACTTGTGATGGTGCAGCACTGGCGGGGAGACTGACTAGACCTTCTTTCAGGGATCAGAGTTTAACCACTATCTCATAGAGGTAAAACTAGAGACATAACAATCACACAAAATAATCCAATTATAATGTGAAATGGTATGGCTCCCTCCATGATGATCTCCATCTCCATGAACCTGTTCATCATGCCTTTGGCTGCAGTGTCCTTCAAGTCCTCCAAACATGCTACACCAACACTAAGGAATATACAAGAAAATGGCATCTCATGCCGACACACAGGTCGTTATACAATAACAGTGAAAGCACTTTGGCTCCAGCCGGCTGACAAACCCGTGATACGCAGATCACATATGGATTACACACATCACATGCACATAAGCCATACCATTCACAACTTCCTGCAAAAATAAGTTATGCATACATATGATATCTACCGGCGTTGTGAACCTCGCAACGACATCTAATGCGCTACGACAGGGTGAAGCTGGCGGTCCGAACCATGGATTCCTTCATTGGATAAAACACTTTTACCCAAATCTGATCCCTGTGCAGATCTGACCAATCTCATTGATCATCTGCACCTGATCTTCCATGCACCCCCGAGTGCGATTGATCCAATCAATCTTGCACAAAACCGATCTATCTCATAGATCGACCACCGAAACCCTAAGTGCATCCTATCCACCACCTTGTGCATATCGCATACGCACAGATCTAGAGCCTAAAATAGAAGCTTTCGCTATGATACCACTGTTGGGCCATGCAGAGATAAAGAAAACTTTTCCCTAACACGGAACTCCTAAGATGCAGCTCAGGTTATAGGCCACGAGATTACCGCTAGATGCACAAATGCGGAAGTTGATGCAGCACATCGAAGCAGTACCGAACGATCCCTCGGATAGCCCTCCAAATCCCGTGGACAACTTTTCTGGATCCCATGAACTCCTTTGCTAGATCCCCATGAGCTTCTCCGTCTCCAGCACCGCACGTGCAACGCCTCTACTGGTATCCACACATACAGGAAGGAGCTACGGACAGAGGATTGCTAGATCATGTCTAGCCGGAAATGGAAGTGAAGAAAGTGACGGCTAGGTCAGGGACAATCCCTTGTCACTCCACTTATATACACTCCTAGTTGGGCTCGACGCTTGAGGCCCATCTAGGCCGTATTCCAATCTCCACATGGATCTAATCCACATGTGCTTCTTACCCTTAAGTGTGTGACCCTGTAGGTTCACATACACCTGGACACAACACGAGTCACCACTCCAAGTCGATAGCTGGTAGCGGTCTCTAGCAAGACGTGCCAACTCCCAAGCGCCATAAAGTCAGAAGATGAACCTTCAATGTGACTTTCGTCCAAGTCCCTTTGCCTCACGAGATACCTATTAAGATATAGGCGAGTAGTTGCCATCCCTTTAATAGCTTAACTCTCTTCTCGTACCATGATATGTGATTCACTGGACTAATTCTTAGTCCGACTCCTCAGTTAACACTTAACTGAGTAGCGCATGTCCATGCTTCCGAATCATATCACACGAGAGGGCCCAGAGAATATCTCTCCATTACGGAGGGGCAAATCCCATCTTGGTAATCCATGTCACGCAGCTTGCTTCACAACCAACCCGAACTCTACCTTTATAACTGCCCATTTACGGAACAGCGTTTGATAGAACCTAAGTTGGCGATCCACAACTCGGATCATGCAATCACCTCAGGTCGAAGGATTCCATTGCTTGAGACTGCAAATGACAACATGCTCGTTGCATCTCAATTGTGGGTCAGTCCGGCTCGCTAAACTATTTAGCTGAACCAATGTAAGTCGGAATAGCATCACCATGCCCATGACAAGTGGAACCGTGTCATCAGCCGACTTGCACATTGGTCTAAGTTATGTGCCCAGCACAACCTCAACGGCCAAGGACAATCTAATGTGAACAATCATGAATACATAGTTCCACAACTGAATCACACATTCAGTGATACATATCTGATGTTCACATAAGGACAACTTTACTTTATGAATACTTTGGGAAATATCATCAACCATGATTGCCTCTAGGGCATATTCCCAACATAAACCACTGCATAGTTTACAGATTAACTTTGAACATTGACCGTTGGATCAAGACTAGCAAATCCAAACATTGCCAACCTCTTGATCTTCATTTCCATTCTTAGCATCTAGAAAGATTCTACTCTAGCACGATGAATGCTACTATGCATAAACATAAAAACACAAACTCCATTACTCAGTTTTCAGGGTCCTTGTGCTAATAAATGCTTGAACTTGGATGCAATTTTCATTTTTATGAGGTCCTTGATGTAACTTGTACTTCCACTAACTGTGTTAACTCTCAAGCACCTCTCTCCTACGAGACCTACCATTTGGTAGGCCATTTGTAGTACTTCTTATCTTCTCTTTATCGTGTCTTCTCTCTTACAATACAATAAATCACTACATAGTGTATGGATTAACTTTGAACATTGACCGTTGGATCAAGTCTAGCAAATCCAAACATTGCCAAACGCTAGATCTTGTTTTCCATTCTTAGCATCTAGAAAGATTCTACTCCCTCTAACCCAAATTAGTTGACTTAGATTTGTCTAGATTCGAATGTATCTAGACTTGTTTTAGTGTTAGATACGTCTGAATCTAGATAAAACTAAGTCAAATAATTTGGGTCGGAGGGAGTACTTTAGCGCGATGAACGCTAGTATGCGCAAACCTCAAAACACAAACTCCATTGCTCAGTTTTTAGGGTCCTTGTTCCAATAAATGCATGGACTTGGACACAATTTCATTTTTATGAGGTCCTTAATGTAACTTGTACTTCCACCAACCGTGTTAACTCTCAAGCACCTCTCTCCTACGAGACCTACCATTTGGTAGGCCATTCATAGTATTTCTTATCTTCTCTTTATTGTGTATTATCTCTTACAATACGATAAACCACTTCATAGTGTACAAATTAACTTTGAACATTGACCGTTGGATCAAAAGTAGCAAATCCAAACATTGCCAACCGTTGGATCTTCTTTTCCATCTTAGCATCTAGAAAGATTCTACTGATAGTTTTTAGCATCATGAACGCTAGTATATGTGCAAACCTCAAAACACACACTTCATTGCTCTCAGTTTCAGGGTCTTTGTGCTAATAAATGCATGGAATTGGATGCAATAATTATCATTTTCATGAGGTCCTTGATGTAACTTGTACTTGCACCGATCGTGTTAACTCTCAAGCACCTCTCTCCTACGAGACCTACCATTAGATCAGCCATTCGTAATACTTCTTATCTTATCTTTATCTTCTCTTATCTCTTACAATATCATACCATCACTATAGAGTGTACAAACCATTGACCGTTTGATCAAGACTGGCAAATCCAAACATTGCTAACAACCATTGAATCTTATTTTCCATTCTTAGCATCTAGAAAGATTCTACTAAAAATCTTTAGCAGGATGAACGCTAGTATGCGCAAACCTCAAAACACACACTTCATTGCTTAGTTTCAGGGTCCTTGTGCTAAATGCATGGACTTGGATGCAATTTTCATTTTTTATGAGGTCCACTTGTGCTCACTCCTGCAGCCTTACAGTGAGCTACTCCTCCTCTATGCAAGGAAAATAAATTGTATACTACTCTCTCCTTTGCCACATCACACCCATCCTCTAGCTGATATCCCCCTCGTCCACAGTGTGGCGCTACGCACGTGTGCCATGGTACTATGGCGGCTCTTTTTCTATCTCTTTTTTTCATAACTTTGCTCTGACATCGAACCGCGTTCAACACCTCTTCGCTGCAGCCCTCTTAGGCTCCCTTCTCTAACCCCATAATTTCTTCTACAGTAGCTTGTAATAACCTTTGCTGCAGCCCTCTCGGGCTACGTTCTCTCGGGCTGCCTACGTGTATATATTTATATATACATACCAAGTACAATATCCCTTCTCTAGTGTTGTGAGTGTTGATCCTTGTAATAACCTTCCATGCGATGTTTGGAACGAAGCAAGTGAAAAAATCGAAACCCGAAAAGTTTGATCCGCGACTACTTTTTTGCCGCCGCCCCAACCCAACGCCCAAAGTGGTTCCATCATATGCACACCAACACAACGTAGCTGATGAACACACGATAGATAGAAACAGAGCCATCAAACCAATGTTAGAGTTGAAAGCGGCATCCCACAGAAGTTCTGCTTATAGTTCATTTTAAAGTACTCCTATAGAAACTTCAAAATGAACTAGAGGCAGGACTTTCGTGGGATCCCGCTCGCAACCCTAACCATGGCACATGTGCTGAGCGCCACACTACGGACGAGGGAGAGATCAACTAGCAGGTGTGCGCGAGGGTGCCAAGAAGATACATACTTGATTACATTGTGTAAAATTTGACTGCATAAATAGAGTAACTAATACACTTGACTAATTTGTGTAAAATTAGTACTCGTACTGTTGGAGGTAGAGTAAAACTTTCCAATAATGCTAATTTTCTACCAACATTATTTATACTATATATTTAGAGTAAATCTTGGTCAAAGAAAAAACACCCAAAACATGGAAGCCTTATTATTCCTCGGGACGGAGGTAGAGTAATACTCCTACCTACTACTCCTACTTATGCAAACAGTACTACAGTAGGACCTGTAAATAAATAATGTGTCTAGTCAAACCGATATAATGAGACTATACTGTGCCAGGAGGTGACATGGTTAATTTATTACAAGAAAAGAAAAAACCTCTTTCAAAGAGCCATCGCATCTTCCCCATCTCCATTTAGTTTATCCACACTTGCTGACGTCGCCTGGCCACATTTTGGATCCTCTCCACCACGCTGATCACACATTTTCCTCGCCATCTCGCCCGGTGCATCTCTCCTTCCAGACCACCACCCCTCTCCTCCAAAAAAAACCCAAACAATTCTATATAGATCCGCCCTCGCCCCCAATCCTCCTCGACGAGATGGCGGATCATCTGTACAAAATTTGGAGAGGTTCGAGAGAGAGTCGGCGGTGCAGCGGCTTTAACGAGGTCGGCGACAATGTCGTCAACCAAATCACTAAGCGTCTCGATGCTAAAAGCACCGTCCGGCTAGCCGCATGCTCGAAGGAGCTACACCGCCAAGTCGTCGGCGGAGAAGGTTACAGCTGCCCAAACTACAACTGCCCGGAAGTGGTCTCCTTCAACGAACTCTATGCCCACATGATCTCCTGCATCCACAGCCCATTTATCTGCACGGAGCCAGGATGCAACTGGGTTGGCAACAAATTAACGTTGTATTTGCACCTCAAATCCACTCACTCGATCGAGGTGCCCATAGTCCTCTACAACGTCAAACAATGGGACCCGTCTAAGCCGGTGCCTACAGGGTGCTCGCGGAGAACAAATGTCATCGGCATCAGGAAGACGGGCATGCCGCTTATCGGCCAGATTGAAGGGTACAACACAAAGATTGTCTTGTCCGTCAGCCGCGTAAGGTCCGTGGCATGGGAATTGGAGGAGTACGAGGTGAGGATATCATCATTGGTTGATTTTCGTGGGTTCTATCAGCTCGAGTTTTATTCCGAGGCAAAGATTGTGGAGCCGCCGGTCGAAGCCATGCTGGATGCGCTCAACCATTACCTTTCGGTAGCAGGGACTTATTGTCAAGCTCCTCAATTGTTGGTCGGAGTTCCTCGTGGAGTTCCAATGTTGGATCGACGATGACATCAACCAATTGTGAGATATCACATCTTAATATTCTCCTGATGATCCTAATATGAATGTATATGTAATTTTCTTGTCCCTCTATTCTAATATTAACTACTTTATTTATTTTAGTGGTAGATTCCTTTCGCAATCGGAGTGGTGGAAATGGCTGGAAAGATCCGTGAATTTTACATCTATCTTGCTAAGGGTGAAGAGGCGAAAGCCTATTACGAGGATCCATAGACAACGGTAAAACGGGAGAGCATGCCAGGCAGGAAAGCAAGTGCTACCCGGCCATGACCTGGACACGCTGAATCGTTGGCATATAGATCTTGTGGTGATTCTGACCTCTCTCTTTCTCTCTTGCATGTTTGGAGTATATGATGGGACAATGTAATTATTCCTAGCTAGATTAAGGTTCTACTAAGAGTAGTTTTATACTTCTACTGAGTATTTTGTATGAAGTTCTGCAACTGCTTATATATTTTGTAATAATTCCTATGTACTGGGAATTGTTCAGATTGAGTGCAGAATATGGCCTATACTGCTGAATCTTTCAAAAGCTACCAAATCTCTCAAATGTGCTGATGTTGCTATTGTTAAATTATTTTGTAGAACTAATACTCTTGTACTGGTACTTGTTTTGATCAATGGCAATAGATTGTTTTGCTTTTATTTTGAAACATGGCCTTTTCAATTTAGATGAGGCCTGGGCTTCTTGGGTTGCATATATGTTGATCACACATGCATTGATGTAAGAACAAGGTATGCACACAAATGCAGACTTAATCGTCAGTCTTGCTTGCTCCAATGATGGAGTGTCTTCGGAGAAAAAGGGCAAACTCATCCCTTACCCGTTAAAAAAAACAGGCCCAATATTGAGACTCCCACCGGCAACATTTCCTACTACGCCAAGATGCACTCATATACCAAATTAATGTGGGAACAATACATTAACTATGATGTCGATATGGCCATGACCTTTTTTGGTCATCCAGGTTGAAACCTAATAATATTCATATATGGTGGTAAAATATGGCGTGGCTGGTTTCCAGAAGTTGTCAAATCCCATGGTTATCAGTTTCCTGGCAGGCTGTAGACGTGACGTGATAGGATGCCATGCGTAAATATTTGTTTTTCTATTTTTCTTTATTACATGTGATTGTTTCAAAACGGGTTCAAAATTGTCAAGATACAAATTCTTAGCAGGAAGTTGAATTTGTCAAAACTCTCGATTGTTTTCGATATATTAACTACCTGATGCGTACCACCAAAAGCTTTTTGTAGAACTTCGATAGAAATCTACCACTTTCTAGAGCTTCTAGTTCTAATATGACATGATTTTGTTAATAGAGACATAAAGTCATTTGAGTGGTCCGAGTTAGCTTAGAAGCTTTGAAAACTCATAAAACATGGGAATCGTACATAAAACATTGTCCACTATATCTAGAAACTTGGCTTGTGGCATTCAAAACCATGTTCTCTGTACTTTCTATGCATAGTATATTCATGGTGCTAGATGCCAACAATAATGGGATCTTCTATATGCTAGACATGACATAATCAAATGTACTGAAATAGATCCAATGGTCAACAATGTCAGGATTTGCCAATCTATATCCAACTGCCGATGCTCGAAGTTATTCATACACTATATAGTGGTATGGAAATTGTGAAGCAACATAGTCGTTTTTTGTTTTCAAAAGAAGTGTCAAGCACTATATAGTGGTATGGAAATTGTGTCACGTTCCTTTTACTAGTATGGATATGGATGATCAGTTGATGTGACTCTCGGCCTTGAATTCCTGGACAGATAGGTTACGATCTACTACCTTTTTCTATTACTAGATGGGCGCTAGCCAAATTCAAAATCTGAATCAAGCGGCAAAATCACCCACCGACCTTGAAGCATTTCCCGCCCCACCAATTCAAAACCTTTGAGCCAAAATCTCCCACCGGATAGTACCATTTTTCTATTATTACTAGCTGGATGCGGGCCAAATTCAAATCTCAATCGAGCAGCAATATCACACACCGACATTGAAGCATTTCGCGCCCCTCTGTTTCAGAAACTTTTGTCTTTAAATTTCCTGTTCTACCCATTGTTCAGACGATAGATGGGCATGCTAAAGTCAGTACCTCGGAGGCACGATTGTAATTATATTGCTATTCACCTATACTATGGTCCCGATTTGCATAGTTTTTCCCGATGGCCCTCCCAAAAAATCCCAAGTTCCTCTGTCGCCTCCACGACCATCGTGTGCATCGGCTTGATCTCTCGTCTCGTGCGCAGCCACACAGCCGCTTCACCGACGGTCACCCACCGGATCTAGTTCACCGGGTCTCTCTTCCACTGCACCGGAGTTGCGGTGTCGTTCACCATGCCGATGGCATCATCGACTGCCCAAGCTCTGCTTCCTCGCCACCGATGGCGTCATCGACCGTGCAAGTTCTGCTTCCTCGCTGCCAAAAGCTACCCAACTGTACCAGATCCGCTTCACCGGTGTCCACCGGACATGATCTAGTTCAAGGAGTTCCATGTCCACCGCTCTAGACCAGCTGCACGACCGTCGCCATTCACTGCACCGGATCTGCCTCAGCGACGCTCTCGTCCACCGCGTTCAATCTGGCATCGACCGCCCAAGATGTGCTTCCCCGACGCCAAGAGCCACCAGAACCGTAGCACCCTCTGTGACCTGGACGTCACTCGCACAGTACCGATGATGCTTAGACGCCTCTCCGACCAAGGTTAACCTAATCTCCAACCTGTTTTTGTTTTGTCAGTAGTATAGCAGATTCAAGCCTGTCACAGTGAACTGCATTTTTGTAATCGTGCTAGTACATACAAGTCATTGGGCACGCCTGTTCTTCGTGTTAGTACATGCAAGGTCATTAGACATGTTGGTTTGCATTCGCTTCTCTACAAATTTCAAGTCATGCACATGTATGTTATTTTTTCATGCACATGTTCTTAGCTACTCCATACAACAGTAATTGCCCGCTACCATGTAATTCTTGTAAAATCTATAGTCAGTGGAAAATATTAGTGTGGATTCCCTGCTCTATAGTTGCTGAATCTATCTGGTTCGTCCTGAGATCATTTCCTGCTATTATTTCCTCCTTGGCATCGTTCTGCTATCCTGTAGTAGCCATTTATACTCTTCATACTAATTCGATTATAATTTTGTTGTTGCCATAATGCCATCTGGCTCTTCAAAAGCTGCATCACTAACTATTTCCTTTTTCTTTTATAGAGCTCAAAATGGAACAATGAACATGTTGGTTTGCATAGCCTATTCTACTGGTTCACAAGGGATGCCATTACTTCCTTATGTGGTGCTGGTTCGTCCTGAGCAACGTCATAACTGTCCTCTACTATGTAGTTCACTCGTGGTTTGCATTCCTTCTCTAGAATTTCTCTTATGATGTCATTATAATTTCTATCTGTTTGATTTTTATCTATGACAGTAACTACCTACCATTGTGTAGCTCACCGCAAATTCTAAGTCACACAACGACTCTATGCATTCCAGGAGATGCCACTGCTTCCAAATATATTTGCTGAAATTCTAAGATATACTTTGTTTGATTGCTCATTTCATTCTAGGCACACTTGTCTAATGCTTGTTTGTCCTGTTCTACAGGTTCACGAGTAACACCATTATATCTCGCATCTGGTTCTGGGTCTGGTTCGTCCTAAGTCACGACATAACTATCTTCTACAATATATAGTCCATTCGTGGTTTGCATTTCCTGCTCTACAGGTTCTCATATGATGCGGTTATAATTTCTATCTGGTTCATTCTTCGCTATGACAGTAACTGCATGCCATTTTGTGTCTCAACGCAAATTCTGAGTAACCCAACATCTCTTGCATTTTAGGGTATAGAACTGTTTCCATATATATTTGTTCAAAATGACCTGGCTAGTTTATATCTGCTGAAATTCTAAGCCACACACATACATTTTTTGATTGCTCGTTTCACGGTAGTCACACTTGTTTAATGCGTGCTTGCTTGTCATGTTTGTTTGACATGTTGGTCAATAATTAAACCATTGACCAGTTGGTCAATACTTGATTACTCCAGTTCATAGCTCCTGTCATATAAGTCAAATTAGTAGTTTGTCTTGTTTGATGTATTAACTTGTTATTACTTAGTTTCAGACTGCAATTATTGCTAGCCCCACCAAAAAGGGGGCTGCAAGATCATGTCTCCTCCAATGCAGCCGTCACACTCAATGGAAGATGCAGGTGATCGATTGAGAAAGCAAATTGAGAACTCTGCTATCAACTTGATTGACAACTAAAATGTCGATTTTTCTTTCCCCTAAGTTGATAATATGTAATAATTTTAAGAAGTTTGTAGTTGATGTAATATCTGGATAACTCGCAAAGGCCATGTAGGCATTTAATTGACGCGATCCACACATTGCGGTAGTCGTTACGGTAACTACGCAAAACAGGTTGATTAGGAAAGAGTACCGTGCTGTATTCGGCCGACGACGAAAAGTAAAAAAATGCTGGATTATTATACACATTTTATGATATTTGCATGGGCTTTTGAATTGACGAAACTGTAAAAGGCTGTAAATGTAACGGACCAATGCACATGTGGTAACAGGCCGTAAATGTAACAGGCCTAATAGGCCATAACAAAAACATGCCATTACTGAAGCAGGTTGTAATAGTAGCAGGACAGAACAGAAATAGCCCATTACAGTAACAGGCAAGAAACTGCACAAATCGCAAAATAGTAACAGGCCAAAACAGTAGCGGGCCACAACAGTAAAAGGCCAGAATAGTGATGAGCCTGAACAGTACGGGCCGAGAAATTCCCGGACGAGGGTGGTAACAGGCCGACAAATTTACCAGGCTAGAACAGTAAAGGGCCTTTTGTGGGCCTGAACAGCTAAAGACCAAAACAGTAAAAGGCCAGAATAGTAACAAGTCAGAACAGTAACGGACCATCTCAGAGAAGGGTCGTCAGTAGGTGGTCGATGATGGGCTGCAATAACAGTGATGGGCTGACCGCAGTCCTTATGTTTACAGAAGCGACTTGGCGCAGGCTGCTAATGGGTCGCATAGTGTTGGACCAACTTGGGCCTTCTGTAGGCTGAAACAGAATCAGGACCGAAAGTTCGCGGGCCGCTGCTGGCTGCATTTTTGGGCTTAAATAGTGCAGGACAAAACAGTAACGGGCCATCTTCTTATTAGGCTCCCCTTATGGGCCGGCCTAGTTAGTATTTAGCAGGCCTTTGCTGGGCATAGATTCTGCCACGATTTCTATGGCTGTTAACAGTGATAACCGGCCGCTAACGGTGGCTACCACCTGGTAGTTCGCATGACGTCAGCAGTCAGCGCGGCTGGCAAACATATCTACGACGGAACAAGCTTTCGTGGCTGAAGGGTGCGATCCGCCACGATTGAAAAAAAAACATAGTTAATTCATTTGTGACGGGGCTTTTACCACGAAGGCCATCCGTCGCGGAAGACTCTTTGTCCACGAAAAACAGGCCTTCAACCACGAAAATCATCCGTTGTAAAAGCCAACTTTTC
Source organism: Avena sativa (assembly GCA_916181665.1). Classification (NCBI taxonomy): domain Eukaryota; kingdom Viridiplantae; phylum Streptophyta; class Magnoliopsida; order Poales; family Poaceae; genus Avena; species Avena sativa. The sequence continues at coordinate 421,939,606 of OV702291.1, read as the reverse complement.
TGGTAGTGAATTGTGGCGCACTGCACCATGCGCCACGCAACCTTTCCTAGTGCTCCACGGGTAAGTACCAGGTGTGCGATGGCTAGAATCATGCGGCACACTACCCCGTGCGACAAGCAACCTGTCCTAATGCACCACGGCTACTATGCTCCACGGGTAAGTACCAGGTGCGCCATGACAATATTTTCTGCTAATTTTTTAAAATAGCATGTCCACATATATATGCGTATACCGGTGTACAATACACATTTGCATACACAATTTGAAAAACAATATAAATATACTAAGTACATTCGAAGTGCATCACACTAGATAGAACCCAAAATAGCCACAAATTTCAAATCTTTACACAAGTGGTCGCCAATCTCGTGATCAAGTAGCTAGTAAGTTCCATCGCATTACAATTGAAGTAGTCACCTAAACTACTATAAAATACACTAGAACCACAATCATGGTGAGCAAGATAGAGATTACTACGAAGGATCCCCTCCCTCTCTTCCTCATGATCTTGATCTGGTTCCCCTCCATCTCTTCCTCATGGAGGTGGTCCATCCACATAGAATCCTCCACCTCCTTACTCTTGTAGCCTTTGTAGCTATTACTCGGGTACTTGTTCACTTGCTTGAGATAGTGTTTCCACTCATCATAGATGCCTAAAACATGGCCGCTGTACACCATGTACCACTTCTTCGCCATTTCTATAGACAAGACTAATAATATTAGACAAGTTAAAGTTAGAGTTCACATATATAGTGTGCCACGTCATTTTAATCATCGGTATTCTCAAAAAAGGATCAAGTAAGCAAAAATAAGTCGGATTTGTGCCTCATTCTCGAAAAAGGACCAAAGTAAGCAAAAAAAGGACCAAACTATAAGCAAAGAGGTGTAAGTCAGGGTGATCCTCTGTCTCCTCTTCTGTATGTACTGGGAGGAGATCTATTGCAGAGTATTGTCAATTTAGCTTTAAGGGAGGATAAGTTGCAATTGCCCATTCCTAGAGCTAGATATTTTCCTATTATACAATATGTTGATGACACATTAATAGTACTGCCTGCTATGGATGACCAGTTGTTGGTTCTCAAGCATTTGTTGGAACAATATGCAAATTTCACTGGGTTGAAGATTAATTTTCATAAATCATCCATGATTCCAATAAACTTAACAGAGGCAGAGGTTACACACTGTGCACATGTGTTTGGTTGTCATATTGGTGCAATGCCTTTTACTTATTTGGGTTTACCCATGGGCACCACAAAACCTACCATCAAGGATTTCTCTCCAATCATTAACAGGGTGGAAAGGAGATTAAATGCTACAGTTTCAATTTTTGTCTTATGGGGATAGTCTTATCTTGGTTAATTCAATTCTATCCTCTTTACCAACATACTTCTTGTGATGTCTGTTTATTCCTCTAGGAGTAATATAAATTTTTGACAAGGCAAGAAGAAGATGTTTATGGAGAAAATTCAAAAACCAGGAAAGGGTGAATTCCCTGGCTGCTTGGGACATGGTTTGCAAACCCAAAAATAAAGTAGGTCTTAGTATTATGAACCTAGAAGTTTAGAACAAAGCTTTGTTAATGAAACACTTACATAATTTCTATAACAATGTTGATTTACCTTGGGTGAAACTGATCAGGGATACCTACTATCATGAAACTGTTCCTCATGTAGTAACCCAGTGTGGTTCATTTTGGTGGAGGGGTGTTTTTAGTCTAGCAGATGAATGGAGATCAACCTGCAAGTGCTCTATGGGCATGGGGTTCAGTATTATTTTTTGGGATGATTTATGGTGTGAACATCTCCTGTCTATTAAGTTTCCAAGACTGTATTCCTATGCAAAAGATAAAATGGCATCAGTAAATGACATGTGCTCTTTAACCTATCTACATGATGCTTTTCATCTACCTCTATCACATGAGGCTTTTCTGGAATATAACCAGCTACAGATGCTATTAGATGGAATAACATTAAAATCTGAACCTAATCAGTGGATCAGTCAGTTGATTAATGGTGTATATACGGCAAAATCTTTCTACACCCAACACTATTCTGCAATGATAACTGATGCAGTAGCTGTGAAGATATGGAAAATTAAGTCCATGTCAAAGCACAATTTTTGCTTGGTTACTGTTGAATGACAGGTTAAATACTAAAGATATGTTGCTCAGATGAAACTGGAAAGTGACTGATAATCATGATTGCATTCTACGTGTTCCAAATATAAGGGAGGATTAGAAACACATGTTCTTCTAATGCTTATTCAGTGCGAGAGTTTGGAACTACCTGGGTACTGAATGGACTAATAATGACATCAATGATAGTTTAAAATTTGCCCGCAATTCCTTCACTGGCCCATGTTTTTATTGAAGTGGTCACACTGGCATGCTGGAATATATGGAAACAACGAAATGGCTGGATCTTTAAGGATCTAAGACCGTCTTTCAGAGGATGGAAACCAGGGTTTATCTATGATGTTTCTCTGTTGAGACACAGGTTAAAAGAACAACAGAAGGTTTTTTCTTTGTCATCATGGATTGACAACGTAACTTAGTGTGCAGTTTTCCTTTTGCTTTTGCACATATTGTAAATTAGACTCTAGGACTATTTTATTCTGTGTTTTTAATAAAGGGCAGTGGGGGACTCCCCTATAGTAGAAAAGGTTAAAAAATATAAGAAAAAGAACTAAGCATTGATTCATAACCCTAATAAGTAGCATCAACCACAATTAAGTTCAACCACCATCAAAATCATATAGATCTAGACACAAGTTTAATGTGGAGATAAAATTTTACAGCACACACAAGCCCATTGATAGTTCAGAACTACAACTATGAGGCAAACATCAGGACTCCTAACTCGTCTTAGGGAATAGGACGACTTCGTGTTTCGTCATGAACGGCTTGAAGTCACCCTGCATGTCTACGAGATCTTTTACGTCATGATTAGACGGTGTGTTGCCTCCGTAGAAGACCCCCCTTGGTCATGACATCATGAAAGATGATTGTGGAAAAGCTGCTGCTAGATGCAATAGAACTCTTGTCTGGTATCTAAATATTTGTTCTTTTCCTTGGCTTGGGCCCACTGTTGGAGATGAGCTGATAGCGTAGAGTTCTATTAGTCCTGTAGGAAAGCTCGCATGTGATGGAACACATAGTAGGATTCCTTCCGACTGCCAGCTCGCTGCTTCACGTAGGGGAAGTTCGTTACATGGGTGAACACGTGCTTGCCGAACTTGACCTTTTTCATCACAAATGTGGTGCCTTCCACTGAGGCATAGCTAATGAGAGCATGATCGAGAACTTCCTTGATTTTGTCATAGTTTTTCTTCTTTTCTGCACTCCTCGAGTCAAAATATGTTTCTTGCGGATGTTTCAGAGATAATAGGACGAGTGTGTAGTATTTATCTCTATGCAAAACAATTCAAATGAAATGCTATTAGAAAAGGAATGACGGAAATCAAAAAAACCATGTTCTGGTGGCGATCAAATGACTTACTCAAGGAAGTAAGGCACGAGAATGTATTCCTTCATCTTGTTCACCACCATGACACCTTGGAGGTACTTCACCACGAATAGTCGTTCAATGGAAGATAAAAAATTCCAAGCAGCTATAACGCATGTAGAAGGGGTCCACTACCGCGATGCCTAGTGTGTTCTGTCTAATGATTTGCATTGCCATACCGAGCAAAAATTGGCAGACCATGGTATGGTGTAGGGGGTTCAGATGGAACATATCAAAAATGTCGGCAAACTGCATGAAGAATATATCACTAGGGATATTATCGACAAAGCCCAAGCCATTTGGCACCTTAGCCACTAAAACCGGGTACGCCTGATCTTTCTCTCAAAGAAGGCGTTCCTCGACTGTCAGCACACCATCATGCACACTCTTCATATCCGAACTGGTGATCTTGTATAATTTCTTATTTGGCATCGGCTTACCCACCACATGCATCCTCCATGTAATACCCTTGGGTATTTGTGGACTGTCCTTAGCCCGGATCGGATTTGGAGCCGACACCACCACCGACTAGCTCGCAGACTTGCTAGATTTTCTTTTCCGTCCCTTCTTGGCTTCTAGAGGGTGAATATGGACCGCAATCTCCTCACCAGCCACATTATGGAGTGTGTTGGGGCTTAAAATAAATGGTCGGTTAATGTTTCAGTCTCAGTGAAGAAGGCACCAGCTAGAGGCGTTTCTTGAGAACCGAACAAACGCTTGTTGCAAGCGGGTTTCTCTACAGGCCACCAGCTGGGTCACGAGCGTCTACATCATTGCAGGGTTCTTCATTATTACCAAGATCATGCATGTATGTGTCGTCACCATGCCAAGTGTTGATGTACAAGTCAATATCTTCATCATTATCATCGTTGTACGGATCTTGTGCCATAGGCATGTCAATATCAACCAACACATCATGTGGAGGTAACGGCGGTGGCACGAGTGGTGGTGTTGTCTATGGGGTGGTGTCCCCTGTCCCCAAAAGAATCATGCTCTTCGGCCAGAGGATGAAATTACCGAAGCAATTTCTGAGGATACACGACACTTCTTCACTAGCTCCCAAGGGTTGAATGGGAGGTTCCATGCTGTCATGGCCCTGTAGCACCCGAACAATTTTAACCCTATGCACGGCAGTTGGCATCGGATTTGAGTGGAACGCGTGGTTTAATGGTTGAATGATAGTGCCCTTGGCAACATCCCTCAACTCGCTGTTCACGTAGCTTAGTAGAGTGCATTGAACATCGGTCTGTGGAAAACATGTAAGACATCAGAGATGCCTTCATAGTAATTAAAAGGCAAGGAAGTGAAGTCATCGGTTGAGCCTCCAATGCTTAGTAGTTACCGTGATGGCATCAAGCTCAGATAATGTTGAGGCACCGACGATGATGGAGGGCGTGCAAGTGACAGTGGGGCTGCTTGATGGCACGATCCCGGCCGCCAGTGTAGTCTCCCTGCTAGCTGGATGAAGCTTCGGCTCCGTGGTTATGGCGGGTGGGTCACCAATGCGTCCAGTGCCACGATGCTGGCGCGCGGATTCATGAACATGTGATTCACCGGAATCGGCGCCACATCGTTCGAGTTGCTGCTGACCATGCTGGGCATCAGGAATGACCCTTGTTGACCGCCTGCACTCCAATTCGCTAGCGACTCCACCAAGGTAGGAATGATGGAGGTGAGTTTAGTTGCCACGTTGTTTTGGACAAGCCGCAGAATCCGTGCCACTTGTGCTTTGAGTTCTTCAACCTCGCGTTGTTCCTTCTTGCTCCTCCCCGCCCCGTGCCAACGATGACGGCTTCTGCGTAACTGGTATGACTTTCTTAGCCTGGTTCATCACCCTGTTAAAAGGGGTGTCTAATACATTGCAAATGTATCTATAATTTTTGATGTTCCATGCTTGGTTTTATCCACTTTCTTGTGTTTTGTTCCAACTTTGGAGTACTTTTCATATGATTTCTTGGACTAACCTATTAACAAGAGCCACATGCCAGCTACCTGTTTTATGCTGTTTTTGGTTCCAGGAAAGTCAGAAAATGAATATTCTCGGAATTGGACGGGACAAAAGCCAAAGTGTATATTTTTCCAGAAGTCATCAGATGCCAGAATACGAGACGGATAGGGGCCAGAGGCCGGCCACACCACCTGGCCGCGCGGCCAGGCTTGGCCCGTGCTAGGGGGTGGTGTGGTGGCCCCTAGTACCCCCTCGGCCTCCCCTTCCGCCTATAAGATGCCCTCAGGACGAAAACCCTAAGGGCCCGATCAAAAATCCACGAAAGAGTCTATAGCCACCATCATCTCCATCCCTAGATCGGGAGGGATCTGAAGCTCTTCCCGGCACCCTGCCGGAGAGGGGAATTCACCCTGGAGGCCTTCTCCATCACAATGCAAGCCTCCGGTGTGATGCATGAGTAGTTCATCCTTGGACTACGGATCCATGTAGTAGCTAGATGGCTGGTTGTCCTGCTTTGTGCTTTCATGTTTAGATCTTGTGAGATCCGTTCATGATCAACATCATCTATTTGTAATTCTGCATGTTGTGTTTGTGGGGATCCGATGGATATTGAGATGCTATTTCATATTGATTATTGATTCTATCATGTCTTTGTTATTTGTGATCTTGCATGCTTTCCGTTGTTAGTAGCTATCTTGGCCAAGTAGATGCTAGCAACTCCTAGAGTTAGTATTTATGCTCAAGAGTGGGTTCATGCCTCTGGTAATCTGGGGAAGTGACAGAAATCTCTAAGGTACTAGATGTGCTGTTGCTACTAGGGAGAAAACAACAATCCTTTGTTCATAGAACAATCGTATTGTTAACTTTACACGCACTTCGTAAAGAAATAATTTGTTGCTTGCAACTTAATACTGGAGGGGGTTTGGATGATAACCTGAAGGTGGATTATTAGTCATAGATGCAGTTGGATGGCGGTCTATGTATAATGTTGTAATGCCCAATCAAGTTCCAAAGGAGTCAAGATGATTAGTATATGCATGTATTGATTTCTCGATGTTTGTCAATTGCCCCGCTGTAATTTGTTCACCCAGCATGTTATCTATCTAAGGAGAGCCACCTCTAGTGAACTATGGATCCCGGTCCTTTTCTTTACATACAATCTACAAACTGTTTACTTCTTTGTGTTTACTTTCTGCAAACTTTTACTTCTTTCCATTCAATACGTTTAATCCTTTGTTTTCCGCAAAACACGGTGAGATTGACAACCTCATCGCAAGTTGGGGACAAAGTTCTGTGGTTGTGTTGTGCAGGTCTCCACGTTGCTACTAGCACCGGTAGTGCGCCCTGCCAAAGCTCAGCTAGTAACACCTTTGGGGTGTTTCCTTGCTCCTACTGGTTTGATTAAACCTTGGTTTCATACTGAGGGAAACTTGCTGCTGTGCTCATCATACCTTCCTCTTGGGGTTCCCAACAAGCTCTACATCAACACCGCTCCAGCATTTTTCTGGTGCCATACACAGAGCCATCAGTGTCCCACCGAGTGGACACCGTCGACCCCTGGGATGAGGATGTTCCGGTAGCCTCACTAGCAACTTCCTCCTCCTACAGGAGAAGGAACATGAACCATTCATAAATTCGACTTCATTGAATAGAATGAAATCTACTTGATCCACAGTAATTAAATTCCTTACCACAAGAACCTCGAAATCCTTCACGACCTTTTCTGTGGCAGGTTGTTTGGTTTTGGGATCCACATGGTATCGGGCCATGACAAAGTTTCGAAGCTGCTTGTTTTCAAATTTTGAGAAGGGGTTAGTTTGCCCCTTAGCTATATACTCGTTGTTGACCGTCTACCATTTGACCTCTGCAACTCTGTAACCACCATATCCGAGATGGTGGTTACCTATATTCATCTCCTACAACTCCTTCCCTCGCTTACTTGCGGCTTGGCTGCTTCGGATTTGCACCTGGCCTTGAACTCCAGGAACCGAGCTTCCGTGATCTGAGGATTGGTCTCCTGGATCTCCTTGAGACATTTAGCTTCTTTAAAAATCTTCATCTTCATCCAGGTTCTCCATCTGGCCAGGGCGATGCTCATCTTCGTGAGGGCAGATTTGTTTACATAATTCCTATTGTAATTTGTGTTGTGGTACTCAATTGGGAACTGAAGCTTCTCGAAGAGGAGTGTGAACAAATGGCCATTTGCTGGAAGCCGGAGATTCTCGGTGTTGATCGCGATAGTGGTCTGGCTAATAGCCACCACTTTCCCTCCATACCCTATGATGACGTGTTCGGGCGCTAGAGGAACCCCTTTCGGGCTTACTTCATAATTTCTTGTCCAACAGTGCCGATCGTGTTCAGGTGTTGTTCCTTATTCTTCTTGTTTTTCTTCGGATTGCTACCATTTGTGTGCTCGCCGCCATTAGTGGTTTCATCCTCGGTGCCCTCTGTCTCCTCACCGGCATTGGTCTCTTCCTCCATGTCCTCCATATCCTCATCGTTGCTCTCATTAGGCTAATATTCTTCATCACCTGCTTCTTCCGTTCTTTCCATCTGCTAGGTAACCTCCTAGAATGACAATTTTTTTGCAGCTTTGACTTCTTCTTCAATGTTGATGCGCTGAGAATAGCCGGCCTCGTTGTGGTTCAACATCTTTGCACTAATTCAAAAAGGAAAATAAATATTATAAATTCACGGAAAAATCCGGCATGACCTTTGATATTTTTCTTAACCTAGGAGTGCCTGATTTTTGACGAAATAGAAGTTAGTCATCATTTTGGCAAAAATCAGAACTCATTTCAAATATACCTACACACACGATAGAAACAAGTGCTTCATACAAGCACAAACACAATTTCAACTAGCACAAACATGATATAAACAAGTGATTCATAATGTTTGCTCATACAACAGAAAATTTGAGTATGTATTTATGCTAAGCAACAACACTAAGCAGTAGCAGCAGCACTAACAAGTAGCAACACTATGCAACAACACTAAGCAGCAACAGTAAGTGGAGAAGAAGGCATATCAAGTGTGAAGCTCACTGGCCTGTGCTTTTCTATTATCAAACAACCACCAGATTTGTAGTGGAGTGGCCTTACATGCCTAAATTCCTTTATTAGTTTTGTAAGCATTCCATATAGGACTATAAGTCATGACACTTTTGCTAATAGCCACAACTTAATGGAACAACATTTTTCCAAGTCTCCGAAAGAATAAATGATATAGTAACAAAAAACATAGATCAATTAGCATGGCATAACACAAATCATAGGGACAGGAACTTCCGTAGGGACAATAGCTTCCATCCATACGATAGCTTTGCATAAAAACTTGTGACTTTCTTTTAAGTAAATAGTGACACATTTAAGTAAACTAGAACAATAGAACTTCATCTTGCTTAGAGAACACCTTCCGACAACACATGGACAGCTCTGACACTAGATAATTTTAGAGTAATTAATATGCTTATGTATAAACCAAGATGCTCTAGACAGCCGAACAACAACCGATTGCAAATGAATAAAATAGTAAGTGGTACTACAAAAAAATAACATGATACGGCAAGGAAAACCAGTGTGCTTCTCCTTTTATTCCCAGCACAGGATGATCATACAACCAATACCCTTAATCAGTTGTGCAAACTTCAAGCAGAAAATTAAGCCAAAGTCATTGAAAATCAATGGGTTCTAAACCTAATACTGAAATAGAAATAACAGTGGGATAATTTAGGATCCAAGAACATATATTCTTGAAGCACAAAAGGTAAAAACATAGTGTTGATACCAGATTGGCCAGAAAAAATGCGGGCATAGGTAGAGGATACTCAGAAATCAGAAGGGGGAGTGGAGAGGGGAGAGGGTATGCTCACGGGAGCGATGCGGGATGATGATGATGAGCGTGGTGCGGGCGTGCTCCTCCTCCTGGGCATGGGCATGCTCCTCCTCCTGGGCGCGGCACAGTATTTCTGTGACACCCCTAGGATCAGGGTTAAACAAATCCCAGGCCTTAGCCTGCATAATCTTAACCTAGAGCTCAAGGATATCCATGGAAGAAATGGTAACACAACAGTAATCCTACAACACAAAAATTACAGCAAGCTCATAACTGAGCAAAGAACCAAAATATTACAAGAAGAGATCACTGAGCACAAACATCAAACAACGGAAGGCAAAATTATGCTATTAAGTATAGTAAACTTAACAAATGGCCTACGAGGCCTGAAACATAATGATGACGTCCCATCCCATAGATTCTAGGTTGTAGGCCGGGAACCCGAAGCTACTCGTCAGTGTCAATGTTGTATGGAACTCGTCTTTAGGAAACACTTACTCTGCTACAAAAGTATCAACAAAGCAAGGGTGAGTACAGGGTGTACTCCTCGTCTAATCAAAATATTTTAGAAGGAGGTAAGAGAGTGACATCTCCAAAGAATTGATTATCATCTTTTGATATCCACCAAAGTAATCCTCATCTCACAACTAGGATCACCCCCTCATACCCATGAGGAAGCATCCTTGAGCACATTTTGATCTGCCAAGTTTTACGATTATGTTAATGTTCTCTATGATCTTAGAATTCGGTCACCAAGAATTCATAACCATGAACAAGACTTTTCGAAAATATTTACCCCTGCAGGGTGTACAACTTTACCCACATGTACCAACTGAATCTTAATGCCAGTACATTAGCCCTCTTCCTTGGAAGGCCGATAGAGCGTGGTTGGCCACGACCTTTACATTGCTTTTGTCGAGACCATGAGTCACGCCCTAAGGATGTTTCCTCCGTAACGAGTCAAATCCAGAAGCCGGTCCCTAGATATGTGGGTGAGGTTGGTTTATCAGGGGCTCTATCGACCCCAAGCAACCTGGTCCACGCTTCCCTACCTGTTATGATGCACCTCCTTCACCGCCTTCGAGAACAACCAAATATGCATATGTAGAATGGAACCCCCGAACTATGTGACTGATGGAATCTACTAGGCAAGTTAGTCAGTTGAGGGGTTCCCGAGCCGCATGTGGATGTACGCTCGCCTTGGTCCAAAGGCAAGAACTCGGTTCCTAGTGGTGACGAGCATGGGACTACAAAAATGACATCCCACCGTGGACTCCCATACAAGCCTTAGCATGATTAACCTTCAATAGTGATCTCATATCATCATGTTCTCCTATCATACTAGATTCTTTGCGTCTGATACATCATCTAGATGAACCAACACTAACAGCTAAGCATGGATAAGCAAGACACGTATATAAGCTCTAGAAGTGCACACAAGCCAAACCTAGTTATGCTAGGAGTAGTGGACAGGTAATATAAGCTCAAAGGGAGTAGTGCAATAGATAGGATACTCTATCTATCGATAAAAGACCATAGTAGAATCGTATGCAACAAGGACATAATGAAATACTTTGGAAATCATAAGATTGTATAATGGTGGGGTCATGCTTCCCTTTGCCTGTTGATAACTAGAAAGAAGAGCTTTGGATATCTTGTACTAGACTTGATTGTATTTGATCAAGTATTGTTCGTCAGTCTTTGATGGTATTAATCTCGGTCTACAATCTTGATCTCGACATCGTATCCTACCGGGAAGAACCAAAGCATTGGAAAGAAAGGGAGAAAAACAATCAACACATGGCATTGGTGCAATTCTCGAGCAAGGATGATGATATGACAAGTTAAATAGCATCGAAATGAAACCCTAAAGCATGATTGGCAATTTAAACGGGGTCCAAGGGGTGCAAACCCTAGAACAGGGGGAACCTCGGAGTCACCTGCGGGGGTTCACATGTTCTTCTAATTAAACTTGTAATAGTTATTGAACAATGCATGATTTTGATGCTATGAGATAGATCTCATTTTTCTAAACATTTTGATATATTGTACATATTTTTTGACTTATAAATAATTAGATATTGAATTTATGAGATTTAAACCATTTCTAAAATTATTAAAACAATTAATTAAACTTTTATTGCATACTGTTGATGTCATCAAGGGGTGGGGGACATTTTCACTAGGGTAGAGCCTACCCACGGCAGCTGATAGAGGGGCCCTAGGATACCTTAGTTATCACGTGAGCAAGTGGGACTAGCAGCCGGTTTGACCATGCTGACCCGCGCTCGCTAACATCATGCTGACGTCAGCATGATGCCAGCACGGCGATGGCCTCAGATCAGCGGCAGGGACGGCGGCGGAGGGCTCGCGCGGGGCGATGGTTTGGTTCGTTCAAACTGGAAGAGCTAGGCGAGCCTAATAGGGGCGACACCACTACCTAAAGGTCATGAGAGTGACGGCGGCGAGCTTGACTGGCGGCGGCAGACAATGGCGCACGACACAAGGGCAAAACAAAGAGGGAGGTGGACGGAGGAGTGGTCCCTGGGGACCAGCAGCTCACCAGGAGCACGGCGGGATTGATCGCGGGGCGAGGCGAGGTCGAGGTCGACGGAGAGCATGACAGCCAGCATCGAACACGATGTTTCGATTCGGGGATTTGCAGGATCATGGGGCTGCGTGACCTAGCTGTGGCGAACCAGTATAGTAGGGCGAGCTCGGTGGTGGTCTCAACTTTAGCTAGGATGGCCGGGAGCAACAGGGACATCGGCTACTGATGACTGTAAGTGCACATATCGTTTGTAGCTAGTTTCAAAATAAAGATATCGATACCACAGGGAGCAGGAGTCTGAAGTCTAATAACTCTTGAAATAAATATTACAATAGAAATGCGAGATAAAGTTCTAAGTGACAAGATAAAATTCGAGTATTGTATAAAAAGGTGTTTTTGGGTTTTGGGTATAAGAGCAATAAAGTAAAGTAAAACAACTGAGTACATAAAGTAAGTATCGTGTATGTAAGAGAGATTGGAACTGCAGTAGGGAAAAAGCGTTGTCAGGGAGTAGCGGATACAACACTATTATTGTAAATATCTAAGATAAAGATTATCATCATGAACATTCTCAACTATGTATGTGTGGGAGGAACTCCGTATTTGGACCAATAGGCAGCAACCGCTGCTCACATCATCCTCATAACCACATCAGTCAGCAATCGACATCAATCGAATTACTGCGCTATTAAGGGACGTAATCCCGTAGGACGTATCCCATGGCATGAGTAGTGTTCCATGAGTTTCCTTGGTTTCCCAAGTTGATATGTAAGGGGTGCCAACAACTTTATAGTCACTGTAAGTGCTAGCACGCCTCTGTCTACCAACAAGTAGTTTCCTCCATCAAGTCCCCACAAGAGGCAAATATTGAGAGGTCGACTTCTCTCAACATTAAGATGTAGAAAATCTAACACATGGTCACAGCGACGAATATCATAATAGACTTTATCTTATTTCAATCTCATAATAGGGTTTCTCCATCTCCCTAAGAACTAATGATATACTCAGACATGGAGGCAATCAACATCATGGCAATGGTAATGAAAACAATCATAGATGAATAACACTTGTATAAATCCACAACGAGTATAGGAACTACACCAAGATCTAGACAAGATGTAGATGGGATGGATGGAGATGGTGGTGATGCAGCGGTGGATGATGAAGATCGATGCCTTAGCCTCCTGGATCTGCGCAGGGCGAAGATGGATCCTTGGCGGATGAGTTCCCCCTCCAGATGCCTTCTAGAGGTGAGGTTTCTGTGATTTCTGGGTGTTCTGTATGTCGTCTCCTCGAACCAATTGCACAGGGTGAAACTATTTGACAAGGCGGAGGCGGCACCAACTATACGGCCGTAGCTATATGGCCGGAAAAGTTGATCCGGTCGTATAGTTGGTCGTTGGATCCTTTGTTCTCTTCTGGTTTTCTTCTGGTATTATTAATATTTAACAAATAAGCGATTTACGTTGTTTTTGACTCCTTTTCTCCGTAGTACAACTGCTCCAAGAATTGTATCCATTGGATCCATCATCTATCCTAATCCTGGTGAAAACAGACATAAAATGTGCACACAAACGCCGCAAAATACCAAGATCCTACATCTACAATGCAAAATAATAATATAAAACATGATGCAAATATGCACTCATCAACTTCCCCAAGATTAGACTCTTGCTCATCCCGAGCAAGTTTTAGCTTAATGGATGTGATCCTCATATTCATGAAGCTAAGTCGATAAAATAAATGAGGCAATTGCATCATGTGTTTATCATGTACGATACATAGGAATAAATTCATAAATAGTACCTTACTCGAACAGTCTGGATAGTATTAGAAGGCTTCCACACCTTAGTGATCAATAGTTCATAAAAGATGAATCTCAACATAATGTAAAAGAATCCGGTTCAACCGAATGAGTTAGCGAGGTAGTTCCAAGTGTTTTAGGATCAACATACTCACTTGGGATTTAGAATCTCAAAAGTGTATCTTTGTCATACTACAACACAATGGTATATGCCTACTTGCTCTTTGCACACTCGCTCTTTTTATTCTTATTTTTTATTTTATTTTGTATATATGCTCACACTTTTGTTTAAGTGCTGTGCAAAGGAGCTAGCCATACATTCCACTTTATGTAGGGATTCAAAGTTTAACGATCTCAATTACCAAATTCCAATTGTATATTAAGCATTCTTATGACTTGAAGATTCTACCTCGACTTGTTCCCACTCTTTTCTGATAGCACTTTTGTTTCCCTTTGTTCAAGGTTTCTTTTTCAACTTAACTGTATAGATAATTTTTCTTTGTAAATCAAATCGTAGACTTATATCATATTGACTAAATTATCTTTAGGTGTTTTATTAATACCAATGGTGTGGAAGACTCCTATTGCTATCATCAACTGCGAGTAAACTTATACTCAAGCCATTCATATATCAATAAAGCGAACACAAACTCAATATTGCTCCATATATAATAATAAACTCAGAATTTCATAAAAGGGATTGACTATTCCTGAAGGGAATTATGATGATGAAAACTTTATTGCTAGTTTGAACTAATGCAAAAATATTAATAAAAACTTATAGGATAGATTACAAGGTCTTAAAGGTCTCCCCAAGCTTGAAATCAAGCCAGGCGGGATCAAATAATCCCTTGCGATTATATGATACCGTGATTGTTGTAGATCACTGTGGCACCATGGCATGTAACACCACAGTGCGTAGCTTCTTATTGGTCTCCTCCAAAGCAGTTATGCGGCTGTAGCACCTCCACAAATCAGACTGCAGATTGTCCACTCTATCAGCGAGCTTAGTCACCAATGGAAGGAGGTCTTCCATCTTCTCCATCTCATCGAGATGGTGACGGACTTCAACGTGATGGAGTAGCTCCTACTCCTGATATATCTCCAATGCCCACACGCGATCTTTGGTCCTGGGGACAACTTCTCCTTCCTCGTCATTAATTGATGGATCGAGAAGTGGAAACCGTACCTCCACTCCTCCCGAGGCTTGACCTTCATACGAGCACCAATGGTTGGCTTCGCGGGTGGTACCTCGGCTCCCTTGCTAGGACCTGCACCAATATTAGATAATTCCTTATGCTTGTGCAGCCTTTGATCCGTAGTGATGAACTTGACCATCTCCACATGCCCTTTTCCATGTGGTTTACAATCTTCTCTCTCTTGTTGAGCTTTCTTCATCGCTGCCCAATTGATCTCCGGTGGATCATAGACGTCATGGCGGATGTAGACGTCAACCACATCATCGTCGGAATCATTGTTAAAGTAGCTTGGCTCGATGTACTCCTTGTACCTCAGGCTAAACCTCTCCACATCCTCGTCATTGTCCTCCATGGATGGGCTGCTAGAATGGTCCTTGGAAGGAGCAATGAGCCCCAAGGGTTTTCCATGGCCTGGAACGGGATAGCGCATTGCTAGATTTGTTCCTAGAGATTATGATTAGAGAGAAAGACAATGGCAGTATATAAGGGGGGTCATAGGTTGGTTAAACTTGCGAGAAACACCAAATTGTCGCCCAAGAAAAGAACCTGAACAAAACAGGGAAAGAAATCATGGATTTGGAAGTGTCTTGCCGCGTAACGACCAACTATATCGGCGCGGCTCGTATTGCTCCGGCCATATAGTTGGTTTCAGGCACATATTTCCAAATATCTCGAGTCCAGGTCGATTAAATCACGACTCGGAACCGACAATAAGGTTTTTCTTTTTTTAGATGAATAAATGAAAGATCAAACGAAAACATGTCTGAGAGTTTAACGACCAACTATACGGCTGGAATTTTTGCTCTGATCGTATAGTTGCAACCGTATAGATACATACATCAAAAGCAAAACTGTATGAGAGTTTAACGACCAACTATACGGCCGGAATTTTTGCTCCAGTCGTATAGTTGCGACCGTATAGATACAAACACCGAAAATCAAAAGTGTTTGAGAGTTTAACGACCAACTATACGGTCGGAATTTTTGCTCTAGTCGTATAGTTGCGACCGTATAGATACAAACACAAAAAATCAAAAGTGTCTGAGAGTTTAACGACCAACTATACAGCCGGAATTTTTGCTCCGTTCGTATAGTTGCGACCATATAGTCTTAAATAGCGAAAACAATTTCACGAAGATGATACAGAGAGTTTAATGACCAACTATACGGAGGGAGATTCCTCTTCGGTCGTATAGCTCCAGCCGTATAGTTGGTAAAACCCCTCTAAATCTTCGGAAAAACACAATCAATTCAAAGGCGAAATTTTCAAAAGTAAAAAATGTGAAAACAAATCACTTATTTGGGTAAGAACACTTACCTTGCACTTACCATTGTTTATTTGGGAATGAAAAGTTCCTCCCACAATAAAGACTTCCTCTCTTTTGGAGGAATTGACCTTAGTTCATTGAATAATTCCCGTAAACAAAAATCACTAGGACTAAAGTTCCTCTCAACAAGATTGGTGTCTTGTGGGGCAATCATGGACACTGCATCCAACATTTTTATTTCTTGCCTCTGCATAATCTGCAACTCAAATTCTTGAAGTTAAAGAATCCAAAGAATCAGTATTAGCTTATGGTCTTTCCTTTCAAGGAGTTATTTCAAGCCATCACTGTCCGTGTGAACTCTTACCTTTGCATCAACTATATAGGAACACAATTTATCACAAGAGAAAAATACAGCGAAAAGTTCCCTTTCTTCCTTAGGGTAGTTCTTTTGAGCACCATTGAGAGTTCTACTAGCGTGATGTATAATATTAAATATATGACCAATATGTTGTCCAAGAGTTACTACAACATCATCGCTAGCTTCACATATTAAGTCAAAGGTTGTATCCCAAATAGGTGGTATAATAATAGGAGCACGAGATAAAGCATTTTTGAGTCTATCAAAGGCTTCAAGACACTTATCATAAAAATTAAATCTCATTCCCTTTTGCAAGAGGTTTGTCAAAGGTTTAGATATTCTAGAGAAATTTATAATAAACCTTCTATAAAAGCCCACATGACCAAGAAAACTTCTTATACCTTTAATATCCCTAGGTTGTGGTATTCTCTCTATTCCTTCAACCTTATCTCTATCAACTTCAATTCCCTTACCTAATACCTTGTGTCCGAGAACTATACCTTCTTTGACCATAAAGTGGCACCTCTCCCAGTTTAGAACAAGATTAGTTTCTTCACAACGCTACAAAACTCTTTTGAGATTATCCAAGCAACTAGTAAATGAAGTTCCATAGACAGAAAAGTCATCCATAAATACTGATGGCTCAAAATGTATCGAGCTCGTTGGGGAACCCCAAGAGGAAGGTATGATGAGCACAGCAGCAAGTTTTCCCTTAGTTATGAAACCAAGGTTATCGAACTAGTAGGAGCAAGGAAACACCTCCAAGGTGTTGTTTCCAACTTGGAATCCTGCACAACACAACCACAGAACTTTGCCCCCAACCTACAATGGGGTTGTCAATCTCACCGGTTTTGCTGAAAACAAGGGATTAAACGTATTGTGTGGAAGATAGTAATTGCTTGTAGAAAGTAAACAGAAAACAGTAAATAACTTGTAGATTGATGGTAAAAGAATGGACCGGGGTCCATAGTTCACTAGAGGTGATTCTCCTTCAGATAGATAACTTGTTGGGTGAAGAAATTACAGCGGAGCAATTGACAGACACCGAGAAAGCATACATGCATATACTAATCATCTTGCATACATCGGGGCATTACAACACTATACATAGACCATAATCCAATTGCATCTATGACTAATAATCCACCTTCAGGTTATCATCCGAACCCCCTCCAGTATTAAGTTGCAAGCAACAGATAATTTCATTAAGCAAAGTGTGTAAAGTAAACAATACAATTGTTCCATGAATAAAGGATTGTTGTTTTCTTCCTAGTAGCAATAGCACATCTAGTACCTTAGAGATTTCTGTCACTTCCCCAGATTCCTAGAGGCATGAACCCACTATCGAGCATAAATACTCCCTCTTGGAGTTGCTACCATCTACTCGGCCAAGATAGCTACTAACAACGGAAAGCATACCAGATCACAAATAACATAGACATGATAGAATTAATAATCAATCTGAAATAGCATCTCAATATCCATCGGATCCCCGCAAACACAACATGTAAGATTACAAATAGATGATCTTGATCATGAACGGAGCTCACAAGATCTAAACATGGTAGCACAAAGGAGAAGAACCAACCATCTAGCTACTACATGGACCCGTAGTCTAGGGTTGAACTACTCATGCATCACACCGGAGGCAGTCATGGTGATGAAGCAGGCCTCTAGGGTGATCTCTCCCCTCCGGTAGGGTGCCGGGAAGAGCTTTAGATCCCTCCTGATCTAGGGATGGAGATGACGGTGGCTACATACTCTTTCGTGGATTTTTGATCGGGTTCCTAGGGTTTTCATCCTAGGAGACTTTTATAGGCAAAGGTGCAAGGTCAGTGGAGTACCAGGGGGCCCACACCAGGTGGCCGCGCACCGCGTCGCCCTAGGGTGTGGCCGCCCTGGTGCCCCTCTTCATCTCCCCTCTGGACTCCGTATTCCTTCTGGTGAAATATTGACTTGGGCTTTCGTCTGGTCCAATTCCGAGAATATTTCCTTACTAGCTTTTCTGAAACCAAAAACAGCAGAAAACATGCAACTGGCATTGTGGCATCTTGTTAATAGGTTAGTTCCAAAAAATGTGTAAAACTACTCCAAAGTGTGGACAAAACATAAGAAAGTAGATATAAAACAAGCATGTAACATCAAAAATTATAGATATGTTTACAACATATCAACATCCCCAAGCTTAACTCCTGCTCGTCCTCGAGTAGGTAAGTGATAAAAAAGGATAATTTTTGAGGTGACATGCACCATCATAATCTTGATCAAGGTATTTGTAAAACATTGATAGCTGGGATCATAGTACTTTAACATAGCATGAAAGATATAGTTCTCTAACAATAAGACATAGCAACTATGTTATAACATGAAAAGGTACAAACAAAAAGATTCATGAATAACAATGCTTTGAAAGACATTTGTTTGTTTCACATATAGAAAACATAATGAGAATGGTATTCATCTTATCCCTCATAGTGTAGCAAAACATAAATGCATAGGACACCTTCAAAGTTTATAAGGGTGACTAGATACAAATTTAAGAACAAGCAATATCAAAGTTATGAAATAACAAGTCTTGGGACAATGGCACATTAAACTAAGAATGGCCACTATGCTCTCTCAATAGGTGCATAAATATAGAAGATGGAGACTCAACATAAAAAGTAAAAGAAAGGCCCTTCATAGAATGAAGCAGGGATTCAAGTCTCATAAAGAGCTTCCAAAAATTATGGTACTTATTAGCTTTTAGCTCTCATTGCCCCTATCATAAGCATCTTTAGGTGATTAAGGTTAAAGTGAACAAATATGAGGATATGCTTGACAAGTTATAAGCTGAAAATCTCATGCCCCTTACTTACGAGTACCGTTCCTCGTGCTACTCAAGTTTAGTCATAGGTAAGTTCTTGTCATTGTAAGTACATGTGTATCATAGAGAACCACCAACGAGGTACCCCTTGCCCGATGATACGGAAGATTCCCCAAATCAAAATGACAACGCAAGCAGACAATGAGCATCTCAGCATCCTTTTATTTCCTATTTGCATAGGCATATTTGTTTTCTCTTTTTCTCTTTCCTATTTGCATAGGGTTTTTTATAGAGGATGCTTCATAGATTGCTCACTATGGTTACGCTGTAGGTTTCCACCATGATTAGGCATGGCTTAGACCAGCCGCCCAGGCGTTTCTCTAACACATATACGAACTTCATGAGCCTTACAAGCTCCCCTTTCATTTCACACGGGCCGGGATCCATAAGCAAAAGAACATGATATCAACTAAATAAAGTGTAATGTTGAAAGCATTCCCCATGATAACATGGTTCTGCTAATTCACAACTTACAAAACGCAAGCATATACGCAACATAGATGGGCACAATGGTTCAAGTTTATTAAGTGCAAGAAAAGTATAGTGTGCCTTAAAGATCGTGAGAGGTTTAATCACTAATTTTCACATAACAAGTTTAATTCGGAAGGTAGATAAAAACATGAATATACTTGGAATAGCAAATGATAATAGGTAGGTATGGTGGACTCTTTGGAATAACTTGGTTTTATTTGGAGTTGGATGCATGAGTGGAACTCATACTTGGTATGGAGGCTAGCAAAAGACTGGGAGCGACCAACTAAGATAGCAATAATGGCCATAATCATGCAAAGCGACAAAACATTATGAATTAAAGCATAAAGTGATATTACAAGTTGAAAACTAAATGATCATAGAGGATATGGTGACTTGGTATAGTCTTAACATGGTGTGAGCATGCGCCAAGTCAACCCAAATAAAGCATCAAAGGAGAATACCATAATATTATGCTTTTATATGCTAAAACAACGCATGATTCTTTCAATGCACATTAAGCAATCTCAATTGTTTGTAACAAGTCATGATACATCAATAATCAGTAAGCTTAAATCCAAAACAATATCAAGCATGACATGATAAAGTCTAAGTCACAATCAAAAACAAGCTCCTTTTATACCACTTACAAGCATGAACTTTCCTACTCTTTTCCAATCCAAATCAACCTATTTGAAACTATGTATGAATGCGGGGGTCCAACCAATTTATTCAAGCAAACTAAGCAAACAAAAACTAAAAACGAAAATGAATACGCTCCAAGAACAACACAATTGTGCATGAAACAATAAAAATGAAGTGTTTGGAAGAAACCCAAAGTTTTTATTGATGAAGAAGGGGATGCCTTGGGCATCCCCAAGCTTTGACACTTGTAGTTCTTGAATATTTCTTGGGGTGACACGGGTGGCATCCCCAAGCTTGAGATCTTGTCCATACTTCATCTTATCACATTATTCTTCCCTACACTTTAAAATTTCTTTCATACAAAACTTCACACAATCTTCATTAGCAACATTAGTGCACTCAAGATAATAAGTCTTTTGGTTCAGTTTCAACACAAGTAAAACTTCCATTAAAACACAAGCTACTGTAGAACTTTCTTCAAAATTTCAAATAATCAAAAGAACTCAAAGAGAAAGAGATTAAGAGGCAAATGCAAATAATGGCAGAAATCTGTCAAAACAGACCAGAAGGTAAAAACCAATTTTTTCGAAGACCTTCTGTTGATCAAATCGAAAAGTGTTGAACTAATGAAAGTTAGATAACAACCTGGGTCAGAAATGCAAAAAATTACAGCTCAAACCGACATATAGAGATTTTTCACGAATTTTTACAGGGAAGCATAAAAATCTGTTTCGGGAAAGCAACTTTTCCAAGTCTTACTTCTCTCTCATTAGAGGTTACTCTTGGCACAAACACCACACAAAAATGATAAGGATAGGTTATTACTGAAGCAATAACTTCCAAGACTCAACAAAAGATTCCTAACGAAATTTGGGTTATGTCCCAATAAGTGCTTTTCTTTAACGCCTTTGAGCTAGGCATAAGAAGCAAGAAAAGAATCAAGTATTCTCAAATGAAGAAGCATTAAGAGCAAATTTTATTTTAATAGGAGAGGCAAAAGGAATCTTCTCTCTCTTCTTAGGTAAGTGTTCTATACCTTTCTTGAGTGGAAATTGATATTTAATGGTGCCTTCTTTCATATCAATAATGGCACCAATAGTTCTAAGAAAAGGTCTTCCCAAAATAATAGGACAAGAAGCATTGCATTCAACATCCAAAACATAGAAAACAACAGGGACATATGCATTGTTAACCATAATAAGAACATCATTAATACTCCCCATGAGTTTGTTTTTAGCATTATCATCAAGTTGGACATTTAAATAGCAATCTTCCAATGGTGGCAAATCAAGCATTTCATAAATCCTTCTAGGCATAATAGAAACACTACTATCAAGATCACATAAAGCTTTGAGATCAAAATCATTCACTTTCATATTAATGATGGGTTCCCAACCATCTTCTAATTTCATAGGAATAGAAGCTTTATGTTTTATCTTTTCTTCTCTAATTTTTATGAGAGCATCAGTAATGTGTTTTGTAAAGGTCATATTCATAGCACTAGCATTAGGAATTTTAACAAGATTTTGTAGGAACATAATTACTTCAGAGATATTATAACCATCAAGATCAAAATCATAATTACCATCTAAGGTAGTAGAGCTATTGTTTCCCATATTTCGAAGAATTTCAGCATTTTTATTAGAAAAGGTTCCATTGGTTTTAGGTATTGTTGTAGAAGGAACTTCGTGTGGTTTGCTTGCATTAACATTAGTGGTGGTGATAGTAGAAATACTAATATTTCTAGAAATTTCATTTTCTCTTTCCCACTTAGCATGCAATTCACCTAACAGTCTAACATTTTCATCAATTCTAACTTGTATGGCATTAGTGGCAGCAAAGGGATTTTCAATAGTTTCAGGTTTAGCAGCCATTTTAGTCAAAGAAGATTGTGCTTCAGACAATGATGTTATATTTCTTTCAGCATTAGAGAGTTTTTTCTCAATAGTTTTATTGGAAGTAGTTTATTTACTGATAAAATCCTTAAGCATGACTTCAAGTTCAGAGGGCGCACTTCTATTATTGTTGTAGGAATTTCCATAAGCATCACCATTATTGGGAGGATTTATCCTATAATTATTACTACCAAAATTATTCCTGTAGGCATTGTTGCTAAAATTATTATTTCTAATAAAGTTCACATCAACTTGCTCTTCTTGAGCAACCAAAGAAGCTAAGGGAACATGATTTGGATCAATATGAGCTTTCCCATTAACAAGCATAGACATAATAACATCAACTTTATCACTCAAGGAGGAGGTCTCTTCAACAAAATTTACCTTCTTACCTTGTGGAGCTCTCTCAGTGTGCCATTCAGAATAGTTAACCATCATATTATCTAGAAGTTTTCTTGCAGCACAAAAATTAATGGTCATAAAGGTACCTCCAGCAGCAGATCCAGCAGATTCCTTAAAGAATAATTCAGTCCTGTATAAAAGGTTTGGATAATCATCCAAGCAGTTAGTCCATCAGTGGGACAATTCTTTACCAAAGATTTCATTCTTTCCCAAGCTTGAGCAACATGTTCATTATCAGTTGTTTAAATTTCATTATTTCACTTCTCATAGATATAATCTTAGCAGGAGGATAGTATTTTCCAACGAAAGCATCTTTGCATTTATTCCAAGAATCAATACTATTTCTAGTTAAGGATAGAAACCATTCTTTAGCTTTTCCTCTCAAAGAGAAAGGAAACAATTTAAGCTTAATAATATCTCCATCTATATCCCTATGTTTTTGCATCTCACAAAGTTCAACAAAGTTATTAAGGTGAGCAGCAGCATCTTCAGTACCACACCAGAAAATTGTTCTTTCATAACAAGATGGAGCAAAGCAGGTTTAATTTCAAAGAAAGTAGCTTCAGGAACAGGTGGAGCAATAGGTGTGCACATAAAATCATAGTTGTTGGTGCTAGTGAAGTCACACAACTTAGTGTTTTCAAGAGTATTCATTTTTGTGTTTTTAATAAAGGAAGCAAACTAGTATAGCTAATTTTTTTGTGTTTTTGATAAAAGAAACAAGCAAACAAACCAGAAATAAACTGAGCAAAACAATAAAACAAAGTAAAGAGATTGGTTATGAGGGACTCCCCTTGTGAAGATGTCCTTGACTCCCCGGCAACGGCGCCAGAAAAAGTTGCTTGATGGATCAAAATGTATCGAGCTCGTTGGGGAACCCCAAGAGGAAGGTATGATGAGCACAGCAACAAGTTTTCCCGTAGTTATGAAACCAAGGTTATCGAACCAGTAGGAGCAAGGAAACACCTCCCAGGTGTTGTTTCCAACTTGGAATCCTGCATAACACAACCACATAACTTTGCCCCCAACTTACAGTGAGGTTGTCAATCTCACCGGTTTTGCTGAAAACAATAGATTAAACGTATTATGTGGAAGATAGTAATTGCTTGTAGAAAGTAAACAGAAAACAATAAATAACTTGTAGATTGATGGTAAAAGAATGGACCGGGGTCCATATTTCACTAGAGGTGATTCTCCTTATGATAGATAACATGTTGTGTGAACAAATTACAGCAGGGTAATTGACAGACACCGAGAAAGCATACATGCATATACTAATCATCTTGACTCCTACGAGATTTGATTGAGCATTACAACACTATACATAGACCATAATCCAATTGCATCTATGACTAATAATCCACCTTCAGGTTATCATCCGAACCCCCTCCAGTATTAAGTTGCAAGCAACAGATAATTGCATTAAGCAAAGTGTGTAAAGTAAACAATACAATTGTTCCATGAACAAAGGATTGCTTTTTTCTACCTAGTAGCAACAACACATCTAGTACCTTAGAGATTTCTGTCACTTCCCCAGATTCCTAGAGGCATGAACCCACTATCGAGCATAAATACTCCCTCTTGGAGTTGCTAGCATCTACTCGCCCAAGATGCAAGATCACAAATAACAAAGACATGATAGAATCAATAATCAATCTGAAATAGCATCTCAATATCCATCGGATCCCTACAACAACATGTAAGTTTACAAATAGATGATCCTAATCATGAACATAGCTCACATGATCTAAACATGGTAGCACAAAGGAGAAGAACCAACCATCTAGCTACTGCATGGACCCATAGTCCAAGGATGAACTACTCAAGCATCACACCGGAGGCAGTCATGGTGATGAAGAAGGCCTCCAGGGTGATCTCTCCCATCTAGTAGTGTGTCGGGAAGAGCTTCAGATCCGTCCCGATCTAGGGATGGAGATGACGGTGGCTACAGACTCTTTCATGGAATTTTGATCGGGTTCCTAGGGTTTTCGTCCCGGGAGACTTTTATAGGCGAAGGGGCAAGGTCAGTGGAGTACCAGGGGGCCCAGACCAGGTGGCAGCGTGGCTAGGTATGCCCATGCCACCCTAGTGTGTGGCCGCCTTGGTTCCCCTCTTCGTCTCCCCTCCGGACTCCGTATTCCTTCTAGTGAAATATTGACTTGGACTTTTGTCCGGTCCAATTCCGAGAATATTTCCTTACTAGCTTTTCTGAAACCAAAACAGCAGAAAACAGGCAACTGGCACTGTGGCATCATGTTAATAGGTTAGTTCCAGAAAATGTGTAAAAATACTCCAAAGTGTGGACAAAACATAAGAAAGTAGATATAAAACAAGCACGGAACATCAAAAATTATAGATACGTTTACAACGTATCAAATACTTCCATTATAAGTTCTATAAAATTAGCAAAAATAGCAGTCATGCATCTTTGAAAAGTAGCTGGAGCGTTACATAAACCAAAATGAATACGTCGGTAAGCATGTAAACTGTAAGGACTAATGAAAGTTGTTTTAAGTTGGTCATCCGGATGAACAGCTTTTTGAGAGAAACCAGAATATCCGTCCAAGTAGAAAAAATGAGTATGGTTTGCTAGCCTTTCTAGAGTTTGATCTATGAACAGTAATGGATAGTGATCTTTCTTAGTCTCTTTATTTAATCTCCTGAAGTCTATGCACATGCTGTGCTCAACAATAGTTCTAGTAGGTATCAATTCATTGTTTTCATTAGGAACAATAGTAAAACCGCCCTTTGATACGTCCATTTTGCATCACTATTCTATATCATAATTTACTGTTATTCATTGATATATTTCATATTAAGAGATGATACTTATGTTATTTCATCTATTTTTGCATGGTTGGTGACTTTTGGAGCATGGACCGCTGCAGTCAGGATTCTGATGGAAAAGGTGCTTTTTGGAGGCGAAATTCGCGAAGATCAGAAAATTCGGGAAAATACATGGAAAATTCTATTTTTCTAGAAGTCGAAGGATGCCAGAAGGGGGAGTGGAGATGGGCCATAGGGGGCCCACACCACCCCTGGCACGGGCCACCCTTGGCCGCGCCACCAGGTGGTATGGCCACCCTAGCCCACTCTTGGCTCTCCCCTTTGGCGTATATTATCCTCACGAAACCCTAAGCCCGGGGGAGCAACCACAGAAAGATTCCACCGCCTCTATGGGGAAGAAAACAACATAGAGAGAAAGAGCTCTCTGGCAGGCAGAAATCTGCAGGGGAAATTCCTTCCCGGAGAGGGGAGATCATCGCCATCAACACCACCATCAAGCTAGACTTCATCCGGATCATCATCACCATCATCTCCATCATCATCTGCACCATCACAATCATCACCACTCCATACCGTTGTAACAATTGGGTTGAATCTTGCATCGTTCTTAGGGGATACTTTCCCGGTGTTGATTACTTGTTGTAGTTGATGCTATTGAGTGGAACCATTGAATTATTGTTATGTTCAGATTGTTTCTTACCATTATATCATCTCTGATCTTGATCCATATGATGTCTTGTGTGTAGTTTGTTTTGTTCTTGAGGACATGGGAGAAGTCATGTTGTTAGTAGTGGAATTGTGTTGAGACAGATTCAATAGTTTGTTATTTAAGTTGTGGTGTTATTCTTCTAGTGGTGTCATGTGAACATCGACTACATGACACTTCACCTTTATGGTCCTAGGGGAATGCATTGTGTATTTGGCTACTAATCGTAGGGGTTGCAGGAGTGACAGAAACCTGAACCCCCGTTAGGAAACCTTTGCACAAGGGATGTCAGGATCTTAGAGTTTAAAGCTATGTTTATGTTTCTATCTTAATTACTTTCTTGTACTTGCGAATGCTTGCAAGGGGTATAATCACAAGTATGTATTAGTCCTAGGAAGGTCGGTACATTAGCACAGGTTCACCCACACAACACTTATCAAAATAAAGAAGATTAATCAACTATATGAAGCGAAAGCACTTGACGATATTTCTGTGTGTCGTCGAGAACGTTTGGTCATCCTAAGTAATACAACCGGCTTGTCCTTTGCTAAAGAAAGGATTTGGCCACTTGCTGCATTTATTATTATTGTCTTTTATTTACTCGCACTTTATTTATCTGCATTATCGAAAAACCCTAAAAATCCGTTTGCTAAGTATTTACAGAGAAATTCCTTCTCCAAGCCACTCGTCAACACCTTCTGCTCCTCATTGGGTTCGACACTCTTACTTATCGAAAATACTGCAATACACCCCCTATACCCGTGGGTCATCAAGAATATTTTCTGACACCATTGCCAGGGAGTGAAGCGTTATTGGAGAGTGGAACTGGTAAAGGAAACCTCTACTGTGAGTATTGTTTACTTCTATCAGCTGCTTTTCATTGAGTTTCTTATTTCGTAATGCTACTACCACTGCTAAGGTAGTAGATGAACCTACAAGAATTATTGATCATGTTATGGATAACTATTATGTTGGAGATGGAACTGTCCATCCTAGTGATAATTTTCTCTTTATACACGAATTATGCGAGTTGTTTAAGTGTGCAGGTATTACAACAGATCAAGTCAAGAAGAAGTTATTCTCATTATCACTGAAAGGAAGAGCTAAGGAATGGTATAAGCTGTTGAAGAATGGTCAAGCTCTTGAATGGGAGGAAGTAGTACCTCTCTTTTATTCTAAATTTTATCCTCCTAGTGAGATCCATAAAGATCAAAATCAAATATACTACTTTTGGCCTCTTGATGGAGAGAGTACAGCTCAAGCTTCGGGGAGATTGAAGTTACTAATGCTCAAATGTCCTATTCACGACCTCCCCAACAATATTATTATCAATAACTTTTATACAAGGCTTTATCTTCATGATAAGGATCTATTGGATGCTTCTTGTGCTAGATCGTTTACACGCATGGAAGAAGGAGCTAAATGGGATCTTCTAGACCATATTCAAGACAATGCTGAAGCATGGGAGAATGATAAAGGAAGAAAGTCAGGTATAAATTATGATTACAAATGCACTAAATCTTTTTTGGGAACTGATGACTTTCAAAACAATAAAAATGCTCATGGTCTTGACTCTCAAGCTATTGCAACTTATTTTAACACTTTTGCTTCCTATATTAAAAATCCTAAAAATAAATGGAATAAGTATCATGCACCTTGTAAAGACATTGTTAATAGTGTTCCTGCAAGAAACACTGAAGTTTATACTGCTAATCATGTTTTACCCGAACCTTACATTGAGAAAGTGCCTTTCCCAGTTGAGATAAAGGAACATTCTATGATATCTAGTATGGTTAATGGAAGTACAATTAAAGCTGTTGAACCTGATGAACAAACGGATGATGAACCTATAATAGAAAATGTGAAAGATTTTGTCACTAAATATGTAGAAGGTGGACACACTATCCTCTTTAAGGATATCCCTAATATTGTTTCACAAAGTAGTGTTATGAGAGCTAGTGTTCCTGTGTTTTTTGTTAGGATACGTGATCATTTCTACAATGGTTCATGTGATATTTATATCGCTAAATTTATGCATGATACTAAAGGTTATTATGAGAGAGGGAAGACTGTTCTAATGCATCTCAATAATATCAAGTTTCCTCGTTTTATGCTTAAAGTCTTTATGTTGCACTTGTTTTGCCTTCCTATGCTAGCAGCCTCTGGTTTCAACAATTTATTTTCTTACAAAATTCCCTTGCATAGGAAGTGGCTTAGACTTAAACATGTGTATTTTTGCTTCTTGATGCTCTCTTTTACTTCAATTCATATTCTTATGTGAGCATCATTGAAATTATCATGCCCATCTTAATGGCTATAAAGAAAGAGATTTTTGGGAGACAACCCAATTTTTTTGCTTTAAGTTTGTTTTTGTTTCTTTGAGTCTTGGAAGTTATTGTTTCAGCAATAACCTCTCCTTATCCTTTTTGTTTTGTTTTTGTGTCAAGATCAACCTCTAATGAGAGATAAGTAAGATTTGGGGAAGTTGCTGTCCCGAAACAGATTTTTGAGCTTCACTATAAAAAATCGTGAAATATCACAGAACATCGTACTGATCTGTAATTGTTTGTGTGCATGCCCAGATTGTTATTTAACTTTCGTTAGTGTTGCACTTTTTTATTTGAGCAACAGAAGATTTTCGAAAAAATTAACCTTTACCTGGTGGTCTGTTTTGGCAGATTTTTGCCATTCTTGCATTTGCCTCTTAAGTCGATTTCCTTTTTGAATTCTTTTTGGGTTTTCGGAAGGAGTTGCTACAGTAGCTTATGTTTTGATGGATTTCAGTTGAAATTGAACTTAAAAGGTTTATTACCTCGCTTACACTAATGTTGCTAATGAGAATTGTGTGAAAGAAATTTCCAGGTTAGTGGAGAAAATGGTGTAATAAGATAGTGAAAGGTTTCATGACTCAAGCAATATGTGTATGAAGATGAAGATATTGATGTTATTCAAGCGGTGACTCTGGAAGAATCTACTAAATGCCAACTTCATAGACCTGTAGAGTCCATTTTCGAATAGGTAACAATTCTAGTAAGAAAAGTTCCGCGAAAAATCTGTCCAGTTATATTTTTGGAGTTTTTATCTAACAAGGAAAGCAATGAAGCGAAAGAGGGACAGAAACGGAGCTAGGGTGGCTCACACCACCCCCTGGATCGGCCCCCTGGCCACGCCAGCAGGTGGTGTGGCCACCTCGGACTCTGTCTCTGACCCGTTTTCTCCCAGTACTTTCCTTTTGTTGTGAAAAATCGTAATCTATAATCCACCGGATCCCCTGAGGTATGTATATCGTGTTTTCGTTTCGATCTGTTTCTGCCAGGAACTATTCTTAAAGTTTAGAAGCATAATGGTCTCCACCAAGGGTA
This sequence comes from Avena sativa, assembly GCA_916181665.1. Taxonomy (NCBI): domain Eukaryota; kingdom Viridiplantae; phylum Streptophyta; class Magnoliopsida; order Poales; family Poaceae; genus Avena; species Avena sativa. The sequence goes on along the minus strand of OV702291.1, from coordinate 421,910,004 downwards.
AAGGAAAAGAGCCTGCGGAGGAGGATCCCCAAGACCCTGGGTAGGAGAAGGAGATCAAGAGTAAAGATGAAGAGGAGGCAAAGAAAAGCCAGCATCTGAACACCGGCACTACCATTGAAAGCATTGGACTGTTGGCAAACCCTGCCAAGATCAAAAGGACTGCACGGATGTCAACTGGAGGGAAGCCTCCGCGTCACTGTTTGGGTCCATGGTCACCCTCTCCACGCACCAAGAATCCCTTCCATACCCTTATCCATGAGCATCAATTCCAGAATATGCCCAAGGAGAAACTACCCTCCAATTGGGATATGCCTCGTTCTAACAATGTAGGAAAAGAAGACTTCAAGGAGGAAGAGTGGGGAAAGAATCGTACGAGCTGGGAATCACAACCCAACATGATCATGAACCGCATTGAGCAAAACTCGAAGTTGATTCGTACTCTCACCTTCGAGATTGAGGACTTGAGGAAATTGATCGAAAATCTCATCGAGAGAATACCAGCACCACCAAAGGAGTAATTCATCATCGGGTTTTGGCATCCCCTTGGTTTGTTCCAAGCTTGGGGGAGTGCCGCGGTATCACATCACTATCTTCTATCTTTTTACCTTTTTAGTAGAGTCATATCATGAATAGAGAAGTTATCATGTAGGATGGTTTGCATTATGGAAGAGTCCCCCTCTCGTTAGATATCTATGTATCCCTTGGTGTGAGTTGTCGTTATGGAATATTAATGAGAAGTTCTATCATTTACTCTTTTGCATATATTATATTAGTTTTCAATTTATGTTATATGATTGATCTTGTTATTAGTATTGGTATCACTTTGGGATCATTGAGTAAATTTAGTTGGTTTTGGCAAACCTGACTTGGTTAGTAGCAGCACTATTTTGAGAATTGAATGAAAAGATAAAAGTACTCTAACGAAATATAACTTCATCATCATTTTTCTTGAGTTGCTCATAAGTTTAGTATTCTCTAGTTAAGATCTTTTGTGCTTCCAAGGAAGATTGCATGTTTGTTTTTATCACTTGTATGTTTGTTTGTTTCCTTCAACTCTTATGCTTGCTACCCAGCCTTGCGAGCCAAAAACCTGTACTGAGAGGGAATGCTTCTCGTCCATCCAATCCTTAAACCAAAACCTATGCCATTTGTGTCCACCATACCTACCTACTAGCACTATTGCTATTCCAAGTAAATTCATGTTTTTATCTACCTTCCGAATTAAACTTGTTATGTGAAAATTAGTGATTAAAGCTCTCACGAACTTGATGGCACACTTTACTTTCTTACACTTAATAAACTTGAACCATTGTGCCCATCTATGTTGCGTATATGTTTGCGCTTTGTAAGTTGTGAATTAGCAGAACCATGTTGTCATGGGGAACGGTTTCAACATTGCACTTGTACATTGTACCTAGTTGATATCATGCTCTTTTGTTTATGGATGTTGTCAGTGTGAAATGAAAGGGGAGCTTGTAAGTCCATGTAGTTATGTATGTGTGTTATAGAAACACCTGGGCCGCTGGTCTAATCCATGCCTAATCATGGTGGAAACCTACAGCGTAACCATAATGAGCAATCTGTGAAGCATTCTTCTTATAAAAAAAAGAGATAGAGATTGAGAAAAAGAGAAAAAGAAAAGAGAGATGAGAAAAGAGGAAAGAGAGAAAAAACACCATTTCCCATGGTAAATAAGAAGATTGCTGAGATGCTCATTGTATGCTTGCCTTGTCATTTTGATATGGGGATTATTCCGTATCATCGGGCAAGGGGTACCCCATTGGCGGTTCTCTATGATACACATATACTTACCATGACAAGAACTTACCGGTAACTAAACTTGCGTAGCATGAGGAGCGACCCTCGTATTTAAGGGACATGAGATTTTCAACTTAAAACTTGTCAAGCATATCCTCATATTTGAACACATTAACCTTAATCATCTAAAGATGCCTATGATAGGGCAATGAGAGCTGAAAGCTAATAAGTACCATAATTTTTGGAATCTCTTTATGAAACTTGAAATCCCTGCTTCCCTCTGTGAAGGGCCTATATTTTAATTTTTAGTTGAGTCAGTAAACCTATTCCCTTCTAACTCAAGCAAGTGTTTTGAATTGTTGTGTTTCATTCATTCATATGATGATTTATTCAATCATGTTTCTTTTGTTCCTTGTTTTGCACTTTCCTCCTATGTTAGTGTTTACTACCTTGAATGCTATCATTGAAAACCAGTTATTTGTGAACTCCTGCAAATTGTCAACTATTCTTGACCAAGAGCAAGGTTTGCCATTACGAATTATGATTTACTTTATGTATCTTTATTGTGTTTCCTTTACTTATTGCAAGTTAAGTTATATAATAGTGAATTGTCTTATATTATGATTTGTGTATTGATGAATGTGATGCTTCTTGTCCGTATTCTTTTATCGACTCTTCACTCCATAAACCCGAGGTCATGTTTATTGAGCTCAGTTTTCGCTTGGGGACAAGCGAAGTCTAAGCTTGGGGGGAGTTGATACGTCCATTTTGCATCACTATTCTATATCATAATTTACTGTTATTCATTGATATATTTCATATTAAGAGATGATACTTATGTTATTTCATCTGTTTTTGCATGGTTGGTGACTTTTGGAGCATGGACCGCTATAGTCAGGATTCTGCTGGAAAAGGTGCTTTTTGGAGGCAAAATTCGCGAAGATCAGAAAATCCGGGAAAATACATGGAAAATTCTATTTTTCTAGAAGACGAAGGATGCCAGAAGGGGGATTAGAGATGGGCCAAAGGGGGCCCACACCACCCCCTGGCGCGGGCCACCCTTGGCCGCGCCACCAGGTGGTGTGGCCACCCTAGCCCACTCCTGGCTCTCTCCTTTGGTATATATTATCCCCATGAAAGCCTAAGCCTGGGGGAGCATCCACAGAAAGATTCCGCTGCCTCTGCAGGGTGGAAAACTACAGAGAGAGAAAGAGCTCTCCGGCAGGCAGAAATCTGCCAGGGAAATTCCTTCCCAGAGAGGGGAGATCATCGCCATCAACACCACCATCAAGCTGGACTCCATCAGGATCATCATCACCATCATCTCCATCATCATCTCCACCAGCACCATCATCACCACTCCATACCGCTGTAACAATTGGTTTGAATCTTGCATAGTTCTTAGGGGAAACTTTCTCGGTGTTGATTACTCGTTGTAGTTGATTCTATTGAGTGGAACCATTGAATTATTGTTATATTCAGATTGTTGCTTACCATTATATCATCTCTGATCTTGATCCATATGATGTCTTGTGAGTAGTTCATTTTTTTCTTGAGGACATGGGAGAAGTCATGTTGTTAGTAGTGGAATTGTGTTGAGAAAGATTCAATAGTTTGTTATTTAAGTAGTGGTTTCATGTGAACATCGACTACATGACACTTCACCTTTATGGGCCTAGGGGAATGCATTGTGTGTTTGGGTACTAATCATAGGGGTTGCTGGAGTGATAGAAACCTGAACCTCCGTTAGGAAACTTTTGCACAAGGGATGTCAGGATCTTAGAGTTTAAAGTTGTCGTTAGGTTTCTATCTTAATTACTTTCTTGTTCTTGCGGATGCTTGCAAGGGGTATAATCACAAGTTTGTATTAGTCCTAGGAAGGTCGGTACATTAGCACAGGGTCACCCACACAACACTTATCAAACTAAAGAAGATTAATCAACTATATGAAGCGAAAGCACTTGACGATATTCCCGTGTGTCCTCAAGAACGTTTGGTCATCCTAAGTAATACAATCGGCTTGTCCTTTGCTAAAGAAAGGATTGGGCCACTTGCTGCATTTATTATTATTGTCTTTTATTTACTCACACTTTATTTATCTGCATTATCGAAAAACCCTAAAAATCCGTTTGCTAAGTATTTACAGAGAATTCCTGCTCCAAGCCACTTGTCAACACCTTCTGCTCCTTGTTGGGTTCGACACTCTTACTTATCGAAAATACTGCGATACACCCCCTATACTTGTGGGTCATCACCCTTCTTACAGACACAATGAACAGGAATTACCCAATCACTTTCTTTAATAGGATAAATTATACCTGCATTCAGTAGGCGTACAATTTATTTTCTTACCACTTCTTTCATTTCAGGCTTTAATCTTCTATTAAATTCTGCAACTCGTTTAGCACCTTCTTCCATGAATATTTGATGGACGGCTATCATGGGACTAATGCCCTTCAAGTCATCCATTGAGTATCCAAAGGCCTAGAGATGCTCCTTAAGTATCCTCCTGAGTTCTTCTTCTTCTCCTGAAAGTTTAGCACTAATAATAACAGGGAATTTATTGGTATCATCTAAAAACCTGTATTTAAGATGTTCTGGTAGAGTCTTCAGCTCTGGGGGTGGTAATTCCACGTCCCCTCTCTTTTCTTGCTCTTCAAAAGCCTCATCAATTGGAGGTCCCAAAACGGGAAGTGAATTGAATTCATTTTCTAGTTCTCCCAAGGACTTGTCCACCATAACTATTTCTTCATAATTTGGATCTTCATCTATTTCTTCTTCTTGATTACTAAAGAAAAGAGCCATTTCCTCAATAGTTCTCCTTCTTCTTGTATTTGTGGAGTCCTGTCTTTAAATTTGGAAAAATGGAATTTATTTTCCGTTCCCCCAAGCTTAAGCGACACAATCTCCTTCTTGAAGTTAACATAGGCACCTATATCACCCAAAAAGTTCCTTCCAAATATAATTGGGCAAAGAGTGTCAGCTGGCATATCAACAACTCCAAAATCGATAGGAAAGTTTTGTTGCCAATTGTGACAGTTCCATCGTCAACTACTCCCATTGGAGTTCTTAGATTTTTATTGGCTAACATAATTGTCATATCAGTATTTTCAATTGTAGCCGATTCTATTTCTTCTTTTATTTCTAAGTAGAAATCATAAGATATAACATTAACTTCGATGCCAAGATCACATAAACCATAATGCGAGGTTTCTTTAAATATGCAGGGAAGAATAGGCTTACCCACATCTTTTACCATTGTTTTACCTTCAACCAATATGGAAGTCTCTTCATCAAGTTGAACTATGTTACAATGTGAGTACATAGCCATAATTGCTTCCTTGGTTACCTATTCATCTTTGGTTTCTTCTAGATGTTCCATGACTTCTGGCATGCTTTCCTCTTCCCTCTTTTCCTATACTGCTTTAACATGTTCATATTCAAAAATATGCTTTTGTGCAGTGTTAGGGAAAGGCACTTCATATATTGGTTCTACGAAGGCCAGTGTAGCTTTATCTTCTCTTTTCTTTTCTGGTTTGGGTGGTGGATTATAACACCCCAAAAACATTAATCAAGTTTATCAAGTTCTAAGCACCCAAGTTTAGGGTTAACAAAAACTTTTATTATTAAATCTAATATGAGTGTATGTGTGAATTACATTAGTGTATGAATGAGTGTAATTGCCATGTTTGATTCCTACAAATGATAAGGAATGGTTTAAAGATGAATACTACATCATCTAGGCTAATTACAAACAAAATCCAAAGAAAATAAATTCAAATATGAATCATATGATCAAATGGTCATTTTGACCAAAATTAACCACTAGACCACTTTGGGTTTTTCTAGTAAAAGATTTCTAATATAAACTTTCTCAATTCTTTTCACCCGTTGCTAGACCAAGTAAAAGTGAACCCAAGCCCACTTTACAAATCAACAGAAACAATTCCCAAATGTATTTAAAGGACAATTCAAAATTGAATCAAGTGCATATGCATAGATCACCATTTTCCAAAAACCAGTCAAATCAATTCACCTTGACTTTTCCAAGCAACCATAGACACTCAAGCATGTGACAAACACACTCACCACAGTTTAGCTGAAAATTTAAATCTTAATCTCATGCGGCCATTTGGTCGAGCACCTGGCAGACACAGAAAACCCTGGGCTAACTTCTACTGTTGTGAGCATTAATTGATCAACCCTTTGTCTCCATTTCACTTCCCCTGTCGCCCCCAGCACCTAGCAGCGTAGGACGTGCTCCCCTTGGCCGTTTTGCACTAGTGTCACGCTGCCCGATGCTCACCAGCTGGTCGACCATGGACAAGTCGCAGCCGCCAGTGCCGCCCTCTCCACGACGACCAGTAGATAGGCGACCGTCCACTGCCACCCTCTATCCACCCCTCGACCACAGGAAAGCCATGGACCACCCACAAGCGCCGCACCCACTTCTCTATTCGCCATGCTGAGAGCGCGCCAGAGTGCGGCAGCCGACACGCGCACACATGCCGTGCCTCGCCTTCACCGCGCGTGCTCGCACTCACCATGACCCTAGCTACCTCCCATACATGCCCGTTCGCTGCCACATGACCCGTAGCCCCTGTACGCCGTGTCGAACGCCGTCGTTCCTGCCTAGAGCACCGACCGTCCCCGACCATTCTTGATCGCCCCTTGCCGTGCCATCAATCGCACGACAACCGCCCTAAAACACCGTGTCGAACCCTACCCTCAGCCATGCCGATAGCCCCCTGTATCACCGTCACCGATCAGCCCAAGCCATCCTGCACTGTCCCTCTCGCCGGTGTATAAATAGAGGCCACACCAGCCTCAATTCGACACACCAATCCACTCCCCACTCCTCACATAACCTCCCACACCTCTTCTCGGAGCAAGGCGAGCACCATCCGCCGGAATTTAGCCAGACTCCGCCGCTGCAGAGGAAGAAGAAAGCCGTCAATTGGAGCCATCCCAGGAGATGACGTGACCACACCTCGAACCACCGTCGACGACAACCCCATTCGCCCCCATCACCGACCCTAGCTGGAGCCTAGGTGAGCCTCACAGGACCCCCACTGCCGTGTTAGGGTTAGAATCTCGCCGGAGCTGTTCGCAGGAAACGACGAACCTCAATCGTAGATCTTACTTCTAATCGTAGGGCTGAGATTGAAACTTACCGTTTCGGTTAGAATGAACCACTGACTAGTGGGACCCCCTGTCAGTAGCCCGCTGCACTAGCGCAGTGTAGCTGGGCCGGCCTATTTATTTTCCCGCACAAAGCCCGTCGATTCAAATAATCTTTTTCCGTTTCAGTTAAATCTAGATTCTGTCATTAGCTTCAAAAATCAATTCAGAGAGATTCACTAAACCAAATTGCATGATTCAAATTTTTTTATAAAGGTATTCAAAATATCTATCCAAGCCCGTTGGATTCAAAACATTTGAAATTATAGATCACCTATAGTAAAAATAACAAGACAGAGACTTTTCCACCTTCAAACATTTTTCTAAAATCAACCATCAATGCCTTTGAGTTGATTTCAACTCTAAAAATTCACATTTAACAAGATCTATCTGGATATGTAAAAATATTTTGGTTTACATACAGTGACATTTGACTAGTACTAAAAGAATGCTATATAGGCATTTCTAGTCACTTTAATTGTATTAAATAGTAATCTTAAACTTTATAAAATGTGACCAACACTTTAAATCACATTCCCAAGTATTAGAATATGTGGTGATGACATGTGTCAACATGATCCCATATTTTAATTGGAGAATATTAAATCTTAAGTATTTTCAATGAGTAGAAATTACTTTTGCAAAATAAGATAAATAAAATTAGGTCTTTATTTCATGTGATGATTGTGATGATGCTAGCTCATTTATTGTGAGCCTTTGTGTGCTAAATATAAGTAGTTAAGTATTGTTTGGTGATTGTGTACCTCGTATTCATTTATAGATGATAGTACCAACCTGGGATACGAGGAGGAGGAGTAGTACCAAGAAGAAGAAGAAGAAGAGAACTTCCACCACTGCACTACTCAAGGCAAGATAACACTTGCAAGTTTGATACCCATGCAAGCCATCCTTGCAAGATAACCTATGCAAGATGCCTTAGGCATGCTTTGGTTATATAACTTTGACTATACAAATCCCAAGTTTTACTTGTGAGCTTTATTCTTTTACTTTTACCAAAGTTCTTTATTTTTAGTTAGTGCTTTGTGAGTATTGGAAAAATAGTATAGATACCATAAAGAGTGTAAAACTAGGCCTAAGTCGTTATACTTAGATGTCATCAGAAGGCATAAAACTAGAGTTGGATAGTTACACTTGATTAGCACCCCTCATTAGTGAATACCCTCAACTTTAGTGGCTAGTACTAAGTAGAAAAGTTGATCACTTTAGATGGGAATACTTGGTGAAAATGATTATGAAAACCTTGGAATGATGATTCATTCTATTGAAATGTTTTGACATGTTTTATGGACACAAAATTACTTGATGATGAAAATGTTGAGGCATGAGCCTTGGCCCTTTATAAAAACTGATGGTTTGGTTTGGATGCGATAGCATTCCAATTTTACCATACAACCACAATACCTGAATTGGGTAGGGCTTAACTGGAAGTTTATATGCCTTAGTATGGGTTCCCTCGTGGAAAGAGGTTGAGCTGAGGCTACCTCATGAGTGTGAATGTCCACCTATGCGGTGCCCAGGATGGCAGATGGCCATGGCTGGGAGGCCAAGATCATAGGGGAGGTGCATATACTAGAGTGTGTAATTGAAAGGTTAGGATTGATTATCCACATACTAAGTATGATGATTTAGGGTATTCCCTGACAGATGTATCGAATTTTGTGGTGAAAGTGTACCACCTCTACAGAGTGTCAAACTATTTGAATAGCCGCGTCCGCGGTCATGGACAGTTGGAGTGGCCATACTGTTCTGTTGTTAGATGTTTTCAAAATGACTGGTGAATTGACTATGACTTTGACTTGACCACAACAGGGTTGTGGATATGAAAACTAGGTTCCCACTTAGGTGATATAGAAAGTTAAATTAGTTTTCTTTACTTCTTAACTCAGTATGAAATAAACCTGGCCTTTTGCAAATAAACCTAGAGATTAAGATTCCTACTAGAACTACCTTACGTGTTAGTGATAGTTTGTGAGTACTTAAAGAGTACTCATGGCTTTGTCCCTGGAAATTCCCATGGCCAAACTATGAGGAGGACTACCAGGAAGATGGACAGCAGGAGGTCTATGACAACTAGGATCATCTCCCATCGTCAGCATTGCATGTGACTCTGAAGATGGAGCCCCTACTATGTTTACTTTCCACTACTTTGATTGTACTAAGACTGGATCATGAGATCCCTTATTTGTAAGACCTTTATTATGGTTTGTAATGGATGATGTACTATGGTACCAATTCTGTTATGTCTCACAAAAATGCTAATCTTGGGATTGCGAGGTATGGCATAACTGGCATCTGGGATTAAAAATCCGGGTGTTGACAAGTTGGTATCAGAGCCATCCTGACCATAGGAGACCCTAGTTAGAATGGATGTCTGAACACAAAAACTTAGTTTGAAAAAAAGGAAGTGAGTATTTATGAAAACCTATTCCCACTCTTATCCTTGAGATTCTTTCAAAAAAATTCATGTTTCTCGAAAATTCTTGCAATCCTACATAAAATTTGACACACTTGATCACCCCACTAACTTACTCATCCTAAATTCTTATAGATGGAAGTCAAGTATAGCAAATTCTACCAGCTGGGCAACAGAGGCCACCTGATCTTTGAGAGGGATCTAGATGCACTCGTAGAGTATCTTGAGCGCCCGCACCTGGAATTCTTCGGGGCCCAACTCAATGATCAGCAAGGAGGAGAACTATCGTGGCTGATAATTGCAGATCTTAGAGGAAAGATGGAAGCACCCACTTCGGAGAAGATCCAATTCAGCGTTCGGGAGAACAACTGGCTAGATGGATTAGCCAGGGCTATGCAAGAAGATCTCGCCCGTCTGTGTGGGCAGAACATCAACTAGATCTAGGGAACTCACTTTGCTTACTACGCAAGGCGTGATTCTATGGGAATGCCCTTGGAGATGCAAGGACACTAGGAGCTGAAGCACCAAGTGGATAATCTCGACTTCATGTTGAATGATAGACAGCAAGAGTTGGACAATGCTCGTGCCTACGCCAACCACAACCATGCCATTGCAGTCAAGAAGGACCAGACCCTCGCCATCCTTGCTAGGGAGCGCCAATCACTTCGTCGTCAACATGACAAGAAGGATCCCATCATCGATTGTCTTCGCAAGAAGGTGGCCACTCTCAAGAAGACCATCCGTGAACAGGAGATCCAGCTTGAAGCGAAGGAGGAGGAAGGGGAAGATATCCGTGGAGATCTCTACTCTTACCTTAGTGATGATGATGACTACCTAGAGGATGATGCCATGGAGTTCCACACTGATGATGATGATTCCGACTTCATTGATGATGATTAGATGCACTTGAGCACTACCGTAGGAATGGGTTGTATCCGGTCCCATTGTATCGTAGTTTCACGGAATGGTTCTTAAAACCATCTATTTTCTATTTGTGTTGTGGTGTGTGTTTATATTGTGTACTATGAATGAATGAATGAATGAATGAGTGAGAAGAAGCTAGTTTGCAAAACCTGAGTCAAACTCAAAGTTTAAATCTTTTGAAACAAAACCATGAACCCTAGGAATTTCCCTCTTATCTCATTATCTATCTCAATCTTCAAATGACTCGTGGAAATCTCGTAGGAAGCAGTTCATCTCAGGACCCAATGCTAAAGATTCTGCAAATGCTAGTTTCTGACCGAGAAGCTAGTAGAGCCGAACGTCTAGCCAACTTAGCCACTCTTCAACAGATAGCTCAGATGGCCCACAATAATCAAGGTCACATAAACCAGGATAACCATGGGTCCAAGCTCAAGAACTTTTAGAATACCAACCCACCTATCTTTAGTAAATCTGAAGAGCCCTTAGATGCTGATGACTGGATGCAAACCATGGAGAACAACTTAGAGGTCACATGAGTTGAAGCCAATGAAAAAGTATTGTTTGCCACCCATTATCTGGCACGTGATGGAAGAGCCTGGTGGAATAGCGCCTGTACCATGAACGGAGGTTAGATGATGACTTGGGATGAGTTCAAACTCAAGTTTAGCTAGACTCATGTGCCCCCAGGTCTGATTAAGAGGATGAGGGATGAGTTCAGGGAATTGAAGCAAGGAAGGATGACTGTGCTTGAGTACCGTGACAAATTTTTGTCACTAGATAGATATGCCCCTGATGAGATTGACACCAAAGTAAAGAAGAAAGAGAGATTCCTAAACGGTATGCATGATGAGATGCAAACCGTGCTAGTCAACATTCCCTTTGATGATATTGAAGCTTTAGTGGACTCTGCCATTCAGATGGAAGGGAAGATCAACCAATCCAATGACAATTGCAAGCGCAGGATGATGCACCAGCCTGGATCCCACTATACCCAGAAGTATCGCCCCAACCCGTCTGCAGGATATGCCCCAAGAAACAACATACCCCCTATGTCCCGTCAAGCTATCCCAACCGTGGAGGAGGAAACCCAAGGTCTGGAGGAAACCACAATAATAACCCCCGCAACTCCAATAACTTCAACCGTGCACCGCCCAAGTCCAACAACAATAACAACAACAACAATACTACCCCAAGGACTGGAAGCAATGTTGTGCTTATTGCAGGAAAATACAAGTCCCAGATTACTTGCTTTGAATGCGGAGTCAAGGGTCACTACTCCAATGAGTGCCCCAAGAAGCTTGCAGCAGCCACCAATGTGAATGCACCCGCTCAGCAGCAACGCCGTGTTCAGCCTGGAAGGAGATTTGCCCCAGGGAACTTGCTCAACCGCAACGGCCGTCTATTCCACATGAATGCTGAAGAAGCTCAGGAAGAGCCAGATGTCGTGTTGGGTATGTTTTCTGTTAACTCAGTACTTTCAAGAGTGTTGTTTGATTCTGGAGCATCCCACTCATTTGTTATAGAAGAATTTGCACGCACTAGTAAGATTCAACCAACAAAATTTAAGCATGTTATGATAGTTCAAATACCTGGTTCAGCCACCAAAGCTAGAAAAATTTGCAAGGCTGTACCTATCAGAATCCATGGAATAGATTTTTATGCTATCTAATAGTACTTGGAACCAAAGTTTTGGAAGTAGTACTAGGAATGGATTGGATGTCGAAACATAAAGGATTAATCGACTATGCCAAGAAAGCCATAACCATGACAAGTAGCACCGGAGTATCAGTAGAGCATGTATCTGAGACATTGCCCCATCAATTCAAATGCAACAAGAGTCTAGCCCAACCAACCCTAGACTAAGTTAGAGTAGTCTGTGAATGCCCCGACGTGTTCCCAGATGAATTGCCCGGTATGCCCCCACATCAGGATATCGAGTTCATCATTGAACTAGTTCCTGGAACTGGACCCATAGCTCAGAGACCTTATAGTATGAACCCATCGAAATTAGTGGAGCTGAAGAAGTAACTTGATGCTATGCTGGAGAAAGGTCTAATTCAAACAAGTGTGTCACCATGGAGATCACCTGTTTTTTTTGTGGATAAGAAAGATCGAGGTAACCGTTTGTGCACGGATTACCAGCAGCTGAACGATGTCACCATCAAGAACAAGTACCCACTGCCAAAGATAGAGGATCTATTTGAATAGTTGACTGGTGCCAGAGTGTTTTCTAAGATTGATCTTAGAACTGGTTATCATCAACTCAAGATTCGTGCAACGGATATTCCAAAGACCGCCTTTACCACCAGATATGGATTGTATGAGTATTCTTTCATGTCTTTTGGATTAACCAATGCCCCCGCTTATTTCATGAATCTCATGAATAAGATTTTTATGAACTTCCTGGATAAGTTTGTCGTTGTATATATCGACAATATTATGATCTATTCCAAGTTAGAAGAAGACCATGAGCTACACCTGAGAACCATCCTTGAAACCCTTAGAGAGCATCAGTTGTATGCCAAGTTTAGCAAATGTGAGTTTTGGTTAAAGGAAGTAGGATTCCTAGGACATATTGTGTCGGCAGGAGGAGTAGCTGTTGATCCCCCCCAAGATTAAGGATGTTGAAGAATGGAAAGCCCCAACCACTCAAACCCAAGTCCGTGCATTTCTCAGATTAGTGGGATATTACCGCAAGTTCGTAGAGGGATTTTCAAGCATCACAAGACCAATGACCCAACTGTTTAAGAAAGATAAGAAGTTTGAATGGACGGACAAATGTGAAGCAAGTTTTCAAGAGCTCAAGAAGAGATTGACTTCAGCCCCAATTTTTATTATGCCAGATATCAAGTAGCCTTTTGATGTGTATTGTGATGCATCCAAGATTGGTCTCGCATGTGTGTTGATGCAAGAAGGCAAAGTCATACCATATCTGTCTAGACAACTGAAGAAGCATGAGCAAAACTACCCTACCCATGAGTTAGAACTAGAAGCCGTAGTTTTAGCTTGGAAGACATGGCGTCATTATCTTATGGGTAACTGCTATGAGATTTATTCGAATAACAAGAGTCTGAAGTATATTTTCACCCAGAAGGAGCTGAATATGAGGCAAAGAAGATGGATAGAGTTAATCAAGGATTATGATCTTGACATTCACTATCACCCCGACAAAGCCAATGTGGTAGCGGATGCTCTTAGCAGATTGCCGTGTAAATTAAACACCATGATTAAAGAAGCCCAACCAAGTTTGTATGAAGAGTTGGAGCAGTTTAGAACGGAGCTAGTTAGCAAAGGGTTTTTTAGCTAGCATTGAACTTCATCCTACAAATCAAACGGTGGACAAAGCAAAAATTCCTAAGGACAAAAATCCTATGTCTTCCTTTGAATCAAACAGGCCCATAGTGACCAAAAGTAAAAATGAAACCCACTTTGATCAGTCAGATCAAGGAAGCCTAGAAAGGAAATGCAAGTATCGACAGAATCAAGTGTCATATCGGTACTGGAAGGTACTCGGATTCACCGAAGATGAAGGAGTTTTGTGGTACAAAGGACATATCTGTGTGCCAGCAGATTCCGAGTTGAAACAAGTCATTATGCAGTAAGCTCATGATACTCTTTATTCTATCCATCCCGGAGGGATGAAGATGTATCAGGATTTGAAGGAGCTATTTTGGTGGCACAAGACGAAGAGAGAATTCGGAAGTTACATAACCAAGTGTGATATCTGTCAGAGAGTCAAAGCGGAACATCAGAGACCCGGAGGAATTTTGCAACCATTGCAGATTCCGTAATGGAAATGGGATTCTGTCAGAATGGACTTTATCACTAGTTTGCCTTGATCTAGTAGGGGAAATGACTCTATTTGGGTCATAGTTGATAGACTGTCTAAGGTAGCCCATTTATACCTGTCAAGACCACCTACCAGAGTTCTGTAACATCCCAAAACTTTAATCCAAGGTTATTAAGATCCAAATCATCAAAATTAGGGTTAACAAAAACTTTTTCAATTGAAATTATCAAAACATTCATATGTGTGTGCATTTAGAAATAGGAGTTGTTTGAATTGCCATGTTTAAGTGATCCATTGCTTGTAAAAAGATTCTTAGGTGAAATAAACATCATCTAGATCATCCCCAAACAAATCACAAAGAAAAACAAATCAAAATGAATAAAAGAAGCAAATGGTTATTTGTGCCATTTTAATCAGCATGCCTACTTTGGCTATTTCTATTACTCAAAACTTAACAGAAAAAAATGTGGATCTTTGCACCCCTTGATAATACACATAATGTTGTACCAAGGCCCACTTTGTGATATGCCAAAAACATTCAAACACTATATTTAAATGGCATTTGAAAATTGAATCTATTTCATATGGGAAGATCCCACTATTTCAAAAACCACTCAAACAAGCTCAAGTTTCAAAACCCAAGCACCCACAGAGTCTCAAGCTTAATAGTAGCACACCCACAAAAAATCTTTTCAAAATTCAAAAATAAAGTTCTTTCGGCCATTTTCACAAACACCTTGTGGACAAATTTCAAACAAAAACCAAATCCACTATTTGAATAGTGTTCTGGCCAAACTTGTCCCCCATTTGTCCTCAAAACACCCCCATTGTACCTAAATGATCAAACCATGCCTTTATCACCCCTTCCCCTATCCCCTAGTGGCCATGCCATGCCATGCCGAGCACATGCTGGATGGCCAACCATGCAACCACTGCAGCAGACTGTCCCCCTCCCTCTCGCCATGTCTACGAGCTTGCCCTCACCTCACCGTGACTCTCTGTCCCCTCCCCAAGCCATGCCAGAGCATGGACCACCGCCAAACCGCCGTGCCCAGTGCGACTGCTCCATGCCGAGCACGCGCCAGAGTGCCGCGCCCGACACACGTGCACAAGCCGCCCCTCTACCGCATCCCGCGTCCACCACTTCGCCACGACCCAGGGAGCACGACGGACATGCCCGTTCGCCGCCCAACGCACCACAACCACTGCTCGCCGTGGACACCGCCGTCTCTGCCGCTCAGAGCGCCAGCTTCGCCCGGCCGCAAACCACCGCCCCTAGTCTCGCATTCACTTCGTAGAGCACCGCCAGGAGACCAGCGACCGCCCCCTACCTCGAGCCACGCCGCTAGCACGATGTGCAACCCTTGCCAGAGTCGCCTGCCCATCCTTCTCGGTCGCGTCGTCGTCCTATAAATAGAGGCCACCCCCAGCCAGTTTCAGCACACCACTCACCTTCCCTCACCTCACTGACCGTTCCCCACCTCTAGCCGGAGCAGCACGAGCAGTCATTCGCCAGAATTGCACCGGAGCAGGCCGCCTCTAAAGGAGAAGGGCGCCACCGATTGCGACCACCCCCGGAGCTGCCTCGACCGTCCCCGAGCTCGCCGTTGACCACCAATCCATTTGCCTGCCTTGCCGTCGTCACTAGAGCCCTGGTACGCCCCCTGAGCACCCCCACTGAGTCGTTAGGGTTAGAGTTCGCCTGTGACAGGTCCATCATCGACGACGATCCCCAGCCGTTGATCCCCGTTCTAATCCAACGACCCACATCGCCCCGTACCGCTTCACGCGTTATGAGCCGCTGACCGGTGGACCCCCTGTCAGCTGAGCCACGTGCCATGTAGTGTCAATGGGCCGGCCCGTTAACGTTCCCGCGCGACCCAGTTAATTCAAATTAGGATTTTTCTATTTAGTGTGAACCTAGTTCCGTCCCTTAGTTTGAAAATCAATTCAGAGAGATTTACAAATCCAAATGGAGTGATTCCAATTTTGTTAGAACAATACTGAAAAGATCTGCCCAACCCGTTGGATTTAATTCAATTAGAGTTAGAGATCTCTCCTAGTAAAAATAACAAGACAGAAGCATTTGCACCTTGCAACATTTTTATAAAATCAACCATGATAGCTTTTGAGTTGATTCCAACTCTTAAAAATCACATTTAACCATACCTATCTGAATATATGATAATATTAAGGTTTACATGCAGTGACTTTGGACTAGTACCAAAATAATGCTATATAGGCATTTCTAGTCACTTTAAATCATTAAATAATGAACTTAAACCAAAGTAATTATCAACCAACCCTTAAATTACATTCCCACATGTTAAGATATGTGGTGATGACATGTGCACACATGATCCCATATTTTAAGTGGTGAATATTAAATCTTAGTTAATTTTCAATGAGTAGAAATTACTTTTCTTAAATAAAAAGTATGAAACTAGTTAATAAAACTTGTGATGCTTGTGATGATAATAGATCATCAAATGTATGCCTTAGAGTGCTAATTAGACTAGTTAAGTATTGTTTGGTGATTGTGTATACCGTATGTATTTATAGAAGATAGTACCGACCAAGCTTACGAGGAGGAGGAGTTCTACCAAGAGGAGGAAGACAACTTCAACCACTGCACCAACCAAGGCAAGCTACTATTAGCAAGCTAGGATTAAACTGGATGGTTTAGCAAAGATGATCTAGGCATGCTTTGGTTAAACTACTTTGACTATTCTTTATCCCAATTAGTAATTTCAAGCTTTAGTTCCTTTACTTTACACAAAGTCCCTTACTTGTTTTGAAGGTAGCATAAAGAGTATAAAACTTGACCTATTTTAGATAACTTTAGATGTCATCCTATGGCATGAGATTGATCCCACCTTAGTGAACACTCTTAACTTAGTAGTTTAGAGTAGATAAAAACTTGAGTCACTTTAGATGGAAACACTTGGTGCCAATGAATTATGAAAACCTTGGAATGATGAGTCATTCTATTGAGATGTTTTGACATGTGTTGAGAAACACTAATGGTTTATGATGATGAAAATGTTGAGGCATGAGCCTTAGCCCTTTTATAAAAACTGATGGTTGGATTCGGATGCGATACCATTCCAAATTTACCGTACAACCACAATACCTGAATTGGGTAAGGCTTAGCCGGAAGTTTATATGCATTAGTATTAGTTCCCTCGCGGGAGAGGTTTGAGCTGAGGCTACCCCTCAATGGTGTCCACCTATGCAGTGCCCAAGATGACAGATGGTCATGGTTGGGAGGCCATGCTCATAGGAGAGGTGCTTATACTAGGGTGTGTAAAGGAAAGGTTATGTTTGATTATCTGCATACTAAGTATGATGATTCAGGGTTATCCCTGACAGATGTATCGAATCTTGTGGTGAAAGTGTACCACCTCTGCAGAGTGTCAAACTATTCGAATAGCCGCGTCCGCGGTTATGGACAGTTGGAATGGCCATACTGTTTCGTTGTCAGATGTTTTCAAAATAACTTATGAAAGGAATGATGAATCTTGACTTGACCACAATAGGGTTGTGTCTATGACACTAGCTTCCCACTTAAGTGATTTTAGAACTTTATTTTGTCTTTCTTTGCTTCTGAACTCAGCTTAGGTTTCAAACTTAACTTGATAGTTAAACATAGAGTTAGCACTTTAACTTAAAATCATACTACTTGTTAGTGGTAGTTTGCGAGTACTTAAAGAGTACTCATGGCTTTTGTCCCTGGCTATTCTCATGGCCAGACTATGAAGGAGACTAACAAGATGATGGCCAGCAGGACGACTATGATAACTAGGACTATCTGCCTTCGTCAGCATTGCCTGTGCCCCTGAAGATGGACCCCACCGCTACGCTTATCTTTTATTTCTGCTGCTTGTTGTATTAAGACTGGATCCTGAGATCCTTATTTGTGTAAGACCTTATGTATGGTTTGTAATGGATGATGTACTATGATATCCAATCCGTTATGTCTAGAAAAAATGGTAATCCTGGGATTGCGAGGTATGGCATAATGGGCATCTGGGATTAAAAATCCGGGTGTTGACAAGTTGGTATCAGAGCCATCCTGACCATAGGAGACCCTAGTTAGAATGGACGTCCAAACAAAAACTTAATTTCCAAACCAAAGTGAGTATTTATGAAAAACTATTTCCTCTCTTATCCTTGGGAATTCATTCTTTCTCAAAAATTCATGTTCCTCAAAATTCTTACTTTACTACTTAAAATTTGACACACTTGATCTCTTCACTAATTTTCTTATCCTTAATTCTTGTAGATGGAGACTCAGTTCAGCAAGTTCTACCAGTTGGGAAACGGAGGTCAACTGATCTTCGAGAGGGGTCTGGATTCACTGTCAGAGTTATTGGGACGCCCGCATCCGGAGTTTCTTGGAGCTCAACTTCCAGGACCCTCAGGAGGAGATTTAAAGTGGCTAGTCATCGCTGATCTTAGAGGAAGCATCGAAGCACCAACATCTGGGAGAATCCAGTTCTCCATGAGAGAGAACAACTGGCTAGATGGATTAGCCAGGGCAATGCATGAAGCTCTCGCACGTCTATGTGCCCTCAGTGTCAACCAACTCCAGGGAACCCGTTTTGCTCACTATGCAAGACGTGACTTCATCGGAATGCCGATGGAGATGCCAAGTCACACAGAGTTGAGGCGTCAAGTGGAGAATCTTGACTTCTTGCTACACGACAGACAGCAGGAACTAGACAATGGCAAGGAGTTAGCCAACCAGAACCGTGCCATTGCCGACCAGAAGGACCAGACTTTCGCACTACTCATCCAAGATTGTCAGTCTCTTTGCCGCCAGCGTGCAAAGAAGGATCGCACCATCGCCCGTATTTGCAAGAAGGTGGCCGACCTCGAGAAGACTGTCAAGGAGCAAGAAGCTCAGCTTGCCGCAAAGGAAGAAGAAGAGGAGGGTGAAGACATCCAGGGAGACATGGATTCTTACCTCTGCAATGATGATGACTTTCTGGAGGAGGATGCTGTGGACTTCTACACTAACGATGAGGACTCCGACTTCATCGACGATGAGTAGATGCACTAGAGCACTGTCGTAGCATGAGATGTATCGGTCCCACTGTATCGTAGCTTGCAGAATGGTTCTTCAAACCATCTATTTTTCCTTTGATTGTTGTGGTGTGTGTTGTATCGTGTGCTTGTTTGCATGAGTGAAATGAAGTTAGTTGCAAAACCTGAGTCAAACTCAAAGTTTTTAGCTTGAAATCAAAACCATGAACCTTAGAAATTTCCCTCTTACCCCTTTATCTACCTCAATCTTCAGATGACTCATGGAAACCAAAGAGGGAGCAGCTCGTCGCAAGACCCAATGCTGCAGATCTTGCAGAATCTCATCGTAGACCGAGAAGCAAGCAGGGCAGAACGTCAAGCCAACTTAGCAACATTGCAGCAGATCGCCCAGATGGCCCTCAATAACCAGAATCATGGAAACCAGGATCCCATGGGTCCAAACTTAAAAACTTCCAGAATACCAATCCCCCAATCTTCAACCAGGCTGAAAACCCACTAGATGCAGATGACTGGCTGCAGACAATGGAAAACAACTTAGAAGTTGCAGGAGTTGAGGACAATGAGAAAGTTCTCTTCGCCACCCACTATCTTGCAGGAGATGCAAGAGCTTGGTGGACTAGTATCCGCAATATGAACCATGGTCAAGTGATGACATGGGAAGCTTTCAAAACAAAGTTCAGCCGCACCCACGTGCCACAAGGTCTAGTCACTAGACCAAGAGATGAGTTTTGCGATTTGAAGCAAGGCAGAATGACTGTAGTGGAATACCGTGACAGATTCCTGTCGCTTGCAAGATATGCCCCTAATGAGATCAACACAGAGGTGAAGAAGAAGGAGAGATTCCTGAACGGACTGCATGATGAGATGCAGACTGTCCTCGTCAACACCCGTTTCGAGGATCTCGAAGAGCTAGTCGACTCTGCCATCCAGATGGAAGGGAAGATTAATCAGGCAAACGATAACCGCAAACGTCATAGGATGTAGCAATCAGGATCCAGCAGTCATCAGAAGTACCATCCCAACCCCTCACCAGGATATGCACCAAGGAACAACCGACCCTCAATGTCTCGCCCAAGCTACCCCAACCGTAGCGTAGGAAATGCGAAGTCCGGAGGAAACAATCACAACTCCGGCAATGCCAACAATTTCAACCGTGCCCCTCCCAAGAACAACAACAACAACACTGCACCAAGAACTGGTAGCAATGCTGTGCCTGTCGCAGCAAAGGACAAGTCCCAGATCACTTGTTTCGAGTGTGGAGTGAAGGGTCACTACTCCAATGAGTGTCCCAAGAAGACTGCAGCCACTGCCAATGTGAATGCCCCAGCTCAACAGCAGCGTCGTGTTCAACTAGGGAGAAGGTTTGCCCCAGGGAACCCTCACAACCACAACGGTCGTCTCTTCCACATGAACGCCGAAGAAGCCCAAGAAGCGCCAGATGTAGTGCTGGGTATGTTTTCTGTCAACTTAGTTTTAGCAAGGGTATTGTTTGATTCGGGAGCATCACATTCATTTGTCACCGAAGAATTTGCATGCACTAGTAAGATTCACCCAACCAACCTGAAGCATGTCATGATAGTTCAAATCTGTGGATCAACTACAAAAGCTAGAAAAATTTGCAAAGCTATACCTATCAGAATACATGGGATAGATTTTTACGCCAACCTTATAGTACTTGGAACCAAAGGATTGGAAGTAGTACTAGGTATGGACTGGATGTCAAGCCATAAAGGACTGATAGACTGTGCTAAGAAAGCCATCACCATGACTAGTAGTTCTAGAGTAACAGTAGAGCATATATCTGAAACCTTACCTCGCCAATTCAAGTGCAACAAGAGTCTAGCCCTACCCACCATAGACCAAGTAAGAGTAGTCTGTGAATACCCCGATGTATTCCCAGATGAATTGCCAGGTATGCCCCCAGATAGGGATATTGAGCTCATTATCGAGCTAATTCCCGGAACCGGACCCATAGCCTAGAGACCCTATAGCATGAACCCCTCAGAGTTTGTTGAGTTTAAGAAGCAGTTAGATGCCATGTTAGCAATAGGCTTGATTCAGCCAAGCGCTTCGCCATGGAGATCACCAGTGTTATTCGTCGACAAGAAAGATGGAGGCAACCGTCTATGTACAGATTACACAAAGTTGAATGACGTCACCATCAAGAATAAGTACCCCTTGCCAAAGATAGAGGACCTATTTGATCAGTTGACTAGAGCCCAGGTATTCTCAAAGATTGATCTTAGGACTGGATATCACCAACTTAAGATTCGTGCACCGGATATTCCGAAGACCGCCTTTACTACTCGCTATGGTTTATACAAGTATACTGTTATGTCTTTTGGATTAACCAATGCCCTGCTTATTTCATGAATCTCATGAATAAGATCTTTATGAATTTCCTAGAAAAGTTTGTAGTTGTGTTTATCGACAACATCCTTATCTACTCCAAGTCAGAAAAAGAGCTTGAGCAACATCTGCGAATCATCCTAGAAACCCTGAGAGAACATCAGTTATATGCCAAGTTCAGCAAGTGTGAGTTTTGGCTGAAAGAAGTAGGATTCCTAGGACATATTGTGTCTGCTGGAGGAGTCCCCGTTGATCCCGCCAAGATCAGAGATGTCGAAGCATGGGAAGCCCCATCCACTCAAACCCAAGTCCGTGCATTTCTCGGATTAGCGGCATACTACCGCAAGTTCGTCGAAGGATTCTCGAGCATCGCCAGACCCATGACCCAATTGTTGAAGAAGGACAAGAAGTTTGAATGGACTGACAAGTGTGAAGCCAGTTTCCAGGAGCTGAAGAAGAGATTGATATCAGCCCCAATATTGATCATGCCAGACATCAAGAAGCCGTTTGATGTATATTGTGATGCATCCAAGATTGGTCTCGGATGTGTATTGATGCAAGAAGGCAAAGTCATCGCGTATCTGTCTCGACAACTGAAGCAGCATGAGGAGAACTATCCGACCCATGATCTTGAATTAGCATCCGTAGTTTTGGCATTGAAGACATGGCGTCATTATCTGATGGATAATCGCTATGAGATTTACTCGGATCATAAGAGCTTGAAGTATATTTTCACTCAGAAGGAGCTAAATATGAGGCAAAGGAGATGGATAGAGTTAATCAAGGATTATGACCTTGACATTCACTATCACCCCGGTAAAGCCAATGTGGTAGCGGATGCTCTTAGCAGATTGTCGTGTAGGCTTAACACCATGATCAAGGAGAAGCAGCCAAGTTTGTATGAAGAGTTGGAGCAGTTTAGGACTGAGCTAGTTAGCAAAGGATTCTTAGCTAGCATTGAACTTCAACCCACATTGATTAGCCAAATCAAGGAAGCCCAAAAGGGAAATGAAAGTATTGACGGAATCAAACATCGTATTGGTACAGGGAAGGTACCTGGATTCATGGAAGATGAAGGAGTACTATGGTACAAAGGACGTATCTGTGTGCCAGCAGATTCGGAGCTGAAGCAAGTTATCATGAAGGAAGCTCATGATAATCTTTATTCTATCCACCCTGGAGGAACAAAGATGTATCAAGATTTGAAAGAGGAATTTCGGTGGCACAAGATGAAGAGGGAAATTGGAAGCTACATCGCCAAGTGTGACATCTGTCAAAGAGTCAAAGCAGAGAACCAGAGACCCGCAAGACTGTTGCAACCATTGCAGATTCCGGAATGGAAATGGGATTCCGTCGGAATGGACTTTATCACCGGTTTGCCTACTTCTAGTAGGGGAAATGACTCAATCTGGGTCATAGTTGATAAACTGTCCAAGGTAGCCCACTTCATACCTGTCAAGACTACCTACTAGAGTGCGAAGCTAGCAGAACTGTACATTGCTAGGATTGTTAGTCTGCATGGAACCCCCAAGACCATAGTATCAGATCGAGGAACCCAGTTTACCTCGAGATTTTGGCAGAAAGTCCAGGAAGGATTAGGCACCAAGTTGAACTTCAGCACCGCTTATCATCCGCAAACTGATGGACAGACTGAGAGAGTCAACCAGATCCTAGAGGATATGTTAAGAGCTTGTGTGTTAGAGTACGGATCAAAATTGGATGACTGCCTGCCTTTCGCAGAATTCTCATATAACAATAGTTATCAAGCTAGTTTGCAGATGGCACCATTTGAGTTCCTATACGGAAGAAAGTGGCGTACCCCTTTGAATTGGTCACAAGTAGGAGAGAGTCAGATCTTTGGACCCGACATTCTCCGAGAAGACGAAGAGAAATTTCACAAAGTCTGTGAGCACCTCAAGACCGCCCAATCCAGACAGAAGAGTTATGATGGCAAGAGAAGGAGAGACCTGACTTTCAATGTCGGAGATTTTTTATATCTCAAGGTTTCACCATTGAAAGGAACCCAACGCTTTAGTCTGAAAGGAAAGTTAGCCCCCAGATATATCGGGCCCTTCAAGATTCTGAACCGTCGAGGAGAAGTATCGTATCAACTAGAACTACCTGAAGAGATGTCAGCCATCCATAATGTATTCCATATCTCGTTACTTCGCAAATGATTGGAAGTGCCGGAGAAGACGGAAGTTTTCAAGAACATCGATCACAGAGCTGTGGAGATCAACAACGACCTGACATATCGTGAAGTGCCCATCCGTATCTTAGAAGAAGCTTACAGAACCACCAAGAATAGGATTATCAAGTTTCTCAAGATTCAGTGGAGCAACCATACCAAGGAGGAAGCCACTTGGGAGCGAGAAGATTACATTAGGACAGAGTTCCCAGATCTCTTTAGTTCCTAGTTTTCTTTGTAAATCTCGGGACAAGATTTTGTTTAAGAGGGGAAGGTTTGTAACATCCCAAAACTTTAATCCAAGGTTATTAAGATCCAAATCATCAAAATTAGGGTTAACAAAAACTTTTCAATTGAAATTATCAAAATATCCATATGTGTGTGCATTTAAAAATAGGAGTTGTTTGAATTGGCATGTTTAAGTGATCCATTTCTTGTAAAATGATTCTTAGGTGAAATAAACATCATCTAGATCATGCCCAAACAAATCCGAAAGAAAAACAAATCAAAATAAATAAAATAAGCAAATGGTCATTTTTGCCATTTTAATCAGCACGCCTACTTTGGCTATTCCTAGTACTCAAAACTTAATAGAAACAAATGTAGATCTTTGCACCCCTTGATAGTACACATAATGTTGTACCAAGGCCCACTTTGTGATCTGCCAAAAACATTCAAACACTATATTTAAATGACATTTGACAATTGAATCTATTTCATATGGGAAGATCCCACTATTTCAAAAACTACTCAAACAAGCTCAAGTTTCAAAACCCAAGCACCCACAGAGTCTCAAGCTTAATACTAGCACACCCACCAAAAATCTTTTCAAAATTCAAAAATAAAGTTCTTTCGGCCATTTTCACAAACACCTTGTGGACAGATTTCAAACAAAAACCAAATCCACTATTTAAATAGTGTTCTAGCCAAACTTGTCCCCCATTTGTCCTCAAAACACTCCCATTGTCCCTAAATGATCAAACCATGCCTTTATCACCCCTTCCCCTATCCCCTAGTGGCCATGCCATGCCATGCCGAGCACATGCTGGCCGACCGACCATGCCAGCACTGTAGCAGACCGCCCCCTCCCTCTCGCCATGTTTACGAGCTAGGCCTCACCTCACCGCCACTCTCTGTCCCCTCCCCAAGCCAGGCCAGAGCATGGACCACCGCCAAACCGCCGCGCCCAGTGCGACTGCGCCATGCCGAACGAGCGCCAGAGCGCCGCGCCCGACACGCGTGCACAAGCCACCCCTCGACCGCAGCCCGCGTCCACCGCTTCGCCATGACCCAGGGAGCATGCTAGACATGCCCGTTCGCCGCCCAACGCACCATAGCCACCGCTCGCCGTGGACACCGCCGTCTCAGCCGCTCAGAGTGCCAGCTCTGCCCGACCGCATACCACCGCCCTAGTCCCGCATTCACTTTGTAGAGCACCGCCAGGAGACTAGCGACCGCCCCCTACCTCGAGCCACGTTGCTAGCACGCTGTGCACCCCTCGCCGGAGTTGCTTGCCCATCCTTCTCGGTCGCGTTGTCATCCTATAAATAGAGGCCACCCCCAGCCAGTTTCAGCACACCACTCACCTCCCCACTCTCACTGACTGTTCCCCACCTCTGGCCAGAGCAGCGCCAGTAGCCGTTCGCCGAAATTGCACCGGAGTAGGCCACCTCTGGAGGAGAAGGGCGCCGCTGCTTGCGACCACCCCTGGAGCTGCCTCAACCGTCCCTGAGCTTGTCGTCGACCACCAGTCCATTTGCCCGCCTTGCCATTGTCGCTGGAGCCCTGGTACGCCCCCTAAGCACCCCCACTGAGCCCTTAGGGTTAGAGTTCACCGTCGACAGGTCCGTCGTCGACGACGATCCCCAGTCGTTGATCCCCGTTCTAATCCAACGACCCACATCGCCCCGTACAGCTTCACGCGTTATGAGACGCTGACCGGAGGACCCCCCTGTCAGCTGAGCCTCGCGTAGCGTAGTGTCACTGGGCCGGCCCGTTAGCGTTCCCGCGTGACCCAGTTAATTTAAATTAGGATTTTTCTATTTAGTTTGAACCTAGTTCTGTCCCTTAGTTTGAAAATCAATTTAGAGAGATTTACAAATCCAAATGGAGTGATTCCAATTTTGTTAGAAACCTACTGAAAAGATCTACCCAAGCCCGTTGGATTTAATTCAATTAGAGTTAGAGATCTCTCCTAGTAAAAGTAACAAGACAGAAGCATTTGCACCTTGCAACATTTTTATAAAATCAACCATGATAGATTTTTAGTTGATTCCAACTCTCAAAAATCACATTTAACCATACCTATCTAAATATGTGATAATATTAAGGTTTACATGCAGTGACTTTGGACTAGTACCAAAATAATGCTATATAGGCATTTCTAGTCACTTTAAATCATTAAATAATGAACTTAAACCAAAGTAATTATGAACCAACCCTTAAATTACATTCCCACATGTTAATATATGTGGTGATGACATGTGTCCACATGATCCCATATTTTAAGTGGTGAATATTAAATCTTAGTTAATTTTCAATGAGTAGAAATTACTTTTCTTAAATAAAAAGAATGAAACTAGTTAATAAAACTTGTGATGCTTGTGATGATAATAGATCATCAAATGTATGCCTTAGAGTGCTAATTATACTAGTTAAGTATTGTTTGGTGATTGTGTATACCGTATGTATTTATAGGAGATAGTACCGACCAAGCTTACGAGGAGGAGGAGGAGGAGTTCTACCAAGAGGAGGAAGACAACTTCAACCACTACACCAACCAAGGCAAGCTACTATTAGCAAGCTAGGATTAAACTGGATGGTTTAGCAAAGATGCTCTAGGCATGCTTTGGTTAAACTACTTTGACTATTCTTTACCCCAAGTACTAATTTCAAGCTTTACTTCCTTTACTTTACACAAAGTCCCTTACTTGTTTTGAAGGTAGCATAAAGAGTATAAAACTTGACCTATTTTAGATAACTTTAGATGTCATCCTATGGCATGGGATTGATCCCACCTTCCCACCTTAGTGAACACTCTTAACTTAGTAGTTTAGAGTAGATAAAAACTTGAGTCACTTTAGATGGGAACACTTGGTGAAAATGAATTATGAAAACCTTGGAATGATGAGTCATTCTATTGAGATGTTTTTACATGTGTTGGGAAACACAAATGGTTTATGATGATGAAAATGTTGAGGCATGAGCCTTAGCCCTTTTATAAAAACTGATGGTTGGATTCGGATGCGATACCATTCCAAATTTACCGTACAACCAAAATACCTGAATTGGGTAAGGCTTAGCTAGAAGTTTATATGCATTAGTATTAGTTCCCTCGCGGGAGAGGTTTGAGATGAGGCTACCTCTCAATGTTCTCCACCTATCTAGTGCCCAAGATGACAGATGGTCATGGTTGGGAGGCCATGCTCATTGGAGAGGTGCTTATACTAGGGTGTGTAAAGGAAAGGTTATGTTTGATTATCTGCATACTAAGTATGATGATTCAGGGTTATCCCTGAAAGATGTATCGAATCTTGTGGTGAAAGTGTACCACCTCTGCAGAGTGTCAAACTATTCGAATAGCTACGTCCGCGGTTATGGACAGTTGGAATGGCCATACTGTTTCGTTGTTAAATGTTTTCAAAATAACTTATGAAAGGAATGATGAATCTTGACTTGACCACAACAGGGTTGTGTTTATGACACTAGCTTCCCACTTAAGTGATTCTAGAACTTTATTTTGTCTTTCTTTGCTTCTGAACTCAGCTTAGGTTTCAAACTTAACTTGAGAGTTAAACATAGAGTTAGCACTTTAACTTAAAATCATACTACTTGTTAGTGGTAGTTTGCGAGTACTTAAAGAGTACTCATGGCTTTTGTCCCTGGCTATTCTCATGGCCAGACTATGAAGGAGACTACCAATATGATGGCCAGCAGGACGGCTATGATAACTAGGACTATCTGCCTTCGTCAGCATTGCCTGTGCCCCTGAAGATGGACCCCACCGCTACGCTTATGTTTTATTTCCGCTGCTTGTTGTATTAAGACTGGATCCTAAGATCCTTATTTGTGTAAGACCTTATGTATGGTTTGTAATGGATGATGTACTATGATATCCAATCCATTATGTCTCGCAAAAATGGTAATCCTGGGATTGCGAGGTATGGCATAACGGGCATCTAGGATTAAAAATCTCGGTGTTGACAAGTTCGAAGCTAGAAGAGTTGTACATTGCTAGAATAGTCAGTTTACATGGAACCCCTAAGACCATAGTATCAGATCGAGGAACCTAGTTTACCTCAAGATTTTGGCAGAAAGTCCAAGAAGGATTAGGAACCAAGCTGAACTTCAGCACAGCTTATCACCCGCAAACCGATGGATAAACTAAAAGAGTCAACCAAATCTTAGAAGATATGTTGAGAGCTTGTGTGCTAGAATATGGATGAAAATTGGAAGATTGTTTGTGTTTCACAGAATTCTCATACAACAATAGTTATCAAGCCAGTTTGCAAATGGCCCCATTTGAATTTCTGTATGGAAGAAAGTGTCGTACCTCCTTGAATTGGTCGTAAGAAGGAGAGAGTCAGATCTTCGGACCAGACATCCTACGAGAAGCCGAAGAGAAGGTTCACAAAGTCTGTGAACACCTCAAGACCGCCCAATCCAGACAGAAGAGTTATGCTGACAAGAGATGTCGAGACATGACCTTCAATGTCAGAGATTTTGTGTATCACCCTTGAAAGGAATGCAACGTTTTCAACTGAAAGGGAAGTTAGCCCCTAGATATATTGGACCCTTCAAGATTTTGAATCACCGAGGAGAAGTATCATATAAACTAGAACTGTCAGAAGAGATGACAGCCATACATGATGTGTTCCATATCTCGTTACTTCGCAAATGCCTAGAAGTTCCGGAGAAGACCAAAGTTTTCAAGAACATCGATCACCGAGCAATAGATATCAACCAATATCTAACCTATCGTGAAATACCCATTCGTATTTTGGAAGAAGCCTTTAGAACCACTAGGACCCAGAGTATCAAGTTTCTGAAGATCCAGTGGAGCAACCATACTGAAGAAGAAGCTACTTGGGAGCGAGAAGATTATATTAGGACTGAGTTTCCATATCTCTTTAGTTCCTAGTTTCTCTTAAATCTCGGGATGAGAATTTGTTTAAGGAGGGAAGGTTTGTAACACCCCAAAAACATTAATCAAGTTTATCAAGTTCTAAGAACCCAAGTTTAGGGTTAACAAAAACATTTATTATTAAATCTAATATGAGTGTATGTGTGAATTGCATTAGTGTATGAATGAGTGTAATTGCCATGTTTGATTCCTACAAATGATAAGGAATGGTTTAAAGATGAATACTACATCATTTAGGCCAATTACAAATAAAATCCAAATAAAAGAAATTCAAATATGAATCAATGATCAAATGGTCATTTTGACCAAAATTAACCACTAGATCACTTTGGGAGTTTCTAGTAAAATATTTCTAATATAAACTTTCTCAATTCTTTTCACCCCTTGCTAGACCAAGTAAAAGTGAACCCAAGCCCACTTTACAAATCAACAGAAACAATTCACAAATCTATTTAAAGGACAATTCAAAATTGAATCAAGTGCATATGCATAGATCACCATTTTGCAAAAACCACTCAAATTAATTCACCTTGACTTTTCCAAGCAACCATAGACACTAAAGCATGTGAAAAACACACTCACCAAAATTTAGCCAAAAATTCAAATCTTAATCTCATGCGGCCATTTGGTCGAGCACCTGGCAGACACGGAAAACCTTGGCCTAACTTCTACTGTTGTGAGAAGTAATTGACCAACCCTTTGTCCCCATTTCATTTCCCATGTCTCTCCAGAACCTAGTAGCGCAAGACATGCTCCCCCTTGGCTGTTTTGCACCAGTGCCGTGCCACCTGACGCTCACCGCACCGGTCGACCATGGACAACTCGCAGTAGCCAGCGCCGCCCTCTCCCACAATGACCAGGAGACAGGCGAGCGTCCACCGCCACCCTCTGTCCACCCCTCGACCGCAGGCAAGCCATGGACCACCCACAAGCGTCGCGCCCACTTCTCTATCCGCCATGCCGAGAGCACGCCAGAGCGTCGCAGACGACACGCGCACACACACCTCTCCTCACCTTCACCGCGCATGCCCGCACTCACCATGACCCTAGCTACCTCCTAGACATGCCCTTTTGCCGTTGCGCGACCCGTAGCCCCTGTACGCCATGTCGAACGCCGTTGTTCCCGCCTAGAGCACTGAACGTCCCCGACCATTCTCGACCGCCCCTTTCCGCACCATCAATCACACGATGACCACCCTGAAGCACCGCAACGAACCCTACCCTCAGCCATGCCGATAACCCCCTGTATCACCGTCACCGACGAGCCCGAACCATCCCGCTCTGTCCCTCTAGGCGGTGTAAAAATAGAGGCCACCCCAGCCTCAATTTGACACACCATTCCACTCCCCACTGCTCACAGAACCTCCCACACCTCTCCCCGGAGCAAGGTGAGCACCAGCCCACCGGAATTTAGCCAGAGTCCGCTGCTACAGAGGAAGAAGGAAGCCATCCCACGAGCTGCCATGACCGCACCTCGAACCGCCGTCAATGACAACTCCATTCGCCCCCATCACCGACCCTACTGGAGCCTAGGTGAGCCTCACACGACCCCCACCGCCGTGTTAGGGTTAGAATCTCGCCGGAGCTATTCGCCGGAGAGGACGAACCTCAGCCGTAGATCTTACTTCTAATCGTAGGGCTGAGATTGAAACTTACCATTTTGGTTAGAATGAGCCATTGACTAGTGGGACCCCCCTATCAGCAGCCTGCTGCGCCAGTGCGGTGCAGCTGGGCCGGCCCATTTAGTTTGCCGCGCAGAGCCCATCGATTCAAATAATCTTTTTCCATTTTAGTTAAATATAGATTCTCTCAGTAGATTCAAAAATCAATTCATAGAGATTCACTAAGCCAAATTGCATGATTCCAATTTTTTTAGAAAGGTATCCAAAATATGTATCCAAGCCTGTTGGATTCAAACCATTTGAAATTATAGATCACCTATAGTAAAAATAACAAGAAAGAGACTTTTCTAGCTTCAATCATTTTTCTAAAATCAACCATAAATGCTTTTGAGTTGATTCCAACTCTCAAAAATCACATTTAACAAGATCTATCTAGATATGTAAAAATATTTTGGTTTACTTACAGTGACATTGGACTAGTACTAAAATAATGATATATAGGCATTTCTAGTCACTTTAATTGTATTAAATAGTAATCTTAAACTTTATAAAATGTGACCACCACTTTAAATCATATTCCCAAGTATTAGACTATGTGGTGGTGACATGTGTCAACATGATCCCATATTAATTGGAGAATATTAAATCTTAAGTATTTTCAATGAGTAGAAATTACTTTTTCAAAATAAGATAAATAAAAGTAGGTCTTTATTTCATGTGATGATTGTGATGATGCTAGATCATCTAGTGTGAGCCTTTGTGTGCTAAATAGAAGGAGTTAAGTATTGTTTGGTGATTATGTACCTCGTATTCATTTATAGACATTAGTACCGACCCGGGATACGAGGAGGAGGAGTACTACCAAGAAGAAGAAGAAGAAGAAGAGAACTTCAACCACTGCACTACTCAAGGCAAGCTAACACTTGCAAGTTTCATATCCATGCAAGCCATCCTTGCAAGATAACCTATGCAAGATACCTTAGGCATGCTTTGGTTATATAACTTTGATTATACCAATCCCAAGTTTTACTTGGAGCTTTATTCTTTTACTTTTACCAAAGTTCTTTATTTTTAGTTAGTGCTTTGTGAGTATTGGAAAAATAGTACAAATACCATAAAGAGTATAAAACTAGGCCTAAGTAGCCATACTTAGATGTCATCAAAAGGCATAAAACTAGAGTTGGATAGTTACACTTCATTAGCACCCCTCATTAGTGAATACCCTCAACTTTAGTGGCTAGTGCTAAGAATAAAAGTTGATCACTTTAGATGGGAATACTTGGTGAAAATGATTATGAAAACATTGGAATGATGATTCATTCTATTGAAATGTTTTGACATGTGTTATGGACACAAAATGACTTGATGATGAAAATGTTGAGTCATGAGCCTTGGCCCTTTATAAAAACTGATGGTTGGGTTCAGATGCGATACCATTCCAATTTTACCGTACAACCACAATACCTGAATTGGGTAGGGCTTAACTGGAAGTTTATATTCCTTAGTATGGGTTCCCTCACGGAAAGAGGTTGAGCTGAGGCTACCTCGTGAGTGTGAATGTCCACCTATGCAGTGCCCAGGATGGCGGATGGCCATGGCTGGGAGGCCAAGCTCATAGGGGAGGTGCCTATACTAGAGTGTGTAATTGAAAGGTTAGGATTGATTATCCGCATACTAAGTATGATGATTCAGGGTTATCACTGACGGATGTATCGAATTTTGTGGTTAAAGTGTACCACCTCTATAGAGTGTCAAACTATTCGAATAGCTACGTCCGCAGTCATGGACATTTGGAGTGGCCATACTGTTCCGTTGTCAGATGTTTTCAAAATGACTGGTGAATTGACTATGACTTTGACTTGACCACAACAGGGTTGTGGATATGAAAAGTAGGATCCCACTTAGGTGATATAGAAAGTTAAATTAGTTTTCTTTACTTCTTAACTCAGTATGAAATAAACCTGGCTTTTTGCCAATAAACCTAGATCTTAAAATTCCTACTAGAACTACCTTACTTGATAGTGATAGTTTGCTAGTACTTAAAGAGTACTCATGGCTTTGTCCCTAGCTATTCCCGTGGCCAGACTATGAGGAGGACTACCAGGAAGATGGACAGCAAGAGGTCTATGACAACTAGGATCATCTCCCACCGTCAGCATTGCTTGTGACTCTGAAGATGGAGCCCCTACCATGTTTACTTTCTGCTGCTTTGATTGTACTAGGACTGGATCACAAAATCCCTTATTTGTAAGACCTTTATTATGGTTTGTAATGGATGATGTACTATGGTACCAATTCTGTTATGTCTCGCAAAAATGGTAATCCTGGGATTGCGAGGTATGGCATAACAGGCCTCTAGGATTAAAAATCCAGGTGTTGACATGGATCATACTTGACTGGACCCTCCTTTGGAGCTTTAATATGTTTTGTAAAATCTTTAACAACTTGCAACACAATATCTGAATCCAAAATAAAGTTCTTTAGATAATTCTTTAACATGGCCCTTTTTATTATAGTCATGAATACAATCATGCTCTATTTCTACGTATCCTTCACTTCCTAGACCAAAATTCCATGAAACTCTATGATCACGATTCTGTTAAGTAAAGACCAAGCTTTAGGTATAGGAAGATTCATAAAGGCTCCTTCCATGAAAGAGTCTAGTTCAATTTTATTTGGTTCCATTAAACCGCCATAGAAGATATGTTGTAAATACCATTCAGGCAAATCATGATGAGGACATAGTCGTAGTAAATCATCTTTAAATCTAATATAAGATCTTACTAGTCCTTCAGTAGAACGATTCTTCCAAGTCATTATAAGACGCCTGATTCCAAAATACTTTGACAATGGATAATATTTTGATAGAAATTCATAGGCTAGATTATCCCAAGTAGTAGTGGCTTTAGGGGGTAGAGATCTATACCATGAGAGAGCTGTACTTGTCAAAGTTTGACTAAAACCACATATATCTTTAAAACATGCAATATGCTCATATGGATCAGGATCTTCTTCATCTCTAGTAAATTGCTTCTTATGTAGAATACTAAATAGTAGAGGATTTATTTCAAACCCCCTTGTCTTCTCATTGGAGTTGTGTCTTTTATAAATATCATAGGGATCCCCAAAGTGGTTGAGTGGGTTGGCACTAGTCATATGCTCGAACTCTATCATGTCGGTGGAAACCTGTAACTCAAAACAAAATTTAGCAAGACAAAAATAAATAAGCAAAAACTAAAAGACCTACAACGCTTAGCTCCCAGGAAACGGCACCAGAAAATAGCTTGATGACTACAAGTGCACAGATTGTTTGTAGCTAGTTTCGAAATAAAGATATCGATCCCACAGGGAGCAGGAGTCTGAAGTCTAATAACTCTTGAAATAAATATTACAATAGAAATGCGAGATAAAGATCTAAGTGACAAGATAAAATTCGAGTATTGTATAAAAAGGTGTTTTTGGGTTTTGGGTATAAGAGCAATAAAGTAAAGTAAAACAACTGAGTACATAAAGTAAGTATCGCGTATGTAAGAGAGATTGGAACTGCAGTAGGGAAAAAGCGTTCTCAGGGAGTAGCGGATACAACACTAGTATTGTAAAGATCTAAGATAAAGATTATCATCATGAACATTCTCAACTATGTATGTGTGGGAGGAACTCCGTATTTGGACCAATAGGGAGCAACCGCTGCTCACATCATCCTCATAACCACATCAATCAGCAATCGACATCAATCGAATTACTGCGCTATTAAGGGACGTAATCCCGTAGGACGTATCCCATGGCATGAGTAGTGTTCCGTGAGTTTCCTTGGTTTCCCAAGTTGATATGTAAGGGGTGCCAACAACTTTATAGTCACTGTAAGTGCTAGCACGCCTCTGTCTACCAACAAGTAGTTTCCTCCATCAAGTCCCCACAAGAGGCAAATATTGAGAGGTCGACTTCTCTCAACATCAAGATGTAGAAAATCTAACACATGGTCACAGCGATGAATCTCATAATAGACTTTATCTTATTTCAATCTCATAATAGGGTTTCTCCATCTCCCTAAGAACTAATGATATACTCAGACATGGAGGCAATCAACATCATGGCAATGGTAATGAAAACAATCATAGATGAATAACACTTGTATAAATCCACAACGAGTATAGGAACTACACCAAGATCTAGACAAGATGTAGATGGGATGGATGGAGATGGTGGTGATGTAGCGGTGGATGATGAAGATCGATGCCTTAGCCTCCTGGATCTGCGCAGGGCGAAGATGGATCCTTGGCGGATGAGTTCCCCCTCCAGATGCCTTCTACAGGTGAGGTTTCTGCGATTTCTGGGTGTTTTGTATGTCGTCTCCTCGAACCAATTGCATGGGGTGAAACTATTTGACAAGGCGGAGGCGGCACCAATAAGCTATATGGCCGGAAAAGTTGATCCGGTCATATAGTTGGTCGTTGGACTCTCTGCCTCCTTTGTTCTCTTCTGGTTTTCTTCTGGTATTATTAATATTTCACAAATAAGCGATTTACGTTGTTTTTGACTCCTTTTCTTCGTAGTACAACTGCTCCAAGAATTGTATCCATTGGATCCATCATCTATCCTGATCCTGGTGAAAATAGACATAAAATGTGCACGCAAACACCGCAAAATACCAAGATCCTACATCTACAATGCAAAATAATAATATAAAACATGATGCAAATATGCACTCATCAGCTACCTACGACTAGGGTTTTGGGCACCTCTCCACGTGGACGGCACAAAATGAGAGAGAGAGGGGAAATGGGGTGGGTAGATAGAGGATGTCTCCGTGGTTCTTATCCTCGACTGAACAGCAGTGGCGGGCATCACAACGCGAGGGAGATTGATGACACGTGCGCTACCAGGCAGCAGCTTCGAGGAAGAAGAAAAGAGAAAGGCGCCGAAGGGGTATGGGCCGGACTCGGCTGCACAGGCTGCTAGCTTGCGCGCGTGAGCGACAAGGAGAGAAGAGGAGAGATGGGCCGGTCTGCTGCGACTCTGCTGTGTTTTTTTAACAAAACCCTTTTCTATTTCTATTTCTCCTTTTACCTTTTATAAAACCATTTCAAATCTGTTTTCCCAATTCAAAAATATGAGAAGGTTTTTTTAGATTAAGGAAATATAGTAGGGACCCTTAACAGTTTGGGTTCCATGTATTTTGTAATTTTTGAAATTCAAAAGTATTTGAATGGATTTTCAAGAGATAGAGGGGGAAATATCTAGGGTTTAGAGTTTTTCATTTTCTTACTTGCATTTTTATTTTATCTTAGCAAAAGATGATGCTCATGATGCACAAACCAAAACCCTAATTAGCATTAGCTAAAACTAGGATGTTACATATCTATCCCCCTTACGAGAATCTCGACCCGAGATTCTAAAGGTCGGAAGGGAGAAGGAAAC
The DNA here is from genome assembly GCA_916181665.1 of Avena sativa. Taxonomy (NCBI): domain Eukaryota; kingdom Viridiplantae; phylum Streptophyta; class Magnoliopsida; order Poales; family Poaceae; genus Avena; species Avena sativa. The sequence continues at coordinate 421,874,148 of OV702291.1, read as the reverse complement.
ATGGTCACTCTAAGGATAAGAGTGAAACACGTAGAGTATCTCATGGTCAACTCATGAAGGAGGTGTTCAGAAATAACTCGGAGATGACGACATGAAACACGTCAAGGTAGCGGAGGAAACAAGAGGAGATGGTTTCAAGTTGTTTAGATAACTGGTCTTCGTAAGTCGTACCATGTATGAACATATTCATGGCTTTCAAACAAGATGACCAAGGTCATGGCCATATCTTTGCCATAGTTTATGATAACATGTCTGTACTTGGTATGTTGGTGCATATTGGAATTTCAAGCATCATTTACAAAGTGAGCTTCCAAATTTTAAGTTATTTAGAATTTTCAATGTGACAACAATGGTTTTTTGTTGTTAAGCAATTACAAAGTATATGGCTCAAGATACGAATGGTTGTGTTAATATTAATTTAATTTTGCAACTTTCTTATATTTATTGGGACTAACCTACTAATAGTTCAAAAAGTGTAGAATTTCTTGATTTCACACTTTCTTGTGTAGGAATTGCACAAATATGGAAGGAGATTGCTCATTATGGTGAAATTTTGAGTTTTCTGAAATATGTCCCTGCAAAACAATTTTTGAAGATTGCAAAGAAAGTGTTGATGATGTATTAAAATGGAAAAAGTCAAAAAATGACATTTGTTGAAAACTGCTAATATCGATTGATACAAAATTCACTCCAAATAGAGACTGGACGTGGCCTCAAGACCCCAATTACTGCGGGGTATAGAAGCAGTTCCTGGATTTCGAAAATTTGTGATGTGATTGACTCAAACTCTTTCCATACTTGATGGTTTCGGCCAAATCACGATTTTATGGGCTCATAAAGGATAGAGGGGAGTCCAAGGAAATTTATAGAGGTGACAAAAATCCCTTAGATAAAAGAGGCATCCATCCCATGGCCTAAATTACATCTCCACCACTATATATTGAGGGGAACCCCTACTTTTGGAATCAGGAGGCGCATGAAGCTGTGGAAGAGGAGGGTGATTCCCACAAAGGAGTTTGGAGGGTCTCTAAGCTTTCTATGGACCTCCTGAAATAACTTGTCACTGAAGGATACCTCCCTTCGGTGGAAGGCTTGGTATGGCGACCGGCACCGGCCGGCGAGGTCACCCCTTCTCCCCAAGTCGGAGAGAAGGTGACGAGGGTTTAACTCGTCAATGCCCATTGTTATGGACTTGGGTTTTGGAGAAGGAGGGAGCGCTGGAGACATCTATCGGCTAGCAAACAAGCACACATGGGACAAAGGATTTACCCAGGTTCAGGCCTCGTAGAGGTCCCTACTCCTGCTTGTCTGCTCGTGGAATTATCGAAGGAGTCGAAAGTTACAGTGGTGCGCAGATGCAATCTGGCAAGGGTTGTGGAAACTAGGGTTGCGTGTGTCCTCCTGGCCGCCCCCTCCTAGCCTTTATATAGATAGGCTAGGTCTCGGGTAGAAGGTCGAGTCGGTTACAAGTTAGGGTTTTCCCCTTCAAACTTTCTATCTTTAGCTTCTTCTTGTCCTTCAAGCAATCGAGAGTCCGTAGGTTACTCGAGTCCCTCTATCCGGCCCTTGGTGACACCGTGGGCTTGTATGTATTTGGACCGTATATACCAAGATCGAGTACCTGTAGGGTATACCCATGTCAGTAGCCCCCGAGTGTCCAGTGGAATCGCAGATTCGACTGGGGACTTTTTGAAGCCTTCGAGTGCCTAACTGAGTACATTTCGATTGCTTTTATTTGTGTCATAGGGATTGTTGATATACATGCCTGATATAACTGAAGTATCGGTATGAGTTAACCACCTTAGGGTGAAACAACGCAATCTACTCAAATTCGAGTCCCTGGACACGAATCCGGAAAAGTGCTGGTGTAATTCGACTCAGGCCGTGGAGGTCTTACAGGAGTCGAATTCCAGTTATATGGGTGTGAGCACTTGACGCGTCCGTCAAGGCATGTTCATCGTTCCTGTAGGAACGGATATGTTTCTGGTAGTGCGCAGTTAAATGTGTTTCTAGGCCTTATTCAGGTCTTACCTTCACGCCGTAGGCATGGCATCCGAATTTTTTATCATCACGGAGACAATTCGGGTAACCCAGGAGACGCAGTCTCTTTGTAGGGGAAAAATTATGAGGCGGTGTCGCCATGAGTTTGGAGTGTGGATGCTATCAACACATAGTTTTTTGTACAAATAATCATAGGGTGCGCGACCAGCGCTCCCTATGGGAGTAGCCCCCGAGTGCCAGGTTGAGTCGAAGACTCAGGCAGGGACTAAAGAATTTTTGCAACTGTTTGTTTCAGTCGATGACTCAGGCAGGTACTAAAACACTTTTGCGACTGCTATCGTCTTTTGCCTGCTTGTTTCAGTCAATGACTCAGGCAGGTACTAAAATACTTTTGCGACTGTTGTTGTCTTTTGCCTGCTTGTTTCCGGTGCTCCCTATGGGAGTAACACATGTCCATAATCGAAATGTGTTTCAAGTGGTTGGGTTTGCTTTTGTGATTGTTCGTGTTCCTGCAACAAGAAAAAGAAAAGTCGTAGGGTGCACGGCCAGCGCTCCCTATGGGAGTAGCCCCCGAGTGCTTGGTGGAGTCGAAGACTCCAGCAGGGACTAAAAATAGTCGAAGTTTTCCACTGCATAGCCTTGGTGACGTCAGTGCTGACGCTTGTATGACCTTAGTTGCCCGCGTGAGCGATTTTGACGGGACGTGACGATCGGTGGGTCCCACTTTCTGACTTTGATTTGACTGGGCGTGCGTAATCTTATTTTTAACTGTGCCTCCTCGATTTCCACGCGTAATGGTAGAAGTGGGGGACGGTTCGCGCTTCCTCTTCTCCACGTGTCCAACACGATGCGTGCCACGCGTCCAATAGGGTTTTTGTCAGCCGTTGGATTGCATCTCCCAGGGGTTAAGTAGCAATGCTGCGTCGGTAATTTCCCATCTGCGCTCTTTCTTCCTTGCTGCCATCGCCATTGCTGTTGCTTTTCTGCTTTCCCCTGCGCCCATCTTCTCCATGACGCTGGACCAGCTCCGTTCGTTCCCGAGCTACTTCCTTCGCTCACATCGCCGCCGTGCAATGTGGAAGAAGAAGGAAGGCACTATCGTTGATTCCGCGGCCACCGTTCCTGCGGCGAAGAAGAAAGGTGGCTCCGCTGCTGCGGGCACTAGCACCGCCGCCGGCGGGAAGAAGAAGGTCGCGGGCACCTGTGTGACCAATGGCGCATGGCACCCCTCTATCATCAAGGCGTCGGATCTCCGTCTTCTTCGCCAAGATAGAGTTATCTCTGTGGCAGTCGCCGATGCGCGCGTCCCCAGTGGTGAGACCATTCCTACTCCTCCCGCTAGTTTTCGAGTGATGTTTCTTGCATTCATCATTCGTGGTCTTTCCTTGCCTCTTCACCCCTTTCTTAGGGGTCTTCTTTGTTTCTATGGGCTCCAGCTCCATCAGCTGTCCCCAAATTCGCTCCTCCACATTACTTGTTTCATCACTCTCTGCGAGTGCTGGCTCGGAATCGAGCCACACTTTGGTCTTTTCAAGCGCATCTTTAAATTGAAGCGTCAGTCCACATCTGGCTCTTTAGTTTATGACGTAGGTGGTAGCGGAATCCACGTCAACCCATCCGCCACCTACTTCGATATCAAGCTTACCAAGTCCGTCCAGGGATTGAGGGACAAATGGTTCTATGTTCACGACCAGAAGGCCAAGGACGAGCACTTTGGACTCGCGCCTTTCGATCCCGCAACTCCCTGCAAGAAGATGCGTTCTTGGAAGAACGTGATCATGCCTTCCGAACTCACGGAGACAGACGTGCTATATCAGTGCGTCTGCGACCTCGAGAGTCGCATAGGCGCAAAAGAGGGAGGCTGCGCCCTTGTCAGGACTTGGCTGTGTCTTCGCGTTCAGCCTCTCCAGGCCAGGGTCCATCCCATGTTTCAATGGGGTGGCGCTGATGATGCCACTCGCGTGTCTGTTGATGGCATGTCCGCGAGTGAGGTAGATAAGAGGGTACGACTGGTCACGAAGTACACCCTCGAGGATGTGCTTCCGAACGAGCCAGTCGTTCTTCCTTTCGATGCTTCGAATCCCCCTCCTGAGGTACAGTTGTGCTACGTAGTAGCTTATTTTCTCGATTGCGTTTTCTGTTGCTTATCTGTAATGTTCGCTGATCTTTACTGTTTGAATGCAGGAGTGGGTGGTGTCGCCTTATATGCCTCCCCTCCCTAAGGGGATTATTCCTCGTGAAGCTTTGGAAGAGGACGAGTCTGAGTCGACTGTCCCTTCCGATGTGGAAGAGGAAGCCCCCGAGTCCGAGAGCCCGGATACTCGCAAGCGTTCGCGTAGCAGGGATTCTGACGCGTCGACTCCTTCAACTCTAGGAGGCACGGCTGTTGGCGCGGAGTCGCCAATTCCTGCCGTTCCTGTGAAGGCTGTGGCACTGTCTCCTCGCAAGAAGATGCGATTGCCCAAGGAGTCTTCGTCGGAGTTGGCGGAGTCTTCGAGTGCGAGGGATGACTCCTGCTCGCTGTAGGCAACTACGCATGGCGCTTTGTATCGTACCTCGGCGGGTAGTACTGCCTCTGCTCCGTGTACCATAAAGAATGGTGTGTAGTCGCTGGCGCTGTTTGGAGTTGTACGCAGGCTCCAGAGTACGGATTGCAGTTTGTTTGGCCAGCAGCCCGCGGCTTGTTCGAGTGGTCGGAGGAGTCGCTTCTTGATGCCGCTGTAGACGAGCCCGTTTTCCTTTTCCACCTGACCGTTGGTCTGTGGGTGTGCTACTGAGGCGTAGCTGATGTTGATCCCCAGGTTCTCGTAGAATTCTTGGAACTCCTTGGATGTGAAGTATGTTCCATTGTCGGTGATGATGCTGTGCGGCACGCCGAAGCGGTAGACGATGGACTCGAAGAACTTGATTGCGCTTTGCCCTGATTGCTTGGTCACTAGCATGGCCACGATCCACTTGGTGAATTTGCCGACTGCGACCAAGAGGTAGACGTAGCCTCCTTGCGAGGACCTTGGAAGTTTGCCAACCATGTCCAATCCCCACTGGGCGAAGGGCCAAGCCAATGGAATAGGCCGTAGTTCTACGCCTAGTGCGTGTGGCTTGTCCGCGAATCGCTGACAAGCGTTGCACTTTTGGACTATATCCTTGGCGTCACGCATGGCCGTGGGCCAGTAAAATCCAGCTCGTAGAGCTTTGGCAACGAGGGCGCGACTGCCGGCGTGGTGCCCGCTGGTCCCTTCATGGATGTCGAGGAGGACTGCTCTTCCATCGTCTAGGGAGACGCATCGTTGTAACACGCCTGTGATGCTGCGTTTATACAGTTCACTGTTGATAACGGCGAATGCCTTGGAGCGTCACGCGATGTGTCTTGCGTCTGTTGGGTCGTCCGGTAGGCGCTTGCTCAGGAGGTACGTAATGTACGGCTGCGTCCAGGATTGTTCGATCATCATGACGCTCATTGGTCCCTCGAGTCCTGTGTCGAGCTCCAAGTCATCGAGTGTCATTGGCTCATTGGGTGGCGTAGCCCCCGAGTCCGTTGTTGCGCTTGTTTTCTTGTCTGCGGCCTTTGGCTTGATGGAGCGTTCGCATATGCGCTCAAGAAATACCCCAGGTGGTGTGGGTGCGCAGGTGGAGCCTATGTTGGCGAGCGCGTCCGCCTCCTCATTGCTTTCGCGACCCATGTGTCGCAACTCGCAACCATCAAAGTCTCCTTCAATTGTGTCGTAGAGGTCGCGGTATGCGATCATGTTGTCGTTCAGTGCGTCGCACTCGTGCATTGTTTGGTTGACGACCAGCTTGGAGTCGCCATATATGATTAGCCTCTTTGCGCCGCAGGCTTTTGCCATTCTCATCCCGTGTAACAGGGCCTCGTATTCAGCCTCATTGTTTGAGGCTGTGAACTGCATTCGTAGGACGTATTTCAGCTTGTCCCCTTGAGGCGATGTCAGTATAACACCTGCTCCTGCTCCGTCTTTCCGCTTGGACCCATCGAAGTGCATTGTCTAGAGGTAGGACATATCTGGCTTGTCCGGGAGCTGGTTTTCCATCCAGTGCACGAGGAAGTCCGGGAGGACTTGCGACTTGATTGTGTCGCGCTTTTCATACGTGATGTCTCGTGGAGACAATTCGATTCCCCAAAGCGCGACTCGCCCTGTGGCGTCAGGGGTATTGAGGATATGTCCCAATGGGGCGTCGTTGACTACCACGATTGGGTGTTCCTGGAAGTAATGGCGCAGTCGCCGGCCGGTCATAAAGACGTCGTACGCCAGCTTCTGGTAGTGCGGGTACCACTGTTTTGTTGGCGTGAGGACCTCGCTGAGGTAGTATACTGGGCGTTGTACGCCGTGGACCTTGTTTTCCTCGGCCCGTTCGACGACGAGCACTGTGCTAACAACTTGGTTGGTGGCGGAGATGTACAACAGCAGTGGTTCCCTTTCTCGTGGAGTTACCAATACTGGCGAGGTGGATAGCAGGCGCTTGAGGTCTTCGAATGCTTCTTGCGCTTCATTGGTCCACTCGAATTTGTCAGCTTTGCGGAGGAGCTGATAGAAGGGCAGTGCCTTTTCTCCCATTCGACTGATAAATCGACTGAGGGCCGCGATTTTTCCGGCTAGTTGCTGAACGCCTCTTATGTTCTTTGGCTTCTCCATGGCCAGTATGGCCTTTATCTTTTTCGGGTTTGCCTCAATCCCTCTCGCGGAGATGAGATACCCGAACAACTGCCTAGAGGGTACGCCAAAGGCGCATTTGTCCGAATTGAGCTTTATCCAGTAACGATCGAGATTGGTGAAGGTTTCGCGCAAGTCGTCGATTAGAGAGGCTTCTTCCTTGGTTTTGATTACTTTGTCGTCGACATAGACTTGGATGTTGCGACCTAGTTTCTCTTTGAGGCAAGCCTGCATGCACCGCTGGTACGTAGCTCCTGCGTTTTTTAGCCTGAAGGGCATTGTGTTGTAGCAGAACACACCGAAGGGCGTTGTAAACGCGGTCTTCTCCTGGTCCTCTTCCTTCATTCGAATTTGGTTATAGCCTGAGTAGGCATCAAGGAAGCAGAGGCGCTCGCATCCAGCAGTGGAGTGGATGATTTGATCAATCTGTGGTAGCGGGAAGTGATCTTTTGGGTAGTGCTTGTTTAAAGAAGTGAAGTCCACGCATATCCGTAGGATATCCGTGTCCTTTTTTGGTACCAGCACCGTATTGGCGAGCCAAGTGCTTTCCTTGATCTCGCATATGAATTTGGCCTCGAAGAGTCTGTTGATCTCCATTCCGACTGCTTGTGCCCGTGGCTCAGACAGTCGCCTGATTATTTGCTTGACTGGCCTTGCATCGGGTTTGACGTTGAGTGCGTGCTCGGCGAATTCCCTGGGAACTCCTGGCATGTCCGCAGGACACCAGGCGAAAATTTCCTAGTGCTCACGGAGGAATTCAACGAGCGCGAGTTCCTATGCGGGACTCAAGTTGTTGGCGATGAGGGCCGTTTTAGCGGGATCTGATGGATGGACCTGCACCTTCTTTGTGTGCACAGATGAGTCGAAGGAGAGGTCAGGTGAGCTTGGCCTACTCAGGGGGGGCAGACTGTTGTCTGTCGTTTCCTTCAATCGCGCGAGCTCCTCCTGCATGCCGAAGGACTGGGAGATTCTATTGAATTCCCTGTCGCAACTGTCAGATCGCTCGAAGCTCCCGTTTATCATGATGACGCCATTGGGACCTGGCATTTTCATCTGCAGGTAGTGGGGTAATGCCATGAACCTAGCGAACGCGACGCGTCCAAGGATGCAGTGGTATTGTGAGGGCCAGTCGACGACCTCAAAGTCGATGCGCTCGCGCCGGAATTTCCTTGGCGTGCCGAATATGACGTCGAGGTTGATTTTGCCCAAGGGGTATACGCCTTTCCCTGGGACGATGCCGTGGAACATTGTGTCCAATGCCTCCAAGAAGGTTAGAGGGATCCTCATTGCTCGCAAGGTACTCGCGAATATGAGGTTGATGCCGCTTCCGCCATCCATGAAGACGCGACTCATGTCGAAGCCTCCAATTTGTGCCTCGAGTACGAGGGGGCAATGACCTGGGCGAGGTACTTGAGGCGGGTGGTCACGTTTGTCGAAGGTAATGCATGACTCACTACCACTGAGGTACTCAGTGGTGGATGGTGGCAAGTGCGTGGAAAAATTGACTTGGCGAGTGATGGCCTTCTGCACCCTATTGGAGGGGCGCCCTTTTGGATCATCATGGTACCCATGGCCCGTGGGTATGGTTCACCTCCGTGGTGCTGGTCCGGTGCCGCTCCGTTCGGGGGTGGCCCAGGTGGTGGTGGTGGTGCGCCATGTGCCATGGTGCCTGGAGCGGCTCCGTAGCCTCTTTCAACTGCATTGCGGTTCATCCGAACCAATCCCTCATGTAGCTTGAGGAACTCGCGGCAGTACTTAAGGAGGTGGCTGAACTTTCTCTTGCCATCATGCTTGTCGATGTAGAAGTGTACCGTGCATGGTCCAGACAGTTTGTCCTCGATGGAGGTCGCGGGTGCTTCATCGCGAGTGCGGCGTTGCCACACTTGCGTGGTTTTCCCGGAGTCGCGGTACCCGCCGCTGCGGTATCCGCTGTTTCGGTTATCGTCGCGTCTATCGGCGTAGCCGGCTGCGACCATGTTGACGTCATCGCGATCGTCGTAGACGCGCATGCGACGCTTACTCCGGCAGTCGCGTCTTCGTTCAAGTTCTGCCTCCTCGTCAGAGTGAACGCGGTTCTTCACCGAATCTTCTCCATCAGCCCACCGATTCGCGATCTCCATCAGGTGGTCTATGGTCTGGGGCTTTGAGCGGCCTAGTTCCTCCCTGAGTTCCATGCGGCGGACAACACCGTTGAATGCATCAATCGCGCGGTCTTCCGAGATGTTCTCCGCGGAGTTCTTGATGATGGACCACCTTTGGATGTAGGAGCATAGCGATTCGCCAGATCTTTGCTGGCAGCATCTTAGTTCTTCGATTGAGGCGGGGCGTTTGTACGTGCCCTTAAAGTTGCGCTCGAAGCTGTAAACCAGCTCATCCTAGCTGCGAATGGATCCGCGTGGGAGGTTATTGAGCCATGCCCAGGAGGCGCCCTGCAGCTGTAGCTGCAAGCATTGCATGGCAGTACTTCGACTGCCTCCATGTAGTCTGACGGAGGAGATGTGATCCTCCAGCCAGATCTTGGGGTCCTGCAGACCGTCAAATTTCGAGTTCACCGATGGGAGTTTGAACCCTTTAGGCATTCGCTTTTGCCTGATGGATCTGCTAAAGCATTTGGCACCGCAGAGCTCCCCATCTTCTTCTTCTGAGTCAGTCAACCGAGCACGTTCATCGTGTGCATCATAGTCGCGATCGTGTCGTCGTGAACGGCGGCGCCTAGACAGGTCGTGACGGTCATCACTGGACGAGGGCGAGGAGTAGCGCTTTGCTAATTCTTTGCCCTTTTTCGGGTCTGGTACCAGTTCCTTGTCGAGGGCGGCCTCGATTAGCCCCAGGCCCGCGATCGTAGATCGGTGCATGGCCGTTCAGGGATCTCCCGCCGGTGGCTGGTTATTGAGAAGGTACATGGTGGCCGCTGTCACCGCGGCTTGTGGTGTCCTGGGAACCATGTTGCCTCTCGTGTCGACTGTCATAGAGCCAAAGTCGAGGACTTTCGCGGCTTCTATGCGTTCTTGTTCGGTGAGGTGAGCCATCCGCGATTGCCTTTTCCTGGCGAGGTGCTCGTTGCCTCTTGAGGAGGATCCTCCGTAGGAGGAGAGCCCAGCGCGACGAAGGCTCGACTCGTCCGCCGCCTTTTTACGCGCCTCGAGTTGTGTGATTGCTTTTTTTTGGCGCTTGAATTCCTCTTTTAGGAGCCAGTGGTAGCCCATCAGCAGTTCCTGCGGGGACCCGAAGGGTAGAGGTGCACCTCGTAGGGCTTCGCGGCAGCGTTCCCACTCTTGCTCGGTGAGCCTGATCATGACGCGTTCGCCGGTTGGCTCGTTGATTATGCTAGGAGGTTTGACTGCTCCTCCATTGCCACCGTTGCCGCCGTTGGCGGTGTTGGGCGGGTCGGTGCCATTGCCGGTGTTACCACCGTTGCCGCGATTGGGTGGATCGGTGCCGTTACCGGTGTTGCCACCATTACCGCGGTTGGCGGAGGTGTCGCCCGCGTTGATGACGGCGCACATGAAGTGATTTGGGAAGCTGTTGCTTCCACAACTTTTAGATCCGGAACCGTGGGTTCCATCTTCAGTGGCCAGATCGCTTAGATCGGAGTCGTGACTGCTGTCGCTGACCATGTTCCCAACTACCGCCGGAGCATTGAGCTCACTGAGGGTGCCGATCGATGGAGGGAAACATGATGCTGGGGCAATCGCCGGTGCCGTCGGCTGATTGGGCATGTGAAGCGTGCCCATCTGACCAACTTGGAAGCAGAAGCTCCCAATCGCCAGGCTGATTCCGTCGCCCACGGACTCGAAGGCCGGGCGAGTAGCCGGCGTGTGGACGGTGAAGTCGAAGGCGCTGAAAAGCTGGCGAATCTCCGATGTTGCAGAGTTGTAGATCGCGTTTGATGGGGCCGAAGAAACCGCAACATCAGCACTCCCAATTCCCACAGACGGCGCCAATTGACGAGGGTTTAACTCGTCAATGCCCATTGTTATGGACTTGGGTTTTGGAGAAGGAGGGAGCGCTGGAGACATCTATCGGCTAGCAAACAAGCACACAGGGGACAAAGGATTTACCCAGGTTCAGGCCTTGTAGAGGTCCCTACTCCTGCTTGTCTGCTCGTGGAATTATCGAAGGAGTCGAAAGTTACAATGGTGCGTAGATGCAATCTGGCAAGGGTTGTGGAAACTAGGGTTGCGTGTGTCCTCCTCGCTGCCCCCTCCTAGCCTTTATATAGATAGGCTAGGTCTCTGGTAGCAGGTCGAGTCGGTTACAAGTTAGGGTTTTCCCCTTCAAATTTTCTATCTTTAGCTTCTTCTTGTCCTTCAAGCAATCGAGAGTCCGTAGGTTACTCGAGTCCCTCTATCCGGCCCTTGGCGACACCGTGGGCCTGTATGTATTTGGACCGTATATACCAAGCTCGAGTACCTGTAGGGTATACCCATGTCAGAAGGTATACCTCAAAGCTTAACTGGTATGCAGCGTCTCCCTCCCAGTCTCCGACTTCCTCCTTGAAGTCCTGAAGCACTTCTGGGTTCTCCCTCACAATCTTTCTCCCAATAGCATCCTAGTACTTAGCAATTTCTTAGCTTTGTACGAAGGATACCTAGGGATCAAGCCTAGGTTAGATTTATTTATCTATTTTTTCACCATTAAGAGAGGTTCCAAAGAATCCAAGGATGAACTGCGGAACTATGGAACCATTAGCTTCAAGGTCCGTCCTAACCGATGGTTCCCCGACATCGTGGGCCACGAGTCTTGCAAAAACTGGCAAATGACATATTTCAATGGCCTAGATATACCTTTGGCTGGCTACGAAGACTCGTACCCTGACTTTGTCGATGGAGCCGCCACCGAGGCCCCCACCTGGAGATCCCAAGGCCCCTTCTGTTTGACGACAAAGCCTCTCAAACCATAAGCGGATATAATGTCTTGTTGACAGAGGGCTAACTGGACTGGACCTAGACATGTGCTGGTTCACAAGGCAGATCCAACCTCTACATCACCATGCCGAGCAGATGCACAAATACTCCAAGAGGAGGAATGACCCCATGCGGATTTCCGAGGACAACTTCTCCAAGGACTCCGTCAATCTTTGGCTAAAGGACATCGTCAAGGTGAAGGACCAGAAGCATGGCTTCAACATCACATTTGACATGTATGAATGCGGTAAACGCCTAGAGGTAACTATGTTTCCTTCATTGCTTTTATATGTCCTCTATGGTTTTCGACTTGGGCTTACAACTCATCTGACATGCTCTTTGCCTCACTAGCTAGCAACCTTGGCAGCAGATCTGATGGCCTCCCAAGTGTAGGATCCAAAGCTGAAGGATGTCCAAGTCATGTCTGATGATGGTACGTCCAAGGATCATCTAGCTCCGGTGGCGCGGAAGCGGAAGAGCTCAACCTCTAATGCTACTTCTGAGGGCAAGATGAAAAAAACAGAGAATGGAGTCTCCAAGAAATCCACTGCCTCCTTAGAGGTGGAGAAGAAGAAGTCCACTGATACCTTCAATCCCGGATTATAGATGTAGTATAGCTTCTTTTTCCCTAGTAGACCTAGGTTATCGAATCCTCAGGAAGCAAATGCACAATGGAGTTACTTTAACAGACCTTCAGGAGTTTTAGAATTCCTTTTGTGTTTTTACCGGACCAATAGCTTGCGTCTTTTTGTTGTTGTCGATGGTGGAGAGAGGTGTTGGAGATATGCCCTAGAGGCAATAATAAATGTAGTTATTATTATATCTTTGTGTTTATGATAAATGCTTACATTCATGCTGTATTAGTATTAACAAGGAAACATTAATACTTGTGTGATTTGTAAACTTAATTTGAAGTCCCTAGTAAAGCCTCTATATAAATACTAGCTTGTTGGTTAATAGATGATTGTGGTTTCCCTATCATGAACATTGAGATGTTATTAACAACAAGATCATATCGTTAGGAGAATGATATGATGGACATACTCCTATAGATAAGCATAGCATAAAGATCAAGTCATTTTAATAGTTCAATTGCTATATGCTTTCTGATACATAGTAATCTGATTCCTTCGACCATGAGATCATGCATATCACCTTTACCGGATGGATGCTTTGATGACATCAAACACCACACCGTAACTGGGTGGCTATAAAGGTGGCATTGAGTGTTCGGAAAGTATTGGTTGAAACACATGGATCAAGAGTAGGATTTGTCCATCCATATGACGGATAGATATACTCTGGGCCCTCTCAGTGAAATGTCATCCAATTAGCTTGCAAGCATGTGACTGGCTCACAAGGGATCACATATCACGGGAACGAGAAAAGAGTACTTATCGGTAACGAGGTTGAACTAGGTATGCAGAGATACCGTCGATCATAACCTCGGATAAGTAACATATCGTGAGACAAAGGGAAATTGATATCGTATGTAAGTGGTTCATTCGATCGCAAAGTAATCGTAGAAATATGTGGGAGCCATATGAATTTCCAGATTCCTCTATTGGTTATTGTTCGGAGAAGTGTCTCGATCATGTCTGCATAATTCACGAACCGTAGGGAGACACACTTAAGGATTCGACGTTGTTTGAGTAGTTATGGAATGATGAGAAAGAGACCGAATGTTGTTCGGAGTCTCGGATGGGATCCGGGATATCACGAGGAGATCCGGAATGGTCCGGAGAATAAGATTCATATAAGGAAAGTCCCGTTTCGGAGTTGGGGAATGATTCCGGTGTTTTCATCGGGAATGTTCTAGAATGTTCCGGAATGTCCGGCACTCCGGAGGGGAAGGGTACATGAATGTGTCATTGCAAGTTGGAATGTTTGCATCATGTACTAGGTGTCATCGCTGTCCAAAATAAAGGGTTTATTCAAATCCTAGTTTGAAAAGTCAAACGGCAAGTTTTGGAAAGAGGAGGAGAAGGGGAAACCGAGTTGGGGAGGGAGTCCCTCCTCCCCAAGCCGGCGCACCACCCAAGCCGAGTTGTGGAGGGACTCCACTCCCTCCCCTTGGCCGCCGGCCCTCCACCTATATAAGGAGGGGCAGGGCTCCCTCCTAGCACACACAAGTTCTCTCCTCCAAACCCTAGATTGGCGCCACTACCTCCTGCAGCTGCTGCCGCCTCCCAAGGTTGCCCTAGCCACCGACTTGGGGTACCCCAAACCCTAGCCGCCGGCTCTAGCACCTCCTCCTTGGTGTGTCTAAACCCTAGAACACCGAGGAGCTCTCTCATACTCCACCATACTCGCTCCGGCTTAAGGCGAAGCCCTGCGAGATCTCCCCTCTACTTCCGGTACCACGCCGTTGTGCTGCCGGAATCGCGAGGAGAGTGCTACAACCTCCGCTGCCTGCTGGAACAAGGGAGAGGAAGGTCTTCGTCGAGTACCGAACGTGTGACCGACTGCGGGAGCGCTGCCGGAACGCAGCGCCAGAAGGATCGTCTACGCGATCTTGTGATCGGAAAGAGTACGACTACATCACCCACGAGAATCCGCTCTCGTTAAACACTTTGGAATCTTCGAGGGTGAGTTATTCCATCGACTCATTGCTACAATCTAGTAGATAGATCTTGTCTTGTTTGTTTGTATGCGGTAGAAAATTTTTGTTTTCCATGCTACGAAACCCTACAGTGGTATCAGAGCCGTGTCTATATGTAGATCTGTTGCACGAGTAGAACACGATGGTCATTGTGGGCGTTGATGCTTTTATTATCGATTGCTTCTTGTGTACTTTGCATCTTGCGGGATGTTGGGATGAAGCGGCCCGGGCTAACCTTACATGACATCGTTCATGAGACTTGCTCCACGCTTTACATGCAACTTGTATTGCATAAGTGGCTTTGCGGGTGCCTGTTTCTCCTAGCATAGTTAAAATCCAATTTACAACGGGTGATTAACAATACTGGTATCAATGTTGTGGTTCTTGTTCGTAAGTTAGAACGACACTTATTGAAAGCCCCAAACCACGTAAAACATGCAAAGAAAGTAGAGGCGTCTAACTTTGTTTTGCAGGGGTGTGCTGTGATGTGATATGGCTATGATTGTGATTATATTTGATGTATGCAATGTTCCTTATTGTAAGTTGGCAACCGGCAGGAGCCATATGGTTGTCTTTAATTTATGTTAAGACCCGCGTGTCTATTCAAAGTAGTTGTAATAGTTGAAGCTGGTGGACGACAACCATGGAGAAGCGTCATTGACCTTGATGCAATGCCGGTGATGATGGAGATCATGTTCGTGCTAGAAGATGGAGATCGGAAGCACAAAGAAGAAAGTCCATATCATATCACATATTATGAATTGCATGTGATGTTAATCCTTTATGCATCTTGTATTGCTGAGTAGACAACGGTAGCATTATAAGATGATCCCTCATGCACATGAATTTCAAGTCATAAAGTGTTCACCCTTAGTTAGCACCGTTGCTAAAGCTTGTTGTTTCGAAGCACCACGTGATGATCGGGTGTGTTAGATTCCGCAAGTGTATACAACATGAGCAAGCCAGATTTGCTCATGCGGAAACTAAGGTTTGATCTTGACGAGCCTGGCATGTACAAACATGGTCTCGGAACACGGATCACCGAAAGGTAAAGCATGAATCATATAGTAGATATGATGAACATGTTGATTGTTCGCCATTGAAACTATATCAACTCTCGTGATGATCGGTGTTGATGTGGTGGATTTGGTTCGTGTGATCACTAAAACAATGTGAGGGATATTGTTTTGAGTGGGAGTTCACCTAGATTAATTTAATATTAATTTGAACTCAATTTGTCATAAACTTAGTCTAAACTATTGCAAATATGTTGTAGATCAATGGCAGCCCCAACCATCAATTTTAATGCGTTCCTAGAGAAAGAAAAGTTGAAAAACAATGGAAGCAACTTCGCGGATTGGTTCCGCAATTTGAGGATTGTCCTCACAGCTGGTAATTTGACCTATGTGCTGGATGCACCGCTGGGTGACCCACCTGCAGCTGATGCTCCCGATGAAGTAAAGAATGTTTACCTCACTCGGAAGACTCAGTACTCCACAGTTCAGTGTGCTATCTTGTATGGTTTAGAATCGGAGCTTCAGAAAAGGTTTGAGAATTCAGACCCATATGATATTGTCGAGGATCTCAAATTGATATTTGAGACTCATGCGGCAATTGAAAGCTATGAGGCTTCTGAAAAGTTCTTTAACTGCAAGATGGAAGAGGGCAGCTCCGTCAGCGAGCATGTGCTTAAGATGTCTGGGCACACAAACAAACTTCAAAGCTTGGGTATTGTGATTCCTAATGCTTTGGGGATTTACCGTGTCCTCCAATCACTACCACCAAGTTACAAGAACTTTGTGATGAACTACAACATGCAGAACATGAACAAGACGTTGTCAGAACTCTTTGCCATGTTGAAGTCTGCAGAAGTGGAGATCAAGAAAGAGCACCAAGTGTTGTTGGTCAATAAGACCACCAAATTCAAGAAAGGCAAGTCTAAGCAGAAGGGACACTTCAAGAAGGGTGGTAAGAAAGTTACCACGCCAACGAAGAATACCAAGGCTGGACCTAAGCCTGATACTGAGTGCTTTTACTGCAAGGGAGAAGGTCACTGGAAGCGGAATTGCCCAAAGTACTTGGCGGATTTGAAGAACGGCAACATCAAGAAGAAAGGTATATCTGATATACATGTCATTGATGTGTATCTCACTAGTACTCGTAGTAGTGCCTGGGTATTTGATACTGGTTCGGTTGCTCATATTTGTAACTCGAAACAGGTGCTGCAGAATAAACGGAAGCTAGTGAAGAATGAGGTGACGATGCGCGTTGGAAACGGATCAAAGGTTGATGTGATCGCGGTCGGCATGCTACCTCTTCATCTACCATCGGGATTAGTTTTATACTTAAATAATTGTTATTTGGTGCCTGCGTTAAGCATGAACATTATATCGGGATCTTGTTTATTGCGAGACGGTTACTTGTTTAAATCCGAGAATAATGGTTGTTCGATTTATATGAGTAATATGTTTTATGCTCATGCACCTTTGATAGATGGTCTATTCTTATTGAATCTCGATAGTGGAAATACACATATTAATAACATTGAGGCTAAACGTTTGAAATCGAGCGATAACTCGACCTATATGTGGCACTGTCGTCTTGGTCACATTGGAGTGAAGCGTATGAAGAAACTCCATTCTGATGGACTTCTTGAATCACTTGATTTCGAATCATTTGAAAGATGCGAAGCATGTCTGATGGGTAAAATGACTAAGACTCCATTTTCTGGTATGATGGAGCGAGCTACGGACTTGTTGGGAATCATAAATACCGATGTGTGTGGTCCAATGAGTGTAGCATCGCGCGGTGGTTATCGTTATGTTCTTACCTTCACGGATGACTTGAGTAGATATGGGTATATCTATTTCATGAAACATAAGTCCGAAACTTTCGAGAAGTTTAAGGAATTTCAAAGTGAGGTAGAGAATCAACGTAACAAGAAGATTAAATTTCTACGTTCTGATCGTGGAGGTGAATATCTAAGTTACGAGTTTGGCGAGCATTTGAAGAAATGCGGAATACTTTCGCAATTGACACCGCTGGGAACACCACAGCGTAATGGTGTGTCCAAACGTCATAATCGAACTCTCTTAGATATGGTTCATTCTATGATGTCACTTACAGATTTACCGCTATCATTTTGGGGTTATGCATTAGAAACAGCCGCATTCACTTTAAATAGGGCACCATCTAAATCCGTTGAAACGACACCGTATGAATTATGGTTTGGGAAGAAACCTAGATTGTCGTTCCTTAAAGTTTGGGGGTGCGAAGCCTATGTAAAGAAGTTACAGCCGGACAAGCTTGAACCCAAAGCGGAAAAATGCGTATTCATAGGATACCCGAAGGAAACTATTGGGTATACCTTCTATCATAGATCCGAGGGCAAAATCTTCGTTGCCAAGAATGGATCCTTTCTAGAGAAGGAATTTCTCTCGAAAGTAGTGACTGGAAGGAAAGTAGAACTCGACGAGGTTGTCGAACCTTCTCTCGAAATTGCGAGTAGCGCAGCACCGGAAGAAGTTCCTGTGGTGCCTGCACCAATAAGAGAGGAAGCTAATGATGATGATCATGAAACTTTGGTTGAAGTTGCTACAGAGCCTCGCAGGTCAACGAGAACTCGTACCACTCCAGATTGGTATGATCCCGTTATGAGTGTCATGTTGGTGGACAACACCGATGACCCCGAGACATATGAGGAAGCGATGATGAGCCCAGATTCCAATAAATGGCAAGAAGCCATGAAATCCAAGATTGGATCCATGTACGAAAACCAAGTATGGACTTTGGTGGACTTACCGGATGGCCGGAAGGCTTTCGAGAACAAATGGATCTTCAAGAAGAAAACAGATGATGATGGTAATGTTACTGTCTATAAAGCTCGACTTGTCGCAAAAGGGTTTCGACAAATTCAAGGAGTTGACTACGATGAGACTTTCTCACCAGTAGCAAAGCTAAAGTCTATGAGGATTATGTTAGCAATCGCTGCATATTACGATTATGAGATATGGCAGATGGATGTCAAAACAGCATTCCTCAATGGAGACATTGATGAGGAGTTGTATATGATGCAACCCAAAGGTTTTGTCGATCCTAAAGATGCTAACAAGGTATGCAAACTTCAACGGTCCATCTATGGATTGAAGCAAGCATCCCGAATTTG
The DNA here is from genome assembly GCA_916181665.1 of Avena sativa. Classification (NCBI taxonomy): domain Eukaryota; kingdom Viridiplantae; phylum Streptophyta; class Magnoliopsida; order Poales; family Poaceae; genus Avena; species Avena sativa. The sequence continues at coordinate 421,855,806 of OV702291.1, read as the reverse complement.
GAATCGACGTTTTGATAGGGTGATCAAAAGTTTTGGTTTTATACAAACTTATGGAGAAGCTTGTATTTACAAGAAAGTGAGTGGGAGCTCTGTAGCATTCTTAATACTATATGTGGATGACATATTATTAATTGGGAATGATGTGGACCTTCTTAATAGTGTCAAGGAATATTTGAATAATAGTTTTTCAATGAAGGATCTTGGCGAAGCAGTTTACATATTAGGCATAAAGATTTATAGAGATAGATCGAAACGCCAAATATCATTGTAACAGAGTACATATTTGGACAAAGTTCTAAAGAGGTTTGGAATGGAAGATAGCAAGAAAGGGTTCTTGCCCATGTTGCCCAATACGACCTTGAGTAAAGCTCAAAGTCCGACATCGGCAGAAGATAGAGAAAGGATGAGTAAGACTCCCTATGCCTCAGCCATAGGATCTCTAATGTATGCCATGCTATGTACTAGACCCGACATTGCATATGCTGTTAGTTTAACTAGCAGATATCAAAGTGATCCAGGAGTGGATCATTGGACAGCGGTCAAAAACATCCTTAAGTACTTGAGAAGAACTAAGGATATGGTTCTTTCTTATGGAGGTGATGAACAACTCGTTGTTAATGGTTACACCGATGCTAGTTGGAACACCGATCCGGATGATTCTAAATCACAATCTGGATACGTATTTATTTTGAATGGTGCAGCAGTTAGCTGGAGGAGTGCAAATCAAAGCGTTGTGGCGAGATCTTCAACTGAATCGGAATACATGGCTGCTTCGGAGGCTTCACAAGAAGCGATATGGATTAAAGAGTTCATTACAGAGCTGGGTGTGGTTCCTAGTGCGCTGGACCCAATGTCTATCTACTGTGATAACATGGGCGCCATAGCCAATGCGCAAGAACCAAGGTCACACAAGAAGCTGAAGCATATCAAGCTACGTTTTCACGCTATTCGAGAACATATCCAAGATGGGGATATAAAGATTTGCAAAGTACACACAGATCTGAATGTGGCGGATCCGTTGACTAAACCTCTCCCGAGGGCAAAACATGACCAACACCAAACTACCATGGGTGTTCGGTATATTACCATGTAATCTAGATTAGATGACTCTAGTGCAAGTGGGAGACTGTTGGAGATATGCCCTAGAGACAATAATAAATGTAGTTATTATTATATCTTTGTGTTTATGATAAATGTTTACATTCATGCTGTATTAGTATTAACAAGGAAACATTAATACTTGTGTGATTTGTAAACTTAATTTGAAGTCCCTAGTAAAGCCTCTATATAAATACTAGCTTGTTGGTTAATAGATGATTGTGGTTTCCCTATCATGAACATTGAGATGTTATTAACAACAAGATCATACTCCTATAGATAAGCATAGCATAAAGATCAAGTCATTTTAATAGTTCAATTGCTATATGCTTTCTGATACATAGTAATCTGATTCCTTCGACCATGAGATCATGCATATCACCTTTACCGGATGGATGCTTTGATGACATCAAACACCACACCGTAACTGGGTGGCTATAAAGGTGGCATTGAGTGTTCGGAAAGTATTGGTTGAAACACATGGATCAAGAGTGGGATTTGTCCATCCATATGACGGATAGATATACTCTGGGCCCTCTCGATGAAATGTCATCCAATTAGCTTGCAAGCATGTGACTGGCTCACAAGGGATCACATATCACGGGAACGAGAAAAGAGTACTTATCGGTAACGAGGTTGAACTAGGTATGCAGAGATACCGACGATCATAACCTCGGATAAGTAACATATCGTGAGACAAAGGGAAATTGATATCGTATGTAAGTGGTTCATTCGATCGCAAAGTAATCGTAGAAATATGTGGGAGCCATATGAATTTCCAGATTCCTCTATTGGTTATTGTTCGGAGAAGTGTCTCGATCATGTCTGCATAATTCACGAACCGTAGGGAGACACACTTAAGGATTCGACGTTGTTTGAGTAGTTATGGAATGATGAGAAAGAGACCGAATGTTGTTCGGAGTCTCGGATGGGATCCGGGATATCACGAGGAGATCCGGAATGGTCCGGAGAATAAGATTCATATAAGGAAAGTCCCGTTTCGGAGTTGGGGAATGATTCCGGTGTTTTCATCAGGAATGTTCTAGAATGTTCCGGAATGTCCGGCACTCCGGAGGGGAAGGGTACATGAATGTGTCATTGCAAGTTGGAATGATTGCATCATGTACTAGGTGTCATCACTGTCCAAAATAAAGGGTTTATTCAAATCCTAGTTTGAAAAGTCAAACGGCTAGTTTGAAAGTCAAACGACAAGTTTTGGAAAGAGGAGGAGAAGGGGAAACCGAGTTGGGGAGGGAGTCCCTCCTCCCCAAGCCGGCGCACCACCCAAGCCGAGTTGGGGAGGGACTCCACTCCCTCCCCTTGGCCGCCGGCCCCTCCACCTATATAAGGAGGGGAAGGGCTCCCTCCTAGCACACACAAGTTCTCTCCTCGAAACCCTAGATTGGCGCCACCACCTCCTGCAGCTGCTGCCGCCTCCCAGGGTTGCCCTAGCCACCGACTTGGGGTACCCCAAACCCTAGCCGCCGGCTCTAGCACCTCCTCCTTGGTGTGTCTAAACCCTAGAACACCGAGGATCTCTCTCATACTCCACCATACTCGCTCCGGCTTAAGGCGAAGCCCTGCGAGATCTCCCCTCTACTTCCGGTACCACGCCGTTGTGCTGCCGGAATCGCGAGGAGAGTGCTACAACCTCCGCTGCCTGCTGGAACAAGGGAGAGGAAGGTCTTCGTCGAGTACCGAACATGTGACCGACTGCGGGAGCACTGCCGGAACACAGCGCCGGAAGGATCGTCTACGCGATCTTGAGATCGGAAAGAGTACGACTACATCACCCACGAGAATCCGCTCTCGTTAAACACTTTGGAATCTTCGAGGGTGAGTTATTCCATCGACTCGTTGCTACAATCTAGTAGATAGATCTTGGCTTGTTTGTTTGTATGCGGTAGAAAATTTTTGTTTTCCATGCTACGAAACCCTACAAGAGGGCCTAGGGCATTCGGTTTCACTTGTAGCTGTGCAAAACATCTGATGGGAATAAAAGGTAGAAATAAAGTATGCATGTACTTGTTAGAGCAAGATAAATTACATGTGGGCAGTGCATCCATAATTCCTATTGCCTCCGCAACCGCTTATAGTAATAACCTACTAGTCTCATCCATAGAAGAAAGATAACTAATGATATGCATAGTGATGTCACCATTAATCCCAAGTAAATCCCTTACATACAGCCGTACTACCCTTCTGTCACTGGGGTTCCCAACCTGCATACCAGTCATTACTCATACTCCCTATACCTAGATCAACCCTCGGGGTCTTAGGTAGCTGACAAGTCCTTCTATGATAAATAACATGCAAAAATGCTACATGGCTGGGCCGAATCCCTTAGCCCAAGGAGAATTACTCACACATAGAGATGAGATCAACAATCATAAACATTGTAATGAAAATCATAAGATTGATAGCAATAGTCTTACAATGTCGCCAATCGGAGAAGAAATCTACTATTACAAGTGGTGGAATATGGCTATGGAGATGGAGACGGGTTTTGAGATCTGGAGGTGGCCGGTGATCTGTGGCAGAGACTTTTTGGCGAGGTCTGGCTTGTTTTCTCGTCGCTCGAGGCTTCTTTATATATGGGTCCCTTCACGAAAGTTGTTTTGTTTGACCTAACGGTGGCGGCGCCAACTATACGACCAGAGCTATATGGCCGGAATTTTGCTCCGGTCATATAGTTGGTCGTTAAAGCGTCTGCCTCCGCTTTACGGCTCCTGGTTTCTTCTGGTTGTTGGAAATCTTGTATCTTTCACTTTAATGTAGTGATTCCCTCCTCTAAACGACATTATCTGCATAGGAAAAATATAAAAGAAAGGATTGCATACCCCTTTGAATATTAGGCATTAGTGGCAGGATTTAGAGAGATATTTCATCAAAATTATGAATAATGTCCAGTTTAAATGTGGACGTGGATGGCTATATTTCAGAGCCATCAGCCTCCCCAAGCTTAAACTTGATCGTCCCCGAGCAAGAAAACCAAAATCAAAAAGGAACTAATCATTTAAACTGAAATAAAAAGATGGTGATCTTACTCATGATTAGTAGTCTCATGTTTCCTCCACTTCATAAATCTGAAAAACTTCAGCATAGATAGAGTAATGGCAAGCATATCATACGGGTTTCAAGCATCCTTATAGTGCAGCAAAATTATTGTCAACATGGATGATTCAAATGAGTAAACTTTATTCCATGTCAAGTAATCAACTCATAGGCTTGCCTTTGAAAAATAAAGTATCATCATATAAATTAAGAGTGTGAGAGTTGGCATGAAAAGCATATACACTAGAGTGTCTCAATTCTCCCACGTCAATAAATCAAGACTTTTCAAGCACTACTTTTCTATTCATTGTCCTTCAAGAATTTTAGTTCTTGAGTAATTGAAAGCACGCCAAAGATTTTTATTAGTTTATCGGGCTGTGATGGACACTCGTGGCATCAGTAAAGTTTTGTTCCTTTTGCATAATGATTTCTTATAACAGCCAGAGGAGTGATTCAATCATGATTACAGCTACCCGGGAGTGCCAAGAATCTTACCCACTATAGCATTGCTACTACAAGTGTTTAATCAACTCATAGCCAAAATCTAGGAGTTTCCTCCATGAAGATCGTTCATAGGCCAGTGGAGTTGTTGGCATCCCATGAAGTTTGACACACATAAAGTTATATCATTCTTATGATTAACAAGTCAAACTTTGGCATGCTCACAAAAACCACTAAACATTAATTCAATCAAACAAATCCTTTTAAAGAGAGCTATTAAGTCAATCAACATTTTAAATGGTGTTGAGTGTCTCTATAAATAAGCCTTCAAGAGTAAGCACTACAACACCCAGGCCTTCAATTGCGAGACATTTTAGCAATTTTTAGGCAAGACTTGGTTAATTACGACGAGAGCTGGAAAAAAACGTACCCAATTAAATACCCATGTAAACGAAAATCTTACTACAATACAAAGACTCACTCGACTAATATAATATCTCAACATTTACTACTAACTAGCGTGGGTTTCTCAAACTTCAAAACTGGGGAGTCATAAGGCATACCTCTCATGTCTAGTTCCACTTCTCTCTTCCTTTTTTTATTTGTTTCTTGGAAACTCGAAGTCGATCACTCTCCTGCAAATACATGAAGGCCTCGAGGCGGAAAGAAAAGAAAGAGGGAAAATAAGGAAAAATGGAGAAATATTTTTGGAGTTTTTAAGAGAGGGGCTTTAAAGAATAGAAAATTGGCGGCAAAGCTCGGCTAGAAAATCTCGAAACAAATAGAAAGAACTAAAAATAAAGTGTTGGGGAAACCAATACGAGTGCTTATAAACTCAAATAAAAACACAACCTCGGAATAAAATAAAAGAAATGAATGCCAAATAAAGATACATGAGGAAACTTCCCCAAGCTTAGGCTTTTGCAAGCCCTTTAAATCGTTGTGGTGGCGGGAAAATTCGTTACTCCAGTTCGCAAATTGAGTTGAGAGGTTTCTAGTTGATTCTCGGAGGTTCAAAGAGAGGCTATGCATCCTCTTCATAGTCCCTCCAAGTCCTTGGAAATCTTGGTATGTGGCAAACCGGGTTTGTGGCTGCTCCTCTTGATAAGGAACTTCTTGCTCCTCCTCTTGGTCCTCATCCTCCTCAGGAATCTCCTCCTTGGGTTGGTGTTATGCAACCTACAAGTCATATAGCAAACTTCCTTCCTCGATAGAGAAAAGACCATTAGGCATAGGAGCGGTGTAGAGACGCCAAGCTCCAGCAATATGCAGATAATAAACACTACCTCTCCTAGTGATCATTCCACAGGCTCTCAAAGTGGAGAAACCAACACATGTCTCGCCTAGTACAGGTTGCAACTCACCTAGGTCAATGCCTAGAGCAGTGGCAAGAACGGTGATCATGCCTCCACCTGTGATTAGTCCTTGGCTTTGGGAGGCTTGGTGCTCCAGGTAGGGCACAAGGATGGCGCCCAAGTTGAGTGACAAGCCGCAGTTGATGTAAACAGCCTTTGTGAGGACTAGGATGTACTCCTCGTTGAGTCTCGTGAACTCATTACGTGCCTGCAAGGTGTTAGCAATATCATAGAACAAATAGTGAATTGCCGGATGTTGAATATTCTTCCCCTTGTTCACTCTACTAGTGAAACTCATTCCATTATAGTATTGTTCAGGGGTAGGTTCTAGCTAGTGAAGGATGCGAGTAAGGCATGAACATCATTGTTTGGCAAATTAAAACATGCGCACCATTCTTCTAAAGTTAAAGTGTAGTTGTTGTTCATAAGTCGGAAAGAAATAGTATCCTCTTCTTGCCATTGTTTAACGGTGCTTTGCAACGAACTTAGGAATTCAATGGTTAAGTGGTGATAAGTAGGCACATCATTGTACACAGAGTTTTGCAGGTCAGCTCTATTGCAAAGTAAATTGAAGTCATTAGAAATACTGAGTTGGTTCAATACCCACTTGGTGGCCTTCACTTCGCGGTTCTTGATCCTGTTGAAGCGATCACGATGGGGCTCATCCCTGAACCGTATCCCCATGCATTGTTGAGCGACAGCCCGAGAAGCACTAGCAATGGCCCGAGCACGAGTTTGATCCTTGTGTTCATCATATAGAACATTGAGGAAAGGTAAAAATAAAACTTTTTGATCCAACAATAGTAAGTACATCATATTCCTCATCATAGCACACTAAAGAATCTAGGCAATAAAATCATGGCAATTGGTTCATAGTAGGTCTCACCCTAGATTGATAATGACAATAGATCGAAGATGAATTTGCAAAAAGTAATTGGAGGATCGGAGGAGAAACATACCGTAGATCACTCGTGTGTGAGGAAATCGAACGAAATTGAACAGAGATGAAGATCTCTTGAAGTTTTGGGAGAGTATGGAGGTAGAAGAGAGAAAAAGGATTCAAGTTTTGGAGTTGGAGGTACCTTCCCGTGTGTTTTTTGTGGTTGGACGCAACTATACGGGCGCAACTATACGGCCGCAACAATGCATTCCCGCTGTATAGTTGGCCTTCTATCAAAATATTAGGGTTTCCTCCTGGTGGTGCAGCTATACGAGCGCAACTATATGGCCGAAACAAAATGTCCCTGCCGTATAGTTGGTCATTAAACTGTCTGTCCTTGGGAAAGAAAATATACAAAGGCATCGATATCTATACGACCAGAACTATACAGCCGGAATTTTTATTCCCGCCGTATAGTTGGTCGTTAAACTCTTAGTACATTAGAAAAGAAATTGTATGGAGGCACTGATATCTATACGACCGGAGCTATACGGCCGGAATTTTTATTCCTGCCATATAGTTGGTCATTAAACTCTCAGTACATATTAAAGAAAAAATTTCGATGGCAAAGATATCTATACGACCGGAGCTATATGGCCGGAATTTTTATTCGCGCCGTATAGTTGGTCGTTAAACTCTCTGTGTGGATCAAAAAAAATTTGTTTCTTCAAAAATTAATTCTTTTCCTGTAACTTAGTGATATACCTTGTTTATGCAAGAAAATTGACAGTAAATATTGTCGACCAACAATAGCATGAATAAAGAAGAATTTCAAGTACTACCAAACTTCTTCTCCTCAAATGGAGTTTTCTAGCACTCTTTATTAAACATACACTTAAACTAAAACTAAAAACCTAACTCAAACCTTTATTTATCATGGATTACCTCCCATGGAGTGCTCTTTTATGGTCAATATCTTGACCTCAATGTTGCTTACTTAGGCTAGATGAGTGGAACACCCACTCCAAAGTAATTGGCCTTCAAAGTGATGGCCTCCTTTTCATCATGCTTGGCTTTCTTCTTCCCGCGGAAATGAATAACAAAAGGATCCCGCAAAGGTAATTGAAGCTTCACATTCCCTTCATGTAGATTAATCAAAGCCTTAATGGTTCTTAAGAAAGGACAACCTAATATAATAGGAGCAGTAGCATCTTCAGGCATGTCAACAATAACAAAATCAATGAGAGCAAAACAACCTTTAATGTATAATAAAGTATTCTCCTTAATTCCTATAGCTTGTTTGTAGGTAGAATCTTCTAGATGCAATTTTAACTCAGTGATTTCACAGGAGCCAAGATTTAGCTTGTTAAAAAGTCTCTTTGGAATTGTTGAGACGCTTGTACCTAGATCACAAAGTGCAGCTATCTCATTGGTTCCTATTTTAATCTTAATATTAGGCTCAAATATGTCATCTAACTTCACAGGTAATTTTTCAGCAATTTGCTTATATTATTCCTCAAGCTCACATACCTTTATTGCTACTTGATTGACGAAGTGCTGGTACATAGCTTCCTCACTACCTTCACTCACCAGAATCTTGACGTTTATCATTTTTACGAGATATTCAACGGTGTAGCTTGGTGAAGGAGCATTACTATAGTCAAGTTCTTCAGGCTCCTCCCTTTGGATCCTCATCATTCTGAGTTCTTCAATAGGATTGGGCTTAGCTTTACCTACAAATTTAGCTAGAATGAGAGTTTGACTCTCGGTTATCTTACCTAACTATGCCTCAACGATCCTCGTTCTTTCTTGGAGGGCATGCAAATCATTTCTCAAACTAACAGCTTGGTTAGATAACTTAGCAAGCATGGCATCATGGTTCTCTATTATTTTAATAAGAATATTGTTTTGTTCATTTTGTGAGTCTGTAAAAGACTTAAGTGTTTCTTGGAGACTACCATTACTAGTTCCCATATTATTATTAGAGTTACCTGCAGGACTAGGATAATGTTTCTGAAAGATAGGATTGTAACTCTTCTTCCAAGCAGGGTTATAATCATTACGAGCTACAAAGTCTATTTCTTCAATATTTGTTTCAGGGGTGGCTCTTACCTAGGTTTCCATACCTTTTACGGTAGTATGAGCTCATCCAACTTAGCATTGAGTTCTTCATTTTCTCGTGGTGAAACAGAGTTGACCTTCCTCGTGTTTGATCTTTCCACATGCCATTGGGCATGGTTGTCTTGCATATTGTCTAGTAGCTGCTTTGCTTCGGTAATATGTTTACCATAAATGTTCCTCCAGCTGCAATATCAAGCATTGAGTTAGACACAGGATTAAGAGCATTATAAAATAAATGGAGGATTAACCAAACTTCCATCCCATGACTAGGACAGTTTCTTAAGCATTCTTTCATCCTCTTCCATGCAAGCGCTAGTGGCTCACACTCTTCCTGTCTAAAGCTAGTAATATTAGATCTGAGTTGCATAGTCTTTGCAGGTGGGAAAAATTTAGTCATAAATAAAGAAGTACATCCCACCGATGATTTAATAGTATTTCTAGGCAAAGATATCAACCATTCTTTTGCTTTCCCTCTTAGAGAGAAAGGAAATAAACGCAATTTGATCGCATCGGGGTCAATGTCTTTAATACGCATCATATCACATATTTCAGTGAAAGTATTCAAGTGCATACCTGCATCTTCAACAGCAGAGCCTCCAAATTGATTCTGTTGAACCAACCTTAAATAATGGGGCTTAATTTCATAGTCATCAGCAGCAATTGCTGGCTGAGTAATAGGAGTACGCAAATAATCATTGTTGGGAGTAGCAAACTCCAAAGCTTCTTTTCAGCCATAATTCCTATGTTTTTGGGTTTTCTTAAACAAATAATTATAATAGTAAAAGCAAGAATTTAAAGGTTAACTATTTTTTTGGTTTATCAAATAAAGACTTAAAGCAAACTAACAAAATTAAAAACAAGAATTAAAACTAGCAAGGTTCCTAATAACCTCACCAGGGTAGCTATTGCTTCCCCGACAACGACGCCAGAAAAAGGGTTGATACCTTTGATCCGGATTATGGATGTAGTATAGCTTCTTTTTCCCTAGTAGACCTAGGTTATCAAATCCTCGAGAAGCGAATGCGTAGTGAAGTTACTTTACTGGACCTTCGGGAGTTTTAGAATTCCTTTTGTGTCTTTACCAAACCAATAGCTTGCGTCTTTTTGTTGTTGTCAATGATGGAGAGAGAGGGCCTAGGGCGTTCGGTTTCACCTATAGCTGTGCAAAACATCTGATAGGAATAAAAGATAGAAATAAAGTATGCATGTACTTGTTAGAGCAAGATAAATTATATGTGGGCAATGCATCCATAATTGCTATTGCCTCCACAACCACTTATAGCAATGACATACTAGTCTCATCCGTAGAAGAAAGAGAACTAATGATATGCATATTGATGTCACCGTTAATCCCAAGTAAATCCCTCATATACAGCCGTACTACCCCTTCTGTCACTAGGGTTCCCAACCTGCAGATCAGTCATTACTCATACTCCCTATACCTGGATCAACCCTCAGGGGCTTGGGTACCTGACAAGTTCTTGGATTGAGGCAAGAGAGGATACAATAATCATCATGTCATACAAACTAATACACGATCCCATCTATGATAAATAACATGCAAAAACGCTACATGGCTGGGCCGAAGCCCTTAGCCCAAGGAGAATTACTCACACACAAAGATGAGATCAAAAATCATACACGTTGTAATGAAAATCATAAGATTGATAGAAATAGTCTCACAATGTCGCCAATCAGAGAAGAGATCTACTATTACAAGTGGTGGAATATGGCTATGGAGATGGAGAAGGATTTTGAGATCTGGAGGCGGCTGGTGATCTATGGCAGAGACTTTTTGGCGAGGTCTGGCTTGTTTTCTCGTCGCCCGAGGCTTCTTTATTTATGGGTCCCTTCATGAAAGTTGTTCTGTTTGACCTAACGGTGGAAGCGCCAACTATACGACCGAAGCTATATGGCTAGAATTTTGCTCTGGTCATATAGTTGGTCATTAAAGCGTCTAACTCCGCTTTACGGCTCCTGGTTTCTTCTGGTTCTTGGAAATCTTGTATATTTGAATTTAATATAGTGATTACCTCCTTTAAATGACATTATCTATGCAGGAAAATATAAAAGAAAGGATTGCATACCACTTTGAATATTAGGCATTAGTGGCAGGATTTAGAGAGATATTTCATCAAAATTATGCATAATATCCAGTTTAAATGTGGACGTGGATGGCTATATTTCAGAGCCATCATCCATCGGCATCCCATTAACCAAGGCACTTGCTGTGGTGTAAGTATATTCATTCTCCAACTTAGATTTTCTATGCACCTACTCAATCCATGTACGTATACTTTGTACGTTTCAGGAAGAGATCTTGTGTTGGTTTGAAGCGGACCTCCAAAGATGTTGGAGGTTCCAAAAATATTTGTGATATGTTGACCAAGTCATCCCTCACCATTGCTCCCCCGACTCTTGTCGCCAAGCCTGCAACAGACTCCACTAGAACTTTGACCCTATCATCCTTGAGACCCCCTTCATGGAGACAGACATCAATCCAATGCCAGATGTCTCAGGTTCTGCTGGCATGGACCTTGCTCCTAGCGACTAGGCAACGTAGGAGAGCACCTCCTCCAAAGTGGTTGAAGCTCCAGCTAAGGATGCCACTGAGAAAGGGAAGCAACTGGCGGAGGGACTAGAAGTAGCAGAAACAGCAGCAACGGTCAAGCCAAGAGCCACTATTCCATTAAGTGCTATTATTACACAAGAGACGACTAGGGCTTCATCCATTCCTCTGACTTCTACAACTGCTTTCCCTCTGACTCCTCGAACATTGTGCCTGGATGATCTTAATAAACATGCAGATGCTATTTACAACAATGCCCGGACCTTCCACAATGCATATGCAAATTTGGCCAACAATCTGAAGGTTATTGCTATTGTAAGTCTTCGATCTTTACATTTCACTTTATGATATATCCCACTATAGCCCCCGAGCTCTTAGGCAAAAAATCAATAGTTGTTGGCCTGAGTGCTCCAAAGAACTAAGTGTAGAACTTCACAGTGTAGCCCCCGAGTTTCTAGTTAGAATGATTAATTCCAGCTAGATACTCTAAGAGAGAACACACATGAATTAAAATGTGATACTGTAGCCCCCGATCCTTTAGTTGAAACTGATAAGTTCTGGCTAGATGCTCTAGAGAAACTAAGTACTCATCTCTTTGTAGAATGAGAATACTCGGAGGAAGGCGGCCAATGCGAAGTATGACAAGCTGTAGAAAGATCTAGATCTTGAAAAGGGTAAAACAACCTTCAGATGGAACATATCACAAATAGCAATCGTTTGTTTTCTTCCAATAGCTCCCAATCTATCACTTGGAACCATTTCATCTGAATTATCACCATGCTATTTTTGTTTTGCCTTACAAAGACTATTGCCAAGGCAAAGAGCATCGTCGAGCAATCTAAGCATATCCAGGAGCTTGATGATGAAAATAAGATCCTGAAGAAAGACCTAGCTACTGCCGTCAAAGGGCACGAGGATGCAATGAAGGTTATGTAAGAATCTGATGACACCAAGATGCAACGCCTGAAGAACAAGGTTGAACGCCTCAGGGAACAAAACCAAGCTGCCACAGAGCAGAATGCTCGGGGCCTTGAGGTGTATAAGATGCTTTAGAAGGAGCATGACATCTTGGCGAAAACCTGCCAACAAGCCAAAGCCAGTATCTTTGGTAACTTTCCTCCGTCTTTGTCAATTCTGTAAGTCGGACAAATGTATATTATGGTTGTGCACATGACCCTTGTCTCTTATGAAAACACAACTCCCATTGGCTTAACCAATATCGGTGAAGGTGCTCCGGATTCAAAGGAGTGCATGATTCTTGCTGGAAACTTCATCAACACTTCCATCACCCAGTCCAAGGAGATAGCAAAGCTGTTAGACATTACCATCAAGGCAGCAGATTCTGCCGCCAAGTATTCGGAAATCCTGTGCCAAGCCCCCAAGAAAGTGAAGAGCTGGAAAGCATCTTGCATACGGGCTAGTGCAAAGATGGCCTTGTCCTTGGTCAAGGCAAATTACGATGAAGCCGACATAGATCTAGTGACCTCTGGCATGCGATGCTATTTAGAAGGGCGCGGAATTGACAATGATGCTATTTGGAACTCCCTCTCCGGCTATGACACCTGGGTTGCCAAGATGGTGAAGGCAGACGTCTTCGTGCCTGCCAAATATCTAGATGATGAGCCAGCAGCTTCAGATTCTAGCCCCCGATCCTCTAGGTTAGGTGACCTTGCCAAGTCTGATTCTCTTGTGGCTGATGATGCATCCTCAAAGTCCCTTGTAGAAGATCCGTAAACACTTTGTATTAAATGTGTCTCTGCAGTTTTGTATGTATGCAGAAAACTTGTAGAAGTAAGGCGAAAAACTTGTTTGCAAGCCTCTTGCTACTTATCTATATCCAGCATGTATATTTTTTAAGAAAGTGTTGGCTTATGTATTATTCTGGTTCGTATGCTTGACCTTTCGTGAGACAGAAGACTTGCAACACAGAACCATGTTCTCATGTGATGATGCTTAATAACACCATCAAGAACCTAAGAACAAAATCACCAGTTTTGAGTGCCAAAAAGTCACTACTCCGGAATCCATATAAAGACATCAGAAAACATGTACACCAGAAAACATAAGCTAACGCCCATAGGACGAATTTTCACAAGTGCAAATGCAAACTTGCACATAAAGGGTTTACATGATCAAAAAATAAACGCTAAAGGAGGTAAAAGACTCAACAAATATGAGTGAACCAAATGCTTTATTTCATTGATCATATAAGGTACTTATTACATAATATAAAATATTCTAAGTGTAAAAAGGATGTAGTTGTGCTATGTTCCATGGCCGATCAGTCTCCGGGAAATTATTATCGGAGTCACGTTGCTTGCGCTTGCATTCTTTTTTCCTATCTTTCAAATCACGAATATCGACGAGTTAATAGGAACCATTGAGTAGTGCTTTGCTTATGACGAACATTCCTTCCCAAGGCGGGGATAGTTTGTGTGACTTTTGCTGCTTGAGAAGAAATACCAAATCCCCTTCTTTAAACGACTATGGTAGCTGCGTAGCTTCTGCTGGTAGATGGCGGATCTTTGGCATGCCAGTACATGTTCTTCCTCGAGTAGGTCCACAGATAGGCGTCTGGATTCTTTGGTGTCATCTTCATCGTAGGCGGCGACTCTTGGTGCATCGTGGAGGATGTCGGATGGTAGGACTACTTCTGCTCCATAGACCATGAAGAAAGGGGTCAAGCTAGTAGATCTATTAGTTGTTGTTTGCGAACTCCACAAGACAGATGGCAACTCGCCCAGGCTCCAGCTTCTCTATGTAGAGGTGCCTCTAAGCGTGGCTCGATTCCTTATAGAATTAGTCCATTAGGTTGCTCTACTTGCCCATTTGACTGTGGATGTGCCACAAATGCTAGGTCAAGGCGGATGCCTTTTTCATGACAATACTACTCAACTTCTCCGAGTGTCAAATTGCTACGGTTGGCAGTGATGATGCTATGTGGGAGACCAAATCTCACCACTAGATCCCGAACAAATTTCAGGGTTGTTACCCCATCGAGCTTTCTAATGGGTTTAGCTTCAATCCATTTAGTGAATTTATCAACAACTACTAATAGATGCGTAAATCCACAAGGTGTTGTTTGCAAAGGTCCAACCATGACAAGCCCCCAGATTGCAAACGACCAAGTAATTGGTATTGTTCGCAATTCTTCAGCTAGAACATGTGGTTGCCTTGCATAAAACTCACACCCAACACAAGCCTGCGCCAACTTGTCAGCGTCTGCCTTGGTGGTCAACTAGTAGAATCCTTTTCAGGAGGCTTTGGATACCAATGATCAGGGAGCGGCGTGTTGCCCGCATTCTCCGAGATGTATCTCTCTAAGGATATCCATACCTTGCTGGTGGGAGATGCACCGTAGGAATACTCTTGTGGTATTTCTTTTATATAGTTGGTCTTCTATTATGACATAGCCTTTTGCTCTACGTATTATCTGCCAGCTTTCGACTTCATCGGTGGGCAGTGTTCCGTCTTGAAGGTAGTCCATGAACGGTTTCGTACAAGATAGAGAGGTCACTATTACTGCGTTAACAAATGAGTCCACTCTATACGGGTTGTCTGGGTTTGCTCCTTTCATGGATGGTGTCTGTAGATGCTCCAAGGAAACACCGGGTGGAATTGGTCGTGAGCTGATCCAAGCTTAGACAACATATATGCCTCCTCATTGTCCTCCCATTTGACATACTTGACTTCGTAGCCATCGAAGCACTTGGCTATCTCGTCTACTTCGTATCGATATGCCACCATCATAGGGTTCCAAACGTTCCAGGTGCCAGCCACTTTCTAGCAAACCAAGTTAGAATCTCCACAACAAACTATGCGCTTGATGCCAATATCCTTGGCACATGAAGTCCGTGAATGAGGGCCTCATATTTGGCCATGTTGTTGGTAGAGTTGAAGTGGGTCTGCAGGACGTACTGTAGCTTCCCCCTGTTGGTGATTGCAGTAATACACCAGCCCCCGAGCCATTGAGTAACTTGGATCCGTCAAAGTGCATGACCCAATATTCTGGCTCTAGGACACGAGTGTCTTCCGACAGTTCTGTCCAATCTGCGATAAAATCTTCCAATGCTTGAGATTTGATAGTGTCTCGCCTCTTGTAGGTGATTTCAAAGTGCAACCATTGAGTAACTTGGATCCGTCAAAGTGCATGACCCAATATTCTGGCTCTAGCACACGAGTGTCTTCCGACAGTTCTGTCCAATCTGCGATAAAATCTTCCAACGCTTGAGATTTGATAGCGTCTCGCCTCTTGTAGGTGATTTCAAAGGCGGCAAGCTCGATGCCCCACTTTGCCACCCTTCCTGTAGCATCGTTGTTGTTGATGATGTCGGACTGTGGAAATTTCCTCACTATTGTGATAGCATGCTCCTGGAAGTAGTGCCTTAGCTTCCGTGAAGCAAGGAAAACTCCATATTCTAGCTTCTAGTAGTGCTGGTAACGCTGCTTGGATTCTGTCAAGACATCGCTTACATATTAAACTGGTCGCTGAACTCTATGCTCGTGCGTTGGCTCCTTGTGATCCACTATGACGATGATGATGATAACCCGGTTGGTTGCCACCATGTATATTAACATTGGCTCCATTAACTATGGTGCTGAAAGTATTGGTGCAGAGGAGAGTACTCTCTTCAACTACTAAAGTGCTGCATCTCCCTCGTCCATCCATATGAATTTGTTGGCCTTCTTGAGCAACTTGTAGAGCGGTATAGCCTTCTCTCCAAGTTGGCTGATGAACCGGCTTACTACTGTGATGCAGCTTGTGATTCGTTATATGTCCTTCAAGCATGTTAGGTGTTTGATGTCGAGGATGGCTGATCTTCTCTGGGTTGACCTCAATTCCGCGATGCGAAATGATGAAGCCCAACAATTTTCCGGATGGGACCCCAAAGACACACTTCTCATGGTTAAGCATCATGTTGTACTTGTGAAGATTATCAAAGGTTTCCTGCAAGTCAGCGACGAGTTTTTTTAATTTCTTGGACATCACCACAATGTTGTCCACATAAGCGTGTATGTTGCGACGAATTTGGTCATGTAGGTAATGCTACATCGTTCGCTCGTATGTAGGACTAGTGTTTTTTTAGCCTGAAGGGCATCGTGACGTAGCAGTACGTGTCGTAAGGTGTGATGAATGAAGTGGCTAATTGGTTCGACTTTCACATCTTGATTTGGTGGTATCCTGAGTAAGCATCAGGAAAAGATAGAAGTTCCGAGCCAGCCATCAAGTTAATGACTTGGTAAATGTGAGGCAAAATGATCCTTCGGGCACGATTTGTTCAATCTGATGTAATCAACGCACATGTTCCCATTTCGGGGATAAGTACAGGATTTGCCACCCATTGGGTGTGAATAACTTCTCAGATAAACTAGCATTAAGTAACCTAGATAGCTCCTTGCCTATAGCTTGTTGTTTTCATCACCAAAACATTGTAGAGGTTGTTTCACTGGTTTTGCTTTAGGATCGATGTTTAAGCTGTGCTCGGCAAGTTCCCTAGGTACAGCCTTCATGTCGGCAAGTTGCCAGGCGAGGATGTCCCTATTCTCATGGAGGAACTCGACGAGTGCGCTTTCCTATTTGGGATCCAGATCCGTGCGAATGGAGGTGGTCTTGGAGGAATCTCCTTCAACAAGTTCCACCTGCTTGGTCTTGATGGCGGCCTTGAATGCGGGTTCGGAGTCAGAAATCTGCTTCTTCGAAGCCGACATCTCCTAGGTGTCGACCTAGCACTGGATCTCCTGGAACTCTTCACCATAGAGGACCGCTTCGACGAAGGCGGCTCCACTCAGCTCGTAATCCCTTGCCTTGGTGAATCTTCCAACAATAGTGATGATGCCTTTGGTCCGTGTATCTTGAGTGTGTTGTAGATGAAACATGGCCTAGCGAGGAAGGAGCAGAAGATGTCGCGTCCAAATATGACATGGTACATGCTCTTGAAGGGCACCACTACAAAGGTCATGCGCTCTTGGCGGTAATTATTAACATCACCAAAGGCGACCGGAAGGGTGATGTAGCCAAGGGAGTTAGCTTGCCGGCTAGGGACGACGCCATGGAACATGGTGTTGCTCCACCTTAGATGGGTATCCGTCAAATCATTTTGTGCGTGTATCCAGGTACATGATGTTGATGTTGCTTCCACTCTCCACGAGGCACTTGGTGAACTCGTTGCCGTCAATCAGGGGGTTGATGACCATGGCATACTGGTTCTCTGTTGGGATGAGCTCTAGGTGATATTCTCTGTCCCAAGTGATTGGAATCTCCAACCACCTGATGTATTGGGAACTGTAGGGTGGGTGGCCATCAGTATCCTCAAAGAGGTTTTCTCGGCACTAGCGGTGGGAGTGACAAGGAATATGACAAGGCGCAACGTTGGCAATGTACATAAAGAAGGACTTAGGGTTTTGCGGAAAAGAGAACGCTGGGAATTTCGTTGGAAGTCAGGAAACAATGGAATCAAAGTCGCCTGAATATCGAGAGGAATCGATCTGTTACAAATCACATGGGGATTGTTCGGTGTCCCCTCCTAGGCTTCTCCCACCCTATATATAATGGGTCGGGTCTCAAAGCTTTATGCAGATAGGTTACATGATTACAATACCAACTCTATGTTGGTCTTTGTTCCTCTTTCCTAATATAACTATAATATTTGTCGATTGCTCTTTTGGATCTTCATCTTTACTCTTTGTGGGTCGTGAGCCTTTCTGCAGGTCCTAGGTAGAAAATCATAAGGACCCAAGTAATTATACCCATGTCAGTAGCCCCCGAGACTGTACCCGAACTGTAGATTTGGGTTGAGTCTCAAAAATGTTGTGTTCTTTTCCTTTGCTTTTACTATTTTTACACTTTATAGGGATTTGGTAGAACGAGCCTGATGCATCCGATGGATCAGGAATCAGTTAATTGCTCCTGTGCAAAAGCAAGGTTGTGCTACATCAAATTCAAGTCTCTAGGCCTGAACTCAGAATTTGTTACTGGCGTAACTCAGTTCGATCCGCTGAGGTCTTATGGAATACTAAGTTCCAGTTTTATTTTATCAGGTACCCAACACGTCCATTGGGATTTTTCATCGTATCGTAGATACGGATATAATACTGGCAGAGCGCATTCTTGTGCGATTACCAGGCCACACAGGACGAATCTCGGGGTCTTACCTTCATGTTTCTGAACACGGCATTCGGAGTTTTGTCGCATTTAGTTGTGAGAGATTTATGTATATTTTGACGACTGCCCTGCTGGGCTGCCAATATTTCTGAATTTTGTAATATATTTTGATATTTCTTGGCAGCTCCCGATGGGAGTAACCTTCAGAGGATACAAATAGATGTAAAACTCCCAAGTACTTTTAGGCAATGTTTGTCTTTTTCTTGACCTGCAGAATATTTCTATCGGGTGCACGAAAGCGCTCCCGATGGGAGTAGCCCCCGAGGCTATATTCGGATGCTTATATCTGGACATAGGCTCATAACTAATGTTAAGTCAAGCAAGCATACAAATTATCCTTTTGAGTTCATATGAACGAAAATTGAAGGTGTGAAGAACTTATCTTTATACATATATGGCGTAACCGTGGGTACATTTCGTATCATCGTCTGGCTGTTAGCCGAAGTATTTTGACTTTTTTAAAAGCTAGGCCATAGGTCTTATTGAATTTATAAGTAAACATAAGATCTCTTAAGCATAGAAGCGTCGTAGCTGTGCTACGTTCCATGGATTGGAATACTGGACTCCTGTCTTCTTGTCCTATAGACGATATGCTCCTCCAGGAATAACTTCTGTGATGATGTAGGGTCCTTCCCAAGGTGATTCCAGTTTTTGGTATCCATCTTGCTTAAGCCGAAGAACTAGGTCCCCTATTGCAAAGGACCTAGGTTGTAATCATCGACTGTGGTAGTTGCGCAAGTTCTGCTGATATATGGTGGCTCTCTGTAGGGCTTCATCTCAAGCTTCCTCAAGTGCATCAACGACATCTTTGAGTGCTTCTCTTGATTTGTCTTCATCATATGTAGCTACTCTTGGATATTCATGTGAAACTTCAACTGAAAGAAAGGTGTTTCTCGTGTTGAACTATTTGGAGTAGTTCGTAAACTCCACAAAACAGATGGCAACTCATCCACCCAGGCTCCATTTGCTCTGTCGAGTGGTGCCAACAACCTTTTCTTGAGGCCGACAGTTACTAGACCATTGCCTTTTTCTACCTGCCCATTGGTTTGCGGGTGGTCTACTGAGGCATAGCTTACCTTGATGCCCATATCTTGGCAATATTCTTTAAACTCATTGGAGGTAAAATTGGTTCGATTGTCCGTGATGATGTTGTTTGGCACGTCAAACCGAAATACTATTGACTTTATGAAGTTAATAGCCGAAGTTCCATCTTGAGTAGTGACTGGCATTGCTTCAATACATTTAGTGAATTTGTCGACTACTACAAGCAGAAAGACGTTTACACACCATATCAAGCCCCCACTGAGCGAAGGGCCAAGCTAAATGTATAGGGTTTAATTCAGCTGCTGGAGCTCTTGGTTTTGTTGCGAATCGTTGACATGCTTCACATGTTGTGACTATATCCTTTGCATCTTGAACTGCTATAAACCAATAAAATCTTGCCCTGAATGCTTTGGCGGGAATTGCTCGACTACTAGCATGATGACAACAAACTCCTTCATGTATATATTTGAGTATGATTTTTCCTTGTCTGGGTGTGATGCATCGCTGTAAAACACCCGAAATGCTTCTCTTATACAATTCCCCTTTTATTATCCTAAATGCCTTTGATCGTCGAGTGATTCACCGTGCCTTTGTTGTATCCTCGGGTAATTCTCCCCGAACCATATAGGCTATGTATGGTTGCATCCATGTAGACTCTGTTATCATAACTTCATCAGTTTCTAGTTGTTCTCGGGTGTCATCTTCTGCACTTGTACTGGTTCATGGAGCCCCTGGGTCTTTTCGCGGCATTTCCTTTTTCCCTGTCTTGGATACTATGACCTCAGAAACTCGTTTTGCTTTGATAGAATATTTAGATATTTCTTCCCAAAAAACTCTGGGTGGTACTGGTAGGCATAGGGACCCGATGTTTGCCAAATTATCGGCTTCTCCATTGCTTCCTCTTCCTATGTGTGATACTTCACATCCGTCAAATTGAGCTTCCATGATGCTCTAGAAGTCACGGTAAGCAATCATATTGTTGGTGATAGCGTCACACTTGTTCATTGTTTGCTGTGCTACGATGTTGGAGTCACCAAAGATATTTAGACGAGTTGCACTACAGGCCTTGGCCATCCGCATGCCGTGCAACAAGGCCTTATATTCGGCTTCATTATTGGATGCATTCGCAAAACTCATCCGAAGTATATATCACATCTTGTCGCCTTGCAGTGATATTAATATGACCCCCGCTCCTGCTCCTTCTATTCTTTTTGATTCATCGAAATTCATTGTCCAGGCGCTTGAAAGGTCGGGTGGACCCGCACATTATAACTCGATCCATTCCGTGATGAAATCAGGCAGAACTTGTGATTTGATTGCTTTTCACTTCTCATACGTGATGTCCCGAGGGGACAATTCCATGCCCCATAGGGAGACACGCCCAGTTGCTCTGGATTATTAAGGATGTTTGACAAAGGTGCTTTATTGACCACTATGATCGGATGTTCCGAAAAATAATGACGTAGTTTTCGTGCTATCATAAATACTCTGTATGCTAACTTTTGGTAATGTGGGTACCTTTGCTTAGATCGCGAGAGGACCTCACTCAAAAAATAAACTGGCCTTTGAACACCATGGGTTTTTCCTTCTTCGGGTCGCTCCACAACTAGGACCGTGTTGACCACCTGATTTGTGGCGGCTATGTAAACAAGTAGTGGCTCTTTTTCTTGTGGGGACACAATGATGGGGGTGTCGAAAGTGTCTTCTTGAGGTCTTCAAAGGCGTGCTGAGATTCCTCGGTCCATTCAAACTTGTCTAATTTTTGCATAAGGGCATAGAATGGTAATGCCTTTTCTTCTAACCGAGTGATAAAGCGGCTAAGCGTTGCCACTCGCCCATCCAGCTGTTGTACTCCTCATAAATTTGTTGGTTTTTTCATTGTTAAAATTGCTTGTATTTTCTTAGGATTGGCTCCGATTCCTCTTGCTGATACTAGGTATCCGAGTAGTTGCCCTGCTAGGACCCTAAAGGAGCATTTCGTTGGATTTAATTTGATGCAGAACTTGTCAAGGTTGTTGAATGTTTCTTCGAGATCCTTGATAAGTGATGAACTTTTCTTGGATGTAACTATGATATCATCAATATACACTTGTACATTTGTACCTATTTGATTTCCCAAGCAACTCTGCATCATCCGTTGATATGTTGCCACGGAGTTTTTGAGGCCAAAAGTCATTGTTGTGTAACAAAATACACCATAAGGTATGATGAACGCGTTTTTTTCCTAATCCTCTTCCTTCATCTGAATTTGGTGATATCCTGAATATGCATCCAAAAAGGAAATACGCTCACACCTTGCAGTTGCATCGATTATTTGGTCGATCCACGACAGTGGAAAATGATCCTTTGGACAATGTTTGTTCAATGCAGTGAAGTCGATGCACATCCATAGCTCTTTGGTATTCTTCTTTGGGACACATACTGGATTTGCAACCCACTCTGCTTTCTTCAGTTCTTTTATAGAATTAGCATTAGTGAGATGATGTAGCTCTTTTCCAATAGCTTTGCGCTTTGGTTTTGCAAAATGACAAAGTGACTGCTTTACCGGTTTTGCTTTTGGATCCAAATTTAGTGCGTGCTCAGCGAGTTCCCTGGGAATTCCTACCATGTCAGAACATAGCCATGCAAAGATTTCCTAGTGCTCACGGAGGAACTCGATGAGCGCGTCTTCCTATGCGGGACCAAGGTTGGAGGCCACAAATGTTGTCTTCTTCGGGTCAGTGGGATGGATCTATACTTCTTTGGTGTCTTTTGTAGTGTCAAAGGCTTGATCGAGATTGGCGCATGTTTCTGCGAGAGGTTCTGCTCTTGTTGTTGTTTTGAGCTATTCGAACTCAGTTGCCATCCTAAAAGATTTAGAGATTTTGTTGAATTCCCAATCGCAATTGTCGGGATGTGTGAAGCTTCCTTTTACTGATATGATTCCCTTTGGTGCTGGCATCTTCATGACTAGGTATACATAATGTGGAACTGCCATGAATCGTGCGAAAGCTGGGCGTCCCAGGATCGCTTGATACTGTGATGGCCAGTCCATGACTTTGAACTCGAGCTTTTTCCCACCTGAAATTTTCTTTGGATCCAAACACAACATCAAGGAAAATTTTACCTAAAGGAATTTTGCCTTTACCTGGTACTATACCGTGGAAGGATGTTTCTGTTGGTGCCAAACTTTCCAAAGGGTAATTCGTCGCCCTAAGCGTTTTGGAATAAATCAAGGTTATGCTGCTTCCTACATCCATGAAAACTTTGCTCATGTCGAAACCACCGATTTGTGCTTCGACTATCAAGGCCGAATGACCGGTCTTGGTACTTGATGTGGGTGATCGTCTTTGCTGAATGTGATTTCATGTTTTGACCAGTGAAGATATTCGGGTGTGGCCGGTGGAGCCATCTCTGCCATGTTGACTTGTCTTGTGATTAGCTTCCGAATTCTATTGGATGTTCACCCTTTTTGAATCATTGATATTGCCCCTTTTGACCTAGGGTATTCGTTACCTTGATCAGTTGTGTTCTGCGGTTTCCCTGTTTGTGGTGGTGGTGCACCGATGGTTAGTGTGCTATGTGTGGATGTGTATCCTTGTGTTGCTGCTTCGGTTGCTTTTGCATTGCATAGCTCTTGCGTCTTTAAAAATGTTCGACAATCTTTCATAAGGTTGTTGGATTGTCTTTTTCTAGATGAGTCGATGTAAAAGTGCATATTATAGGGCCCTTCTAACATTTGTATGGCGGACATAGGTGCGTCCCGGGATCTTAATTGATATCGCTGCCATGATTGACTTCCTCCGCCTTCCTCCTTATTGCGGTGGTAGCCACTATTGTAGTTGTCATTCCTGTGGTTGCCTTCACCCGAAAAACTGGATGTGACATATCTTGGACTCGTGCTTCCGTCATTGTTTCGTCACCTCCTGTCGTTTTCGTGTTTATCCCTTTCTTCCTTGGGTGAACGCGTTTGTTTGTTATGTAGCGCGTCCTCTCCATCATCCCAATGATTTGTTATGTCCATTAACTATGAAATTGTCTTGGTCTTGACACGCCCTAACTCTTCTATGAATTCTCGGCGATGGAGTCCATCATTGAAGGCGTCGATTGCCCTTTCGTCAGACATGGGTTCAGCTAAATTTTTGATGATGTTACACTTCTAGATAAATGCTCTTATCGATTCTCCAGGCTTCTGTTTACATGCCTGTAACTGCTCTAAGGATGCGGGTCGTTTGAATGTGGACTGAAAGTGTCAGATAAACTTATCTTCGAGATCGTTCCAACTACCAATAGAATCTTCGGGTAGTTGTCTTAGCCAACACCTTACAGCGCAGTGAGGTGAAGTTGTAAACTTTCCATTGCTATAGCTTTGGAGCCGCCCTGTAATTTCACGGTGGCCAAATAGTCTGCTAACCAAGCTTCAGGCTCTTGAAGTCCATCGAATTTTTGATGGTCATGCGGAAGTTTGAAATCTTTGGGTACCAAGGTTTTCCACATTCGCTGGGTAAAACAGCTGGCTCAGCATAGCGCGTAGTCGTCCTTGTTGTTGTCGTCATGGTATCTTCGGTTGCGATTGTCATCTCTTGCGTTGCTTCGTGGCTCTGGTCCCTGAAGATGTTCCTGATGTGGTGACCGAGATCATCGGGTGTGCTTTGTTTGCCGAGGGCTGCTGCGATGACGTGGAGATCTGTCGGGTTGACGCGTAATTCCTTGCTCTGCTTGTGCGAGGGTTGCTCCTACCATGCCTAGCTTCATCAGAGTAGAGCGGTGAAGAACTGCGCGAGGATCGTCGGGTGCAGGTTGGGTTGTGATCAGGTACGCTTGCACGGCCACAATTGCTGCTTGAGTTGTTTTAACTTTGATGTTCCCCGCTTGATCTACTAACATGAATGACAGATCAAGGTCTCTTATCAGTCCATTTGTTTCTGCCTCAGGGACATTCCACAATCGCGATGTTTCCCTTCTTGGTGGTGCTCCACCTGTTACGCTTCCGGATCTTTGTGTAGAGCTTAGTTGTGCCCGTCGTAAGCTAGACTCGTCGGCTATCCATTTTCTTTCGTCAAGTTGTCTTTTCATCTTTAGTAAGTCTCTCTTTTTCTGGTGAAGCAAATATTGGTATGCCAATAAATCTTCATGTGAGATGTCTGCTGCCATCAGGACCGCACCTGAAATTGCTTCTCTAGCCTTTTTCCATGTTGATACTGGTAGCCAGAGAGTTCACGTTTCTCCTCCGTTTGGTTCTACTCCTCCTCCTTGGATTATACGGTTGTCTGCTGTTTCTCCTCCGTTTCCGTGATTTCCTTCGTTGTTGTGATTCCCTACATTGTCATCTGATAAAGGGTTATTCGGGTCGATGATAGGGTTACCATTAGAGTCGCATGGAGTCGAGGTTTCTCCATTGATCATGTACACTTGGTGGCGCATAATGTATGGACTTGTGGTGTCATCATCTGAATTGGGGGAGACACTATTGGGTGGACCGGTGAAGTCTGTTACTTTCTGTTCTAGGTATATTTTTGCCATCCTTATTCTGTAGTTGATGCTTTCACTGTTTTCCTCGGGTTCAGAGTTTACTGGGCTTGTTCCGTGTGGTGAGGCCACTGGGGAGTCTGATCCGAAGGAGAGATTGTCATAAAAACCATCAAGGTCCCCCAGATCTGCCTTATCTTGCTTGCTTTCGTCGGATGCTTCAATTTCTGTTCTGACCTCCATGGAGGATCCGATAGATGATGCTGGAAACACCGTAAATACAGTTTCTTCCACCGACGGTTCTGATGTAATCAGGACCGAAGGATGTGATTCTTGGGGGTTTTCTACTTGGAAATGGAAGCCTCTGATGATCAGATAGGATCCGCTGTTGAAATTGGTGGGTACCATCATAGGGGTGGGCGGGCGTGGATCTACTTTTGTTGGTTTGGTGCTTGGCGAAGAAAATTCCGCCGAGTCCATGGTTCCAGCATTCAAGTTTCCCACAGACAACGCCAATTGACGAGGGGCAACCTCGGCAATGTCCATGAAGAAGGACTTAGTGTTTTGCGGAAAACAGAACGCTGGGGATTTTGTCGGAAGTCAACAAACACTGAATCAAAGTCGCCTGAATATCGAGAGGAATCGCTCTGTTACAAATCACTTGGGGATTGTTCAGTGTCCCGTCCTAGGCTTCTCCCGCCCTATATATAATAGGTCCGGTCTCAAAGCTGTATGCAGATTGGTTACATGATTACAATACCAACTCTATGTCGGTCTTCGTTCCTCTTTCCTAATACAACTATAATCTTTGTCGGTTGCTCTTTTGGATCTTCATATTGACTCTTTGTGGGACGTAAGCCTTTCTGCATGTCCTAGGTAGCAAATCATAAGGACCAAAGTAATTATACCCATGTCAAAAAGTGTGGTAGACTAGAGCATAAGCCTTTCAAAGGGGTTCTTGCACTTGCCATCGCCTTTATCATGCGGGATTGGGGTCCATGTCTTCATCCATATCATCTGAATCCTTGGACTATTCCTCCTTATTCTTCCCCTTGCCCTTTCCGTGGGGTTTGTTCTTCTGACTTTGCTTGTAGCCAGACTCAGGGTCTTCCTTGAGGTCATTAACAAACTCGCATTAGCGGTTGGTATGACTGTATTTGCCATTTGCGTCGAGATGGATGAAACACGACATATCATGGCACTTCTCGTACGTCTGGGGAACACGGGGCGCTTCATGTGTAGAGTCACTCCGCTGCTACCCACGACTAGCCCCCAGCCATGACGATGTTGTCCGCCATCGCCTCTACTCATGAAAGTCATGGTGACCATGTCAGTTGTCTGCTTGTCTTCTAGAAGATTATTCCACTTGTTATTATTGTTCTTCTTGGCCTAGGTGGGAATATCCAGCACCGGTAATGATTCGCGAGCATCATCGTCGGTAGCGGCGAACTCGCTAGACATGGCAATCATTGAGTTGAGGTAAAGTTTGTCATTGTCTTGATTACACTTCAGCTTATATCGGAGAAGTGTTCCCTTTTCTAGGCCATTGATGAAGGCGGCCATAATAGTTTGATCATGCACTCTCGTGCATGATTATTCATGTCAAGCCAACAGGATAGGTAGGCACGATAAGATTCTTCCTTTTCTTGCACACACCTCTGTAGGTCACCGAAGGTACATGGACATTTTTATGTACCCTCGAAGTTGTTGGTAAACGCTTCATGCATGTCCAACCAATTACATATTGATTTCTCCGGCAAGTCGTCGATCCACTATCAGGCAGTGCTGGTGAGCATTAGTGGGAGGTACTTGACGACAACATTGGGGTTTCCCTCGATGATTTGTATCGCTTCACGGTAGTGCTGCAACCACATGACTAGCCTGGCAGTACCGTCATAGGGCTTGATATTCTTGTCAATTTGGAGGCCCTTGGGGTAGGTTGTGGCCGAGATAACCGGTCCAAAACAACATGGCCCCAAGTATGGCTCTTCCCGGGCTTCTTGGATCTTATCAAGGCATGATTGTGCATAGTATGGCTCCGGTTGTTGCTTGTTCCCCTTTCTTCCATGGGGAGGAGAGTTGTGGTGCAAGCCATGGGACCTGCCAAGTCCTCTGCCATGGTGGCTGCTAGGTGGCGATGGTGGCAGTGTCAGCGGTGGGTTAGCCTTCTTGCTACTTCCTCCACGTGAATCCTCACGCATGTCGCGACTGGTTGTCGGATGCGAGGCTTCCTTGTGAGATTTTCTCTTGTGTTCATCGTTGCCGCTGTGCTCTCCTTCATGCTAAGGCCGCTCTCCCCGGTCGCCTATAACAATGCTGCCCTGGGGAAGCCTAGGAGGTGGCATGCTTGTACATTAGTGCGGCTATGGTTCCTCATGATGCCGAGACCGCGGGGGTAGCAGTGAGCAACGGGGGTGAGCCTTGTCTCTGTTGCCGGAGGTTACTGGGATAGCATCAGTCCTGTTGCGGGCATCCCTCTGCCAACATTCCCTGGAGCCCATGTGGGATCCTTCATCATGGGGAGATCTTAGTCTTTAGCGGTTGTTCATGCTTGACTGGCAAAGCTCCGGATTGGACTCGAGCCTTTGTGAGGTGGCCTTCTCCTACTGCTTGCAAGCCTTGGCTACAAGGTCATAGACCTGATCCACCGCTGCAGGTGACCTGTCATGTTCGAGTAAGTTATTGGCGATGACAATGTTGAGGGCGGGGGTTGGCGTGACTTGCTTCCTAGATAAATCGATGTAGGGGGCATCTTTTGCTAATTTGGATGGAGCCCACCCCAAATTGTGTCGGATGCCTGGATCACCAACGATGTGAACCGGGTGCGGTGACCCAACATACCACTGCATGATGTAGTACACTATAGTCGTTGACATAACACTAATGAAACACCTTTCACTAGTATTACATCCCTCAGAGTGGTACAACAGAAACACAATAGGTCTAAGACATGACTATAGATTACAACGTGATTATTTACAAAAGATCCAGAGAACACTCTAGGTTAAACAGATAGAAATAAACTTCTTACAAAGAAGAACCAGAAATAAACACTTCACTAATAGACTAGTATCTAGACTATCTGGCTTGCAAATGCTACTATTGCATTGCTCTACAGAAGTAGGTTTTGTGGTTAGAGAATATACTCCTATCTAACCAGAGACTTCGTCTTCACTTCCATTGATGTATAAGTTGACTCCATTGACTTCATTGAAGAACTTGAGCTTTTGGTCATGATTCCCTTGAGCAATAGTTGGTGTTGACATCATCTTCATTGGCGTCAGAATCTAGCAAGGGTTCGGAAGGTACATGTGAGTACGAGCGTACTCAGCAAGTTCACTAAGAAGGAGTGTTTGACGCACTATCTATAGCCATACACCATAGGTCATAGGCAATGCAGGTTTTCGTAAACATTTCTTCAAAGGTTGCTTCAATTATGAAAAGCTATGTCCGTCATCCCTCATAGGTTTACTAGAACTTTCGTGGAGTTCCTTTCCTCCCATGTTCATAGCTCCTTCCCGGGAGAGGGAGTAACATGTCACAGTTCTTACACTCTGCAGAGGTGCGTTGCTTTACCAATGAGAGACCTTAGCATTGTTGCACATCCGAGTTGCAGGCTCGTCCACACTTCCTTGGTATGGGGCTAGTCTAAGATCCAAGCCAATCACTGCCCCTCTCCACGACCCCGCATGAAGACACGACCCCCGAGCAGGAATACCTCCATTAACCCCCATATAGGCAGATATAACCCTGACAACCCCTTGGAGACTCTAGCGAGCAGATCATGTCCCTGGCAACCCCCACCATAGTGATATAAATACCTTCGACAACCCCCTCACAGATAGTCTAGACACCAATATCGCGGAGAACTAGGGGTCCCACTCATCTGCTGGATTCTACACAAGAAATCTATAGCCTCACGATAGGTCATCCGTCCATGCGAAAGGAATAAGATCCAGATGACTTCTCCATCCCATTCCAAATCTCATGTTTAACACGTAATATATGGTTCTAGAATCACTGGCGACATTGGTTGATTAAGTCCTAAATATTATGTTCCTTTACCACTGGAACTGTAATAGTAGATTATTACCACTTGGTAAATAATCCATAATCATATTATTATGAAAATAGTGTTTTCTTACCTTTTTGAAATGCAGGTGATGAAAACATTCAAGTTACAAGCATTTGATAGAAAATAACCAAAGGACATGAGCAAGTGTGAACTTGCCTTTTGTGATTGCAAGATTATGCACTCACGGTCTTCAAGATACTAGAAGATCCAAAATCTGGAAACAACATCATTGGTCCGGTAAGGACTAATGTTTAAAAAGCAAGATGAAATTATGCATAAGTAATGTAATGCAATTTGATAAACGCGAATCCCTAGAATAATCGTATCTGATCTAGGGTTCGTAAACTAGGATGGTTTCTTTATAATGTGTTTCACTTTTATACCAGCTTCACATTTGTGCTTCTTATTAAGGGTGTGTGAAAGAATATGTAAATACATCAAGTAGCATACAATATCAAAACACTTAAATGGGGCATGGTATCTAAAAGATTTCTTAAGTAGGATTATTCATCAATTCGAGCCTTTATAGAAATGCTTAAGGATTACTTTTAACGTTTCTTAAAAGAATATCCTTTGAGGAAAATATTACATTACAAAGTAAAAACATTTAAACATTAAAGCTAACACTTTAATGTTTTCTAATTATATATAATTATCAAAGAGGAAAACATTATTAAACTGTGAATAATCACAATACTTGTAGTGGAAACCTTTATGTTTTGGGTAAGACATTATATTATATGTGGTTCACTTCTTAATGTTTTATAAACGTAAAATATAGGTGTGATTGCTTTTATGGGGTGGTGTTTAATGAAATTATAAGTGAATAGAATCCCTTACCTATCTTTAGAATTAACGATTAGACTTTATAACATGGAAAAGGCATTACTTTAATTACTTAAAAACTTTGTTTTGATTTTTAAGTGAATTCTTAGATAAAAGTAGTAGATATTATCTTGGTGATTTTATAAATGAAGAGAATCCTTGTGACAATCAAAATACTATTCTTAATGATTTTATCATTGATAAAATCTTTTTAATGTACAAAATATAATTACTTTACATGATGGTTTAAGGAAATACACTTTAAAATGGTTGGTTCAATTTTGACTTCATATAAAGATTTTGAATAACTTATATTAAAGGCATAAGCAAAGGTTTATATAATTTTTATGCATTAAGGTAGAAGAAAATGGTTTAAAAAAGACTTATTAAACATTTTCCTTTATGTTACTTCAAATGTGAAAGGTTATTATTTTTATGTGTAGATTTTATTTTTGTGATCATTTTGGTATATTATATGTATTTTGTGATTTTTAAATAATAATATATGACTTTAATAAGTTTTATCACTTTATAAAGATTCAATAAATAATAATATTTGGTTAAGTGACACAAAAATGAACGAAACAAGTTTATAAATGTATATTTTGTTTTTCTAAGACTTTTGATATATTATACCTATTTTTTAGAGTTTTAAATAATAGAATATGCTTTTTAAAGATTTCACCTTAATATGTTAATTACTAATTGATACTATTATTTTATTTAAGTTGGAAAATAAAGTATGATAATAGGTTTAAATTATAGAGTTTATTTTTCTGAATATTTTGATATATAACATATATTTTAAGAATTATAAAACAAAAGATATTGAATTTATATTGTTTATACAATTTTTTGGAATTGTAATTATTTGGAAATACTTTTTACACCCAACTGATACCTAGCCTAAGTCACTGACTTGTGGGGTCCTCATGTCACCTGCCAGCGAGGCTCTGACCCAGTCAAATGTGCTGACGAGGCGAGGGATGATGCAGGCATGTCATCACGCTGACATAGGCCCTACATTTAAACTTTTTATACCGTGGCTATTTCTAGACACAGTTACTAACCGTTGGGCTCTATGGCCACGTCACACACCACCTCAGCGAGGCGGAGTCCGCCACTATTTGACTGGGCTTCTCACACGGTGGTAGTCAACCGACGCCGGTGACCATACAACGACGGTGCTACCGTGCCCACACGGACACGCTAGGATGTGCGTTCGAACGAGGAGACGTAGCGATCCTACTGATGGTCATGCTGCTAAGAAACGGTCACCGAAGCACCGGTCGCAATGGAGCCTGACGACGGCGAGCGGCGACGCATGACACAACGACACGACAAGGTGAGAGAGATGGAGAAGGGGTGTCGAAGCATGAGATGCTCACCCTGAGGCTCATGAAGTGGTTGAGGAGACTCTTCGAGGTCGGGATGGAAGGCGAGGTGAACGACTGCAGTTGCTAGGCTCAGGGAAGGCGAGATTGATGCGCATGATTTAGACCTTATTGGCTCGATTCCTTCACCATGGATATGAGGCTCACCACGGAGGAGCTCGTGGCATCTTCAGTTGGTCTTGGGGCGACCCCTAATGGTGGTGCAAGACGATGACTGCGGCGCTGATTCTCGGTGCTTTTGTGTGCGAGCAACACAACACGAGAGAGAGGGAATGGATGAGGACGAGGAAGAGGAGGCGTGCGGAGCTCATATCCTTTAGGGTGACATCAGCGTTTGCACGAATCATGACACAAGGATGGTGAATGGTGGAGCTCAGTCCAGCGAGCTGCTTGTAGTCAGAGGGGAAGATGACAATTGAATCAAAGGCCGAAGGGGTATGGGCTGCTGGTGGGCTGGTGTGATATGCTACTGGGTCGCGGAGAAGTAAGCGAGGTGCGGCTGTGGGTGCTCGCGGACGTTAGATAAGCGAAGAGACAATTGGGCCATGGACCAGAAGTTGATCTGTGTTAGTTTTTCTTTTTCTTTAGATTTTTCTATTGTCTATTTTTGTAAAACCTTTTTAAATAAGATTTTCTTAATGTTTAAAATATCTATAAAATTTTAAATCATGAAGATTATTATAGAGGTCAACTATAACCCATTCTTTTACAATTCTGATTGTGTTTACAAAATGTGTTATTATATGAAAGGCTCTTTTTTTAGTAAAGTAAATACAAATTAGGGTTTTATGGATTTGTTACTTATATTAAAAATCTTATGAAAATGTTCTTGTTTTGACGATGATAAGTGTAATGGTTAAGATTTAATATGGTTAATGATATATTCATACTTAGCATCATCTAACAACCATTATATAGGGTAGTTTCAATGGTAAAGTTCTCAAAATTTGGTGATTTCTCCTATTCAAAGCCTACTTGGTTTTGGTGTTTATAATTACCATAGTTCAATCTTGGTTAAGTCATTACGCATGAATAACCATCACAAATAGAGAAATGAAGATGTTCCTTTACAGGTAGTTATCCTGAGTTTTGATAATATTGAATAGACTCACATTCTATTATTACTATGGATGAAGATTAAAAGCTAAGAGAGATTGCCTTCATGTTTAGTGACCATGAATAATATCTTACTTAGAATAATCTATTGAGATTACTTTCCTAATATGATCCAAATAATTCTATTAGGGTTTGAGATGATGAAGTAGACAAAGCTTTCATCCATAAACACTCATCTGGTTCTCTAATTATCTCTTGGAAGCTTCATTTGTCTAAGATATATAATTCAATGGTGACCTAGGAATAGGAAATGGTTCCAATATCAATTTGATTCTAGGGATTTGGACAAAAAGGTAGACATGGTTCTTGTCCTGGTTTGATATGATCTTTGTTAAGGATTTATCAAGAACTCCAATCGTTAATACCTCGCTAAGCTTATCTTTAATTAAGGAATTCCTTTCCTAAATGTACTCTATTTAAATCTCTCATCTAATTCACTAATATCTCTTCTACCTAAATGAACTAGTCATATGGCTCCACCATATCCATCATCATATGATGACATGGTCATCCCACTTCACAATACCCATTCTCCATTCCAACTCTAGTATGAAACTTCCATTTCTTAACTACCTCTAATGAATCCATCAATGTAGCTATTTCTAAATCCATCCATTAACTCATTTATATTAACCTTGCATCTACTTACAAGGCTGGTAAGATTACAATTCCCTCTACATCACATGTGATATCAATCCTCTGGAAGAAGTATGATACTACTCCCATGATAGAAGTCTGTCCTTGTATTAGCTTCGTTAAGCTACTATGCCTCCACCTACTCCATACAACTCATATTCCAATTCATCATACACTAGCTTGACTACTCAAGCTCAATCTAGATTAGACATCTTACTAGGGGTTTGCTTGATTTGGTATTCTGACCACTTTTCTTCAACAACTAGTCATCTATTCTCAAGTGACCTAAGAAAAATGACCACCATCCTTTGATCAGACTAGGCTTGGTATTCTAATTATTTGATCAAGATCTATCATCAACTAAGTAACAAACTTGTACTAGTCTCTCTACAAGGTTTATCTTGTTAAGGAAACTTACTTTAGGTTTACACCTACTTGGCTTAACAAAGATCATCATATGATACTCTAATACTACTAGCTTTCTTATAATTCTCAAGTACTAGTTTAACTCTTAGGTTTAGATACTTCTTCTAGTGAACTCATGAGTGAGTTAACTTCCAACGTCCAATGGTTTGATTACCACTAAGGATCTCATTCCTTTGATGATGGAACACTTCACCATTTCCTTCTTCTTATTTATTTACTTAAGGTCTTTGGAAGGTCAATATAATAGGTCAAACCTAAGAGTCAATAAGTGATAGGTCAAGAATTGATTACTGAACGTTGATGATTAATTGACACTAGAACTTGGTTAAATAGGAATGTCATTTATTAATATGATATTAAGGATATATGATTAATGGTCTTGGCTTATATTCCCTCCTACTCTTATTTGTGATAAGGAGTTTGTGTTTAGGAACTACCATGATTCTCATGGTAGGAATAACTATATCAAATAAGTGTATCATGATTTTAGTTATGGGGTTTCTTTGCTTGGATGTATGTACTTGATTGGGTATTCAAGAGTTATTGTAATGAATACCATGATATGATCTCTATAACATCCTTTATTAATGTGTTGTGGGTTTAGCTTGATGCTATTTGATCTACCCATAGATCAAATTATATTACCCAAAGATAAGGTTTTAGCAAAGGTCATATTGAATCTTATCGTACTCAACTTGATGATATACTTTAGTTCCACCAAGTTAAGAGAATCTTCAATCACGTTGACAAGTTTTGTCTAAAAGCGCGAAAATTATCCAGATTTTCTATGTATGAATGCAATGCACACACCTCATCTCAACTTATTTCTAAGCTCTAATGCTTGGATGTTACACCGGGGCTTTCTTTGCCTTGTGCTTCAGCAACAACTGCTTGCACTCAGCCTCGATTGCTCTTGCCGCCTTGATCAATTGTTGTGCCTTGGCCATATCCCTGTCCAGCTGGGCGCCCTGTTCTGCGATGCACTTGGCCTCCGCGAGGATCTCCTAGCGCTTCTCATCAAGCTCTGTAATGCTCTGGATATGGGCGACAGTTATTGGCTCGACGAGGAGATGCCATACATCACCTTATCGGCGGGAGTCACCAAGGGGTTGCCAACTGCTGACATGGATGGCAGAGGCGGTAGGTTTTTTTGGTTTGTAGCACTAGGTCCAGTAGTGAGTTCTTGCGGCTGCTGCGGGGGAATAGCTAGAGGGGGCATGGCCTTTGTAACATCCCAATTTCAGCAACCCTAATTAGTTGTCCAGAATGAAAAAATTAGGGGGAACAAAAACTTTTTCTTGTTTATTAGTGCAGCATTGCTTGATTGTTTGCTTGTGCTTGTGCATGTGAGTATATACTATATGATACTCCTTACCTCACCATCAGTTGACAAAAGCTACTTACCAAAACTATCCTGGCTCAATTTACATATTCTCAAATGTTCTAGCATTCCAAAACTTGAGACAAGATGCTTATGTAACCAAAACTATTTTACTAGCTTCTATTGACAAAACTATGGAGGGATATATAATATAACCTCCTTATGTTTTAAGACAGAAACCTCAACTAAATCTTACCTCTAGTTTCCCCAAAACCTCTTTCAAAGCATTTGAATTCTAATCATGGTAGAGATACCAAGGACTCTCATCTTACTAAAAATCCAACCTCTTCAAAATGCCCCAACCTTACCCCAAGCTAAGCTTGATGGTAACCCCAGTAGTGGAGTTGTTTAGTTTATAAGATGAGTTGCCTTGATCTGCTGTCTAATGAGTTGCCTTGATCTGCTGTTTGACTTGTTTGCTTATTAAGTAGTATGAGCCACTCTAGGGGCTCATCCCTAGGATCAAGAGGTTTCCAAATCACCACATCCTAGGCAAGATATCAAAGCAAGATCAAATCACTAGTTACCAGGTGATCATCCAAAATCCTTAGCCTGATCAATTCTGCAGTGATCCATTCTAGAAGCTTCCAAGTCCATGAAAACCAATATCAAGCATGGATCCCTTATACTCACTCTACACTTCAACATCATCCACTTGATGATGCTTTGGTACCTTGCAACCCCTCCAAAAAACATTCCCTCTCATATTCTAGTCAAAATCCTCAAAACTGCCAAATTTGACTAAGTCTGGAAACTGTTCCAACATCACCTTTTTGAATGCCTCCCTTTCTCAACCCTTATGCATTTTTGGAAATGCATCTGGACCACCTTGTTAACCACCCTAAGGACTACCAAGGCCCACATTTTCCCTTGGTTGTATCATCCTCCAACCCAATTGTCCTTGATGGTTTTGCAGGCAAGAAAATAACTTTTCCTGCAAATCTAGTCAACATGCCTACTTTGGTAGAAGCTCACACCACCATCCAACCTTCTATGGACCAACTCTTTGCGTGGTTGTGATCTAATCATATATGTCTATCAACATCTTCTTCACTTGTTCCAAGTGGATCCTTGTGCTGCTTAAACCCACATGGTTTATAAGGCATCATCACTCTTTTGGTATGGCAGCC
This sequence comes from Avena sativa, assembly GCA_916181665.1. Classification (NCBI taxonomy): domain Eukaryota; kingdom Viridiplantae; phylum Streptophyta; class Magnoliopsida; order Poales; family Poaceae; genus Avena; species Avena sativa. Next base: position 421,819,651 of record OV702291.1, on the reverse strand, counting down.
TTATTTTCAATAAAGTTTGCCACCATTCCTAGATCACCTCAAATGCATTTAATTCAAAATCTTTCTGCCATGTTCATGTATATGACTTGGTCTACCTATCCATCTGTCCCTTGCATCAATGTGAACTCTGAACTCCAAGATACAACCATGTTTAGGTGGTATAAAAATAACATCACCCTAGATCCACAACTCCTTGTTTTCCATCTTATTCAAGTTGGAATTCCATTCCACCAGGTTGCAAATGCTTGCTACACCTTGTCTACACCCTCTACCTTGATCATCAAGATTTATAAAATATTCTCCATAATTATTATGGCCCTAAATCTATAGAATTTCCTTATTAGACAAAAACCTCCAAAACTTCTCCCATAAAGGAAAGTTTGGTTTTTGCCAAAACACTTCTCCAACTTTTGGCTCACGTGAGTTCCATATATCATACCCTATCTTCCCATCTGAAAAATAAATATTTTTGAGAAGTTTTATTATTTATTTTTGCCCATTTTCTTAAATGGCTGAAATGGAATAATAATTGTTTTAAATCCTTTTATGCCTCAATAAATCTTGGGAAAATTCCCCTAAGTGTGTATTCACATTCGGGACACTCTCAAACCAGAAACCAACCTTGTGCAATGTAAATTTATCAAATGATCTTCTAGAAACCACTTCTGTCCTTTTTGCATAAATGGATTTATAAGGACAAAAACCCCTTATAAAAATCTCAATTAAATCCTAGGAATCTACCCTGACCTCATCTATCTACCAGTACCCTTCTCTCATATTGTGCAATGCAACATTTTGGACTTGCTTCATAACCATCTATTTTGATCAAAGTTGCCCTTTAAGCAAAACCACTACCCAAACCACTTCCACCTCTCATCAAAACTTGCTCAATGTTTCCCCTTAACACCAGGACACACCCTAGGTCGACACCATTGTAGCTCTACCCTAGCATTGCCCATTTTACCCTTGTACTAGTAGAGAGAGAGACAAGAAAATCTTGCAAGGATTTACCCCCACTTAATTACCACAGCTGCCACCCCCTCCCTCTCTGATCCAGCACGACCAAAACCCATTCCTACCCCTTCCCACCGTCCCCTGGACCAATCCCTGGCCAGCATTCCCTATCCACCATGTCCAAATTGGTCATTTACCCAATCTAGCTCTCCTCCTTGGTATAAAGGCCAGCAGGCCATCCCATCACTCCCCTGCCCCGCATTTGCCTCCTCTCCCCTCCCACTTACCTCCCCCAACTCCACTCCCTCTCCCCTGCTCTATGCTATCCAGGAGAAGAAGAAGGAGAAGCTTCGGCCTCCTTCAAAAATCGAGAAAGGCTCCTTGTCCTGTACTCCCTTTCCTCTGCATGTTTGCTCACGAGTTCCCCTCCTCCTTCTCTATCCGACCGTGCTTTTCTTTTTGCCCAAGACCATCTCCTCCTTCGTCACCAGCGAGCTCTGACGAGGTCACCCTCGACCACCGTGGCGCGAGCTTCTTCTCGGAGGCCAACCCCGCCGTGCCGCCCCTCGATCTACTCGTTGTCGTCGACCGCGTCGACCTGCCGCCTCCCTGTCGTCTCCCGAGCCCTCTGGTGAGAACCCGCCTCCCTCTCCGACGTGCTAGGGTTCCGCCGCCGCGGGCTCTGTTCTGTCGAGCACGGCGACGCCCCGGCGTCCATCTCCACTTAATCGAAAGGCCACCAGCGCACGATACCGCTTCGGCCGCCCGCACCGACTGACCGCCAGGCCCTGCCTGGCAGGTTCAAGCCGAGGCTCCCGCGCGCCCCGCCGCCCGCCGTGGGCTGATTCTCCCCCTGCAGCCCATTTCCCCTCAGATCCAGCCCAGCTGCACAGTTGCATTTTCTTTTATTTTTAGATCCAGAGAAATACCAGTAGGATTAAATCCTTTTGAAAATGTAAATCAAGTCCAAATACCAAGATCTAAATTTCTGGTTGTTCCCTGATGTTTTCTCAAACATGCAGAGGCAACACCTAGTCAAAACTAGTTTCCTTTATTTGCTAGAATTTATTCTGCAGCCAGGTGTACTTTGCACTAATTAATTTCCTCAAGGAGTTTTACATCTCCATTTGGAGAGAACCAAAGCTCTACTGGAAAGTATTTGATATAACTATCATCTAGCATAGGTCCTATGCCAAGGTGAACAGTAGTTTGCCCTTAGCAAAAATAACATAAATAGCCTTTATCTGCCTTGGACAAATTCTCTAGGTCAAACAAAATGTGGTATTGACCTGATTCCACCTCCCAGTACCTCATAATATCAGTATCTATCAAACCCCAGTAGATCAGATTTTATTGAGCTATGGTTGAATTTTAGTGATTTAAATACTCCCAGAAGGGGGTATTTTCACTAAATAAATCACTCTAGGAGTTTGACAACTCCAAAATGGGTGAATCCAATTCCTACAGAAAGGTAATCTAAATACCTACCACATGCCCTTCGAATAAACTCAATAGATTATGTGGAATTAATCTGGTGAAAAAGAGAAAAACCTTATAGAACTGCATTTAGGAATTTCCTAAGGGTATTCTGGTAATTATTTAGACTTATTTCCAACTTTATGTGGTTCAGCACATCAAACACTACCTAACCGCCGAAGGAAACAATTTTTGGACCTCCAGATAAATTCTGGTGACTTATTTCCTCAAACTAGAGTTTATTCCACTATAAAAAGCATAACTAAATCTAGAAAATTGATAATCTAATGAAACCACTTGTGTTGGTTTTGTTTTGTCAAGACTTATCTGAGGATATCATTATTGCACATTGGTATCCTACAGACCTCCGAACCCCAATCCAAGTTCAAGGTATTTAGCCTTGACAACTATCTTCCAAATGGAAAAACACCTCCATGGCAATTTAGTAATTCCACTATCAATACCCAACTCCTCCAAAACCTACTAAGTTAAGTAGGATTCAGTATGTTTGTTTGCTGCATGGTTGATGCATGTATGCCTTGTATTGATTGTGGTATTGTCTGCTTGCATGTATACTCGATGACGGCGATAGTGTGAGTGTTTGACGACAAGAAGGAAGGGACTTCTTATTATTATTTATTGGGTATTCTTGGTTATCAAAGGAAGTCCAGAGACTTATTGCTGATCACAGGCAAGCCACCATTTCCCGAATTCTGATACTTGTCCTACTCCTTTTATTTCCTGTTTTGTATCCTCTTTATAAGTTGCATCATTTACCTGCATGTCTTGTTTTATAAATACTGCGCTTATAACTTGGCTCCTCCAAGTTATGACCTTGTGTCCCTCATGGAACCACCGTGATGTACCTACCATTTTATCCCTTTAGACTGAGAGTACGATGGCTAGCATCCTACCTCGTTGAAAACCCCGGCTTTGAGAAAATGAACTGTTTTGGGATTTACCCTACTACAAAATGTTTACAAACTATTTTGGTGAAACCCTTGGGAAGAGGCGTCGTTACCAGCGGATGTTTTAAACTACAAAAATGGTGATGATGAGAAATGAGGAAAAGAAGGGATGTTCTACGCCTTTACCGGAACAATTTTTATCAGTGCAACCACATTACCCCAGGTGCTGGGGCTTAACTCGTAGTTTGTCTGCATTAGCCGAGGCAGCTTGTACAATGCTTACAGGGAGAGATCCCTTGAATTCAGGGCAGGCGCTAAAAGATTTACGGATCTGAAGCCTGTTGCTTGTTTTGGCAAGAGTGAGCCTGTTCTAGCAGGAGTGTCGGTGCAACAATTGGGTCTCTCGCGGACAGTATGACTTAGGTAGTACGGAAGGAAGTGGAGTCACCAGATTAAGGTATACGCCAAGTTGCGGCTTGGGTATGCACGTGTACGGAAGGCAGGACTATGGCTAGGAGCCACATACTCGTTCCCGGGGAGAACAAACCCAAAAGGAAAAGCAACATTTGCTAGGGTCGATAAGAGAAAGGTTAGGTTTGATTATCCGGACCCCCCATCTACAGTGGTAGTGGGCCCTGGTTGTATCTCGGTGGATGTAATTATTCTTGTGGGGAAAGTGCACAAACTCTTCAGAGTATAATCTATTCGAATAGCCGTGTCCACAGTCAAGGGTGGTTGTAAAGGTGTTGCCTAGGAGTACCCAAATGGTGCTTGTTTGGAAAGAATGGATGAAAGGATGAAGGTTCCGGGGGAACCTGAGTTTGAAGCTATGTTTCGACCAGAGGTGTTCAAAAAGTTTTAAAAAGGGTTTCTACTCCAAAACTGTTTTAAAAACTCTATTTCAACAAAGATACAGAGATGTCTTGACTTATAAAAGAGAGACATGCTTTCAATATTATTTTTCAACAAAGATATGGAGATGCCATAACTTCAAGAGATAGTCTAGGCTTTTCGAAGGCAATCCTAGATAGAGCTATCTCGCCACAGCCAGAATTGCATTTCCTTATTCTACTTATCCTGGTGGTTTGCAGTACATTCAGAAGTACTCATGGCATTGTCCCTGGTTATTTACTTGATCAGCTTTCAGAGATTCGACTTCGGAAGATTCAGGTGAAGTCCAGTGAGCTAGGCTGTCTTCCCAGTCAGTTGCCTGTAGGTTGAGGCATGATTGGGCTCTGCGCATGATGATGTTCCGCTGCTAAAAGATGATGTAGCCATAATGGCAGTTATGTAAGTCTTGTAAATTCGTTATGTTTCGGATGATGTAATGATACTTGTCGGTTATGTTCCACGGCTCACTGATCATGGGAACATGGATATATACATAACAGGGATTTCTCGGATGGATAATGCAGGGAGCCCACAGCCTTAGCCAGACCCGGAGGATCGACGACTTTTTTAGCATTTGCCGCCACAGCCCTTGCATCCACCGCTGCTGACGGAGCTTTTCCGACTCTCTGGTCCTGTCGATCTTCTCCTATCACATTCCCGATGGCCACCAGTACCTGGCGGGAAGTGAAGGATTTCTCGGCGTGCTCCTCTCTCTCGATCCCCTTCTCGATCTCCCTCATAGCAGCATCGTATTCCTCCAAGTCGGTACCCAAAGCAACAGATCTGTGGAACAAAACCATGAAAAACTCATCAAATCAAGATATCGATTCGAAGGAAACTTGGGGCTCTTTTTTTGGGGATTCCCAAATTTTTGGTGGATAGAAGAAAATTTTGATGGGGAATTCGTGAGCAACGATGCTCTTGATACCAATATGTTGAGGGGCAACCTCAGAGATGGCCCGATCTTTCACGAATCCCTTGAAATCGAGGCGGAGTGAGTGGGGGATGAGGGAGAGAGTGAAAATCGCGAACTCACGCACGATGAACACACACACCACGAAGAAATGATACAAGCCAATTGCTCACACCGGCGGCTACCGATCCGGCGCAATCCCTAGGATCAGCGTCGGTCGGGGATCTCTCTGTCGAACCAGCACAGGAGTAGGGATTCTCGGTGAGATCTTGATGTCTTGGCAATGGATCTCTGTTGCCAAGGCCTTGTACAATGCGGAGGCACGATGCAAACTCCAACGAGGTTTGGGATATTTAGTGCTCCTCTATCAAAGGAGCATGAGGCAAGAACTAGATAGATCCACAAGGGGTTTCTAGTAATTCCAAATATAAGGCCTAGATTTTACAATGGAGGTGGGGAACTATATATAGGTCAGCCACTAGTTTAAGGGTACTTTAGGCATAAAAAGGTAAAAACTAGACAAAATAGGAATATTCTCGGGCATCAAACCCATGTAGGCATTCGGGGAGGTGATTCCGGCAATAAGTTCAGCGGTGCCGGAATCGGCGCCGAAATTCCCGGTCACCGCTGGAAATTCTAGTCGAAAGCGCAATGGCTCACATAGATGTGTTTTGGCATGCACTAGTTGGTTTTGGCATGCGCTAGAAGTTTCGGTCCTAGCTCCAGTCCGACGAAGTGTGCGCCGGAATTTTCGGCGAGATTTCTAGTCCGCTGGTCCTGGCGCTGGTTTGGTCTGGACCTCCGTCTTGTGATGGCTTGGCTCCTTCTCTTGGTGTTTCTTCATCGGGTTCTTACCTGAGGATGCATAGGGTATTGGAATGAACTAGCAAGCCATCCAAGGATGTATCGAAATCACATGAGACAAGGAGCGAATTCACCTTAACTTGTTGGAGTTTAGCTCGGGCACGAGTCATCGGTCCACTTGGGGGACTTGGTGTTGTAGATGTCGAGGCGTCCGTAGGACGGGCTGCATCAGGTCCCCATGTTGGGAAAGTGTCGTCCTTGACTCTTCATGGTTGCCATCTTGATCATCTCCATCATAGGGTGAAAAGTCCTTAACGTTGAATGTATTTCTTGCAAGGTACTTGGAAGTCGGGATGTCGATGATGCAGGCGTTGTTGGTGATTCTCTTTAGGACCTTGAAGGTACCATCTCCTCTTGGTTTGAGCTTGGAGTCATGTTCCTTGGGGAAGCGGTCCTTGCTCAAGTGTATCCACACAAGGTCACCTTTTTCGAACATTCTTTCTTTATTGTCCTTGTTTAATCTTGATGCTTGACGAAGGACTTTATGCTCGATCCTAGATCTTGTTTCTTCATGAAGCTTCTTCATAGCTTGGGCACGCTTTGTCGATGTCCATGTTTGTGTGCTCATGAAGAGGTAGCGGTAGTATGTCGAGCGCAGTGAGGGGCTCGAAACCATAGACGATCATGAAGGGACTCATCTTGGTGGTTGAGTGCTTGGCACGGTTGTAGGTGAACTCGGCATGGGGAATGCATTCCTCCCAATCCTTGAGGTTTTTCTTGATCAACACACGAAGGAGAGTGTCGAGGCTTCGGTTGACGACCTCGGTTTGCCCATCGGTTTGCGGATGTGATGCGGAGGATAAGAGTAGCTTGACGCCTAGCTTGGCCATTAACGTCTTCCACAAGTAGCTCATGAATTTGATGTCACGGTCGGAGACAATTGTTCTTGGAACACCGTGAAGATGGACGATTTCTCTAAAAAACAAATTCGCAGCATGTGAAGCATCGTTTGTCTTATGGCATGGTATGAAGTGTGCCATTTTAGAAAAGCAATCCACAACCACAAATATGGAATCATGACCATGCTTAGACCTAGGCAATCCTAACACAAAATCCATGCTAATGCCGGACCAAGGTGCATAAGGAATAGGCAATGGCATATAAAGACCATAAGGGTTAGCTTGCAACTTAGCTTGAACACAAGTAGTGCATCGTTGGACGTAGCGTTTGACGTCATGCTTCATCTGGGGCCAAAAGTAGTGATGGAGAGCATGTTCAAGATCTTGTCATGGCCAAAGTCACCCATGAGGCCTCCACCATGAGATTCTTGGAGAAGCAAAAGTTGGAGGGACGACTTTGGAATGCAAAGCTTGTTTTGTTTAAAAAGAAAGCCTTTATGCAAATAGAAATCATCAACTCCTTTATCAATGGATCACTTTGCAAAAATTGGTTCAAAGAACGGGTTGGAAGAATACAAATTTTTGATTTCATCAAGACCCAATACGTTGATTTCAAGTCAAGTAAGAAGGCTTGTGTGCTTGTGAGACAAAGCGTCCGTGACTACATTATGTTTGCCCTTCTTATACTTGACGATATAAGGAAAAGATTCCATGAACTCAACCCAGTTAGCGTGTCTCTTGCTCAAGTTTGCTTGGCCTTTGAGATATTTCAATGACTCATGGTCGGAATGTATGATAAATTCCTTAGGACAAAGGTAGTGTTGCCAAACTCGAAGAACACGAACTAAGGCAAAAACCTCTTTGTCATAAATCAGATAATTAAGGCGAGCACAATCAAGTTTCTCACTATGGTAGGCTATAGGACGTCCGTTTTGCATAAGGACTCCTCCAATGCCAATACCACTAGCATCACACTCTATCTCAAAAGTTTTTGTGAAATCCGGTAACGCAAGAAGAGGTGCTTTGGTGAGCCTCTTTTTAAGTTCATCAAAAGCTTTTTGTTGTGCCTTGCCCCAAATAAAGGTGACATTCTTTTTGGTCAACTCGTTGAGAGGACAATCAATGGTAGAAAAGTCTTTCACAAAGTGACACTAGAAACTGGCCAACCCATGAAACATCACCTTCAGCCATGCATATTTGATGGTGGCCACTACGAAGATCATTTTTCAAGAAAATCGTGGCTCCACACAACTCATCAAGCATGTCATCTAGACGTGGTATGGGATGTCGACAATGCATAGTGATAGCATTGATTGGACGACAGTCCATGCATAACCGCAATGTATCATCCGTTCTTGGAACAAGAATCACGGGTATGGCACTTGGACTAGTGCTAAGTGGGATCAAACCTTTGGAGACGAGTTGGTTGATTTGACGTTCGATGTCCTTCGTATCCTCCGGGTTCATGCGGTAGGCGGTGCGGTTTGGTAGCGGTGCGCCGGGGATGATATCGATGCGATGTTTGATGCCGTGAAGAGGAGATAGTCCATGTGGAAGCTCTTCGGGAAACACATCCTTGAATTCCTACAAGACAATCGTCAAAGAGGGAGGAATATTTGTCAAGTCAATAGTTCCTTGCGCTAGGCCCTTGCAAATGAGGATGTAGTGCAAAATGAATGGGTTATTCCTCACTTCTCTCATCTCACTTTTGGTGGCAAGGAGAACACTCTAAGTTTTTTCACTCGAGTTTGGCTTGTGGCTCTCACTCACTACGAGGTGGTTCTCTTGCTCACCACTCTTCTCACAAGAACGTGTTGTGTTTTGCGCCCTCGCTAAAGCCTTTGCATTGTCCGCAATTATTTGGCTAGGAGTCATTGGATGCAAAACACATGTCTTGTTTAGCCATTTTAAGGTGTACACATTGGTGCGACCATCATGTAGAGCAGCCTTGTCAAATTGCCATGGTCGACCAAGTAGCATGTGGCAAACCGTCATGGGAACAACACCGCACACTACCGTGTCTTTGTAAGGACCAATGTCGAAGGTTATCGATACGGTATTCCTGATCTTCACAAACGCTAGGTCACTTAGCCATTGCACGTGGTAGGGGTGCTTGTGTGGATGGAGGGTGAGGTTGAGCTTCTCACACAACTAGGTGCTAGCAAGGTTGTGGCAAATCCCTCCATCGATGATCACTTTGATGGATTTCCCGTTGATGCCATCACGTGTTTGAAAGATGTTGGATCTTTGATCTTCATGTTCTTAGGCTTAAGTGGTCAAGATCCTTGTGACAAAAAGCGATGGACTTGCGTCATGTTGGCACAATATAAGTTCTTGGTCATCTTCCACTTGTTGCCTTGCCATTGCTTCCGTGACATGGTCATAAAATTCATCTTCACTCAAGTAATATTCGTTGCATTGTCATGGATGAACAATACTTTCTTGTTTCCACACTCAGCCGACTTGTGTCCTTTGCCTCCACACTTGTAGCATTCAACGTTGAAGGGTAGCTCATTCTTGGTGTATTTGCCACTTGGGGCGGTTTTCCTTGAGGAAGCGTGGCCTTGATGGAAGGCTTGGAGGTACTCGAGGAGCTTCCATTGAATGTTGTTGGTGTAGTGGTTGAAGCTTTCTTGTAGGTGAAGTACATCTTAGGCTTGTTGTATTTGATGTCCTCTTGCACTTGACGCTTGGCTTTTATTGCGATGTGCACAAGCTCAACCATGTCGTTGTATGTTTGGAACTTGATGATGCGCTTCATTGGGTGGTTCAAGCCAATGAGAAAATGGGCCATTGTTTGCTCCTTGCGCTCTTTAATGTTGGCACAGATCATGTTGAGCTCCATTTGCTTGAAGTACTCTTCCAGGGTCTTTGTCCCTTGACTAAGCGATTGAAGCTTGTTGAAGAGGTCATGTATGTAGTGCAAAGGGACAAGCCGGGATCTCATGTGAGCCTTCATGTCATGCCAAGTTGTGATTGTTGGCTCTTGTCTTGCGTCACGAGAAAATTGAACTTGTTCCCACCAAAGGTTGGCGTAATCATCAAACTCAAGAGAAGCCATGGCGACCATCTTCTCGTTGCTATAATTGTGCATACAGAAGATCTTGTCAACCTTGAGTGCCCATGAAAGGTATTCTTCGGGATCATTGGATCCGGTAAACTTGGGCATTGTGAACTTAAGCTTGCCGAAAAGTTTCTTCATCATTGCGGTCATTTTGATGAACTTGGTGACCTTGATGATGTGTTTGCGGTTGAGGAGGTGGAACTTGGTTCTCGCAACCTTGTTGAGGAGCTTTCTCTTGCTCTTGGCGCGGTTGTTGACGAGGTTGAGGTGCTTGGGCCTCATGAGGGTGTTGAGGATGTGGAGCCTCATGACGCGGTTGATGACGAAGAAGAGGCTCGTTCCTCGGTTGGTCGTGATGATTAGGAACATGGGACTCACGGTGAAGATTATGGTCTTGAGCCTCGTGACGTGGTAGGTGTCGCTCAATATGAACCACTTGACGCTCCAAGTCTTGATGTTGTGGAGGAGGGTCGTCATGGTGACCATGGTGTCATTGTGGACGTTCATGACGGTGATGGCGAAGATGAGGATCTTGGGGAGATTCATGACAATGGAGAGCTTGATCCTCCAAGTTGGAGTCATCACTTGTAGTTTCAAGAACGTCGCTGAAAGGACAAGGATGTCTCCTAGACGGGGGGGGGGGGTGAATAGGCGGTTTAAAACTTTTATGAGAGGGGCTCAACAAAGGCGGAATTAAACTAGAGTTTACTTTGTCAAAACCTAGAACAACTAGGGTTCACCTTTGTGCACCAACAACATATGGTAAGCAAGACAAGCAACTATGTGATAGCAAGATATAGAGTTCTAGCAAGAAGGCTATCATAAAGTAAGGTACATAAGTTAGAGCTCGAGTATAGAGATAACTGAGGCACACGGGGACGACGATGTTTTACCGAGTTCCTCCCAACAATGGAGTATGTCTTGTTTGGAGAGGGGGTGGTTTCAAACCACCAATGCCACAAAAGGTCTCCCTTGTTCTCCGGTGAATCTCACCCCAACGGGATCGATCCACACTTCCACTATCGGTGCACTTGTCAGTGGCAATCCGGAACCTGTCACAAGATTGGGGCACTTCTCCACAACTCAATTGGAGGATCCCAACTAACAAGATTGGGGTAAGCTCCACAACTTAATTGGAGGCCCCGAGTAATCCACAAACCTACAATACAACTAAACCGTCTAGGGTTCAAAGAACCCAAGAGTAAAAAGCTTCTCACCTTTCACCCAATCGAATCCTCACCGAGAACTCAAACCAATGCACCAAATGCAATGGCAAGAACACAAGAAGTGTTCAAGTCCTTCTCTCCCAAATCCCACCAAAGCTAAAAAATCTTATGGGGGAATAAGAGAGGAAGAAAAATGGAGGAAATCCACACAAGATCCATGATCTAGATCCCAAGACATTCCCCTCACTTAGAGGAGAGATTGATTGGTGGGGTTGTAGATCTAGATCTCCTCTTTCAAATCCCTAAAGAATATGCAAAAATCAATGGAGGGATTGAGGGATAGGAAGCTCAATAAGGTTAGCAATGGAGGGGAAAACTTGCAAGAAGGGTTAGGTAACCATTGGGGAAGAAGGGCCCCTTAGATAGGTCCTCCGAAATCCAACCGTTATAGCCCTGGAGCGCGCGGGCCAGACATTCCGACCACTTACCGGGTGGTTTCCGGTTTGGTCACCTGAATGGCAACCATAGGACTGAAATCTGAGAATTTTGTGTGACACCAGAGTGTTCGGCGTATTCACCCCGGACATTCCGGCCAATGCAAAACTGATAGAAACAACAATACGAAAAAAACCATAACTTTTGCATCCAGACTCTGATTTTGATGATCTTGGACTCATTTTAAAGAGGACAAAAAGCTCTACCAGATCATTCAGAGAACCATCATAGTCCAGCAAAGTAGGATATAACCCAATTACGAAAGGGTTAACCTATCTATAAAATACAAACCAGTAAAACCTCCAATATCAAAAATGCAATAGAGAATGCATATGAAATCCATTCTGGATGAACTTGAGCTTGTCATGTAGATTAACACAAGCTAAAAATACACTCAGGATAAGAACCAAACCAAGAAATATGATGCCAAGTATGCAAAGGTTTGAGCTCTCTCCGAAGGATATGATCAAGTTACTCACTCAAGAGCCCCTCTTGATAGTACGACTATCTATCCTATAAACCGGACTCTCCAACTAACACCACGAGACCGGTAAAAACATACCTTTGCCTTGCACATATTCCACTTGAGATTAATGATGATGATCTTCTCCACCTCAAGATGGAACACCTTTCTTGATTGTTCTAGCTTGGTGAAGACTTGCAAATTGCTCCCCATACTACACTATGTTAGAGCTTCTATTTTGGGCATATCACCTTCCCATATCCATGATCACCATAGGATGGCAAGCTTCAAGCAAATTTCGAGACAGCTCATCTTGAAATTGCATATCATTTCTTCTTTCTTTATTATGTTGGTGTCTTGAAGGTACATAAGAGATATCACTCCAACTTTATTCTTCAAGACACACTTGCTATAGGCTCAACTCTTACTTGACCAATCTCCGGATCACTCATTGAAACCTTGGTCAACACTTGATCTTCTTCACTTTCTTCTACTCCCAACCTTGAAGACAACATGGTTCAAGCATTTCCTATGGACAAATCCTACATGTAAAACTCAATGCAAACATAAGTCCATAAAGATTGTCATTAATTACCAAAACCACACAAGGGGCACACATGCACTTTCAAACTCCTCCATTTTGGTAATTGATGACAATCCCTTGAGAGGGTTTATATAAGGAATCAACCAGACAAAATGTGGGGCGAACATCAAATACAACACAAGTATGTGATGTTAGTATGACCAAAATATGGAGAAAACTCCCCCACAATCTATGCACGTGCGGATGAACTTGAATTTTATTGCATATATTACCAACCATTACCGGTGGTGGACATTTCTCTATATATTCAAGATGCCATGCAACACACTAAGATGCAAAGCACACGAGGCAAGTGTTGTACAAAACTCAAAACACACAACCAAATTCCCTAAAACCCTCTAAAACTTCTCCCCCATTGGCATCGATTGCCAAAATGGGTGAAAAACTTTAGAAGGCCAATTTAGTGAGAGTTCTTCCATATGGTGTACACTTCTCATAATATGAGTAGAATCAAATGCAGGTATCCAATAGTGAATACTAGGAGAAATGAAACTAAACTGAGGATCCAAAGATTGCAAAGAAATAAAATGGTGAAGAAGCATCAACGAATGAAGCAAGCAATCAAAAGATCCAAAGAATCACTTCACAAAAGAAAGATACCAAAAGAAAGATATATATTATGATAAGATCGATGTGAGAGTGATTGAAATAATATGAGAAGACTCTCCAAGGTTTTTGCACAAATTATAATTTGCATTTGAATACAATATGCATAACATGGCATCCTCATTCCCTTTATATCATTTAAACCACGAGCACAAGCAAGAGAGAAGATATTATGATGAGAGAAAATGGGTGTTTAGATGAAAATAGGAAGCTACCCAAGGTTCATGCACAACAAAGTGCACAATTATGGAGTCCTAACTCCCCTTAATCAAACAAAACACCAAACAAGAACAAGAAGGCAAATGTGTGTTTTTAGGTAAATTTGGAAAGCTCCCCAAGGTTTATGCACCAAATATAATAATTGCTTTGAATGCAAAGTGCATAAACATGATATCCTTGCTCCCCCAAACTTACATAACAACACAAAGGCATGAGAGATCAACTCTCTTAACACCAACGAGTGCCAAAAGATGCAAATGAAAAGGTTAAGCACTCAAAGCAAAACTTTTGGAGCCACCAAAGAATAAATAGGAGAACAAGGTGGACTCCAAAGAAAAAGGATAACAACTAGAGATTTTAGCCATAATCATGTGTATAAGTTTCTAGGTAGACAACTGTAACATCCGAATTTCAGCAATCCTGATTAGTTGTCTAGGATGCAAAAATCAGGGTGAACAAAAACTTTTTCTTGTTAAGGGTTGCAGTGTTTTCTTGTTGTTTGTTTGTGCTTATGCATCTAAATGTATAACATATGATATACCCCTTACCTCAACATCAGTTGTCAAAAAGCTATTTAACAAAAACTGTCTTGTGTTTCAAATTCTCAAATGTTCCAGCATTTCAAAACCTGGGCCAAGATGCCTTTGCAACCCTAACTATTTTAGTAGCTTCTATTGCCAAAATTATGAAGATCTATATGATATAATATCCTTATGTTTTTAAGGCAGAGCTTTCAACTACTCTTACCTCTTGGTTTTTCTAAAACCTTTTAATAAAGCTTTTGAATTCTACTCTTGGTAGAAATACCAAGGACTCTCACCTTGTTCAAACTCCACCCTTTCAAATACCCATCCCTACCTCAAGCTAGGCTTAAAGGTACCCCTGGTAGTAGATTTGTTCTGTTTACAAGATGAGTTACCTTGATCTACTACTTGGCTTGATTGCTTAGAAGTATAATGAGCTACCTAGGAGCTCATCATCTAGCATCTATCTAATCCAAGAGCGTCAATCCTAAACAAGTTAACCAAGCTGGATCTGATCTCTAGCCACTAGGTGATCATCTAAAACCCTTAACTAGATCAATTCTGAAGGGATCCATTCTAGAAGCTTCCCAGCCAATGAAGACCAATATCAAGCATGGATCTATTCTACCCAATCTACACTTCAACATCATCCACTTTATGATGCTTTGATACCTGACAAACCCTCAAAAACATCCCCACTCATATTCTAGTCAAAACCCTACATCTACCAAAAATATGGCTGAAATCTGTTCCAACATCACCTTTTTGAGTGCATCCTTTTCTCAACCCTTGTGCATTTAAAAAATGCATTTGAACCATCTTGTTAACCATCCTAGGGACTACCAAGGCCCACTATTAACCTTGGTTATATCATCCTCCAACCCACTTGTTCTTGATGGTTTTGCAGGCAATAAAATAACTTTTCCTGCAAATCTTATCAACATGCCTACTTTGACAGAAGCTCGCACCTTCATCCTACCTTCCTTGGACCAACTCTTTGCATGACCGTGCTCTAATCATAAAGGTCTTTCAACCCCTAATTCACTTTCTTCAATTGGATCCTTGTGCTTCTAAAACCCACATGGTTTCGAAGGCCATTTGGTAATCTACTTTGGCAGGCTTATTTTATTCAAAGTTTGGAATCAATCCTTGGAGAGCTCAAGCATGATCAAGCCCAAAATTCTGTACCATGGTGATCTACATCACTTGGTCTATCCATCCATATATTCCATGACCCAAGGTGAGCTCTAAGCTCCAAGATCCAACCATGTTTTGATGGTACAAAAGTAATAGTGCCCAAGATCCTTTATCCCTTGTTTTCCTTCCAAATCAAGTAAATCCTCAAAAAACTAAAGGTTGGAAATGATTGATACAACATGTGGACATCATATAACTTGGATATAAAGATTTACCCAATATTATCCATAATTATTATGGCTCAAAAACTATTTAATTTTATTTAATGGGAGAAATCTCAAAAACTCCATCTACGAAGTAAGGTTTGGTTCTTGGCAAAGAACTTCCCCAACTCTAAGCACTTTTGAGGCCCATATATCATACCCTATCTTCCCACTTCAAACATAATTTATTTTTGAAGAGTTTTAATAATTCTTTCTGCCCATTTTCTTAAATGGTAGAAACAAGAAATAAATCCTTAAAAATACTTTCCCTTCCAATTAAATACCAAGAAAATGCTCCAACATGAGATAATGTATTTAGGACCATCTCACATCAAAAACCAATAATGTACATTGTAAAAATATCAAATAAGTTTCTATAAACCACTTCTGCACTATTTAAATAAATGAGATAAACATGATCTAAAATGACCCAATAAATGCCACAAAATTCCTGGAGGTACACCTTGACTATACCTATCTACCAGCACCTTTATCCCATCTTGCCAAGATCATGTTGGAGAAATTCCATCATAACTACTAGTTTGGCCAATATTTGAAATGAATCTAAACTATGGTTAAAACCAAGCCAAACCTCCCTCAAACCCCTCCAATACTTCTTCACAGCAACCACCATCACCCTCTGGTCGAAATAACTATAGTATCACCCTCTCCCATGTCCTTTACTCCTTGAAAGGAGGGAAAGATAGATCATTTAGTGGTGTATCCTTCTTTATATCAAAAGATGGGCACCCCACCTCACCCCCTCCACCTCCTCCCTCGACCAATACCCAAGCAGCATCCCTCCCTTCCTCTCAAATGGACATAGTACACTCTACACCCCTCCTCCTCGGTTTATAAGCCCGCAGGCCACTCCAGCACCCCACTCTGGCTCATTTCCTCCCCTTGATCCCCACTCACCTCCCTAGAAAACCACTCCCCCTCCCTGGCTGAGTCATGCCGAGAGAAAGAGAGAAGAAGATCTCTCGGCCATGGCCAAGTTTTGAGTGTAGGTCCTCCCCCTGTGCTCCCCCTTCTCTGCATGTCACCCTTATGAACTCCCCTTGCTCTTATGCATATAATCGTGCCCTCCTTTCTAACATGCAGCAACCCTGGGCGCAGCTCCGATGAGCTCCGGCAGAGTCCGCCATAGGCGCTTTCACACGAGCCATCTCCAGACGCTGAACCCCACCCCGCCGCCCCTCTCGAGGACCGCCTCGTTGCTCCGCGTAGCCCTGTTGCCTCCTCGTCGTCTACCTCCGCCCCCAGGACCCCTCGCCGTTCTCAGATCCGCCCTAGGGTTTCATCCACCCTCCTTGGAGATAGAGGTTGAAGATGCCCCTGCACCGACTGATCCTTCTTACTCCAATGGTAGGGATCTGTCGATACCCGTTCGGCTGCCCACTCCCACTAACCCTGGGGCCCCGCCTATCAGGTTCGGAGTCACTGCTTCCCACACGCGGTGCAGCCCGGGTGGGCCGAATCCCCCGCCGCGACCCAAGTCTCCTCTAGATCTGGCCCGCCCAGCCCTTGTCCTTTTATTCATTTTGCCCAGATCCAAAAATTTGGCCATCAGTTTAAATCGATTTGAACATGGTAAATAACTCCAAATGGACAGATCTAAATTTTCTTAGATGAATACCTGTTTTACCTATCATGCAATACAACAAGTGGACCAAAGTAAGTTTTAAATTAATTATAGTAAATCATCGACTCAAATGCATAATTTCTGCTAATAAACTCCTTATGTAAGTTTTAAAACCCCAATTGAAGAAAAACCACTTTGTGTTGCAAGCTATAAGTGGTACCTTGCATGTAACCCTAGCCCCATAGTCATTTGCTTCCTAGTTTGCACATAGTAAAAATAACAAAATACCCTCAATTCTGACTTTAGAAATTTCCCTAGACCAAACCATGAGATTTATTGACCTAATTCAAACTCCTAGGAGACACGAATACTAATATATATCAAACCCCAGGAGCCCAAAATTTTATGAGCCATGGTTGATTTATGAGGAATTAAATCGTTCAGTGTAGAGTTAATTCACTAATAAAATCACCTCAGTAGTTTTGTAACTCCAAAAAGGGTGATTACAATTTCTACAGAAAGGTATTCAAAGTACCTAACATCTGACTTTGGAATCATATCAAAATCTCCTGTAAATTAAATATGGTTAAAAAGACAAAAACCCTCCAGAACTGACTTTGGGAATTTCCTAAGGACATTGTGTTAGTTATTTTGACATGATTCCAAGTCTAAGTGAACAGTACATCAAACCCTACTTAACCACCTAAGGAAATAATTTTTGGTGATCCAGAACCTTTCTGGTGAATTATTTCCTAAAACTAGAGCTTTTATCACTAGAAAATTCATAAGAAATTAAAGAAAACAGATAAAATCATGAAACCACTTTTGTTGTTCTTGTTTTGTCAAAACCTACCTGATGATATTATGGTTGCACATTGATACCATACTTACCTAGGCCTTGGTCCCAAACCCCTTCATTAGTGGTTTTGACCATTTCCCGAATAAAGGAAATCCCATCACTTCAATTACAGTTTTTGCAATGGTTCTAAACTCAACCGCTCAAAACCTATTGAATGTTATACTTGTATTCTCCACTTTATTTATGTATGTATGTCCACTTGTATGCCTTGTTTTGATTGTGGTCTTGCTTGTTTGCATGTATACTCGATGACGACGATAGTTGCGTTTGTATTGACGTCGAGAAGAAGAGATCTTATTATTGTTGGTATTGGTATTCTTGGTTATCTAAATAAGAGGTACAGGGACTTATTGCCATATTACTAATCTCAGGCAAGCCACCTTCTTGCTCATAAGCCTTGTCCTACTGTTTTACTTATGCATGTTTTATCTACCGTTTATGAAAATTGCGATGTTTTACTATATGTTGGTGTATATATGGTAGTGGTTTGGCTCCTCCGAACTATTACACTTTTGTACTATTAAGTATAAACCCCCTTGATGACACCTACTAGCCCCTAGTAGAATAGATGGTGCATATCACCATAACCCATTGGAGACCCTGTTTTAGCCAAAGCAAAGCTATAGGATGGGAAGACCCCAGAAAAGTTTTACCAAATGTTTTATGATAAAACCTTGGTGAGGTGGGACCTCCCAAGAGATGTTGAGAAAGAAAAAGGTTTTATTTTACAAAATGCTGAAGGAAAGCTAGAAGAAAAATGTTTATAAAAACGCACCCGGTTCTTTGCAGTTTAGCTATAACAACTTAACCCGTGCAACCACGTTACTCTAGAATGGGACAGGGCTGGATTTGATGTTTGTTTATTCTGGTATAAGGTGCCTCGCAATGACTACAGGGGATAAAAATCCCTGGAGGATGGGCCTTCTCCTATAAGGGTCCATGTGGGACATCGACCTGGAGAAGGAACGAAGGGTCTACGGGCCTCCATGTGTTATTATGAGCCCCTCATTGAAAGCGCACACTTGGGAATTGGAAAAAGCGCTCCGGTTGGCTTGAGAACTATATAGGGCGTCCCGGTGTTGAGGGGAACAATACTCATAGGGTAGGCACTTATATCGGAGTGGGCATCCAAAGAGTCTTGATCGGTTACTCGACCCACGATGGCGTGGGTAAAGTGTACAACCTCTGCAGAGTGTAAATCTTTTCGAATAGCCATGTCCGCGGTTATGGACGGGTTGGATAAACTTCTGTAGAGTGGTGCTGGTTTTGATTTCAAAAAGGATTTCGAAAAAAAGCAATGGCTTTGGAAATGTTTTGACCATGGGATGGTCGGAAAGGATACATGTTTTGACCATGGGATGGTCATAAAGAAATGTAAGGAGTTTGGTCATGGGATGACCGAAAGGAAGGAACAAATGGGTGACCCAGTCCGAATGTTTTCCCAAAACCTTTCAAAAAGGTTTTCCAAAATGTTCACAAAGGTTTTCAACCAAGATATGTAGATGCGATATCTACAAGAGAAACTAATTGAGAAAAGAACCTCTCTTGGAGCCCTCCTACTACCACAACTATATTGCATATCCTGTTGCTATCATTATTCTCTTGAGGTGGTTTGCGAGTACATTCCAAGTACTCACTGGCATTGTCCCTGGCTATTAACTTGGTCAGATTTCAAGAAGAAGGAGGAGTTGACGACTATGCGAACTAGGATGTTTTCCCCAGACAGTTGCCGGTAGGTTAAGGCATGGCTCGGGCTCTACGCTTGATGAAGTTCCACTGATGATTATTGATGTAGCCATAATGGCATGTAAGGTATGACATGTATCCTCTTAAGTATTGGATGTCTACTTTGATACTTGTCGGTTATGTACCATGATAGACTGATCATGGGATCATGGTGTATGCATAACAGGGAGTCTCGGAAGATTAATCCGGGGGGCCCACAGACTTGGTATCAGAGCCATCCAACCTTAGTTAGCATGGTTGTTAGACAGGAAAACTATTTTGGAAACACCGGTTTTTGAAAACTAATTCCTCAAAACATTTGGAAAGATTCTACTTCTTATCTCAATCTAGTTTAGATGATTTTGAAAATGACTTCCTCTAGCTCTCATCCAAATTTCAAACATACGGTGTCATGGTGGTGTCACGGTAGATGCCATGGATAGGCTAAAGGTGGGGACTAATAGCACTAGGGGAATCCAGGGAGGGATAGTGAGGTGATTCTCCACACAGAAGGTTTGTATTCGATTCAGTTCAAAGATTACAAGTACTACTAGAGCTGTATTGGCGAGAGGAGGAAGAAAGAACTCTCTTACTCTCACCCATAGTTAACCCATACAAGACCCTTAGAACCTAAAACCAATCAGAATAGAGGAACCCGTTCTACAGAGGCCCTAGCCCTCCTTATATAGGGGTGGCTAGGTATCCACTCAGGGCATACGTGGAGGCATATTCCAGGGAATATGCCTCCTCCCAAAATAGCAAACCGACCAGGGTGCTTTTCCCCTGCGTCACCCATGCAGAGGCTACGTGAGCCTCTGCGGTGCCTGCGTCAGCCGACACGGGCGTCGTCACCTCTGTCGGCCACGCCTCGGTGGTCCTGCCCTCTTTTGCTTCGCGCATGCAGTGCGTACCGGGGCTTCTTTTGACCAGCGAGATTCTTTCCTTCTCCTAGAAGCTAGATATGACCTGGATCATAGTTGATCCGGCCACACCCGTTCCTGCATACAAGTTAAATACGCCATTCTGACTTACTGCTTAGGTCGGTTGAGACCTAGTTAGGTGGACGCCCCCTGGTCCAGGTTACCCCGTGATTCGGCCTGCCTTGAGGTGACCCGGCCAGCATCCGCTTTAGCCTTGCCGAATCTCGGCTAACTCGGCCTTTATACCCCGCGTGACCCTACCCGGAGGTATCCCCCCAACATTAGTCCCCGAAGTTGGTGTGCTCTTAGCTGCCTTGGCTGCTAAGGCCACATCAGGTTCAATTCTATCGAGCTTTGGATGTCATTTCCGAGTTATCTCCTTATCTCTGGTTGTATGGATTTATGTTCCCTTGGCACGTTCCAAGTTTTCACTTGCTGGCCGGGTTACCACCTCAACTCAGACCTCGTGGTTTTACCTTCCCTTGTCACATTCCAAGTTTTCACTTGCTGGCCGGGTTACCACGGTCTCATCCGGGTCTTCTTTCCTTCTCTCGTATGCTAACCCACGTGGAGGCTAATCTTTAGGTTGCCTCATTTTAAGGGCTAGCCACAGTAACCGCCGCAGTAATTGTCAGTTATCACTGCGCGCGGGTCACGTCACGCCTGCCTCCTCGTTAACCGCATCAATGCGTCACGTCATGGGATCAACTATACCCTGTGGCCTTCCGTGTGGCTCGCTGCTAATTCGTTGACGCGGGCAATACACGTCCACACCGTGTGGCGACCCGTATGACACGATCCCACTTCCCCCTCGAGGGAGTGGTTAAATAGGGGAGGGGCGCACCCCTAGGTTTTCCCCCTTCCACGCCCCTCTGCCTCTAGCTCTTCTTCTTCGTCTTCCCCACGACAGCGCCGCCGCCACTGCCTCTAAGTAGAAGCGTCGCTGCCGCACTGCTTCCCCACACCTCTGCGTCGCCGTCACCACTGCGCACCTCCTTCGCCACGGGTCGCTGTCAATCTAGGCTGCTGCCCACCACCGCTGCTAGCGACAGTGAGGGCAACGAACTGGAGATGACAGAAGAGGAGCTCGTCGTCGCCGAGCAAGAGATGGAAGAAGACACCGCCACGACGGACCGTGGTGCGTGGGCCGGGTCCTGGGTCTGCCAAGACGACCTGGATTGGCTCTACCGCACCAGACGCATTCCCGCCGGCGTCATCGCGTGCCTCGCCTCCGCTGAACTCGCCCCCTCACCCAATCCGGGTGAGTATGTTGTGTTATTGTCCCACTTCCAGCGGGGGTTCGGTTTGCCGGTCAGCGATTTCTTCCATGATTGGTTAAGCACATACGAACTCCAGTCGCACCACCTTCCTGCCAACGCAATTACCTCTCTTTCTTCTTTCACTTCTAGGATCGAAGGCTATGCCAGACTATGGCCCACGAAGGAGCTATGGATATGGTTTTTCGGCCTTCGTCGTAATGTCATTCCGAACATAGATTTAGAGCCGGAGGATAAACAACTTACGCAGTTCGGCGCTGCGTCCATTTCACCCCGGAGGTTCTCTGTCTTTCCCCGGGTTACCGGGCTGGTTTCCTGCAAAGGATGGGCCCGGACCTTCTTTTATGTTCGGAATGAAGGCACTGAAGATTTGATTCGGCTTCGCCCCTATGCTCCAGGTCCTCCTAACCCAGAGTTATGGGATGTTGTCCCCAAGAAGCCCACTGTCTTGGCCAACCTGGTCAATAAGAGGTTAAAGGAGCTGAAGGATCTTGGGTTGCGCAACGAGGACGCCATGATCACATTCGTTCGCAACCAGATCTCCCCTCTCCATAAGCGCACTCACAAGGTGTGCCACATGAGCTGGGGCCGCGACCCCAACCGGACCTCGTCCTTCGAGCTTAGCAACATAGAAATCTACCGCCGGGTCAAGGCGCTCTTCACCACCCACAAGGACTTCTCCTCTGAGTGGATGTGAGGAATTGAGCATTATTGCCGGGATAGGCTTCCTCCCGTGGTAAGCTTCATGCCATCAACTTTTCTCCGAATTAGATCTTATGTTGGTTGTTGTTTTATTGTTAAATCTGTTGTCTTTTTTCTCCTTTAGCAATTCCTTCAGCAGACTATTGAGGATGGAACCGACCCCACCCTCAAATGCACGCCTGACTGGGAGAGCTCGGACGAGGAAGAGCCGGACCAGGAGATGTTCCTCCCAATGTCCGACACGACCAAGCGACCCACCGGTAAACTCTCTTCTATTAGAGATTCGCCCGACGATGAAGATGACTCGGATATTGAGGTGATGGAAGTTGTTGACGCTGTCCCCCTTTCTTATGCTTTTCCGGCATCAGCTAACCCCGATGGGCAGATCCACAAGGACCCTCCCCTTGCTACGGGTGAACCTATTCTGGTAGCGCCAAAGAAGAGGCGTGGAGCTGCATCAAGTTCCTCCTCCGGACCTTCTCAGCCCTCCAAAAGGCGAAAGAAGTCCGGAGACAAAACCGCCTCCAAGCCAGTAGGCAAGGCCCCAATACGAAGGGCTCGGAAACCCAAGGAGCCCCTGACCTCGGATGCGTAAGCCTCTTTTCCCTCTGCAACTTATTCTTCCTTGCATTGTTTTAGTTTCTCTTCTGACATTATTTGATTCGGCAGTGCTGCGGAGGAGGTCCCCCAGAGTGGATCTAGCATATCTTCACCGCTCTGACTTAGCCCTTCTCCCCCTCGTGACGACGAGTCATGCCCGTTGAGCCCTATTCCAGAGGGTTCTGCGGCTGCTTCGGGTTCCAGCCCACCTCGTCAAGAGGGGGGAAACCTCGGAGCGGGGGAGACGGACCCAGCAGATTCAGCGGCATCCACCACTTCGGCTTTGCTGCAACCAGCAACTATCGAGACTACCTCAGCACCAGCCCCAGCACCAGCACCATCAACCACTCCAGCACCAGCACCAACTCCGGCACCAGCACGAACTCCGGCATCAAGAACATTAGCAGCAGCATCAAGTCTAGCAACAAGAGCACCAGCACCAAGCTCCTCCGCCTCGTCCGAGTCTTCTCAATCTCGGCAAGGAAGTACCCAGGCAACTCCTAAGGGAAAATCTGCTGCAACCACTTCCTCCTCTCAGCATCTCAAAGGTAAGAAAGCCCCTGACGCCACCAGGGCAGCGTCCGCCGGGTCTGGACAGCGCACCCTCGCGTCCATGCTTGCCCAGAAGCCTCCAGCACCAAAGGACGCTCCTGCCGAGCCAACTAATGCGCAGCAACTTGTTCTGCACACCAGCCCGGCCGTTTCTCAGGTTGAGAGGAGGGAAGCACATGCCAAGGGCTTGGTGGCGCCCCACATGCTCAGCAGTGAGCGATATCCTCCGACATTGATTGAGTTTATGAACAACTGGAACAAGGCGGAGTTCGTCTATAACGACGATCTCCCGGAGAAGTTCGTTCCTGCCGAGTTCTCTGCTCAGATGAATACAGCCGCTAAGGCGATTAACCTCGCGGGGCGGATGATGGAGGTACGTTACTTCACCTTTTCCTTAGCATGCAGTAGCGATATAACCATTAGTCCCCGAGCCTCCGGGGGAGTAACTTGTTACTCGTCCGGATGCTCCTTAGAAAACTAACGTAGCTCCTTGACAACTTCAAATATGCACACACCTTGAGCTGGGTTAAGTTCCACTTGGCCCGGATCTTGCACACTTCGAATATGCACACACATAGAGCCGGGTTAAGTCCCACTTGGCCCGGATCTTGTACACTTCGAATATGCACACACCTAGAGCCGGGTTAAGTTCCACTTGGCCCGGATCTTGTACACTTCGAATATGCACACACCTAGAGCCGGGTTAAGTTCCACTTGGCCCGGATCTTGTACACTTCGAATATGCACACACCTAGAGCCGGGTTAAGTTCCACTTGGCCCGGATCTTGTACACTTCGAATATGCACACACCTAGAGCCGGGTTCAGTTCCACTTGGCCCGGATCTTGTACACTTCGAATATGCACACACCTAGAGCCGGGTTAAGTTCCACTTGGCCTAGATCTTGTACACTTCGAATATGCACACACCTAGAGTCGGGTTAAGTTCCACTTGGCTCGGATCTTGTACATTTCGAATATGCACACACCTAGAGCCAGGTTAAGTTCCACTTGGCCCGGATCTTGTACACTTCGAATATGCACAAGGCTTAAGCTAAATTTTTGTACACTTTTCTGGTGACCACCAACCGCCGGAGTGCTGAGTTCCAGCGTCTCCTGGATACTCATAAAATGCTGCTCGCGAAGCACAATGCACATCCCGCTGAGCACGAGAAAAGGGGTAAGTTATATTCTTCACATTTTTCTGTTTTCCTTCATCTTTTTCTGCCGAACTAATCCGTAATTCGGTTTTCACAGCTGGGGTGGAGGCTGAGAACAAGCTTATGAGGAAGAATCTGGATCAGATTAAGGGTAAGCTACTTTTGTCCGACCTTGCTTTGCTTTCCATCTCCTTTTCTTCTTGGCTCGTCAAACATTCATACCTCGGCTCTGCCGGGTCAACACGCTATTTCAGCATCTCTTGAAGATAGTGTGCCCATGCCTGATATGATGCTGCATTTTCTCGAACAAGCAGGGCAGCATCAGACCAAGCTCAAAAAGAAAGACGATGAGCTTGCCCTCCTCCGAACCAAGGACGATGAAATTGCCAAGTTAAAGGCAGAAATGAAGAAGATGAAAGCGTAGCTCCAAATCGAGCTTGAAAAGGCTGGCCAGGACTACACCGAAGAACGTGAGCGCCTCAATCTCCAAATTGCCAAGGACCGAGAACTTCTCCAGGAGGCCGATGTCAAGCTTGAGTCAGCGAACGCTGAACTGGTGCAGCTCCGCAAAAGACGCGATGATTGTAGCAATGAATTGACCCGGATCCATAACCACATTTTATGTAAGTTCCTTTTCCTTATCCGGCATATTTCTCCAGGTTACCTCACATATCTTTTCATTACTTGCTTCTCTTGTCCCATTTTTAGGCAAATTTCCAGAGGGTACTCCCATTGCGAGCGCCGCCGTTGCCAATTTCCGCCGAGATAGGGGTACCCCCGTCGGTCCTGATGGTGAAGACATTCCCTATGACATGGAAGACCTGTTGGTCAGCCTGTCATCTCGCGTGGAAATCATCAAGAACTACGGCAAGGATCTCCTCGACGTTTCAGTCCAAGTTTTCAACACGTTCTAGCCTAGCGAAGACACTCCGGAGAGAATCGCAATTCTCGCTGAAAAGCTGACGGAAATCGAGACCCAGCTCGACCTTTGGAGGGAGTCCGCTGGACGTGCTGCAACTGAGACCGGTCTTCACCACATACTCACGTGGTATGAGAAGATCGACCTCAACCTCCTGACGCGCCTACGCACCGGATCCAAATGGACCAATGACTCGGAGTGGGTAGCTCGGCGCCAGGCTTGCGCCCATAGCCTCATTGAATATGCTCCCGTTCATGAATGGACTGAGGGACCGAGCTTCCTAGAAGCCGCTAGTGACGAAGAGGATGAGAATGTTGAAGATGGTTCAGACGATGATGGAGAGGACGATGCCTCGGATATCGAAGAAGGCGAAGATGACGCCGAACTTCCTCCTCCTGCTGCTCCTTAAGTGAAAACACTTGAAAACTTTTCAGATCCCCGGTATGCCGGGTGGAATTGTATCCAGTGCACATGTGATATTTTGCTACTAAGTTTCTATGCCGGATTAACTTGGGCGTAGTCCCCGAGTTTCATTTTCTTGTTCGTCCAATCTTCTGGCTCGGCTCGTGTCTACCTTGATTCGGTTTTACGACTTACGAATCCGAGCTTCAAAAATTGTTTTAACAATACTTGGAAACTTTAGGCTTAGCTCAAAATAATTCAGCATAATAATTTGAAAGTAAATACAAGGTTAGTCTGAAAAATAAACGTCGGCTTGATTAAGTTCTTTTCCTTAGTCGGTTTTCATGTGCTACGCAATTCCAAACTTGTTCTCTTGCTTGCCATGAAGCCAATTCTTGTTGGACAGCAGCAAGTCGAAGAGTTGGGTTTTGGTGCTCACACACTACTAATCCAAGTTAAGTAGAACAACTTACTCCAGCCGACGTATAAATAATGAAAAAACAACAAATATTATTAAGGCAGTCCCCGAGTTACTGCTCGAGGTGCCAACATTTCATTGATAGGCTCATTGCCAGCATACATACCGACATATGAGAAGACTCGGATACATACACTTCTCTGCTAAGTGTAGAAAGGACGAAGTAGGGCTACATTCCATGGACGCTTAGATTCCTCGCCGGACCTGTCTGCCTTGTTCTTTTCCTGTGGCTTTGCATCGATAAGATAATAAGAATCATTGTGCAATGCTTTACTCACAATGAACGTCCCTTCCCATGGAGGGGATAATTTATGCATGCCAGCAGTACGTTGTACCAACCGGAGCACCAGATCGCCTTCCCGAAAGACTCGGGGGCTTACTTTCCGGCTATGATAGCGTCGGGGATTTTGCTGATATATGGCGGATCTAGACAATGCCAATTCTCTCGCTTCTTCCAGCAGATCAACATCATTTTGCCGGGCTTCTTGCACTTCGGCTTCTGTGTATTGACTGACCCTAGGCGATTCATGCTCTATGTCGGCTGGTAATACAACTTCTGCCCCATATACCAGAAAAAATGGCGTATAGCCTGTTGATCGATTCAGAGTTGTTCTTAAACTTCACAGTACCGCTGGTAGTTCTTCTATCCAGCACCCCGCTGATCTTTGCAACGGCTCAATGAGCCAGGGTTTTATCCCGGATAATACCAATCCGTTGGATCTTTCCACTTGTCCGTTCGATGCGGGGTGGGCTACCGAGGCAACGTCCGGCCGGATCTTCTTATCTCGGTAGAATCGCGCGAATGCTCCTTCAGCAAAATTCGTACCATTGTTAGTTATGATACTGTGAGGATAACTGTATCTCAAGATAATGTCTTTGAGAAATGTTACGGCCGTAGCTCCATCACATTTTCTTATAGGATTCACTTCAATCCATTTTGTAAACTTATCCACCATGAACAAAATGTGAGTCATATTCCCCCTTGCTGGTTTGAACGGGCCAACCATATCCAAGCACCATATGGCAAATGGCCATGTGGTTGGTATGGTTTTGAGTTCCGACATGGGCATATGTGTCTTGGTAGCGTACCTCTGACAACCATTGCATTTTCTCACCAGATCTTCTACTTGTTCTAAGGCACTTGGCCAGTAGAATCCATGCCGAAAAGCTTTTGCCACCAAGCCTCGGGACGAGGAATGATGCCCGCACTCCCCTTGATGTATATCTTGGAGGATGTCAAGCCCTTCTTCCGGGTCAACGCATCGCTGGAGGACATTGGTCACACTCCGTTTGTATCGCTGGGAATTGATGATTGTGTATGCCTTTGCTCTCCTCTGAGTTTGCCTGGATAACACCTCCTCAGTGGGTAACGTTCCATCTTTCAGGAACTGAAATATAGGCAGTGCCCAAGATGGTATTGCTCGCACAGGGAACACACCCTCATCAATTTCCATATGATCCACCGGCATAACTTCAACCGGATCACGCTGAGCAGTCCCCGTGTCCTGCGAGGCAGTCCCCGGGTTTGCTGAGGCAGTCCCTGGGTTTGCTGATGCAGTTCCCGGGTTTCGCGCACTACCTCCCAAGTCAATGTCCATGGGCACAGCGCCGGATTCTGTATCTTTCGGGACATAAATTGAGTCGGTTCCTAGGGACAGCCTGATGGACGGTTTTCTGAGGTGTTCCAATGCTACACCCGATGGAATTGCTTGTCGGGTTGATCCGAGCTTCGACAGCATGTCGGCAGCCTCATTTTCCACCCGGGGTACATGGTGAAACTCACATCCCTCAAAGTAACCAGATATCTTCTGCACATGATATCTATACAGAGCCATGTTTGGATCAATGGTGTCCCACAATCCCGACACTTGCTGTATTACCAAGTCCGAGTCGCCAAAGCATAGTATTCGACGTATCCCAATCTCTTTTGCCACTTTGAGCCCATGCACAAGTGCTTCATACACAGTGACATTGTTTGATGCCGTGAAATGGATCTGTAGCACATATTTCAGCTGGTCCCTCTTTGGCGAGGTAAGCACAACTCCGGTGCCTAGCCCGGTTTTTGTTTTTGACCCATCAAAATGAATCCTCCAATAGTTCGGATCTGGTGGCGGTGGTTCATATTGTACCTCGGCCCAGTCCACAAAAAAGTCAGCCATAGCCTAAGACTTGATTGCTTCTCTTCTGTCATACTGTGGCGCATAAGGAGCTAGTTCAATTGCCCATTTTGCAATTTTGCCACTCGCATCTTTGTTACTCATTATCTCGGATATGGGAGCTTCACATATTACTTTGATGGGATGCTCCTCAAAGTAATGCTTTAACTTCTTAGCTGCCATATAGACACCATATGCCACCTTTTGATAGTGTGGGTAGTTCTTCTTTGAGGCAGATAATACCTCGCTCAAGTAATACACTGGCCTTTGCACTAACTTATCCTCTTCGTCGCGCTCTACCACAATCACTACACATACAACTCGGTTGGTTGCGGCTATGTAGAGCAACATTGGCTCCTTCGATAGTGGAGAGGCTAACACGGGTGCAGTGGCTAACATCTTCTTTAAGTGGGCAAAGGCTTCATCGGCCTGTGGCGTCCAAACGAACTTATCCGACTTTTTCATGAGTTGGTAGAGAGGCAATGCCTTTTCTCCCAACCGACATACAAACCGACTTAACGATGCCAGGCAACCAGTGAACTTCTGGACATAGTTAAGACACTTCGGCAGTTCCATTCGTTTAATGGCCCGGATTTTAGTTGGATTAACTTTGATACCTCGGCTGGAAACAAGAAATCCGAGTAATTTTCCAGCCAGGACACCGAAGGTACATTTTTCCGGGTTAAGCTTCATTCGGAACCTTCTTAAGTTCGCGAATGACTGCCTGATGTCGTCAAGGAGCGTTTTGCTTTCCTTGGTCTTGATAACCACATCATCCACATACACTTGTACATTTTGACCTATTTGGTCGTGCAAACATTTCTGCATACATCTTTGGTACGTTGCCACTACATTACGTAAACCAAATGGCATGGTACGATAGCAATAAGCCCCATAAGGGGTGATAAATGCAGTCTTTATTTGATCATCCGGATTTAGAGGTATCTGGTGGAAACCAGAATATGCATCAATGAATGACAACAGTTCACATCCAGCAGTTGAGTCTATGACCTGATCTATCCTCGGCAGTGGAAATGGATCTTTTGGACATGCCTTGTTCAAGTTCGTGTAATCCGGGTCATCCTTCTTCTCCACCAGCACCGGATTAGATAGCCAATCCGGGTAAAGTACTTCCATGATAAATCCTGTTGCTAGTAACCGAGCGATTTCATCTCCAATGACTTTTCTCCTATCCTCGGCGAAGCGGCGCAGAGGTTGCTTCACCGGCCTTGCTCCGGGTCTCACGTTCAAAGAGTGCTCGGCCAACTCCCTCGGAACACCTTGCAAGTCTTGTGTGGACCAAGCAAAAATATCCCGATTCTCATGGAGGAAGTTGATGAGCTCGCTTTCCTATTTATCATTCAACCCAGCACCAATTGTTACGGTGCACTCTGGGAACATATCATCAACAGGCACTTTCTTAGTATCCTTTGCAGCTTGGAACGAAACACTACCATGCGGGTTACTGAGCGCCGGCATATACTGCTATGCGGACTGAGCTAATGTCGTCACCTCTTGGATTTTTCTTTTCTCTTGCGCAATCACAAGTGACTCGGCTAGGTTAGACCCAGCTGAGGCACACTCCATGGAACGTCGGAAATCTCCAGCAATGGTAATCACTCCATTTGGCCTGGGCAACTTCATCTTCAAGTAACTGATGTGATAGCTCGCCATGAACTTGTTCAATGCTGGTCTTCCGAGTAACGCGTGATACGCACTTTCCAAGTTCACCACCTCAAACTCCAAATTCTCAGTTCGGCAGTTATCTCTTGTGCCGAACAACACGTCAACCAGGACTTTGCCTATGGGCTCACAAGAAATACCTGGTACAATACCATGGAAAGTTGTCCTTGTAGCCTAGAGCATGTTCTCCGAGATACCCAACTTGCGCATTGTATCCGCATACATGATGTTAATGCTACTGCCATTGTCAATCAGTACCTTGGAGAACCTCACATTGATGTTTGGCCCAATGAATGTCGGGTCCAGCACTAACGCATATGAGCCAGGACTTGTCATAAGCTTGGGATGATCTTTGATGTTCCAGGTGATTTCCTAGTCCGACCAAGGCATGTACCTCGTCACCGCTGGCATTACCGCATTGACCTCCATATGTCGGCGCCGCAAGCTCTTCCTATTTGTTTCCTCGGTGGTAAACACATAGTAACTCTAATGATGCTCCCTGTACTCATTCCTCCCCTCATTTCCGGGGTACCTCTGATCCGGCTGATTCTGGTTCTCTACTTGATGCATTGCATCCCTTCTCTCATGGTTATCATACCTCGGCGGAGGGGGAGGCAACATTAGCTGTTGCGTGTTCGCTCCGGAGAGCAATTGCTACCAGGGTAAATCCTGCCGAGGTTGATCATTCCGGGGTGCCTGAGCATTCCCCGAACCACCTTGTTCTATCTTACGCATCCATTCACATTGCCTCGTTATATGACCCGCTGGGTTACTCGGATTTGGCGTGTGAAATTTACACGACTGATCCAACATCGACTCATAAGTGTACCTCGGACGGTCCTTCTTTTCTTGCCACTGTTTCTTCTGCTCTAGCGTCCAAGTTTTGTTGCCATCATTCCTTGGTGTCCATTGTTGCCCTCTAGTTTTCTGACGTTGATTGCTCCCTGTTCCGGGCTGATCTTGATTCACAGCTGCAACTTGTTGCAAACTGTACCGGTGATCCGGTCTGTCATCTCTCCTTTTACCTCTGTAAGCATTCCTCCTGGATGATCCGGCTCCATCACTCTGGTAGTACTCCTCATTCGACTCGTTCGACACGAGCCTAGGTTGAGTTGGATCACCCAAAGCATACGAATCAGCAATCCGGATCATTTCTGCCAAAGTGGTTGGCATTTTCCTTTGCAACTTTTGCCACAGCTCGCTTGCATATCTGCATCCTTGCGCAAACCACGCTATGGCCTGTGAATCTATCACGCCCTCACATGAGTTTCTCACGGTACACCACCGGGTCAAAAACTCCTGGTCCGTCTCATTCGGTCTTTGCTTGCACATAGCTAGGGTCTGTGGCCTATTTGGTCTTTGATATGTACTTGAGAAATTGTTGATGAACATTTCCTCAAAATCGATCCAGCAGTTAATACTTCTGGGTGGCAAATTGTTCAACCATACCCTTGCTGGCCCCTCCAACATCTAGGGTATGTATCTCACAACCCATCGCAAGTTGCCCGTAGAAATTTTCACAGCTGTAGCATAGTTTATCAACCAATCCTCCGGCTTAGTGCTGCCGTCATACGTCTTCGTGCCTCTGGGTAACTGGAAGTTAGGTACTGTGGCTCTTTCATGATCCGGGGTCCAAACCTGGAGGACCTTTACTTTCAATCTGCTCCGACCTATACAGTCGATCCAGTTTCAACCTGGCGTCATCCGGCATCAGATCCCTGCTTCCCAA
Source organism: Avena sativa (assembly GCA_916181665.1). Classification (NCBI taxonomy): domain Eukaryota; kingdom Viridiplantae; phylum Streptophyta; class Magnoliopsida; order Poales; family Poaceae; genus Avena; species Avena sativa. The sequence continues at coordinate 421,787,520 of OV702291.1, read as the reverse complement.
TCTCGACCCTATCACATGATAGTCCGGCCTTGGGTATCCTGCATTCACCATTTCCAAATCTCCATCGTTATACCGGTCTCGCTCTCGTGGCGCATCTCTCTGTTGCATACCTCGGCCGATACTTTGCTCTTGCCTTGGTATATTCCGCTGTTGCGGTTGTCCTGCCGAGTTGCGCTGTCCGGAATTGCCATTAACAGCGTTTGCTTGACCGGCATTGCCTTGGTCACGGTTACCTCGGCCAGCTTCACCTCGGCTTACACTTCGTCGATCGTCATTTCTTTGTACCTCTTTTGCTTTTCCTGCCCTTGTCGGGTCATACGGAACAATCTGCTTGTTTCTCCTGGCCGACGTTACTACCTCTTCTCTCCTAGGACCACCATGAGGGGACGATGCGGCTCCAGCGGATTTCTCCGGGTTACCCACCGCCGAATGAACGATCTTGGAGGCCCCAGCTCTCTCCGGGTTTGCCCTGAGCAGTTCATCATTTTTCCTGTTCGCGATCTGAACCAACTCATTGACCCTATCTTGCTGTCTCTGACGGGCTTCACCTGTTAGACCCTCTAACTCAGACGCAGCTGCATCCGCTGCTCTTAGCTTTTTTGCCGGGGTACTATACTTCGGCAGCCCCACGGACAAACAGTTTTCTGACTCCTCAATCCGAGTATCACCCTCTTTGTTCATTTCACTCATGATATTTCTCCCCTTCACTTTTACAACATCTACTTTATTCGCCTTTGCGTACTCACACAGCGTCATGTTCAATGATTGCTGAGCCGCAGCAATCTTTTTTGCTCCCTCTAGAATTTTCTGCTTAGTTTCCTCTAGCTCGGCCTGTGCCTGAGCCGGATCTACCACTGCTGCTACCGGGTTTGCTAAGCTATCCATAGCTTCTCTCAGTACATTCTCAGGCCTCTCTAGTGGAGGTCCTCTACCTTTCCTCGGTGCCTTAGGTGTTACCTCCAGATCTGGTGTCGGATCCTTGCTTGCTCCTACGCCTGGCACAGTCATCATCACCTCAGCACGGTCCGGGGAGCGAGTGATACGCACCCCGTGAACCACGCTAAGCGGTGGCCCCCCTGCCTCGACGATGTGCCGCGGATGAACGCATGATACGTCCACAGCGACGTAGACCTTGTGCGCACCGAGCTTGACGAAGAGGCCGTTGCGCGGAAGTAGGCGCGTGCCGAAGCAGCCAGCATTGTCGCTGATGAAGTCCAGCGCTCCAAAGCGCTGAACGAGCTCGGAGACGATGCGTTCGCCGGTGCCGATGAGGTTTCCCGTCCGGATCTTCACTCCTGCTAGCGCCGCTAGACCCACGGTGGGCGCCAACTGTCGTGGTGGTGTGACGGCAGATGCCATGGATAGGCTAAATGTGGGGACTAATAGCACTAGGGGATTCCAGGGAGGGATAGTGAGGTGATTCCCCACACAGAAGGTTTGTATTCGATTCACTTCACAGATTACATGTGCTCCTAGAGCTGTATTGGCGAGAGGAGGAAGAAAGAACTCTCTTACTCTCACACACAGTTAACCCGTACAAGACCCTTAGAACCTAAAACCAATCAGAATAGAGGAACCCCTTCTATAGAGGCCCTAGCCCTCCTTATATAGGGGTGGCTAGGTCTCCACTTAGGGCATACATGGAGGCATATTCCAGGGAATATGCCTCCTCCCAAAATAGCAAACCGACCGGGGTGCTTTTCCCCCGCATCACCCATGCAGAGGCTACGTGAGCCTCTGCGGCGCCTGCGTCAGCCGACACGGGCGTCGTCACCTCTGTCGGCCACGCCTCGGTGGTCCTGCCCTCTTTTGCTTCGCTCATGCAGTGCGTACCGGGGCTTCTTTTGACCAGCGAGATTCCTTCCTTCTCCTAGAAGCTAGATATGACCCGGATCATAGTTGATCCGGCCACACCCGTTCCTGCATACAAGTTAAATACGCCATTCCGACTTACGGCTTAAGTCGGTTGAGACCTAGTTAGGTGGACGCCCCTGGTCCGGGTTACCCCGTGATTCGGCCTGCCTTGAGGTGACCCGGCCAGCATCCGCTTTAGCTTTGCCGAATCTCGGCTAACTCGGCCTTTATACCCCGGCGTGACCCTACCCATAGGTATCCCCCCAACATATGGATTTCAAACAAATAGGGCCTTGAACTAGGTAAAGAGGAGGAGAACATGATAAAGAGAAGCAACTACCAGCAAACACAAGGAGACTACAAGATCACCCTACCAGCGGAATCCTCCTAATCCGCAGAAATCAAGTACCGCACTCTCGAGAAGCGTCCGATGACACGGCGAAGGACTCATTCGCAAGATAGTGACCCAAACCTCAATAATGTGATCTCTAGGATCAATAGTCCTAAGACTAGGATTCCCCTTCATCGCGAGTAGTTAACTCCTTGGTTCCCATAGTAGGCATTGTTTGTTTGCCCAAGTGCATCATGTGTTGCTTGATGTGTGCTATCTACCAAAGACTTTGCAATCCCCTCGCTCTGTTCGCCTTGTATGTGTGTTCTGGTTGCTTAGACCTCTGACAAATATGACTCGAGGAGCGATAACACACCCAACAACTCAGAAACCCCAATAGTTGACGCTAACAAGAATCCATACTAACCTCGGCAGTTATGAGAGGAAGAGTATTGTAGGAACTAGGACTTCGACATCATCAAGTTAGAACCACTCGAAGACTTCACCTTAGCAGGATGGCATACCTCGTCCAACTCACCTCACAAGACCCGTCAATAGCACAGTTCTCCATTATTCATCGTCTATTCTAGCTAGAATCCCGTTGAAGCCGGAAGTCGATCTCCGAAGGATCTTCACTAGCCGGAAAAAACCACCAGACTTACCTACCAAGACAATAAGTGAATACCTAACTACACTAACTGTTGGTATACTAGAGCTTCCGACCACCACAGGAGACTAACTATTCTAGCCGATCCTACCCAAAACAACGGAAAGTTCCTCCCTAGAAGGTTAGAAATACCCCCACCCCCAAATCCGGATGATAAGGAAGCATGATCACAACGACTCCACTCCGCCATCGAGCAGAAGCAACACAAAGAATTCAAGTGAAGACGTCTCTCCGAATTTAGCTTCCCTACCTCGATTGAAGACTATCAAGACGTGTCGTAAACCGCTAACTTTCTCCGACCTAACTACTTAAAGCTTCATTAGGTAACCATCGCAGGAAGGTAGTCGCAATAAGGTGTCACCCGAAGACCTCAACTCAAGCGTCACGCCTCTGCTCCAAGACGAAGGATCTACCCCAACCTCGATGACCTCGTATAAAGCTCTAAGGTGGAAAGACTGCGTCTTTCCACTCAATTCCCGAAGACTGTCCACCAAAAGATACTCTAGAAAAAGTATCAGATCTGACGACTCCAAGAAGGAAGGACTGCGTTAACTCCGAGCCACCCTAGTTTAACCTTAAGGGGGAAAGACTGCGTCTTTCCCACAAAATAGAATAACCCTCAGGGGGAACAAAATAGACTACTTCTTATCTCAATCCAGGATGCAAAAATCAGGGGGAATAAAAACTTTTTCTTGTTACGGGTTGCAGTGTTTGTTGTTGTTTGTTTGTGCTTATGCATCTAAATGTATAACATATGATATACCCCTTACCTCAACATCAGTTGTCAAAAAGCTATTTAATAAAAACTGTCTTGGCTTATGTTTCATATTTTCAAATGTTCTGGCATTTCAAAACCTGAGCCAAGATGCCTTTGCAACCCTAACTATTTTAGTAGCTTCTATTGACAAAATTATGAAGATCTATATGATATAATCTCCTTATGTTTTTAAGGCAGAGCTTTCAACTACTCTTACCTCTAGGTTTTTCTAAAACCTTTTTATAAAGATTTTGAATTCTACTCTTGGTAGAAATACCAAGGACTCTCACCTTGTTCAAACTCCACCCTTTCAAATACCCATCCCTACCTCAAGCTAGGCTTGAAGGTACCCCTGGTAGTAGATTTGTTCTGTTTGCAAGATGAGTTACCTTGATCTGCTGCTTGGCTTGATTGCTTAGAAGTATAATGAGATACCTAGGAGCTCATCATCTAGCATCTATATAATCCAAGAGCGTCAATCCTAAACAAGTTAACCAAGCTGGATATGATCTCTAGCCACTAGGTGATCATCTAAAACCCATAACTAGATCAATTCCGAAGGATTCCATTCTAGAAGTTTCCCAGTCAATGACGACCAATATCAAGCATGGATATATTCTACCCAATCTACACTTCAACATCATCCACTTTATGATGCTTTGATACCTGGCAAACCCTCAAAAACATCCCCACTCATATTCTAGTCAAAAACCCTATATCTGCCAAAAATGTGGCTAAGTCTGGAATCTGTTCCAACATCACCTTTGTGAGTGCCTCCTTTTCTCAACCCTTGTGCATTTTTAAAAATGCATTCGAACCATATTGTTAACCATCCTAGGGACTAACAAGACCCACTCTTTACCTTGGTTAGATAATCCTTCAACCCACTTGTTCTTGATGGTTTTGCAGGCAAGAAAATAACTTTTCCTCCAAATCTTATCAACATGCCTACTTTGACAGAAGCTCGCACCTTCATCCTACCTTCCTTGGACCAACTCTTTGCATGACCGTGCTCTACTCATAAAGGTCTTTCAACCCCTAATTCACTTGCTTCAATTGGATCCATGTTCTTCTAAAACCCACATGGTTTCGAAGGCCATTTGATAATCTTCTTTGGCAGGCTTATTTTATTCAAAATTTGGAATCAATCCTTGGATATATCAAGCATGATCAAGCCCAAACTTCTGTACCATGGTGATCTACATCACTTGGTCTATATATCCATATATTCCATGACCCAAGGTGAGCTCTGAGCTACAAGATCCAACCATGTTTTGATGGTACAAAAGTAATAGTGCCCAAGATCCTTTATCCCTTGTTTTCCTTCCAAATCAAGTAAATCCTCAAAAAACCAAAGGTTGTAAATGATTGATACAGCATGTGGACATCATCTAACTTGGATATAAAGATTTACCCAATATTATCCATAATTATTATGGCACAAAAACTATTTAATTTGTTTAATGGGAGAAATCTCAGAAACTCCATCTACAAAGGAAGGTTTGGTTTTTGGCAAAGAACTTCCCCAACTCTAAGAACTTTTGAGGACCATATATCATACCCTATCTTTCCTCTTCAAAAATATATTTTTTAAGAGTTTGAATAATTCTTTCTGCCCATTTTCTTAAATGGTAGAAAAAAGAAATAAATCCTTAAAAATACTTTCCCTTCCAATTAAATTCCAAGAAAATTCTCAAATATGAGATAATGTATTTAGGACCATCCCACATCAAAAACCAATAATGTCCATTGTAAAAATATCAAATAAGCTTCTAGAAACCACTTCTGCACTTTTTAAATAAATGAGATAAACATGATCTAAAATGACCCAATAAATGCCACAAAATTCCTGGAGGTTCACCCTGACTATACCTATCTACCAGCACCTTTATCCCATCTTGCCAGGATCATGTTGGAGAAATTCCAACATAACTACTAGTTTGGACAATATTTGAAATTAATCTAAACTATGGTCAAAACCAAGCCAAACCTCCCTCAAACCCCTCCAATACTTCTCCACAGTAACCACCATCACCCTCTGGTCGAAATAACTGTAGCATCACCTTCTCCCATGTCCTTTACTCCTTGAAAGGAGGGAAAGATAGATCATTTAGTGGTGTATCCCTCTTTATATCAAAAGCTAGGCAGTAGCCACTCCCTACTCCCTCTATGGTTGTGTACTAGGCCCCACCTCACCCCCTACACCTCCTAACTCGACCAATACCCAAGCAACATCCCTCCCTTCCCCTCAAATGAACATAGTCCACTCTACACTCGGTTTATAAGCCCGCAAGACACCATAGCACCCCACTCTAGCTCATTTCCTCCCCTTGATCCCCACTCACCTCCCTAGTAAACCACTCCCCCTCCCTGGCCGAGTCATGTCGAGAGAAAGAGAGAAGAAGATCTCTCGGCCATGGCCAAGTTTTGAGCGTAGTTCCTCCCCCTGTGCTCCCCCTTCTCTACATGTCACCCTTCTGAACTCCCCTTGCTCTTATGCATATAATCGTGCCCGCCTTTCTAACATGCAGCAACCCTGGGCGCAGCTCCGACAAGCTCCCGCAGCGTCCGCCACAGGCGCTTTCGCGTGAGCCATCTCCAGACGCTGAACCCCACCTCACCGCCCCTCTCCAGGACTGCCTGGTCGCTCCACGTCACCCCGTTGCCTCCTCGTCGTCTACCTTCGCCCCTAGGTGAGCCCCCGCCGTTCTTAGATCCGCCCTAGGAGATAGAGGTTGAAGACGGCCCTGCACCGTCTGATCCTCCTTGCTCCAATGGCAGGGATCTACCGATACCCGTTCGGCCACCCACTCCCACTGACCCTGGGGCCCTGCCTGTCAGCTTCAAAGTCACCGCTTCCCGCGTGCGGCGCAGCCCGGGTGAGCGAAATCCCCCGCCGTGGCCCAAGTCTCCTCTGGATCTGGCCCGCCCTGCCCTTGTCCTTTTATTCATTTTGCCCAGAACCAGAAATTTGGCCATCAGTTTAAATCGATTTGAAAATTTTAAATAACTCCAAATGGACAGATCTAAATTTTCTTAGATGAATACCTGTTTTACCTATCATGCAGTATAACAAGTGGACCAAAATAAGTTTTAAATTAATTACAATAAATCACCCACTCAAATGTATAATTTCTTATAATAAAATCCTTATGTAACTTTTACAACCCCAATTGAACAAAAACCACTTTGTGATGCAAGCTATAAGTGGTACTTTGCATGTCACCTTGGCCCCATAGTCATTTGCTTCCTCGTTTGCACATAGTAAAAATAAAAAAACCCTCAATTCTTACTTTAGAAATTTCCCTAGACCAACCCATGAGATTTATTGACCTAATTCAAACTCCTAGGAGACATGAATACTAATATACATTAAACCCAAGGAGCCCAAAATTTTATGAGCCATGGTTGATTTATTAGGAATTAAACTGTTCTGCGTAGAGTTAATTCACTAATAAAATCACCTCAGTAGTTTGTAACTCCAAAAAGGGTGATTACAATTTCTACAGAAAGGTATTCAAAGTACCTAACATGTGACTTGGAAATCATATCAAAAGCTCCTATAAATTAAATATGGTTAAAAAGACAAAAACCCTCTAGAACTGCCTTTGGGAATTTCCTGAGGACATTCTGGTAAATATTTTGACATGATTCCAACTCTAAGTGAATCAGTACATCAAACCCTACTTAACCACCTAAGGAAATAATTTTTGGTGATCCAGAACCTTTCTGGTGAATTATTTCCTAAAACTAGAGCTTTTATCACTAGAAAATTCATAAGAAATTAAAGAAAACTGATAAAATCATGAAACCACTTTTGTTGTTCTTGTTTTGTCAAAACCTACCTGATGATATTCTGGTTGCACATTGATACCATACTTACCCAGGCCTTGGTCCCAAACCCCTTCATTAGTGGTTTTGACCATTTCCCGAATAAAGGAAATCCCATCACTTCAATTACGGTTTTTGCAATGGTTCTAAACTCAACCACTCAAAACCTACTGAATGTTACACTTGTATTCTCCACTTTATTTCTGTATGTATGTCCACGTGTATGCCTTGTTTTGATTGTGGTCTTGCTTGTTTGCATGTATACTCGATGACGACGATAGTTGCGTTTGTATTGACGCCGAGAAGAAGAGATCTTATTATTGTTGGTATTGGTATTCTTGGTTATCTAAAGAAGAGGTCCAGGGACTTATTGCCATATTACTGATCTCAGGCAAGCCACCTTCTTGCTCATAAGCCTTGTCCTACTGTTTTACTTATGCATCTTTTATCTACCGTTTATGAAAATTGCGATGTTTTACTATATGTTGGTGTATATATGGTAGTGGTTTGGCTCCTCCGAACTATGACACTTTTGTACTATTAAGTACAAAGCCCCTTGATGACACCTACTGGCCTCTAGTAGAATACATGGTGCATATCACCATAACCCGTTGGAGATCCTGTTTTAGCCAACGCAAAGCTATAGGATGGGAAGACCCCGGAAAAGTTTTACCAAATGTTTTATGATAAAACCTTGGTGAGGTGGGACCTTTTCGAAGAGATGTTGAGAAAGAAAAAGGTTTTGTTTTACAAAATGCTGAAGGAAAGCTGGAGGAAAAAGGTTTACGAAAATGCACCCGGTTCTTTGCAGTTTAGCTATAACAACTTAACCCGTGCAACCACATTACTCTAGAATGGGACATGGCTGGGTTTGATGTTTGTTTATTCTGGTATAAGCTGCCTCACAATGACTACAGGGGATAAAAATACCTGGAAGGTGGGCCTTCTCCTGTAAGGGTCCATGTGGGACATTGACCTGGGAAGGAACGAAGGATCTACGGGCCTCCACGTGTTACTATGAGCCCCTCATTGAAAGTGCACACTTGTGAAGTGGAAAAAGCGCTCCGGTTGGCTTGAGAACTATATAGGGCGTCCCGGTGTTGAGGGGAACAACACTCATAGGGTAGGCAGTTATATCGGAGTGGGCATCCAGAGAGTCTTGAACGGTTACTCGACCCACGATCGGTGTAGATCAGGGTAGGGTACCCGGATGGTGTGGGTAAAGTGTGCAACCTCTGCAAAGTGTAAATCTATTCGAATAGCCATGTCTGTGGTTATGGACGGTTTGGACAAACTTCTGTAGAGCGGTGCTGGTTTTGATTTCAAAAAGGATTTCGAAAAAAAGCAATGGCTTTGGAAATGTTTTGACCATGGGATGGTCGGAAAGGATACCTGTTTTGACCATGGGATGATCATAAAGTAATGAAAGGAGTTTGGTCATGCGATGACCGAATGGAAGGAACAAATGGGTGACCCAGTCCGAATGTTTTCCCAAAACCTTTCAAAAAGCTTTTCCAAAATGTTCACAAAGGTTTTCAACAAAGAAATGTAGATGCTATATCTACAAGAGAAACTAATTGAGAAAAGAACCTCTCTTGGAGCCCTCCTACTACCACAACTATATTGCATATCCTGTTGTTATTATTATTCTCTTAAGGTGGTTTGCGAGTACATTCCAAGTACTCACTAGCATTATCCCTGGCTATTAACTTGGCCAGATTTCAAAAAGAAGGAGGAGTTGACGACTATGCGAGCTAGGACGTTTTCCCTAGTCAGTTGCCTGTAGTTTAAGGCTTGGCTCGGGCTCTACGCTTGATGAAGTTCCGCTGATGATTATTGATGTAGCCATAATGGCATGTAAGGTATGACATGTGTCCGCTTAAGTATTGGATGTCTACTTTGATACTTGTTGGTTATGTACCACGACAGACTGATCATGGGATCATGGTGTATGCATAACAGGGAGTCTCGGAAGATTAATCCTGGGGCCCCACAACAACAATCACTAAGATATACATCCACAAAGAAACATGTACACACAAAATGGAACTCAAGAAAGAACGAGATATCCAAACGAAATTCTTAGTTAATGCTAATAAGATTTTTGCTAGAAAGCATGGCCAAAGGCTCAAATTTATCTTATTGAACATCAATGAGCTTCAAACACCAACAAATGAATCACAACTATCACAAGGTAACAAAAGATAGTTGGAATGCATTGAGAAAGGCAACAAGTATCATAATGAACAAATAAACCTTGCAAATTTATCCATATAGTATATGAGAGAAATTGAGGAAATGATTGGCAATAGAATTGCTAGATTGGCATATGTGGGATTGGTGAATCATAGACATGATTTTTATATATTCCCCAAAATATGCATTCATCTCAACTTACTCATATAACAATAAGGATGATACAATAAAATCTTGCAAGAGCAACAATAAAAGCAATAGAAGGAAATCATGCCATGATGCAACCACAAAGGTTGGATGCTAGAAAAGTATGCATGAGAGGGATACTTGTTATCGAGATACCATTGGTAGGATGAAGTATATATGAGTTTGTTGATCATCCTAGCTTGCTTCCAATTATCATTTAGTCCCCACATCCTCTTATTATTGTGACAAGCATCCATTGAATTTCCAATGTACCTATAACACATTCAAGTACACAATGGTCCCAAAACTCATTGGGTACAAAGTAGTTAGATAAACTACAATACATAGGAGAGACTCCACATAAATATGTGCATATTGATATGAAATCGAATTTCATGCACAACTTAGCCAATGGGATTTGGTGGAGTTTTCCTTATATATTGGATCAAAGAAAGCGAGCATGCCATAATATAAACATGTAGTAAACATGCATGCACAAGGCTTTCAAGAATCAACAAGGAGATACAATTTGAACAACACACAAAGTAAACCAAGACGGTACACACAAAAGTGTGACACGACAAAAGGTGTCCAAATTGTATCAAGGACCAAATCAACATATAATAGACCCCAAGTTCAAAAATGAACGAGGCAAAAGCCAAAGAGCAAAACGGATAAACAAATACAAATGCTCAAGGATTTATCTCGTTCTAAGAGGTCAAAACATGAAACAAGGAATGAGACAAAGACAACTCCGAAAAAGAGCAAGGTTCCAACAATTTAGACCAAACTCTCAACACTTTTCATGACGGCACAAAATACCAAAACGAAAAGATCAAGCTTCCAAGAACATAAAGCACAATATGGATCAAAGCAAAAAACATAAAGGAGTGTTCTAAATAATATAGTAGAGCTCCCCCCATGAATAGTGCATTATGTAGAATTTTGCTTTTGAATGCAAAATGCACACCAATGGGACCATCACTATAACCTAAATTAAGTAACACATATGATAATACCAATAAAATCAATAGATCCAAAAGTGGCAAGGAAAACTTGGGAGCAACATAAACACTCAAAAACCAATGTGAATATGATCAATAAGTTCTACCACATATTGTGTACAAATTGTCCAATGACAAGAAGTAGAGAGATAATTTCCCGCGGTAGCTTACAAGGATATCCAAGATCATATTCATGAGACAAGCTTATGGCAATATATAAGAATTACGCTCGATGCTTAGGAAGAGACTCTTGATAGCTCCAAATAGCTACACAATCATTAATGATTAGAGTAACTTGAAGCAAATGGTTTCCATGCAGGATATAGATGTCCAAATATGAGGAAACACATACCAAGAAGAGCTCACACAAAAAAGATCCAAAAGATTAGAAACAATGTATTCAAGAAAATTTGAACTTGTTTGAGAAAATGTGTCACATAGGAGCTAGATAATTATCAATATCAATTCTAAGTGACACAACCTCGAATATTCACATTTTCTAGGCTTGTAATATGCACTAAGCATATGATTCCCCCATAATGTGATAAACCATAAATATCGACATGAGGAAAAAGGATCCAAATAGAGATGATTAATGGACATTATAGAACTTGAATTTCCCATGAGAAACATACCACATAGAGACTACATAATATTGCACTATCAATACTAGGTGGTATTCCTCATGTACACACATTTAGGATTGTGAGGTGCCCCAAAGGAAAACACACTCCCCCAAAATGGGATAGTCCATTAATCTCCTGCAAGAGCCAATTAAGATATGAACAAGATGGAATAGGCTCAAACATAAAACACATACATGGTGTGAAAGCCAACATACACAAGCTTGATTTATCGAGTTAAGGAAGTAGGAAGCACAACATATACAAAACACATGCAAGGTACAAAACTAACACATGAACAAGGGGCAAGTAACTTTCAATGTAAAAGAGTTGAGAACATGTTACCGCAAGGAGGAGCAAGGGATATATGATAGAGATATGAGAATATAAACAACTTGGCTTTTGAGAGAGTATATTTGAAGTCCCCTTAATTCTTCATGATGTAGCCAAGTCTCTAATGCCCTCCAACAAACACCTATTGATCAAGTTTTAGCTTGATGGTCCCCAACCAAGTTGGGTCCTAAGAAGTTAGTCACAATAGGCTTGGCAACCCAAATGGTTCTTTTCTTGACACCACTTTAAGGACCAACATATTTGGCAAACACATTGCCAACCTCATCCTTCCTAAGAGAATAAACATCATAAATAATGATTGGGTTGGATGAGGAGTTACCAATAGTGCAAGAGGGAGAAATGTGACCCTTCTCACGACATAAGTAGCAAGTTATTCTCTTTCCATTCTTTTCACTTGATTTATCCACAATGGGAGTATTAGCTTGAATCTTCTTGGGAAGTGGCATTTCTCCAACTTGAGATAGGCCATGACCTTAAACTAGAGGTTGCTTCCCTTTTTGCTTCTCACCAAGAGGCTTATTCTTCAAGGGTCAAGATCTAACATGGTGCCCTTCAATTTTGCACTTGAAGCAAACAATCTTGGCTGAATTCTTGACATGTTCTTGGCCCTTCTTATTGTTGCTCTTGGACTTCTTCTTGTTAGTGGACTTGTTCTTGACACTGGATTTGAATCCAGGCCCACTCTTGTCATTGGGGGATTTTTGCACACTCAAGATCTTGTTGAGTGTGGACTTCCCTTTATAACCATTTTCCAAGCCATTCTTCAAAGAAGTATTGAGCCTTGAGCTCTTTAATTTCCTATACATGGTTAGTGTGAACAACAATACTAGAGGAACAAGGCACGGAATGTAATTCATCACAAGATGTAGAAGCGGCATGAGTGGATGAATTACAAGGACTAACACATGGCAATATGACATTTGGAGTAGAAGTAGTGCTAATGTCCACATGAGGCTCAAAATATTTTACCTTTGACATAATAGCCACATGAGCTAACTTTGATCTATCATGGGATGCTAGAAGGCCCTCATTATAGAAATAGAGCTTTTCATGACTTTCTTCCAATTTCCCATACTTGCTAGTTAGCAACTTAAATTAAGCCCTTAGCTCAACATTATCCTTCAAAATAGATGCTTCTCAAGAAATAGAGTTAGTAGCACAAGCATCATAATTAATTGCAAGAGGTGACGACAACTTCGAAAGCTCTTTTGAGTAAGAAGCTTTAAGTTGCTCATGTGACTCGGTGAGTTTGATGAGCTCACGCTTGATGACCCTAGAGCCATTTTTGAGGTGCTCAAAATCCTCAAGGAGTTTAACATAAGCAACTTGAATCTCATCATTTTTACTTTTTAGATCACTTGCCACCTCAAGATCTCTATCATGAGATTCCTTCACTCTAAACAACTCTAGGGCAAAGGCATCCTCAAGAGATTCCTTAGTTGTTTGTTCCTCTTCAAGAGCTTCATTTAGATTTGCAATTTTATTAGCATACCCATGCTCAAGGCTACTCATTTTATCAATGGTGTTCTCATGCTCCTAAATTTGTGCTTCTAACTTATCAATATGTTCTTTGCTCTTAATAGCAAAGTCTAAGATTTCAACGAAGTTAGAGAAAGCATGATTATTCTTAACAAGAGCATGATAAACCATCTCACCCTTTTCATATAAATTATCAACATTAATCTCTTTTTCCTCATTATCATCATCCTCATCATCACAAGAGGTATTGGGTTCCAAAGTAGGAGTTACCTTTGAATCCCTAGCTATAAGACATAGGTGGGAACCGTGAGATGATGATGATGAAGAATTACTTGAAACTCCATTCAAAATCATGTCTTTACCAATAGAATCTTCGGTTTCCTCTACATTGTTAGACACACAACAACTAGAGGAAATAGAAGCATTTATATTATGGCAACAAGGCAAAGAGAGCATATCATCATGAGATCTATTGAGACAATTTATACATGATATGCAAGGACTATCAACACTAGCATGTAAATCATATATAGTGCTAGACGTGTACAAGTCCAAAGATGAAGCATTGCAATGCGATAGAGATGAAGGATCATCAAGAGTAAGCTTACTATCAACATTGCAATATTCATCACCACTCACCATATCATTACCTTCTGCCGTGCCATACTTTGGTGAAGTGGAAGAAGATGAGAACTCATCACGGCCGAAAGTGGAAGCAATACAATCATCCTCAATAATGTTGGACACATCATATTTATCTTGAAGTTTTTTCCATAACTCATGAGCGCTCCAAAAAGGTATGACTGAAGAAGTAACTACATAGCTCAAAGCAATAACAAGCACATTAGAAGCTTGAGCATTGAGATATAAGTTTTTCTCATCCTCACAAGATAGATTCTAGAAATCCATTGGAGGAGAAATACCTATATCTACAATCCTCTCCAAATTTGGGTCCATGGCCCGAAAATGAATAAGCATACGAGACTTCCAAATATCATAATTTGTGCCATCGAATATGAACATTTCATTATCCACTAATCCCCTAGCCAACATCTTTACTCTCAAGGCGGTGAAGCCTAAAATGAGAGACCGGGCTCTAATACCAATTGAAAGGACAAGAATGTCACCTAGAGGAGGGTCAATAGGCGGTTTAAAACTTTTACAAGATGGGCTCAACAAAGGCGGAATTAAACTAGAGTTTAATTTGTCAAGCACAAAACCTAGAACAACTAGGGTTCACCTATGTGCACCAACGACATATGCTAAGAAAGACAAGCAACTATGTGATAGCAAGATATAGACTTCAAGCACGAAGGCTATCACAAAGTAAGATGTATAAGTAAGAGCTCGAGTATAGAGATAACCGAGGCACGCGGGGACGACGATGTTTTACCGAGTTCCTCCCAACAATGGAGTATGTCTCGTTTGGAGAGGGGGTGGTTTCAAACCACCAATGCCACAAAAGGCCTCCCTTGTTCTCTAGTGAATCTTACCCCAACAGGATCGATCCACACTTCCACTATCGGTGCACTTGTCGGTGGCAATCCGGAACCTGTCACAAGATTGGGGCACTTCTCCACAACTCAAATGGAGGATCCCAACTAACAAACTTGGGGTAAGCTCCAAAACTTAATTGGAGGCCCCAAGTAATCCACAAACCTGCAATACAACCAAACTATTTAGGGTTCCAAGAACCCAAGAGTAAAAATCTTCTCACCTTTCATCCAATCGAATCCTCACCGAGAACTCAAACCAATACACCAAATGCAATGGCAAGAACACAAGAAGTGCTCAAGTCCTTCTCTCCCAAATACCACCAAATCTACAAAAGCTTATGGGGGAATAAGAGAGGAAGAACAATGGAGAAAATCCACACAAGACTCCAAGATCTAGATCCCAAGATAGTCCCCTCACTTAGAGGAAAGATTGATTGGTGGGGCTATAGATCTAGATCTCCTCTTTCAAATCAAATACATCGAAATTCATGTTTTTCAATTTTGTCTAGATCTATACCCTAAAATCTAACTACAACTTAAAGGAATTATTTTTTTGAAGTTTCTATCATTTTTGTTTATTTTTTACAAAACTGAAAAGGCACTTGGGGGGATGGGATCTGTTTCCCCCCCCTATATGCTTGTTCTGTGGCGCATACACCTATATGCGTCACAGAAATATCACTTTCTGTGGCGCATATGGACATATGTGCCACAAAATTTCTCCCCCTTTTTTGCTGCTTGGTCCCATCAACCTTCTGTAGCGCATACGTCTATATGCGCCACAGAAGTTTGACACTTCAATGGCGCACACGAAATTATGCGCCACAGAAATATGGACTTCTGTGATGCATATTGGTTTCGTGTGCCACTGACGTCCCAAACTTCTGTGGCGCATTTTTTTCTAGTGTGCCACTGATATATTTCTGTGGCGCATATTTTTACATATGCGCTACTGAATATCTTGTCTATCTATAAGCTGTTTCCTAGTAGTGATACCATGGGCTATCCAAGAATAGTAAAAATTATAATCTTGGGGATTCCCACGACACCCCACTGGACCTATAACACTCACGGTTTGCACACCTCTAAACTATGTTTTCCGAGCAACATAAGATAACCACATAAACTTGGAGCATCTTTATTTAGGTTAAGGTTTACCTTTGCAATTTTACCTTTTGAAATAAAAATACCATCATATGAAGTTGTGATAAATGAGTATGAAAGAGCTACTAGAATAAAAATAAAGTTAAAGTTGGATTCTAAAATAAAGGAGAAAGTGAAATAATCAAGAGTAAATAATAGCGCTAGATTGTTTCGGCTCAAACTGCGATTCACGTTATCCCGATTCTTTTAGGCCGTGGGATGGAGGCCGAAAAGGACATGTTGTGATGTCGCAATAGAGGCCTGCTATCCCGTGAGGCGGGCCCTACTACGGGCCAGGGCAAAAAATTCCCTATCGCGTACGGGTGTACCGCGTGGCATTGTACCCCGCGTCACCGAAAGGTGGGACGCGTGTGCTTCGCGTGCTTCGTTGGCCCGTAGTCATGGTACATGGGCAGAATTTCTCTCTGTGAGAGGAGTTTCAGGCACGACACACCTTCGCACCCAGCGGGTGGCGGGACCCTCCTGTAGCCAACGTGGCACCATGAGCCCATGCCGGTTGCATACTCTTGCTTTCGTGGGGGCCTTATATGGTTGATGTGGCACCTTAATCTGCATACGTATGCGTTCGTCCATGACGAAGAGCGGGGCTAGCGTCTTAGGACGTAGGCATTCTCCGTTTCTCATGGTATGATCGGACTACTACGGATAGGTATCGCGCGCGCCATCATACACAACATCGGTGGATGGTGGGACACGCACAGTTGATGGGCCCACCATTAGTGTACATGGGAATAATTTTGCCCTGTGAAAGGTTTGTTAGGAGCGAGAAGCCTCTGCACACGCCAGGTAGCTCGACCCATCTATAGACGACATGACACCATGAGACCATAATGGATGCGGACTCTAATGGTCATGGGGCCAGGACAGAGCCGAGGTGGAGCCCTATTCTGCGGACGGACGCGTTCGTATGGCACAAGGAGCGGGGCTAGCATCTTAGGGCATAGGTGGCCGCAGTTTATCATGGCCTAATCGTTGCATGGGGCCCATATAGAGGCGACCTGGCGGAGTAGACTTTAGGTGGACCCGGGTTCTCGAGCCGGACATTCGACCTAGCAGCATAAACCTTCCCCAGCTGGGCGTTCGAAATGCTTTCTCGGGCACTCATTGTCGCGAGGTACGCGTCTTGCTTTTATGTGGCTCCTTCCATCATCTATACATCTACTCGTGATAGCATCTAGGGTTACACGGATCCTCACGCTTTTATACGGTGCCATGCGTGTAAAGGTGCCCAGATGCTAGCTTCTTATAGCTACACTAACACTCTTATCGCAAAATCGGTTACTTCCTCTGTACGTCTCCTCCTCTACCCCCTCCTTCTCACCACTGGTCTCTTCCTCTCTCTCATCATGTATCCTCTAATGTAGTTCGCTTTGATTGATGTCGTTGGTGTTCTGCTCTGTGTGTCTGCTTCTCTGCCCCTCTCGATTGTGTTTTCATTGCCGCGCTAATGCTTATCTTCTCGATGTTTTTGCATCCATTGTCATCTTCCTTGGATTCGGTTCTTCCGCCTATTGGACCACAAACACCGTCTTGCTCATCACCTCTCTTCGACCGCATATGGTATGTAAACTCCTACGTGCATCTCTACACACATTCTTTCTGTTCTCGCTCATTACGATTGCATTTTTGTTACCATGCTGATATTTTTTTCTTCACTTTTCGTAGCCGTTGTCGTCGTACACTTTGGTTCTTCCGGCTGTGTTTGATGTGGTTTTCTTCTCGGATAGGTTAGTGCGTCTTTGTGTTAGTCATTGTGTTATTTCCATCGCTTTTATATGTTTATCTTACAATGTTTTTTCTAGACTTCATGTGCCTAGCAAGAACATAGTCTCTATGGTATTGCTAATCTGTTTCATCTTCCTTTTTTAGGTCACATAGCTGGTTTAGGTTTAGTCTGCTGACGAACAGACAATGTTTGTTTGACATTTTTCTCGCCGACATTTCAACATAGATGTTCACTCCTTATATTTCTTTTGTTCGTCTTTGTGTTCGTGGTCCTATCCGTGTGTTGTTAACGTTTTCTCATGCTTATGTTTCTTCTTCGATCTTACATGGCGTTATCCTTTGTCTGCTTATTTTAGGACGACACGTAGTTACATTGTCATGTTCACTTTAGAGGCATCGAAAATATTTGTTTTCTTAACACTGTGGCATTATGTTGTGGTGCTACACGTAGGTGTAGTCCACAAAATCGATCTGAATAGGGAACGTCCTCTGGATTGCACTACTTATCGTGAAAATGATAATCATGACTATTAACAACTTTAAAAAAAACAAGTTGCTTCATAATATGGCCTAGTACAATGTATGGACATTCTTAGGCTCCTAGTCAAATGACAAGGGTAAATGGCCCTATGGACATCATACTTTATATGGTAATGTTCCCATATCTAGTAGATGGTTGCATCGTGGCATGGTGAATAATAATGCTACCAATAATCGTAGTTTTCAACTTTTAGGAACAAAAAAAAATTTGAATATTCAAAGTGAAAAGAATGTTTTTCGTAAAATTAAACAAGCACGAAGAATATGGCTCACAATACCACAAGCCAAGTTCCCAGACAAAGTATCGACCATGTTTCACTTATGATTACCAAATATATTTCTAGCTAACTTCACCCCATTAAACTAACTTAAGCTAATTTGTCAGTGTTAGGTAAAATTTGAACCTAAAAGTAAGTGGTAGATTGTTCTCAAATTTCTACAAACATCTTTTGAATATACCCATCAGGCACTAAGTATATCAAAAATCACCAAGGTTTTTCATAGATTCAACTTCTTGCTAGTAATTTGCATGTAGAAAATTTTAACCTTGTTTCGAAAACAATCAAACAAAAATAATACAATAATAAAAGGATCTGCATGGCGTCTTCCTGTGTGTACTACTTTCCACAAAGAAATTAGAATGAGTTTTGACAACTATTTGAAAAAAAAATGAGTCTAAACATTCTTGAACTTCAAGCCGAACGACCAAGGTCATGGCCATATCTACATCATACTTTATGCTTATGCTCCCTATATGAATAAAATGAGTTGGACAACTTTTTGAAAATTAAAATGAGTATCAACATTCTTGGATTTCAAGCCGAAGAACCAATTTCAATTTTTCAAGTGACACGAGTGTATTTTATTAAGAGCCAGCACGGTGATATATGGATGGGAATTCCACGAGCCAAGTTTCCATACAAAGTTTGGACCTTGTGTCACTTAAGATTACCATATTTTATGAGTCCTCATGCTTCCTAGCTAACTTCACACACTTAAACCAATTTAAGTTGATTCGCTGATGTCAGGTAAAATTTTGAATGTACCCACCAGATAGTCAATATACCAAAAACCAACAATATTTTTAAAAGATTTGATTTGTTGCTAAGAATTTGCATGTGGACAAATTGACCTTGATTTGAAAACGATAAAATAAAAGACATCGCACAACGTCCTCTGAGTTGCACTGCTTGTCGTGAAAATGATAATCATCAGCATTCACGACTTTTGAAAAAAAACAAGCTACTTCAGAATATCGCCTACCATGTATGAACATTCTTAGGCTCCAGGTCGAACAACGAGGGTAAATTTCCAATTGGACATCATACTTTATGGTAGTTTTCCATATTTGGATATGGGTGTATCGTGGCATGGTGAATAATAATGCGGCCAAAAATGGGGGTTTCTGACTTTTAGGAACAAAAAATATTTTAAATATTCAAAGTGAAAAGAATGTTTTACTTAAAATTATAGCATGCACCAAGAATATGTCTTCCAATACCACAAAAGAAGTTCCTAGAGAAAGTGTTGATCATGTTTCACTTACGATTACCAATTTTTATGAGTTCTCAAGATTTTATGCTACCTTCGCCTCTTTAAACGTATTTAAGAAATTTTGTCAATGTTTGGTAAAATTTGAACCTCAAATTAAGTGGTATATTGCTCTCAAATATCTATAAATATTTTTTGAAGGTATAAACTAGACAGTCAATATAACGAAAGTCACTGAGTTTTTTTTGAAAGATCCAACTTCTTGCTAGTAATTTACATGTAGACACATTTGACAATAATTTGAAAACAGACAAACAAAAACAATACTAATAACAAAAGAATTTGCACGACATCTTCCTATGTGTACTACTTTCCATGAAGAAATAAAAATGACTTTCTATGATTTTTTGAAAATAAAAATGAGTCTGTAAAAAACAAAGAGCAAAAACAGACTATGAGAGCACAGAGGAGGCAGCGCGAGAGAGCAGGGAAGAGGAAAAGTTGAAGGCGATGCAATGTCAGAGAAAAGCTGTTGAGCTCCTAACATGAGGTACATGGTATAGTGTGTAGTAGTATTACTAGTACGGAGTAGTAGAAAATTTATATGCACAAAAAATTGTGGTTTCTCTCTCCTTTGCTACCTCATCAGTCATGACCATCCACACCCAGACCGGCTGATCTCTGGTTCGTCCACAACCTGGCACTGCGTATGTGTGTCGACGTGCCTAGCGTCAGCGGCTCCGTGTCTGTGTCTGGCGTGTTCGTCAGCCGTGTGTGAAAAAACCACACGATAAGCCTAAAAGTACACATTTTTTAAGAAAAAACACGCAAAAGGAGGGCGCCTTATTCCTTGGGATGGAGATAGTACATAGTTAGAGGTTGTACACAAGACAAATAGCTTAAGGTGACCAATCTTATCAACTATTTTTTCCACAAGGATGTCTACATACAAAAAATGCACATACGTACAAGCTATCCTCCCTCTCTCTTCTTCAATGCAGCATTGGTTGCGCTGCTCCACTCAATGGAACCTTTTCAGGTGGGAAGCATCACAAGTCACCTCTTCCTTCCCATATAGCTTCCCTACAATGGAGTATAACCGTGCAGACGTAGCGGTGTAGAGAAAGTTGAGACCTATGGTGGTCCAGCCCAACTTTACTTCAGTTTGGCCAAAAATGAGCTCTGGATATTTTCCTTCACATATTAGAGAAAATTCAGTAGAACAAATATGTTGGCTATTAAGTTAATTTTTTTCATGTACTACAAGTACTACTAATATTGTCAACTTACAATAGCTAACTATAAAAATACAATTTATTATAACATGGCCCACCGCACATACTCACAGAGTGTCTTTAGGAGTACTTGCTGCAACTATCTCTTGCATGATGAGAGTCCACTCCTCTTGTTTCTCTTCTACTCTCTCCTCCATGGGACCATTGGGATGGGGAGCGGTTTGGCAGGAGAAGTGCAGAAAAAGTACTGTGTGCTCTGCTTATCGGGTCCCACGAGCTGAGTCTAAACGGTGGAGCTACTCCGAACTTGGTTTCGTTAACTCGACTCCACCTTTTTTCCTTAGCTCAATCTACACTGTGTACGACTAGTTAGTCAGCCCTAAGAAAAAATACAGTAGTAGTAGTATTTTATTACTTGTAGCTTACTAACTAGTCCTATACTGTTTAGCTATAGCTAAGCAGAAGTAAGACTTGAGTTGCAAAGTTCACTCCAGCGTTTATCCTATTTCGTGGACCACCGTACCCTGCGATTTCTACATAACCTATATATTATATAAAATAGAAAACTTACTAAATGAAAATTTGCACTATTGGACCACCCAGACATGTTGACCTAGATCCGTGAAATTGTTTTAAGGTACCCAAGTTAGTCAATACTATATCGAAAAGCACTAAGAGGTTTGAAAGATTCAACCTACAAATAATTTATATGTTCGACGATAAATTTCGCTGAGTTTTAGAAAAGAGAAGAAAAAAGGTACTAATACCTAAGCATGACTTCCTTCTGTGTTTACCTGTTTGCTATGAAAAATGACAATCATTAGTTTAGATAACTTATGAGAATATTTGTTCACGATATGGCATACCATGTACGAATTGGGTTTTAAAACAAATGACCATGTTTATGTGATAATATTCCCGTATCTGGTAGATGCGCATCCAGCCATGGTAAATAATGCTTACATATTTGTAGATTATTTAGCAAGTACACTATGCATAATTAAGGGTCTATTTAGACACCCTTCCATTTTTGCACACAAAGTGGACCATGTTTTATGGACAATTCTCAAATTACATAAACTTTTGACTTTCTAGCTAATTTTGACCACTTAAACTACTTGATTTTGATTTATCAAAATCAGATTGAATTTGAACTATGAATGCATGATAAGTTGCTAGATCTCTAATTTTGCATAAAGTCGCTTTAAGAGGTACTTGAGTAGTCAATATATAATAAAAAACTAGAGGTTTGAAACAATCAAGTTCTTCTAAAAAATTTCACAACGTCGGACCAATTTGAACGAGTTTAGATTTTTTTAAGAAAATAAAAAATACCAAAATAATGTAAACATGTGCTTGGCGTTCTCTTGAGCATACTAGTTGGTATGCAAAATAATAAATATAAGTTTTGATTACTTTTGACAAAATTGCTTTGCAGTATGAATGGCCTACCATGCAAGTAGGGAACATTCTTAGCTTTCAATCCAAATGACGAGGGTGAGGACTATATCAACAATGCAGTATATCAATAGTGTGCCCATATCTTGTAGATGAGCACATCGGAACCAGGTCCTCTAACTTTCACATGAAAAGTTAGAGAAGCTACAGTATCCTAGCTTCACTTCTTCCAAATCATACGATTAAGACCAAAATCACTTAAATTAACTTGTATAATCTAATTTTATGTTATGCATTTAGAGTAACTATCCATAGAAAAAAGGGATTTCTATTTTTGTGCCCTCGGTTCCTTACTTGTACTCAGTTTTCCCCAGCCACTTAACTTTTCCTCACTTTTGCCCATCTCCTTCTACGAAACTCTTACACGGTCTGAAACTCACCGTTCGTCAGACTTGCCGTTATGTGCTGACAAGTGAGGTCGTGTTCAGTCGGGTCTTGTAGTGGACCCTTGCTGTTACGTACTGACAAGTGGTACCGCGTTCTGTCGAGTCCCATAGTGGACCCTTGCTATTACATGCTTTTAAGTGGGGTCACGTTCAGTCGGTTCCCATAGTGGACACCTCTCTCCACCTATCCATATCAGCATGGGACCCACAGCTTATCCACGTGAGCACCGGACTCATAGCTTACCCAGGTTGGTGTTGCAAGATGGGACCCCGAGCCAGCCCCGCACCCATGCCTGTGTCATTGCATCCCTTTCTTATTCTTCTCTAGTGATGGCGACCATTTATCTAGCTTCACTTCCGCCTCCCGTTCATCATGGCGACAGTATGGTGCCGTCCCGTTGACCTGTATGAAGGATGACAATGGCAACAGTGCGCTTGCTGTGGACAATCAATTGCAACAAATCGGGAGCTCGATTGCGCGTGCACTTGCTGTGGAGAATGCGGGCGGCGAGCCATTACAATGATTTAATTGGTTTATCGAGTTAATGTCTCGGCTGCAATCAAGTGAATCTATGAGGTGAAAGTCAAACTTTGAGATCTAGGGAGATGGATGTATAAGAATAAGAGAATGACACAACTACTAAACACTTTCAAATTAAAAAGTTATACAACTCTTAATGTAAAAATGTGTTTATAATTTACACAACTCTTGAAAATTTTCAAATTACAAATTGAACATGATAATGTTGTCCTAGGAAAATCTTGAGATGTTACCATTTTTAGAGCGTGAAAAGTGATCCCTAAACTAAAATCTTTATGCCTCGTGCATATACGAAAATTATACACCTTCGAACACTATGAACCGCACTTAGGACATGATAATGTTGTGCTATGAAAATCTTGAGAGTTTGACATTTTCATGGAGTGAAATATTATGCATAAACTTGGATATACGAATATTATACACCTTTGAACTCTTTGAAATCGCACTTAGGACATGATAATGCTGTGCTAATAAAATCATGATCATTTATCATTTCCATGGAGTGAAATATAATGCATAAACTTGCGTATATAAAAATTATAAACCTTTGAACACTGTGAAATCGCACTTAATACGTGATAATGATGTGCTAATTTTTTTTGAGAGATAATCATTTCCTCCCCATTTTTATAGAGTGTAATGTAATGCATAAACTTGCATATACGAAAACTATACACATTTGAACTCTTTGAAATAGCACTTAATATGTGATAATGTTGTGCTAAGAAAAATATTGAGAGATTATCATTTTCATAGAGTGGAATATAATGCACAAACTTGGATATACGAAAATTATACAACTTTGAACACTTTTCCTTGAAATTATATTCAAAATCATTTCTTTATGGAGTTAAAGTACCAGTGGCAAACTCATTATTTTGCATGGATAGAGGGGTGCCCCCCGACAGATATAAGGGTTATCCTATCTGCTAGATCACATAGGATCAACGGTTTGGTGAGCACGATCCGTGTGACAACTGTCTTAACCAATCAGAGCGTAGCAGCCAAGATGAGCACATATGTGAGAGTTTGTGACTAAGAGAGAGAGGATAACTGAGTAGAACTTAAAAACCAGGGGCAAAACTGAGTAGAACTTAAAAACCAAGGGCAAAAGTGACAAAGGAATTCAAATAGAAAATAGAAAGAGATTTAAAAGATGGAAAATGTTTCTTTTATACAATAAAAATACATCTTGGCATACATCAAACTATTTGCAATTCAAATATACACCAGTTTGACAATTATAGCCTCATTCAGACAAAGTATGTTTTGGGGAGGGATGTTTTGGGAAGAGGAATGAGTAGAAAGCCATGAACCTTCATAGATAGTAGGTGATTTGAGAAGCGGTGACTTAAGTTAAAATTTGATTTCTATACATTTCTTATGGTGGCAGGTCACATAATAAGACTTCCTGGGTAGATGCCACTATGTTTTGATCTTTTTAAATTTGTTGTGCATAAAATGACTCAATTAGCTAGCTAAAACCCATTGATTAACTCTCTGTTGACCAGCCACCGGACGGTAAAATTGAGTATATTGCACACGACAGTGTTATTACTAGAAGGCAAAACTGAGTACAACCAAACTGCCAGTGTTACACTCGAGGGTATAACTGAGCACAGCTAAGTCGCCAGGGTTAGACACGAGGGAAAAACATGACTCACGGTACGCGTGTTGCGGTGCACGGGGCGGTAGCGGACATGTGTGGCCATGCACGATGCAGTAGCATATGTGGTTATGCGATGCACGATGGTGCAACGAACGTCCCTTACTGTAACATCCCAAAACTTTAATCCAAGGCTATTAAGATCCAAATCATCAAAATTTGGGTTAACAAAAACTTTTTCAATTAAAATTATTAAAGCATTCATATAGGTGTGCATTTAAATTAGGAGTTGTTTTGAATTGTCATGATTAAGTGATCCATTGCTTGTAAAATGATTCTCAGGTGAAATAAACATCATCTAGATCATTCCCAAACAAATCCCAAAGAAAAACAAATCAAAATGAATAAAAGAAAGAAATGGTCATTTGTGCCATTTTAACTACCATGCCTACTTTGGCTATTCCTAGAACTCAAAACCTAACAGAAACAAATATGGATCCTTGCACCCCTTGCTAGTACATGTAATGATGTACCAAGGCCCACCTTGTGATATGCCAAAATCTTTCAAACACTAATTTTAAATGGCATTTGAAAATTGAATGTAGTTCATATGGGAAGATCACACTTATTCAAAAACCACTCAAATGAGATCCATTTTTAAATCCCAAGCAACCACAGAGGCTTAAGCATGTGTATAGCAAACCCACCAAAATTCATCCAAAAATTCCAAACTTGAGTTCATGCGGCCATTGTGTCGAACAGGTGGCATGCACAAAATTTCTGCCTAACTATTACTATTCAATGATCATTGCTTTGTTGAGTAATTGGGCTCCATTTGGTCCCCTTGTCCCCTCTAACTCTAACCAGCACCTAACTAAGCTATTAACCGGCCTAGAGCAGCAGTGGAGCACCGCCACTTGGTGGTCGCCGCCGGCTGATCGTGGACAGAGTGCCACAGACCGCGCAACGCCAATCCAGCGCCACCACTAGCTCCGCCCAACCCAACCGCCACTCCCTGTCCAGCACTCGATCACCCCCAGGCCCTACACCACACCCCAGCGCCGCCGCCCAGTCTCTCTGCGAGCTTGCCAGAGTGCGCTAGAGCGCTTCAGCCGCCAGCATGCTGTAGACCGCCACTCGACATAAAATCCCGCACACCGCTCCGCCTCGACTTTAGCACCCCGCTAGACATGGACATGCGCCGCCGCGCGACCCATAGTCGCCGTGCGCCGTGTCGAGCACCGCCTCTGTCTCCCAGAGCGCGGGACGCTCCCGACCAAACGCCACTGCCCCTAGCCATGCATTTACGTCGTAGAGCGCCGCTAGGAAGCAGGCCACCGTCCACCTATGCCGCCCATGCCTCTAGCTGCCTGTACCAGCGTCACCGGTGAGCTCGCCGTTGTGCCGCTCGGTCCCCTCGTCGCCCTATAAAAGAAGCCCTCCCCCGCACCAACTAATCACACCATTCTACTCCCCTCTCCTCACTGATCCTTCCCCACCTCTCGCCGGAGCCACTCGAGCCTTGGTTCGCCAGAATTTCACCGGAGGAGCCCGCTGCAGAGGAGGAGAAGGCGCCGTCATTTTCGTCCACCCCAGGAGCTACCGCGACCACCCCTGAGCCCGCCGTCGACAGCACGTTCGATCGCCCCCATCGCCACTGTAGCTGGAGCCATGGTATGCCCCCTGAGAACCCCCACTAAGACGCTAGGGTTAGACCTTGCCGGCGACTTGTCCGTTGTCGACGACGAGCCCCAGCTGTAGATCTCCCTGCTAATCTAACGGCCCACATCGCCCTGTACCGCTTCGCGTGTAAAGAGCCGCTAACCGGTGGACCCCCCTTGTCAGCTGTTCTCTGAGCCGCGGAACGCCACTGGGCTGGCCCGTTTTCTTTCCCGCGCGACCCATTTAGTTCAAACTTAGATTTTTCTATTTAGTTTTGAACTTAGTTATGTTCCCTAGTTCGAAAATCAATTCAGAGAGATTTATAAATCCAAATGGCTTGAGTCCAATTGTGTTAGAAAGCTATTCAAAAGATCTATCCAAGCCCGTTGGATTTAATTCATTTAGAGTTAGAGATCTCTTCTAGTAAAAATAACAAGATAGAAGATTTTGCACATTCAAACATTTTTATAAAATCAACCAAAATAGCTTTTGAGTTGATTCCAACTCTCAAAAATCACATTTAACCATACCTATCTGAATATGTAATAATATTAAGGTTTACATGCAGTGACTTTGGACTAGTACCAAAATAATGATGTATAGGCATTTCTAGTCACTTTAAATCATTAAATAATAAACTTAAACTTAAGTAAATGTGATCCAACCCTTAAATCACATTTCCATATGTTAGAATATGTGGTGATGACATGTGTACATATGATCCCATATTTTAAGTGGTAAATATTAAATCTTAGTTATTTTGAATCAGTAGAAATTATTTTTCTTAAATAAAATGAATGAAACTAGTTAATAAAACCTTGTGATGCTTATGATGATAATATATCATCCAATATGTGCCTTAGAGTGCTAAGTAGACTAGTTAAGCATTGTTTGGTGATTGTGTACTCCGTATGTCTTTATAGACGATGGTACCGACCAAGCTTTCGAGGAGGAGGAGTGCTACCTAGAAGAGGAGGAAGAAAATTTCAACCACTGCACCAACCAAGGCAACCTAACACTTGCAAGTATTATACTAGCAAGCCACTGATACATTGCAAATGTATATATAATTTTTGATGTTCCATGATTGGTTTTATCCACTTTCTTGTGTTTTGTCCACACTTTGGAGTACTTTTCATATGATTTCATGGACTAACCTATTAACAAGAGCCACAGTGCCAGTTGCTTGTTTTCTGCTGTTTTTGGTTCCAGGAAAGTCGAAAAATGAATATTGTCGGAATTGGACGGGACAAAAGCCAAAGTGCCTATTTTTCCGGAAGTCATCAGATGCCAGAATACGAGACGGAGAGGAGCCAGGGGTCCACCACACCACCTGGCCACGCGGGCCAGGCCTGGATGCACCAGGGGGTGGTGTGGCCAGCCTAGGCACCCCCTCGGCCTCTCCTTCTGCCTATAAGATGCCCTCGGGATGAAAACCCTAAGTACCCGATCAAAATCCATGAAAGAGTCTATAGCCGCCGTCATCTCCATCCCTAGATCGGGAGGGATCTGAAGCTCTTCCCGGCACCCTGCCGGAGAGGGGAATTCACCCTGGAGGCCTTCTTCATCACCATTGCTGATTCCCATGATGAGGAGGGAGTAGTTCTCTCTCGAGGCTAAGGGTTCTACCGGTAGCTATGTGTTCATCTCTCTCTATGCATGATCATATTGTGATCATGAGCTTTGTAATCAAGTAGATCTACCTTGCTACTCAAGTGCTTTAATAGATCTCTGCTCTCCCCATGTGTGTGAAGTTGACAGTGTGCACACCATGGTGGCACTTAGGCTAGAGATTACGAATACTTGTTATGAGTTATATTTGGAGTTGGATGTCTTTATGAAATTGTGGTGTTTGTTGGAACCATCTAGAGCTCAAGGTGACAGTGTGGGGTTATCTAGATGGGGAAAGCGGACTTTGAGGTGTGTTGTTATAGCCCTACCATTGATTAGAGTGTCCAACCGAATAGTAGTTAAGGGTAGTATCACAAAGAGAAGATATTTATATGAGAGTGTTCACTAGTGAAAGTATGATCCCTAGGCCTTGTTTCTAAGCATGGAAACACCGTTTGCTACTAGATCTGTTACATGTTTGCTTGCTTCCATCTTTATTTCAGTTTGCCTTTAGTCTCTTCCACGCCATCAAAGTATTTTCTAGCACCGTTACCACTTATAATTATCCATACCACTTGTATTTCACTATCTCTTCGCCGAACTAGTGCACCTATACACCTGACAAGTGTATTCGGTGTGTTGAGGACATAAGAGACTTCTTGTATCTTGATTGCAGGGTTGCTTGAGAGGGGATACCTTTGACCACTTCCTCCCTGAGTTCGATAAACCTTGGGTGATCCACTTAAAGGAAAACTTGCTGCTGTTCTACAAACCTCTGCACTTGGAGGCCCAACAACTGTCTACAAGAATAGAAGTGCGTAGACATCAAGCTATTTTCTGGCGCCGTTGCTGGGGAGGTAAGGTAAAAGGTACTCACATCCTCCGGTGTGAGTGCTCGAAGTTATTTCCTTTAGATTATGCAATTTTGTCTTTTTGTTTCTTGTTTTCACTAGTTAGGCTTAATGGAAAACAACAACAAAATTAGAGAGCTTTATAGTATTTATCTTGAATTAGGACATGAAGTGTTTGAAGAGAAAATTAAAAAACCTATGGAACTTTATTTGCATGCTAATAGCAATGTTGTTAGTATGAATTCTTTGTACACCATTATTGCTAATGTTATGGAAAAGTCTAACCTTGGGGAAGCTAGTTTTTATGAAAATGATCTTTTTAGTTCCCCAACTTTGGAAGATAGCTATTCTATTGCTTATGATGATACCAAACCTCCAATATATGATGATTACAATGATGAATATGATATTTCCAGTCCACCTACTATTGAGGAGAAAATTAATTATGACTACAATATGCCTCCTATATTTGATGATTATGGGGATGAGAATAATAATGATATCTATTTTGTTGAATTTTGTAACATCCCAAAATATTTCCTATTTTGGGATGTTATAAATAAAATCAATAGCTTGATTGATTGTTTGACTTTGTTGAAAATTCTCAAAGAGAAGAAACTTTTTGAATAGAAAATCCCCTCAACCTTGAATTCAAAATCTTATATTCTTTTGTTAAGACCTAAGTAGCCATATGGGCAAAAGGGCATGGATTGCAGAATTGGAGTGCAAGTTTTCAAAGATTCAAAATCATTAAGCATGCATGACCATCATTGCATATAAACCCTAAGAAAAATTTAGTATTGCCTAAAAGAAAAAAATCAAAACCCTAAATGGGATTTTCCCATTCTAAGTACAACCCTTGAGCTATGGATTTTTCCATAGTAACAATTAAGCAATAAAGTGTCCCATGATGATCTACAGAATTTTAGAAAATTTTGGAGACAAGAATCAACTCATTTGGAGATCATATGAAAAAGATATAAAGTAAATAAGAAAATAGAAAAGGAGAAAAGAATAAACAAAAAAAAACTAACCTAACTGGCCAGGCCTAGCCCAAGCCGCCCCTCCTCTGTCTATCAGTCGCGCAGCGACAGAAGAAGCCCAGTAGAAGCCCACCCGAACAGATCCCTCCTTCCCTCTTTTTTTTCCTTCTTCTCTCACCGCCAGGCGGACCCCACCTGTCATATCTGACCTCCAGCCGGAGTCCATCACGGAGACGTGTTCGATGTCTGTTTCAAATCCGGGAAAATCTACGCCGATCTCGGTTGAGTCCATGACCCTCACGACACGAAAAACACCCCATTTATACCCCCGCATCTCCCCATCGACGTTTCGTGTTTTTTCTGAAACCCAGCCGAAGTTTGGTCTCGTTTTGGATCTCGCCGGAGTTGTGACGCCGCCAAGCTTCGGCAGGCAAAATTCCCATCGATTACAAGCCCCCTTCCTCTATTTCTTTTATCTGCCGTAAACCCCGAGGACCACTGTTTCACCCTGTCTCTTTTTCCCCTTGTTCAGAGCACCGAACCGCCCGCAATTCATCGCCGGAGTACCACCTGGGACAGAGATAATCAGCGGAGCTCTACCACCGGGAGAGGAAAAGAAGGTCGACGGAGTGAGTACGAGAGAGGTCGCGAGGAGAAGGGGAACATCGTCGTCAAGTTCACTAACAACAAAAACCGTCGGAGCCTCGCCCGCATCCACCGTCCGAGCTTACCGCCGCCGGTCGCCGCTGTTTGACCAAGGTAAGGATGCCCAAACTCTTGCGCCGTCCGATCGAATTTGTATGGTCTAGATTAGACTCCAAACCTGAAGAGGTACCATCCACTAGGATCACGCCGCGTGGCACATGCCTTGTCAGCGCGCCGTGTCATCATCCCAGTCACCGCCAGGTCAGCGCCCAGTCACTGTCCACGTAGCAAAGCATATTCCCTGGAATATTCCCTGCATAATTGAAATTGATTTAAAATAGCCAGAATTATGTCCAATCTTGTAAAATTCATATAAAATTGAATACATGTCCAAAAATTATAAATAATATATGGTTGGATTCATAAAATTGTGTAGAACAATAATACAAGATTAGATATAACTTTTACAGTACATATTTACTGTAATAAATTAAATGGTTTAATAAGCTTTTTAGACATAATAAATCATGGTAAATTATCTATAGATCCTAAAAATACAAATAAAGTGTCTATAGATTCATAATTTCTTATAAAACATTAATATGCTGTTAGATCCAAATTTTGCAGTGTAAAATTGCTGTAGTGATTTAAATAGTTTTAATGGACTTTTAGAGTATTAAATTCATAGTAAATAATTTATAACTCAGAAAAATATGAATAATATGTCTCTGGAATCACATTATCATGTAGATTACAGATATGTATTTAGTTTGAATTTTAGACAGTAGAAATTGTTTAAATAATTTAAACTCCATTAAACACTATTTAAATCATAAGAAAATATTTATAACTCCGAATAAGTTGAAACCAATTGCTTCTGGTTCGTATTAATGCCCTCTATCCAGTACACTTTAGAAACAAATTTAATACGGCAATTAATACAGAAGTTTCAACAGAACTATTAAAACCCTATATTGGCAATCAGGTATTAATAATAGATATCCTATTGCATTAAATGATCTCCTGCATGCATCATGTGTTGTAGTATTGTCCAGAGAACTAATTACAACCATTATGACTTATTAAACCATCATGCATGTTTTTGATCATCCTTGTTGTGTTTGCTATGTTTGCAATTGTTTTGATTGGAACTACTTTGTCCTCGTATTAGATTGTTCGGAGAGTGCGATTGCTGCGGAGAAATACAATCAACACCCATATTATCAACATAAGGCAAGTTACACCACTTGTTCATAATTTTGTCCCAGTTTTGATTCTATGCATGTGATCTTCAAAATTCTGTAGTATGCATGTGTAGGATATTCTAGTAGAATTTTTCCTTAGTATTATTTTGCAAGTGCGATGATTTTGTAGTATGCCATGAGTAGCTCTATACTTAGGATTTCCATCCTAATAGGTACCCCTGTTTTTGCTAAGTATTGCTTGCTATGCTATATATACAAAGTACCGTTGGGGGGTTCGAAAGACAAAGAATTTTTCTAAGTATAAAGGCTCTCTAGAGCAAATTTTCTTCTCAAAATCCACTTCAAAATAAAACTAAGTTTTCTTCTGGGCGGAATGGTTGTCGGGTCAATGTGTGTGATATTTGGTGGAGGACGGCCGCCCAGGAATCAAAGAAGTCTGCCATGTTTCGGAATTCAGAAGCTTCCAGTGCAACCACAATACATTATGGGCTCTGTCTTGGCCTAGTACTTAGTGGGAAACCTCACCTGGGTACCAACATTTGGAGGATTCTGGGCACGGTTGGATCCGGAAGGTAGAGGGGCTACTAAGGGAAAGCCTCGCCATGGTCTTGTCTGTAAAAGGACTTGATCGTGGATTGTGGGTAAAGTGCACAAACTCTCGAGAGTATTGCAATCTGATCGATCAGCCGTGTTCACGGTAATAGAACAACAATGAGCGTCTGAAGGATGGAGCCTCTGACGGATCTTCCTCTCTCTTTTCTAAAAACAAAGTTTTGAAACCCCATGGCGTGCGTAATATCGCTAATGGGTGGGGTTTTGGGAAACTTGGTGTGTAATATCCAAGTGACGCTTGGTGCGTAATATCCAAGTGTCTGGTTGTTTGGAAACTTGGTGCGTAATATCCTCGTGTGCCACTCGACCTTATTTTATCAAAGCAAATGTTTACAAAGTAGGGCAATCTTCCATTCTTCTCTCTACTTAAGAAAATTAGCTTTATGCAAATGAACTCCAAAGCCTAAACTAGCCTTGCATGTAGAGTTAGTCTTTCCTTCCTTGGTGTAATTTGCCAATACATTCAAAGTATTGACCCAACTTGTTGGCTGCACGTTTCATGTGCAGAATTTCAGAGATCGTTGAAAGGTGCGCTAGGATCGCGGGTCTTCACTCAACCTGCCTGTGGCATTGATGGGACTCCAAGTTGTATTTATATCGCTTCTGTTGTAATAATGTAAACTCTGGATTATTCGATTCATGTAATAAAGACTTGTGTTTTACATGATATTTCATCGACTGTGAGTGCTAGCTATTGATCCAAGGACTAGCATGTTAATCACAGGGACTTAGGATCCTTACCGATCCGAGGTCACTACAAATTTACTCTCACTACAATTAATAAGAATGACTATGTTTATGTGGGGAGTATTAATTCTTTTATGCATATAGATCATGATAAGAATGTTTCTTGTGATAGTTATATTGTTACTTTTATTCATGATGCTACTTAAAGTTATTATGAGAGAGGGAAACATGGTTTTATATGTCTCAATAATATTAAGTTTCCCCTCTTTATGTTGAAAATTTTGAAGCTACACCTGTTTTGCTTTCCTATGCTTGTTGCTTTGTGCTTTCATGACTTGTTTCTTTACAAGATTCCTATACATAGGAAGTGGGTTAGACTTAAATATGTTTTGAATTTGCTTCTTGATGCTCTTTTTTACTTCAATTCATATTTCTTATGTGAGCATCTTCTCAAACTATCATGTCTAACTTAAAGGCGTTAAAGAAAAGTACTTATTGGGAGATAACCCAAAAGTTTTAGATGAGTCTTGGAAGTTATTAACTCAGTAATAACCACTCCTTATCCTTTTTATTTTCTTTTTATGCCAAGAGTAACCTCTAATGAGAGAGAAGTAATGATTGGGAAAGTTGCTGTCCCGAAACACATTTCTGTGCTTCACCGTAAAAATTCGTGTAAAATATTTGAACATCCTTTAGAGGTGTTAATTTTTGTGCTTCTGCCCCAGGTTGTTATCTAACTTTCGTTAGTTCAACACTTTTTGATTGGAGCAACAGAAGGTCTTCGAAAAAATTCGTCTTTACCTGCTGGTCTGTTTGACAGATTTCTGCCATTTTCTGCATTTGCTTCTTGTTGGTTCCTTTTTTTAGTTCTTTTGGGGAATTGAGCTTTTTGAGGGAAGTGCTACAGTAGCTAGTTTTTTAGTGGAAGTTTTATTGTTGTTAGAACTGAACCCAAAGACCTATTATCTTGAGTGCACTAATGTTGCTAATAAAGATTGTGTGAAGTTTTGTATGAAGGAAAAATTTCAGGTGTATGGAAGAAATGAGTAATGAGATGAAGAATGGACTAAATCTCAAGCTTGGGGATGCCACGCGTGTCACCCCAAGAAATATCCAAGAAGTATAAGCGTCAAAGCTTGGGGATGCCCAAGGTATCCCCCTCTTCGTCAATAAAAATCCCAGGTTTCTTCCAAACGCTTTTTTTTATTGTTTCATGCACAGTTGTGTTGTTCTTGGAGCGTCTTCTTTTTTGTTTTCGTTTTGGTTTTTCGTTTGCTTGGTTTTCTTAGTTTTGTGAATCAGTTGGTTGGACCCCCTCTTTCATACATTGATTTGCAAATAGTTTGGTTTGGTTTGGAAAAGAGTAGGAAAGTTCATACTTATGTGGTAAAAAGAGCTCGTTTTTAACTGTGGCCTATGCTTTGTCATGTGATGCTTGATATTGTTTTGGCTTTATGCTTAGTATTCTTTGCTGTAGCATGACTTGTTATAAACAATTGAGATTTCTTAATGTGCCTTGGATGAATCATGCGTTGATTTAGCATATTAAAGCATAGTATAGTGGTATTCTCCTTTGACGCTTTATTTGGGTTGACTTGGCACATGCTCACAGCATGTTATGACTATATCAAGTCACCATAGCCTTTATGATTCTTTATTTTTCAACTTGTAGTATCACTTTATGCTTTGATCAATGATGGTTTGTCGCTCTGCATGATTATGGCCATTACTGCTCTCTTAGTTTGTCGCTCCTAGTCTTTTGCTAGCCTCCGCAACAAAATATGAGTTCCACTCATGCATCCAACTCCCTAAACCAAGTTATTCCAAAGATTCCACCATACCTACCTACTAGCATATGCTATTCCAAGTATATTCATGTTTTTGTTTACCCTCCAAATTAAACTTGTTATGAGAAAACTAGTGATTAAAGCTCTCACGAACTTGATGGCACACTTTACTTTTCTTGCCCCTAATAAACTTGAACCATTGTGTTATCTATGTTGTATATGCTTGCACTTATTTGTTGGGGATTAGCAGAACCATGTTGTCATGGGGAACGCTTTCAACATTGCATGGGTACTTTGTACCTAGTTGATATCATGCTCTTTTGTCTATCGATGTCGTCGGTGTGAAATGAAAGGGGAGCTTGTAAGTCCATGGAGTTATGTATATGTGTTAGAGAAACGCCTGGGCCGCTGGTCTAATCCATGCTGACATGGTGGAAACCTACAGCGTAACCATAATGAGCTATCTATGAAGCATTCTTCTTATAAAAAAGAGTCCTATATTGAGAAAAAAAGAGAAAAAGAAAAAAAAGATATTATGAAAAGAGGAAAGAGAGAAAAAAGAACCATATTCCCATGGTAAATAAGAAGATTGCTGAGATGCTCGTTGTCTGCTGGCCTTGTCATTTTGATATGGGGATTCTTCCGTATCATCGGGCAAGGGGTACAGCGTTGGCGGTTCTCTATGATACACATGTACTTACGATGACAAGAACTTACCGGTGACTAAACTTGAGTAGCATGAGGAGCGGCCCTCGTATTCAAGGGACATGAGATTTCCAACTTATACTTTGTCAAGCATGTACACCATAGTTTGTTCACTTTAACCTTAATCACTTCAAGATTCTTATGATAGGGGCAATGAGAGTTGAAAGCTATTAAGTACCATAATTTTTGGAAGCTCTTTATGATGGCCTTTCTTCCACCATTATATTGAGTCTCCACCTTCTACCTTTATGCACCTACTTTGAGAGCATAGTGGCCATTCTTAGTTCTATGTGCATTGCCCCAAGACTAGTTGTTTGATGCATATCTTTATATTGCTTGTTTTAAACTACTTGTATCTAGTCACTCTTATGAACTTTGAAGGTGTCCTATGCATTTATGTTTGCTACTCTATGAGGGACAAGCTGAATGCCACTATGCTATGTTTTCTTTATGTGAAACAAACAAACGTCTTGCAAAGCATTGTTATTCATGAATCTTTTGGTTGTGCCTTTTTATGTTGCAACATAGTTGCTATGTCTTATTTCTAGAACTTTGTCTTTCATGTTATGATTGAAGTACCATGATCCTAGCTTTGAATGTTTTACAAATACTTTGATCAAGTTTATGATGGTGCATGTCACCTCAAAAATTATTCTTTCTTTTTATCACTTACCTACTCAAGGACGAGCAGGAGTTAAGCTTGGGGATGTTGATACATTGCAAATGTATCTATAATTTTTGATGTTCCATGCTTGGTTTTATCCACTTTCTTGTGTTTTGTCCACACTTTGGAGTACTTTTCATATGATTTCTTGGACTAACCTATTAACAAGAGCCATAGTGCCAGCTGCCTGTTTTCTGCTGTTTTTGGTTCCAGGAAAGTCAGAAAATGAATATTCTCGGAATTGGACGGGACAAAAGCCAAAGTGCCTATTTTTCTGGAAGTCATCAGATGCCAGAATACGAGACAGAGAGGAGCCAGGGGGCCACCACACCACCTGTCCGGGCGGGCTAGGCCTGGCCGCACCAAGGGGTGGTGTGGCCAGCCCAGGCACCCCCTCGTCCTCTCCTTCCGCCTATAAGATGCCCTCGGGACGAAAACCCTAAGTACCCGATCAAAAATCCATGAAACAGTTTGTAGCCGCTGTCATCTCCATCCCTAGATCGGGAGGGATCTAAAGATCTTCCTGGCACCCTGCCGGAGAGGGGAATTCACCCTGGAGGCCTTCTTCATCACCATTGTTGATTCCCATAATGAGGAGGGAGTAGTTCTGTCTTGAGGCTAAGGGTTCTACCGGTAGCTATGTGTTCATCTCTCTCTCTATGCATGATCATATTGTGATCATGAGCTTTGTAATCAAGTAGATCTACCTTGCTACTCAAGTGCTTTAATAGATCTCCGCTCTCCCCATGTGTGTGAAGTTGACAGTGTGCACACCATGGTGGCACTTAGGCTAGAGATTACAAATACTTGTTATGAGTTATATTTGGAGTTGGATGTCTTTATGAAATTGTGGTGTTTTTGGAACCATCTAGAGCTCAAGGTGACAGTGTGGGGTTATCTAGATGGGGAAAGCGGACTTTTAGGTGTGCTGTTATAGCCCTACCATTGATTAGAGTGTCCAACCGGAGAGTAGTTTAGAGTAGTATCATAAAGAGAAGATATTTATATGAGAGTGTTCACTAGTGAAAGTATGATCCCTAGGCCTTGTTTCTAAGCATTGAAACACCGTTTGCTACTAGATCTGTTACATGTTTGCTTGCTTCCATGTTTATTTCAGTTTGCCTTTAGTCTCTTCCACGCCATCAAAGTATTTTCTAGCACCGTTACCACTTATAATTATCCATACCACTTGTATTTCACTATCTCTTCGCCGAACTAGTGCACATATACACCTGACAAGTGTATTGGGTGTGTTGGGGACACAAGAGACTTCTTATATCTTGATTGCAGGGTTGCAATCTAGATAACCCAAGCAAAGACATTATACATACTTTGGTTATACCACTTTGACTATTACTTATCCCAAGTATTATTTTCCAAGCTTTACTTCCTTTACTTTACCAAAGTCCTTTACTTGTTTTGAAGGTAGCATAAAGAGTATAAAACTTGACCTATTTAGATAACTTTAGATGTCATTCTATGGCATGAGATTGATCTCATCTTTCCACCTTAGTGAACACTCTTAACTTAGTAGTTTAGAGTTAGATAAAAACTTGTGTCACTTTAGATGGGAACACTTGGTGAAAATGAATTAAGAAAACCTTGGAATGATGAGTCATTCTATTGAGATGTTTTGACATGTGTTGAGAAACACAAATGGTTTATGATGATAAAAATGTTGAGGCATGAGCCTTAACCCTTTACAAAACTGATGGTTGGATTCGGATGCGATACCATTCCAAATTTTACCGTACAACCACAATACCTGAATTAGGTAAGGCTTAGCCGGAAATTTATGTGCATTAGTATTAGTTCCCTCGCGGGAGAGGTTTGAGCTGAGGCTACCTCTCAATGTTGTCCACATATGCAGTGCCCAAGATGACAGATGGTCATGGTTGGGAGGCCATGCTCATAGGAGAGGTGCTTATACTAGTGTGTGCAAAGGAAAGGTTATGTTTCATTATCTGCATACTAAGTATGATGATTCAGGGTTATCCTTGACAGATGTGTCGAATATAGTGGTGAAAGTATACAACCTCTGCAGAGTGTCAAACTATTTGAATAGCCACGTCCGTGGTTATGGACAGTTGGAGTGGCCATACCGTTTCGTTGTCAGATGTTTTCAAAATAACTTATGAAATGAATGATGAATCTTGACTTGACCACAACAGGGTTGTGACTATGACACTAGCTTCCCAACTTAGGTGATTCTAGAACTTTATTTTATCTTTCTTTGTTTTTGAACTCAGCTTAGGTTTCAAACTTAACTTTCTAGTTAAACCTAGAGTTAACACTTTACTTTTGAACTATACTACTTGTTAGAGGTAGTTTGCGAGTACTTAAAGTGTACTCATGGCTTTTGTCCCTGGCTATTCTCATGGCCAGACTATGAAGGAGACTACCAAGATGATGGCCAGCAGGACGGCTATGATAACTAGGACTATTTGCCTTTGTCAGCATTGCATGTACCCCTAAAGATGGACCCCACCGCTACGCTTATTATTTATTCCGTTTCTTGTTGTATTAAAACTGGATCATGAGATCCTTATTTGTGTAAGACCTTATGATGTACTGTGATATCCAATCTATTATGTATCGCAAAAATGGTAATCCTGGGATTGCGATGAATGACATAACAGGCATCTGGGATTAAAAATCCGGGTGTTGACAAGTTGGTATCAGAGCCATCCTGACCATAGGAGACCCTAGTTAGAATGGACGTCCAAACAAAAACTTAATTTCAAGACCAAAAGGAGTATTTACGAAAAACTATTTCCTCTCTTACCCTTGGGAATTCATTCTTTCTCAAAAATTCATGTTCCTCAAATTCGTACATTACTACTTAAAATTTGACACACTTGATCACTTCACTAACTTCCTCATCCTTAATTCTTGTAGATGGAGACTCAGTTCAGCAAGTTCTACCAGTTCGGAAATGGAGGTCAGCTGATCTTTGAGAGGGATCTGGATTCACTGTCGGAGTTACTGGGATGCCCCCATCTAGAGTTTCTTGGAGCTCAACTTCCAGGACCCCCAGGAGGAGATTTAAAGTGGATGGTCATCGCTGATCTTCGAGGAAGCATCGAAGCCCCAACGTCCGGGAGAATCCAGTTCTCCGTGAGAGAGAACAACTGGCTAGATGGATTAGCCAGGGCAATGCATGAAGCTCTCGCACGTCTATGTGCCCTTAGTATCAACCAACTCCAGGGAACCCGTTTTGCTCACTATGCAAGGCGTGACTTCATGGGAATGCCGATGGAGATGCCAAGTCACCCGGAGCTGAAGCATCAAGTGGAGAACCTTGACTTTCTTGTTGTACGATTGCCAGAAGGAATTGGACAATGCTAGGGAGTTCGCCAACCACAACCGTGCCATTGCCGCCCAGTAGGCCCAGACTTTCTCACTGCTTGTCAAGAACCATCAATCTCTTCGCCTCCAGTGCGAGAAGAAGGATCGCACTATCGGCCGTCTTCCCAAGAAGGTGGCCGACCTCGAGAAGACCGTCAAGGAGCAAGAAGCTCAGCTGGCAGCAAAGGAGGAAGAAGAGGAGGGTGAAGACATCCAAGGAGACATGGATTCTTACCTCAGCAATGATGATGACTTTCTGGAGGAGGATGCAGTGGACTTCTACACGGACGATGAGGACTCCGACTTCATCGATAATGAGTAGAGGCACTAGAGCACTATCGTAGCAGGAGATGTATCAGTCCCACTGTATCGTAGCTTGCAGAATGGTTCTTAAAACCATCTATTTTCCTTGTTGTGGTGTGTGTGTGTGTGTTTGTATCGTTTGCTTGTTTGCATGAATGAAATGAAGTTAGTTGCAAAACCTGAG
Source organism: Avena sativa (assembly GCA_916181665.1). Classification (NCBI taxonomy): domain Eukaryota; kingdom Viridiplantae; phylum Streptophyta; class Magnoliopsida; order Poales; family Poaceae; genus Avena; species Avena sativa. The sequence continues at coordinate 421,747,346 of OV702291.1, read as the reverse complement.
TCAAACTCAAAGTTTTAGTCTTGTAACCAAAACCATGAACCTTAGAACTTTCCCTCTTACCCCTTTATCTACCTCAATCTTCAGATGACTCGTGGAAACCAAGGAGGGTGCAGCTCGTCGCAAGACCCAATGCTGCAGATCTTGCAGAATCTCATCGCAGATAGAGAAGCAAGTAGGGCAGAGCGCCAAGCAAATCTAGCAACACTGCAACAGATCGCCTAGATGGCTCTCAACAACCAAGGGCATGGAAACCAAGATCACCATGGATCCAAACTCAAAAACTTTCAGAATACCAATCCCCCAATCTTTAACCAGGCTGAAAACCCACTAGATGCTGATTACTGGTTACAGACAATGGAAAACAACTTAGAAGTAGCCGGAGTTGATGAGAACGAGAAAGTTCTCTTTGCCACCCACTATGTGGTGGGAGATGCAAGAGCTTGGTGGACTAGTATCCGTAACATGAACCATGGTCAAGTGATGACATGGGAAGTCTTCAAAACCAAGTTCAGCCGCACCCACGTGCCGCAAGGTCTAGTCACCAGACTAAGGGATGAGTTTCGCGACTTGAAGCAGGGAAGAATGACTGTGGTGGAATACCGTGACAGATTCCTGTCGCTTGCAAGATACGCCCCTGATGAGATCAACACAGAGGTCAAGAAGAAGGAGAGATTCCTGAATGGACTGCATGATGAGATGTAGACTGTCCTCGTCAACATCCGCTTCGAGGATCTCGAAGAGCTAGTCGACTCTGCCATTCAGATGGAAGGGAAGATTAACCAGGCAAACGACAACCGCAAACGTCATATGATGCAGCAATCTGGATCCAGCAGTCACCAGAAGTACCATCCCAACCCTTCACCAGGATATGCACCAAGGAACAATCGACCCCCAATGTCTCGCCCAAGCTACCCCAACCGTAGCGGAGGCAATGTGAAGTCCGGAGGAAACAATCACAACTCCGGTAACACTAACAATTTCAACCGTGCCCCTCCCAAGAACAACAACAACAACAACAACAACAATGCACCCAGAACTGGCAGCAATGCTGTGCCTATCATAGCAAAAGACAAGTCCCAGATCACCTGTTTCGAGTGTGGAGTAAAGGGCCACTATTCCAATGAGTGTCCAAAGAAGACTGCCGCCACTGCCAATGTGAATGCTCCAGCTCAACAGTAGCGTCATGTTCAACCAGGAAGAAGATTTTCCCCAAGAAACCCTCACAACCGCAATGGCCGTCTCTTCCACATGAACGCCGAGGAAGCCCAAGAAGCGCTAGATGTAGTGTTGGGTATGTTTTCTGTCAACTCAGTTTTAGCAAGGGTATTGTTTGATTCGGGAGCATCGCATTCATTTGTCACCGAGGAATTTGCATGCACTAGTAAGATTCACCGAACCAACCTGAAGCATGTCATGATAGTTCAAATCCCTGGCTCAACTACAAAAGCTAGAAAAATTTGCAAAGTTGTACCTATCAGAATACATGGGATAGATTTTTATGCCAACCTAATTGTACTTGGAACCAAAGGATTGGAAGTAGTACTAGGTATGGACTGGATGTCAAGGCATAAAGGAATGATAGACTGTGCTAAGAAAGCCATCACCATGACCAGTAGCTCTGGAGTAACGGTAGAGCATATATGTGAAACCTTACCCCGTCCATTCAAGTGCAACAAGAGTCTAGCCCTACCCACCATAGAAAAAGTAAGAGTAGTCTATGAATACCCTGACGTATTCCCAGATGAATTGCCAGGTATGCCCCCGGAGAGGGATATTGAGTTCATTATCGAACTAATCCCCGGAACCGGACCCATAGCCCAGAGACCCTATAGCATGAACCCCTCAGAGTTAGTGGAACTGAAGAAGCAGTTGGACGCCATGGTAGCAACATGCTTGATTCAACCAAGCGCATCACCATGGAGATCACTAGTGTTATTCGTCGACAAGAAAGATGGAGGCAACCGTCTGTGCACAGATTACAGGAAACTGAATGACGTCACCATCAAGAACAAGTACCCTTTTCCAAAGATAGAGGATATATTTGATCAGTTGACTAGACCTCAGGTATTCTCAAAGATTGATCTTAGGACTGGTTATCACCAATTTAAGATTCATGCAACGGATATTCCTAAGACCGCCTTCACTACTCGTTATGGTTTGTACGAGTATACGGTTATGTCTTTTGGATTAACCAATGCCCCTGCTTATTTCATGAATCTCATGAATAAGATCTTTACAAATTTCCTAGATAAGTTTGTAGTTGTGTTCATCGGCGATATCCTTATCTATTCCAAATCAGAAGAAGAGCATGAGCAGCATTTGAGAATCATCCTAGAAACCCTGAGAGAACATCAGTTATATGCCAAGTTCAGCAAGTGTGAGTTTTGGCTGAAACAAGTAGGATTCCTAGGACATATTGCGTCTGCCGGAGGAGTCTCTGTTGATCCCGCCAAGATCAGAGATGTCGAAGCATGGGAAGCCCCAACCACTCAAACCCAAGTCCGTGCATTTGTCGAAGGATTCTCGAGCATCGCCAGACCCATGACCCAATTGTTGAAGAAGGACAAGAAATTTGAATGGACTGACAAATGCGAAGCCAGTTTCCAAGAGCTGAAGAAGAGATTGATATCAGCCCCAATATTGATCATGCCAGACATCAAGAAGCCGTTTGATGTATATTGTGATGCATCCAAGATTGTCCTAGGATGTGTGTTGATACAAGAAGGCAAAGTCATCGCCTATTTGTCTCGACAACTGAAGCAGCATGAGCAGAACTATCCGACCCATGATCTTGAATTAGCAGCCATAGTTTTGGCATTGAAGACATGGCGTCATTATCTGATGGGTAATCGCTGTGAGATTTACTCAGATCACAAAAGCTTGAAGTATATTTTCACTCAAAAAGAGCTGAATATGAGGCAAAGGAGATGGATAGAGTTAATCAAGGATTATGACCTTGACATTCACTATCACCCCGGCAAAGCCAATGTGGTAGCGGATGCTCTTAACAGATTGTCGTGTAGGCTAAATACCATGATCAAGGACAAGCAACCAAGTCTGTATGAGGAGTTGGAGCAGTTTAGGACTGAGCTAGTTAGCAAAGGGTTCTTAGCTAGCATTGAGCTTCAACCCACTTTGATTAGCCAAATCAAGGATGCCCAGAAGGGAAATTAAAGTATCGATGGAATCAAACGTTGTATTGGTACAGGAAAGGTACCTAGATTCACTTAAGATGAAGAAGGAGTTCTGTGGTACAAAGGACATATCTATGTGCCAGCAGATTCGGAGTTGAAGCAAGTTATCATGAAGGAAGCTCATGATACTCTTTATTCTATCCACCCCGAAGGAACGAAGATGTATCAAGACCTGAAGGAGCAATTTTGGTGGCACAAGATGAAGAGAGAGATCAGAAGCTACATCGCCAAATGTGACATCTGTCAAAGAGTCAAAGCAGAGCATCAGAGACCCGCATGACTGTTGCAACCATTACAGATTCCAGAATGGAAATGAGATTCCATCGGAATGGACTTTATCACCGATTTGCCTACTTCTAGTAGGGGAAATGACTCAATCTAGGTCATAATTGATAGACTGTCCAAGGTAGCTCACTTCATACCTATCAAGACTACCTACCAGAGTGCGAAGCTAGCAGAGTTGTACATTGCTAGGATTGTTAGTCTGCATGGAACCCCCAAGACCATAGTATCAGATTGAGGAACCCAGTTTACCTCGAGATTTTGGAAGAAAGTTCAGGAAGGATTAGGAACCAAGTTGAACTTCAGCACCGCTTATCACCCTTAAACTGATGGACAAACTAGGAGAGTCAACCAGATCCTAGAAGATATGTTAAGAGCTTGTGTGTTAGAGTACGGATCAAAATGGGAAGACTGCCTTCCTTTCGAAGAATTCTCATATAACAACAGTTATCAAGCTAGTTTGTAGATGGCACCATTTGAGTTCCTATACGGAAGAAAGTGTCGTACCCCTTTGAATTGGTCGCAAGTAGGAGAGAGTTAGATCTTTGGACCAGACATTCTCCGAGAAGCCGAAGAGAAAGTTCACAAAGTCCGTGAGAACCTCAAGACCGCCCAATCCAGACAGAAGAGTTATACAGACAAGAGAAGGAGAGACCTGACTTTCAATGTCGAAGATTTTGTGTATCTCAAGGTTTCACCATTGAAGGGAACCCAATGCTTTAGTCCGAAAGGAAAGTTAGCCCCTAGATATATCGGACCCTTCAAGATTCTGAATCATCGAGGAGAAGTATCATATCAACTGGAAATACCTGAAGAGATGTCAGCCATCCACAATGTGTTCCATATCTCGTTACTTCGCAAATGTCTGGAAGTGCCAGAGAAGACTGAAGTTTTCAAGAACAGCAATCACCGAGCTATTGAGATCAACAATGACCTGACATATCATGAAGTGCCCATCCGTATCTTGGAAGAAGCATACATAACCACCAGAACCAGGAGTATCAAGTTCCTCAAGATTCAATGGAGCAACCATACCGAAGAGGAAGCCACTTGGGAGCGAGAAGATTACATTAGGACAGAGTTCCTAGATCTCTTTAGTTCCTAGTTTTCTTTTGTAAATCTCGGGACGAGATTTTGTTTAAGGGGGGAAGGTTTGTAACATCCCAAAACTTTAATCCAAGGCTATTAAGATCCAAGTCATCAAAATTTGGGTTAACAAAAACTTTTTCAATTAAAATTATTAAAGCATTCATATGGGTGAGCATTTAAATTAGGAGTTGTTTTGAATTGCCATGATTAAGTGATCCATTGCTTGTAAAATGATTCTTAGGTGAAATAAACATCATCTAGATAATTCCCAAACAAACCCCAAAGAAAAACAAATCAAAATGAATAAAAGAAAGAAATGGTCATTTGTGCCATTTTAACTACCATGCCTACTTTGGCTATTCCTAGAACTCAAAATCTAACAGAAACAAATATGGGTCCTTTCACCCCTTGCTAGTACATGTAATGATGCACCAAGGCCCACCTTGTGATCTGCCAAAATCTTTCAAACACTAATTTTAAATGGCATTTGAAAATTGAATGTGGTTCATATGAGAAGATCACACTTATTCAAAAACCACTCAAATGAGCTCCATTTTTAAATTCCAAGCAACCACAGAGGTTTAAGCGTGTGTATAGCAAACCCACCAAAATTCATCCAAAAATTCCAAACTTGAGTTCATGTGGCCATTGTGTCGAACACGTAGCATGCACAAAATTTCTGCCTAACTATTACTATTCAATGATCATTGCTTTGTCGAGTAATTGGGCTCCATTTGGTCCCCTTGTCGCCTCTAACTCTAACCAGCACCTTACTAAGCTACTAACCGGCCTAGAGCAGCAGTGGAGCGCCGCCACTTTGTGGTCGCCGCCGGCCGATCGTGGACAGAGTGCCACAGACCACGCAGCGCCAATCCAGCGCCACCACTAGCTCCGCCCAACCCCACCGCCACTCCCTGTCCACCCCTCGATCACCCCCAGGCCCTAGACCATACCCCAGTGCCGCACCTAGTCTCTCTGATAGCTCGCCAGAGCGCGCTAGAGCGCGTCAGCCGCCAGCACGCTCCAGACCGCCACTCGACATAAAATCCCGCACACCGCTCCGCCTCGATCCCAGCACCCCGCCAGACATGGTCATGCGCCGCCGCGCGACCCATAGTCGCCGTGCGCCGCGTCGAGCATCGCCTCTGTCTCCCAGAGCGCGGGACGCTCCCAACCAAACGCGACCGCCCCTAGACATGCATTTACGCCGTAGAGCGCCGCTAGGAAGAAGGCCACCGTCCGCCTACACCGCCCATGCCTCTAGCTGCATGTACCAGCATCACCGGTGAGCTCGCCGTTGTGCCGCTCCGTCCCCTCGTCGCCCTATAAAAGAATCCCTCCCCCGCATCAACTAATCACACCATTCCACTCCCCTCTCCTCACTAATCCTTCCCACCTCTCGCCAGAGCCACTCGAGCCTTGGTTCGCCGGAATTTCACCAGAGGAGCCCGCTGCAGAGGACAAGAAGGTGCCGTCGATTTCATCCACCCCAGGAGCTGCCGTGACCACCCCTGAGCCCATCGTCGAAAGCACGTTCGATCGCCCCCATCGCCGCCGTAGCTGGAGCCCTGGTATGCCCCCTGAGTACACCCACCGAGCCACTAGGGTTAGACCTCGCCGGCGACCTGTCCGTCGTTGACGACGAGCCCCAGCCGTAGATCTCCCTTGTAATCTAACGACCCACATCACCCCGTATCGCTTCGCGTGTAAAGAGCCGCTGACCGGTGGAACTCCCCTGTCAGTTGTTCTCTGTGCCGCGGAACGCCACTAGGCCGGCCCGTTTTCTTTCCCGCGAGACCCATTTAGTTCAAACTTAGATTTTTCTATTTAGTTTTCAACTTAGTTCTGTTCCCTCGTTTGAAAATCAATTCAGGGATATTTACAAATCCAAATGGAGTGATTCCAATTGTGTTAGAAAGCTACTGAAAAGATCTATCCAAGCCCGTTGGATTTAATTCATTTAGAGTTAAAGATCTCTCCTAGAAAAATAACGAGACAAAAGCTTTTGCACATTCAAACATTTTTATAAAATCAACCAAAATATCTTTTGAGTTGATTCCAACTCTCAAAAATCAAATTTAATCATACCTATCTGAATATGTAATAATATTAAGGTTTACATGCAGTGACTTTGGACTAGTACCAAAATAATGCTATATAGGCATTTCTAGTCACTTTAAATCATTAAATAATAAACTTAAACTTAAGTAAATGTGATTCAACCCTTAAATCACATTCCCATATGTTAGAATATGTGGTGATGACATGTGTCAACATGATCCCATATTTTAAGTGGTGAATATTAAATCTTAGTTATTTTCAATGAGTAGAAATTACTTTTCTTAAATAAAAAGAATGAAACTAGTTAATAAAACCTTGTGATGCTTATGATCATAATAGATCATCCAACGTGTGCCTTAGAGTGCTAAGTAGACTAGTTAAGCATTGTTTGGTGATTGTGTACTCCGTACGTATTTATAGACGATAGTACCGACCAAGCTTTCGAGGAGGAGGAGTGCTACCAAGAAGAGGAGGAAGAACATTTCAACCACTTCACCAACCAAGGAAAGTTAACACTTGCAAGTATTATACTAGCAAGCCACCATTAACAATGCAAGCTAACCCTTGCAATCTATATAACTCAAGCAAAGACATTAGACATACTTTGGTTATACCACTTTGACTATTACTTATCCCAAGTATTATTTTCCAAGCTTTACTTCCTTTACTTTACCAAAGTCCTTTACTTGTTTTGAAGGTAGCATAAAGAGTATAAAACTTAACCTATTTAGATAACTTTAGATGTCATTTTATGGGATGAGATTGATCCCATCTTTCCACCTTAGTGAACACTCTTAACTTACTAGTTTAGAGTTAGATAAAAACTTGAGTCACTTTAGTTGGGAACACTTGGTGAAAAAGAATTGAGAAAACCTTGGAATGATGAGGCATTCTATTGAGATGTTTTGACATGTGTTGAGAAACACAAATGGTTTATGATGATAAAAATGTTGAGGCATGAGCCTTAACCCTTTACAAAACTGATGGTTGGATTCGGATGCGATACCATTCCAAATTTTACCGTACAACCACAATACCTGAATTGGGTAAGGCTTAGCCGGAAATTTATGTGCATTAGTATTAGTTCCATCGCAGGAGAGGTTTGAGCTAAGGCTACCTCTCAATGTTGTCCACCTATGCAGTGCCCAAGATGACAGATGGTCATGGTTGGGAGGCCATGCTCATAGGATAGGTGCTTATACTAGGGTTTGTGAAGGAAAGGTTATGTTTGATTATCTGCATACTAAGTATGATGATTCAGGGTTATCCCTGACAGATGTATCGAATCTTGTGGTGAAAGTGTACCACCTCTACAGAGTGTCAAACTATTCGAATAGCCGCGTTCGCGGTTATGGACAGTTGGAGTGGCCATACTGTTTTGTTGTCAGATGTTTTCAAAATAACTTATGAAATGAATGATGAATCTTGACTTGACCACAACAGGGTTGTGACTATGACACTAGCTTCCCAACTTAGGTGATTCTAGAACTTTATTTTATCTTTCTTTGTTTTTGAACTCAGCTTAGGTTTCAAACTTAACTTTCTAGTTAAACCTAGAGTTAACACTTTACTTTAGAACTATACTACTTGTTAGAGGTAGTTTGCGAGTACTTAAAGAGTACTCATGGCTTTTGTCCCTGGCTATTCTCATGACTAGACTATGAAGGAGACTACCAAGATGATGGCCAGCAGGACGGCTATGATAACTAGGACTATCTGCTTTCGTCAGTATTGCCTGTGCCCCTGAAGATGGACCCCACCGCTATGCTTATTATTTATTCCACTGCTTGTGGTATTAAGACCGGATCATGAGATCCTTATTTGTGTAAGACCTTATGTATGGTTTGTAATGGATGATGTACTGTGATATCCAATCTGTTATGTCTCGCAAAAATGGTAATCCTGGGATTGTGATGAATGACATAACAGGCATCTAGGATTAAAAATCCGGGTGTTGACACTTCCCTTTTCCTTTATATAGGCCTCCGCACTCTCACTCATCACTCACTCGCTCACTCACACAATCGTCTCCACTGTCCCATCACCTTCTACAAACCCCCAAGAAAACCCCAACCACGCCGGCGATGGAGCAGAACGGGGCGGTGGCTATCGTGGCCTCCAAGTCCACCGACGAGGAGGCCCCCATCGAGGCATCGAAGGCAGCCGCTGTCCCCATCCAGACCCCCGTCCCCGCTTCTGCCGTAGCCTCCAGCGAGGAGGCCCCCGCCGGTCTCGGGCAGATCTTGCTCGGCTGGGACCCCTACGAGGAGGAGGAATACATCAGGCTAGAGAACCCCTATGACATTGATACGTTGTAAACGTATCTATAATTTTTGATGTTCCATGCTTGTTTAGTATCTACATTCTTATGTTTTGTTCATACTTTGAGGTATTTTTACACATTTTCTGGAACTAACCTATTAACAAGATGCCACAGTGCCAGTTACCTATTTTCTGCTGTTTTTGGTTTCAGAAAAGCTAGTAAGGAAATATTCTCGGAATTGGACCGGACAAAAGCCAAAGTTAATATTTTACCCGAAGCAACACGGAGTCCGGAGGATAGACGAAGGGGGCCACGAGGCGGCCACACCCTAGGGTGGCGCGGCTAGCCCTAGGCGCACCGCCACCTGGTGTGGGCCCCTCGAGCCTCCACCTATCTTGCCCCTTCACCTATAAAAGTCTCCCGGGACGAAAACCCTAAGTACCAGATCAAAATTCCATAAAAGAGTCTATAGCTATCGTGATCTCCATCCCTAGATCGGGAGGGATCTGAAGCTCTTCCGGGCACCCTGCCGGAGGGGAGAGATCACCCTCGAGGCCTTCTTCATCACCATGCCTGCCTCCTGTCTGATGCGTGAGTAATTAATCCCTGGACTACGGTTCCATGCAGTAGCTAGATGGTTGGTTCTCCTCCTTTGTGCTATCATGTTTAGACCTTGTGAGCTCCGTTCATGATTAAGATCATCTATTTGTAATCTTCCATGTTGTGTTTGCGGGGATCCGATAGATATTGAGATGCTATTTCAGATTGATTATTGATTCTATCATGTCTATGTTATTTGTGATCTTGCATGCTTTACGTTGTTAGTAGCTCTCTTGGCCAAGTAGATGCTAGCAACTCTAAGATGGAGTATTTATGCTCGATAGTGGGTTCATGCCTCTAGTAATCTGGGAAGTGATGGGAATCTCTAAGGTACTAGATGTGCTGTTGCTACTAGGGAGAAAATAGCAATCAATTGTCCATGGGACAATCGTATTGTTTACTTTACACACTTTGCTTAATGCAATTATATGTTGCTTGCAACTTAATACTAGAGGGCGTTCGGATGATAACCTGAAGATGGATTATTAGTCATAGATGTAGTTGGATTAAGGTCTATGTATAATGTTGTAATTCCCAATCAAATCTCATACAAGTCAAGATGATTAGTATATGCATGGTATGCTTTCTCGAGTCTGTTAATTGCCCCACTATAATTTATTCACCCAACATGTTATTTATCTTAAAGAGAATCACCTCTAGTGAACTATGGACCCCGATCCATTCTTTTACCATTGATAAACCATCTACTGTTTACTTTCTACAAACAATTACTATCTTCCACACAATACGTTTAATCCTTTGTTTTAGCAAAACCGGTGAGATTGACAACCTCACTATAAGTTGGGGCAAAGTTTTGTGGTTGTGTTGTGCAGGATTCCAAGTTGGAAACAACACCTTGGAGTTGTTTCCTTGCTCCTACTAGTTTGATAACCTTGGTTTCATAATTGAGGGAAAACTTGCTGTTGTTCTCATCATACCTTCCTCTTGGGGTTCCCAACAAGCTCGATATATTTTGAGCCATCAAGCCTTTTTTCTGGCGCCGTTGTTGGGGAGTCAAGGACATCTTTACAACGGGAGTACCTCACAACCAATCTCTATACTTTTTTTGCTTAGTTTATTTCTACTTTGTTTGCTTGTTTCTTTTATCAAAAACACACAAAAATTAGTTGTACTGGTTTGCTTCCTTTATTAAAAACACAAAAAGTCACTACTCTTGAAAACACTAAGTTGTGTGACTTCACTAGCACCAAAAACAATGATTTCATGTGCACACCTATTGCTCCACCTGTTCCTAAAGCTACTTCCTTTGAAATTAAACCTGCTTTGCTCAATCTTGTTATGAAAGAACAATTCTCTGGTGTCGGTACTGAAGATGCAGCTGCTCACCTTAATAACTTTGTTGAACTTTGTGAGATGCAAAAACATAGGGATATAGATGGAGATATTATTAAGCTTAAATTGTTTCCTTTCTCTTTGAGAGGAAAAGCTAAAGAATGGTTGCTATCCCTAACTAGAAATAGTATTGATTTTTGGACTAAATGCAAAGATGCTTTCATTGGAAAATACTATCCTCCTGCTAAGATTATATCTATGAGAACTGAAATAATGAAATTTAAACAATATGATAATGAATATGTTGCTCAAGCTTGGGAAAGAATGAAATCTTTGGTAAAGAATTGTCCCAATCATGGACTAACTGCTTGGATGATTATCCAAACCTTTTATGCAGGACTAAATTATTCTTCAGGAAATGTACTGGATTCTGCTGCTGGAGGGACCTTTATGACCATTACTTTGGGTGCTGCAACAAAGCTTCTTGATAATATGATGGTTAACTATTCTGAATGGCACACTGAGAGAGCTCCACAAGGTAAGAACGTAGGTTCTGTTGAAGAAACCTCCTCCTTGAGTGATAAAATTGGTGTTATTATGTCTATGCTTGTTAATGGGAAAGCTCATATTAATCCAAATCATGTTCCCTTAGCTTCTTTGGTTGCTCAAGAAGAGAAAGTTGATGTGAACTTTATTAGAAATAATAATTTTAGCAACAATGCCTACAAGAATAATTTTGGTAATAATAATTATAGGCCATATCCTCCCAATAATTGTAATGCTTATGGAAATTCCTACAACAATAACAGAAGTGCACCCTCTGAACTTGAAATCATGCTTAAAGATTTTATTAGTAAACAAAATGCTTTCAATAAAACTACTGAGGAAAAACTCTCTAATGTTGAAAGAAATATAGCATCGTTGTCTGAAGCACAATCTTCTTTGATTAATAAAATGGCTGCTAAACCTGAAACCATTGAAAATCCCTTTGCTGCTACTAATGCCATACAAGTTAGAATTGATGAAAATGTTAGACTGTTAGCTGAATTGCATGCTAAGTGGGAAAGAGAAGATGAAATTGCTAGAAATAGTAATATTTGTACTACCACCACCACTAATATTGATACTAGCAAACCACATGAAGTCCCCATTCCTTTTGCAACAATGCCTAAAACCAATGGAACCTTCTCTAATAAAAATGCTGAAATTCTTCGAAATATGGGAAACAATAGCTCTACTACCTTGGATGCTAATTATGATTTTGATCTTGATGGTTGCAATATCTCTAAAGTAATTATGTTCCTACAAAATCTTGCTAAAAGTCCTAATGTTAGTGCTATGAATATGGCCTTTACAAAACACATTACTGATGCTCTCATAAATATTAAAGAAGAAAAGATGAAGCATAAAGCTTCAATCTCTATGAAATAGAAGATGGTTGGGAACCCATCATTAATATGAAAGTGAATGATTTTGATCTCAAAGCTTTATGTGATCTTGATAGTAGTGTTTCTATTATGCCTACAAAGATTTATGAAATGCTTGATTTACCACCATTGGAAGATTGTTATTTAAATGTCCAACTCGATGATAATGCTAAAAAGAAACTCATGGGGAGTATTAATGATGTTCTTATTATGGTTAACAATACCTATGTCCCATTCATTTCTATGTTTTGGATGTTGAATGCAATGCTTCTTTTCCTATTATTTTGGGAAGATCTTTTCTTAGAACTGTTGGTGCCATTATTGATATGAAAGAAGGCACCATTAAATATCAATTACCACTCAAGAAAGGTATAGAAAACTTCCCTAAGAAGAGAGAGAAGTTTCCTTTTGCCTCTCCTATTAAAACAAAATTTGGTCTTAATGCTTCTTCATTTGATAATACTTGAATCTTGCTTCTTATGCCTAGCTCAAAGGCGTTAAAGAAAAGCACTTATTTGGAGATAACCAAAAATTTTAGTCAATAAATTTTTCTTTTGGTGAGTGTTGGAAGTTATTGCCTCTGTAATAACCTATCCTTATCCTTTTTGTGTGGTTTTTGTCCCAATAGTAACCTCTAATGAGAGAGAACTAAGACTTGGGAAAGTTGCTGTCCCGAAACAGATTTCTATGCTTCGTCGTAAAAATTCGTGAAAAATCTCTGTACATCGGATTGAGCTGTAATTCTTTTTGCTTCTGCTCTTGGTTATTATCTAACTTTCGTTAGTTAAACACTTTTAGATTTTAGTAACAGAAGGTCTTCGAAAAAATAGGTTTTTACATGTTGGTCTGTTTTGACAAATTTCTGCCATTATTTGCGTTTGCCTCTTAATCTCTTTCTCTTTGAGTTTTTGCCAAATTCTTGAACTTTTAAAAGGAATTGCTATGGTAGCTTGTATTTTAATGGAAGTTTTACTTGTGTTGAAACTGAACCTAAAGTCTTTTTATCTTAAATACACTAATGTTGCTAATGAAGATTGTGTGGAGTTTTGTATGAAGGAAATTTTAAAGTGTAGGGAAGAAATATTCACCTGTGTCACCCCAAGAAATATTCAATAAGTACAAGCGTCAAATCTTGGAGATGCCCAAGGCATCCCCTTCTTCATCAATAAAAATCTCAGGTTTCTTCCAAACACTTCATTTTTATTGTTTCATGCACAATTGTGTTGTTCTTGGAGCGTCTTCATTTTTGTTTTTAGTTTTATTTTGCTTAGTTTGCTTGAATAAATTGGTTGGACCCCCGCATTCATACATAGTTTCAAATAAGTTGATTTGGATTGGAAAAGAGTAGGAAAGTTCATGCTTATAAGTGGTACAAAAAGGAGCTTGTTTTGACTGTGGCCTAGGCTTTGTCATGTCATGTTTGATATTGCTTTGACTCTATGATTAGTGATTATTGTTGTAGCATGACTTGTTACAAACAATTGAGATTGCTTAATGTGCCTTGAAAGAATCATGTGTTGTTTTAGCATATAAAAGCATAATATTGTGGTATTCTCCTTTGATGCTTTATTTGGGTTAACTTGGCGCATGCTCACACCATGTTAAGACTATACCAAGTCACCATAGCCTCTATGACCATTTAGTTTTCAACTTGTAATATCACTTTATGCTTTAACTAATAATGTTTTGTCGCTTTGCATGATTATGTACATTATTGCTCTCTTAGTTGGTTGCTCCCAGTTTTTTGCTAGCCTCCACATGAACCAAGTATGAGTTCCACTCATGCATCCAACTCCAAATAAAACCAAGTTATTCCAAAGAGTCAACCATACCTACCTATTAGCATTATTGCTATTCCAAGTATATTCATGTTTTTATCTACCTTCCAAATTAAACTTGTTATGTGAAAATTAGTGATTAAAGCTCTCATGAACTTGATGGCACACTTTACTTTCTTGCAATTAATAAACTTGAACCATTGTACCCATCTATGTTGTGTATATGCTTGTGCTTTGTAAGTTGTGAATTAGCAGAACCATGTTATCATGGGGAACACTTTCAACATTGCACTTTATTTAGTTGATATCATGTTCTTTTGCTTATGGATCCCGGTGGTGTGAAATGAAAGGGGCAATGTTCTCATGATCATATTTCTTAGTTGATATCATGATCATATTTCTTAGTTGATATCATGTTCAAGCATGTACACCATAGTTTGTTCACTTTAACCTTAATCACTTCAAGATGCTTATGATAGGGGCAATGAGAGCTGAAAGCTAATAAGTACCATAATTTTTGGAAGCTCTTTATGATGGCCTTTCTTCCACCATTATATTGAGTCTCCACCTTCTACCTTTATGCACCTACTTTGAGAGCATAGTGGCCATTCTTAGTTCTATGTGCATTGCCCCAAGACTAGTTGATTGATGCATATCTTGATATTGCTTGTTTTAAACTACTTGTATCTAGTCACTCTTATGAACTTTGAAGGTGTCCTATGCATTTATGTTTGCTACTCTATGAGGGACAAGTTGAATGCCACTATGCTATGTTTTCTTTATGTGAAACAAACAAACGTCTTGCAAAGAATTGTTATTCATGAATCTTTTGTTTGTGCCTTTTTATGTTGCAACATAGTTGCTATGTCTTATTTCTAGAACTTTGTCTTTCATGTTACGATTGAAGTACCATGATCCTAGCTTTGAATGTTTTACAAATACTTTGATCAAGTTTATGATCGTGCATGTCACCTCAAAAATTATTCTTTCTTTTTATCACTTACCTACTCGAGGACGAGCAGGAGTTAAGCTTGGGGATGTTGATACATTGCAAATGTATCTATAATTTTTGATGTTCCATGCTTGGTTTTACCCACTTTCTTGTGTTTTGTCCACACATTGGAGTACTTTTCATATGATTTCTTGGACTAACCTATTAACAAGAGACACAGTGCCAGCTGCCTATTTTCTGTTGTTTTTGGTTCCAGGAAAGTCCAAAAATGAATATTCTCGGAATTGGATGGGACAAAAGCCAAAGTGCCTATTTTTCTGGAAGTCATCAGATGCCAGAATACGATACAGAGAGGAGCCAGGGAGCCACCACACCACCTGTCCGTGCGGGCTAGGCCTGGCCACGCCAAGGGTTGGTGTGGCCATCCCAGGCACCCCCTCGTCCTCTCCTTCCGCCTATAAGATTCCCTCGGGACAAAAACCCTAAGTACCCGATCAAAAATCCACGAAAGAGTCTGTAGCCGCCGTCATCTCAATCCCTAGATCGGGAGGGATCTAAAGCTCTTCCCGGCACCCTGTCGGAGAGGGGAATTCACCCTGGTGGCATTCTTCATCACCATCGCCGATTCCCATGATGAGGAGGGAGTAGTTCTGTCTCGAGGCTAAGGGTTCTACCGGTAGCTATGTGTTCATCTCTCTCTCTCTATGCATGATCATATTGTGATCATGAGCTTTGTAATCAAGTAGATCTACCTTGCTACTCAAGTTCTTTAATAGATCTCTTCTCTCCCCATGTGTGTGAAGTTGACAGTGTGCACACCATGGTGGCACTTAGGCTAGAGACTACAAATACTTGTTATGAGTTATATTTCGAGTTGGATGTCTTTATGAAATTGTGGTGTTTGTTGGAACCATCTAGAGCTCAAGGTGATAGTGTGGGGTTATCTAGATGGGGAAAGCGGACTTTGAGGTGTGCTGTTATAGCCCTACCATTGATTAGAGTGTCCAACCTGAGAGTATTTATGAGTAGTATCATAAAGAGAAGATATTTATATGAGAGTGTTCACTAGTGAAAGTATGATCCCTAGGCCTTGTTTCTAAGAATTGAAACATCATTTGGTACTAGATCTGTTACATGTTTGCTTGCTTCCATCTTTATTTCAGTTTGCCTTTAGTCTCTTCCACGCCATCAAAGTATTTTCGAGCACCGTTACCACTTATAATTATCCATACCACTTGTATTTCACTATCTCTTCACCGAACTAGTGCACATATGCACCTCACAAGTGTATTGGGTGTGTTGGGGACACAATAGACTTCTTGTATCTTGATTCCAGGGTTGCAATCTAGATAACTCAAGCAAAGACATTAGACATACTTTGGTTATACCACTTTGACTATTACTTATCCCAAGTATTATTTCCAAGCTTTACTTCCTTTACTTTACCAAAGTCCTTTACTTGTTTTGAAGGTAGTATAAAGAGTATAAAACTTGACCTATTTAGATAACTTTAGATGTCATTCTATGGCATGAGATTGATCCCATCTTTCCACCTTAGTGAACACTCTTAACTTAGTAGTTCAGAGTTAGATAAAAACTTGAGTCACTTTAGATGGGAACACTTGGTGAAAATGAATTGAGAAAACCTTGGAATGATGAGTCATTCTATTGAGATGTTTTGACATGTGTTGAGAAACACAAAGGGTTTATGATGATAAAAAGGTTCAGGCATGAGCCTTAACCCTTTACAAAACTGATGGTTGTATTCGGATGCGATACCATTCCAAATTTTACCGTACAACCACAATACCTGAATTGGGTAAGGCTTAGCCGGAAATTTATGTGCATTAGTATTAGTTCCCTCGCGGGAGAGGTTTGAGCTGAGGCTACCTCTCAATGTTGTCCACATATGCAGTGCCCAAGATGACAGATGGTCATGGTTAGGAGGCCATGCTCATAGGAGAGGTGCTTATACTAGTGTGTGTAAAGGAAAGGTTATGTTTCATTATCTGCATACTAAGTATGATGATTCAGGGTTATCCTTGACAGATGTATCGAATATAGTGGTGAAAGTATACAACCTCTGCAGAGTGTCAAACTATTCGAATAGCCGCGTCCGTGGTTATGGACAGTTGGAGTGGCCATACCATTTCGTTGTTAGATGTTTTCAAAATAACTTATGAAATGAATGATGAATCTTGACTTGACCACAACAGGGTTGTGACTATGACACTAGCTTCCCAACTTAGGTGATTCTAGAACTTTATTTTATCTTTCTTTGTTTCTGAACTCAGCTTAGGTTTCAAACTTAAATTTCTAGTTAAACCTAGAGTTAACACTTTACTTTAGACCTATACTACTTGTTAGAGGTAGTTTGCGAGTACTTAAAGAGTACTCATGGCTTTTTTCCATGGCTATTCTCATGGCCAGACTATGAAGGAGACTACCAAGATGATGGCCAGCAGGACGGCTATGATAACTAGGACTATCTGCCTTCGTCAGCATTGCATGTACCCCTAAAGATGGACCCCACCGCTACGCTTATTATTTATTCCGCTGCTTGTTGTATTAAGACTGGATCATGAGATCCTTATTTATGTAAGACCTTATGTATGGTTTGTAATGGATGATATACTGTGATATCCAATCTGTTATGTCTCGCAAAAATGGTAATCCCGGGATTGCGATGAATGACATAACAGGCATTTGGGATTAAAAATCCGGGTGTTGACAAGTTGGTATCAGAGCCATCCTGACCATAGGATACCCTAGTTAGAATGGACGTCCGAACAAAAACTTAATTTCAAGACCAAAAGGAGTATTTACGAAAACTATTTCCTCTCTTACCCTTGGCAATTCATTCTTTCTCAAAAATTCATGCTCCTCAAATTCTTACATTACTACTTAAAATTTGACACACTTGATCACTTCACTAACTTCCTTATCCTTAATTCTTGTAGATGGAGACTCAGTTCAGCAAGTTCTACCAGTTGGGAAACGGAGGTCAGCTGATCTTTGAGAGGGATCTAGATTCACTGTCGGAGTTACTGGGGCGCCCCCAGCCGGAGTTTCTTGGAGCTCAACTTCCAGGACCCCAGGAGGAGATTTGCAGTGGCTGGTCATCGCTGATCTTCGAGGAAGCATCGAAGCCCCAACGTCTGGGAGAATCTAGTTCTCCGTGAGAGAGAACAACTGGCTAGATGGATTAGCCAGGGCAATGCATGAAGCTCTCGCACGTCTATGTGCCCTTAGTATCAACCAACTCCAGGGAACCCGTTTTGCTCACTATGCAAGGCGTGACTTCATGGGAATGCTGATGGAGATGCCAAGTCACCCGGAGCTGAAGCGTCAAGTGGAGAACCTTGACTTCCTGTTGTACGATCGCCAGAAGGCATTGGACAATGCTAGGGAGTTCGCCAACCACAACCGTGCCATTGCCGCCCAGAAGGCCCAGACTTTCTCACTACTTGTCAAGGACCATCAGTCTCTTCGCCTCCGGCGCGAGAAGAAGGATCGCACTATCGGCCGTCTTCGCAAGAAGGTGGCCAACCTCGAGAAGACCTTCAAGGAGCAAGAAGCTCAGCTGGCAGCAAAGGAGGAAGAAGAGGAGGGTGAAGACATCCAAGGAGACATGGATTCTTACCTCAGCAATGATGATGACTTTCTGGAGAAGGATGCAGTGGACTTCTACACGAACGATGAGGACTCCGACTTCATCGACAATGAGTAGAGGCACTAGAGCACTATCGTAGCAGGAGATGTATCAGTCCCACTGTATCGTAGCTTGCAGAATGGTTCTTAAAACCATCTGTTTTCCTTGTTGTGGTGTGTGTGTGTGTGTTTGTATCGTTTGCTTGTTTTCATGAATGAAATGAAGTTAGTTGCAAAACCTGAGTCAAACTCAAAGTTTTAGTCTTGTAACCAAAACCATGAACCTTAGAACTTTCCCTCTTACCCCTTTATCTACCTCAATCTTCAGATGACTCGTGGAAACCAAGGAGGGTGCAGCTCGTCGCAAGACCCAATGCTGCAGATCTTACAGAATCTCATCACAGACAGAGAAGCAAGCAGGGCAGAGCGCCAAGCAAATCTAGCAACACTGCAACAGACCGCCCAGATGGCTCTCAACAACCAAGGGCATAGAAACCAGGATCACCATGGATCCAAACTCAAAAACTTTTAGAATACCAATCCCCCAATCTTTAACCAGGCTGAAAACCCACTAGATGTTGATGACTGGTTACAGACAATGGAAAACAACTTAGAAGTAGCCGGAGTTGATGACAACGAGAAAGTTCCCTTCGCCACCCACTATCTGGCGGGAGATGCAAGAGCTTGGTGGACTAGTATCCGTAACATGAACCATGGTCAAGTGATGACATGGCAAGCTTTCAAAACCAAGTTCAGCCGCACCCACGTAACGCAAGGTCTAGTCACCAGACTAAGGTATGAGTTTCGCGACTTGAAGCAGGGAAGAATGACTGTGGTGAAATACCATGACAGATTTCTGTCGCTTGCAAGATATGCCCCTGATGAGATCAACACAGAGGTCAAGTGTAACATCCTGTTTTTTTTCGGGTCGAATTTTTTTTAAGCAAGGGTGTTGCACTCTAATAAAACGAAAGGATATTTTATTTGACGTTTCTTGAATTAATTCTAAACTATTTAGAATTAATTTAGTATTTGAATCATAGTTCACTGCCGTATTGTTGATATTGGGTCCGAAGTTTATTTGCCAATTGCTTTATTCGATCGGAGTATTTTTGGTTTTATTTTTCTCAGGTGCATGCACGTGCATGGCTGTCATGCGTGCATGGACCAAGCCGATTCCTCTTCTTCTCTAGTTTATAGGTGCATGGACCAAGCCGATTCCTCTTCTTCTCTAGTTTATAGGTGTATGTACACCGATTCCCTAGTTTCTTTTTTGCTTTCCCTGGGCCTGGCCGAACCACCCTGTTAGGCAGCCTAGCAACACCAGCCTCGCTCGTCACGACTTGCACGGGACGGAGACGGAGTGCACAGCACGTACGTACGCAACACGGCCATCCGTCTCCGATTCTTTCGCAGCTGCTAGCACCGCCTCCCGTCCGCACATAAAAGGACCCAGATCATCGCCCTGCTCCTCCTTTCCACCCCACAGCCGACACCCCAAACCCTAGCTCAAAAACCGATCTAATCTCGCGGAGCTCCGCGAGGCCACCGCCCAACGCCGCTCGCATTCTCGGAGCTCGGACCACCGGATGGTGAACGGTTGTGCCACCAGCACCGCGAGGAGGAGACGAATTGATCCGTGGAACCAGAAGGGCAAGACGTTCATCACCGATGACGTACTCGTCCACCGATCCAGCTCAGTTCGACGTCTTCCTCGGACGACCGTGTCACACTCGGTGAGAACCAGCTAAAATCCTTGCATACACGAGCTAGTCTAGATGCGCTCTACCTTGTAGACATGGTTTCCGGCTGTAGTTTCGTAGTTGGCGCGGCTGACGGTGAACCGAACGCCGATCGGTGGCATAGACAGATTAGACCACTTTGAACACGCCTTCTGATCTCGAGTCCAACGCGGAAAACCTTCCAAAGAGCCCTAGCAACCTAGGTATGGTGTTGGTTCTAAATTTTGTCTGCTATTTTTTAGAAATTATTTTGTTATGCACAGGTAACTAGTTGATTAGGAATGGGTGCCTGTAGCTGTATATCCATGTCTGTGTAGTGTACTCATTGTACTGCGGCTAGCTAGCTATTTAGGCTTTCGTGTCTGTCTAGTTGAGTTTTTTGCATCCCTGGGAATCGATTACCATCCGTTAGTTGCATATTGTAGCTGTGTAGTAGGTTTTGTAAACTATTACATGCGTAGTAGTAGATAGATGTATTTAGCAGAATTAGAGGACATATTCTCAGTAGTCTTCTGTATTTTTCTCTATACATGTTCGGCTACAGGAGTAACTAGTAGATTTAATTATTGTCCTTAGATGCATTCTTACCTTTGTTAATTAGCTAGTGTTTCTTTAGCATATCATGTCAGGTAGGTTATAAACCATAATTAGTACAACATCTGCACCCTACTGATATTACCATGTTAATTTGCTAGGATTCGTTTCAGTGTATGTTTGTCTCTGTGTGAGTAGTAGACTTGTACGCATAACAGTGTTATTTGTTTCATTTGAATACCATGCTACCGTCAGTACTTCTTGGTTGATGCATGTCCATGGAACCAAAGTGTTGCTTGTCATCGCATGTACCATGCATGCATGTGTATGTTTTGCTAATATGATCTAGTATTGCATGTGTAGGGTACCGTAGCTTCATGAGATTGGTTATTTCATGGGTGTAATTGATAGGACGTCTAGCTAGTTTATGGTGTAAGTGCATTGCATATTATAGCTAGGCCATATATTGGCTATACCAAAATTATATTATTTGCCTAATATACTAATATTAGTCGAGAACGGTAGACCGACCCTATACCGAATCGCCCAAACCTTGTTAGCCTGCTTGATTCTTTTTATCTGAGTCTTTCTATTTGAATTCTTATTCGTGGTTATTCGAAGTTTGTATTTATGTATGGTTTATCGTTATGACAAGTAGGGAGTGACGAGTTCGAGCAGAATCAAGAATACGAAGAAGAGCGGTACAACAACAACGAAGGCATGCCCCTTTCATAACTATCCCATGTTTTACAAGTGCATGTTTTATTGTTTTACAAATATGCTGCTATTTTGGTTACACACATACCTTGATACACCTGTCGCCATACACTTTGCTGAGTAGAGATTATATATTAATCTTGTAGAGTAGAATTGCTTAGCCACGCTAAACAATATTTAGGATCCTTGATCTTCCCTCCTCGGAGGAATTGGATGACCCTCGGGTCAGATACACACTTTTGAAACTTGTTGAGCTTGCTGAGCTAGCTGTTGTTGCTATCCTCTACTCTACTCTACTCTGGGTGAAATTTACCGTCTAAATACTGGCGCGGGCGACAGCTGGATCAAAGGAAGGAGCGATTGGCTGCCCTTCGCTAGATCGAGGGAGCAATCCATCGTCCGTGCCGCATGAGGGCCTAATAAGTCTTGGATTTGAAGATTGTGACCACCGTACAACCACATGTTATAATGGGCACTGGCTTGGTTAAGTAGGTTAGTCAGCCTTAGGTGTCGATGTCGCCGTACCGCTGATGAGATGTCTGCCTACGGGGGAGCCTTCGGCACAGACGGGGGAACCGGTTTGAGGACATACTCTCAGTTCCGTGCGCTAGACCTGGTGGGCTCGTCACATCTTTGGGGGATCTAGCAAAAAGACCTTGTCACGATCCCGATCTGCCGGTACACCAAATGGTGTGTACTAAACCAGCGGCCACTGGTGGGCAATAGGACGGGGTTGTGTCATGTGGGAAAAGTGTACAACCTCTGCAGAATTTAAACTATTCGAATAGCCATGTCCATGGTCATGGACGACACAAGAATCCTTCTTGACATACAGGAACCTGTCTTGCTACTTCCCTCTTTACCTCTATCCTTCTCTGGGAATCTGATGATGTAGGTGAGTTGTCGAGGACAACCACAATGATGATAAACACCATATTGATGATAAAACATGTTTTCATCTAAACTTGCTTTTATCAAAACTTCTATCAGTTGCAAATAAAATTAGCTTTTATGCAAATAAACCATATGACCTCCATATAAAGCCACATGTAGCTATATCAGGTTTTGCATAAGGGGTATGTTGAGTACTTTATGTACTCATGGCAATACTTTTGTTGAAATTCAGAGTACTATGAAGGAGAGGACTACGACTACTATGATGACGCTGAGGAGTGAGGTCTCGTGGACTACATCGACTGCCTGTGGCTGAGATGGAGTCACTGCGTATTTTATTTCCGCTGTGTTTCTGGTTGTAATAAATGTCACAAGACATTATACTATGTGGCTATTGCTATTCAAACTTTGTAATAATTAATTTTTGAACGTTATGCAATGGTATTCATTTCGCTGTGTCGTCAATTTGATCTTGGGATTGACGAGATGCACAGGGAGGTCTGGAGGTTAAATTTTGGTCCTCACATCAAGAAGAAGGAGAGATTCCTGAATGGACTGCATGATGAGATGCAGACTGTCCTCGTTAACATCTGCTTCGAGGATCTCAAAGAGCTAGTCGACTCTGCCATTCAGATGGAAGGGAAGATTAACCAGGCAAACAACAACCACAAACATCGTATGATGCAGCAATCTGGATCTAGCAATCACCAGAAGTACCGTCCCAACCCTTCACCAGGATATGCACCAAGGAACAATCTATCCCCAATATCTCGCCCAAGCTACCGTAACCATAGCGGAGGCAATGTGAAGTCCGGAGGAAACAATCACAACTCCGGTAACACCAACAATTTCAACCGTGCCCCTCCCAAGAACAACAACAACAACAACAATGCACCCAAAACTGGCAGCAATGTTGTGCCTGTCGTAGCGAAAGACAAGTCCCAGATCACCTGTTTCGAGTGTGGAGTAAAGGGCCACTATTCCAATGAGTGTCCCAAGAAGACTGCCGCCACTGCCAATGTGAATGCCCCAGCTCAACAACAGCGTCATGTTCAACCAGGAAGAAGATTTTCCCCAAGAAACCCTCACAACCGCAACGGCCGTCTCTTCCACATGAACACCGAGGAAGCCCAAGAAGCGCCAGATGTAGTGTTGGGTATGTTTTCTGTCAACTCAGTTTTAGCAAGGGTATTGTTTGATTCGGGAGCATCGCATTCATTTGTCACCGAGGAATTTGCATGCACTAGTAAGATTCACCCAACCAACCTGAAGCATGTCATGAATAGTTCAAATCCCTGGCTCAACTACAAAAGCTAGAAAAATTTGCAAAGCTGTACCTATCAGAATACATGGGATAGATTTTTATGCCTACCTAATTGTACTTGGAACCAAAGGATTAGATGTAGTACTAGGTATGGACTGGATGTCAAGGCATAAAGGAATGATAGACTGTGCTATGAAAGCCATCACCATGACTAGTAGCTCTGGAGTAACGGTAGAGCATATATCTGAAACCTTACCCCGTCAATTCAAGTGCAACAAGAGTCTAGCCCTACCCACCATAGACCAAGTAAGAGTAGTCTGTGAATACCCCGACGTATTCCCAGATGAATTGCCAGGTATGCCCCCGGATAGGGATATTGAGTTCATTATCGAACTAATCCCCGGAACCGGACCCATAGCCCAGAGACCCTATAGCATGAACCCCTCAGAGTTAGTGGAACTAAAGAAGCAGTTGGACGCCATGGTAGCAACATGCTTGATTCAACCAAGCGCATCACCATGGAGATCACTAGTGTTATTCGTCGACAAGAAAGATGGAGGTAACCGTCTATGCACAGATTACAGGAAACTGAATGACGTCACCATCAAGAACAAGTACCCTTTGCCAAAGATAGATGATCTATTTGATCAGTTGACTAGAGCTCAGGTATTCTCAAAGATTGATCTTAGGACTGGTTATCATCAACTTAAGATTCGTGCAATGGATATTCCTAAGACCGCCTTCACTACTCGTTATGGTTTGTATGAGTATACGGTTATGTCTTTTGGATTAACCAATGCCCCTGCTTATTTCATGAATCTAATGAATAAGATCTTTATGAATTTCCTAGATAAGTTTGTAGTTGTGTTCATCGGTGATATCCTTATCTATTCCAAGTCAGAAGAAGAGCATGAGTAGAATCTGAGAATCATCCTAGAAACCCTGAGAGAACATCGGTTATATGCCAAGTTCAGCAAGTGTGAGTTTTGGCTAAAAGAAGTAGGATTCCTAGGACATATTGTGTCTGCCGGAGGAGTCTCTGTTGATCCCGCCAAGATCAGAGATGTCGAAGCATGGGAAGCCCCAAAAACTCAAACCCAAGTTTGTGCATTTCTCGGATTGGCGGGATATTACCGCAAGTTCGTCGAAGGATTCTCGAGCATCGCCAGACCCATGACCCAATTGTTGAAGAAGGACAAGAAATTTGAATGGACTGAGAAATGCGAAGCCAGTTTCCAAGAGCTGAAGAAGAGATTGATATTAGCCCCAATATTGATCATGCCAGACATCAAGAAGCCGTTTGATGTATATTGTGATGCATCCAAGATTGGCCTAGGATGTGTGTTGATGCAAGAAGGCCAAGTCATCGCCTATTAGTCTCGACAACTGAAGCAGCATGAGCAGAACTATCCGACCCATTCTCTTAAATTAGCAGCCATATTTTTGGCATTGAAGACATGGCATCATTATCTGATGGGTAATCACTGTGAGATTTACTCAGATCACAAAAGCTTGAAGTATATTTTCACTCAAAAAGAGCTGAATATGAGGCAAAGGAGATGGATAGATTTAATCAAGGATTATGACCTTGACATTCACTATCACCCCCGCAAAGCCAATGTGGTAGCGGATGCTCTTAGCAGATTGCCGTGTAGGCTAAATACCATGATCAAGGAGAAGCAACCAAGTTTGTATGAGGAGTTGGAGCAGTTTAGGACTAAGCTAGTTAGCAAAGGGTTCTTAGCTAGAATTGATCTTCAACCCACTTTGATTAGCCAAATCAAGGAAGCCCAGAAGGGAAATGAAAGTACCGATAGAATCAAACGTCGTATTGGTACAGGAAAGGTACCTGGATTCACTGAAGACGAAGAAGGAGTTCTGTGGTACAAAGGACGTATCTGTGTGCCAGCAGATTCGGAGCTGAAGCAAGTTATGATGAAGGAAGCTCATGATACTTTTTATTCTATCCACCCCGGAGGAACGAAGATGTATCAAGACCTGAAGGAGCAATTTTGGTGGCACAAGATGAAGAGAGAGATCAGAAGTTACATTGCCAAATGTGACATCTGTCAAAGAGTCAAAGCAGAGCATCAGAGACCCGCAGGGCTGTTGCAACCATTATAGATTCCGGAATGGAAATGGGATTCTGTTGGAATGGACTTTATCACCGGTTTGCCTACTTCCGGTAGGGGAAATGACTCAATCTGGGTCATAATTGATAGACTGTCCAAGGTAGCTCACTTCATACCTGTCAAGACTACCTACCAGAGTGCGAAGCTAGCAGAGTCGTACATTGCTAGGATTGTTATTCTGCATGGAACCCCCAAGACCATAGTATCAGATCGAGGAACCCAGTTTACCTCGAGATTTTGGCAGAAAGTTCAGGAAGGATTAGGAACCAAGTTGAACTTCAGCACCGCTTATCACCCGCAAACTGATGGACAAACTGAGAGAGTCAACAAGATCCTAGAAGATATGTTAAGAGCTTGTGTTAGAGTATGTATCAAAATGGGAAGACTGCCTTCCTTTCGCAGAATTTTCATATAACAATAGTTATCAAGCTAGTTTGTAGATGGCACCATTTGAGTTCCTATACAGAAGAAAGTGCCGTACCCCTTTGAATTGGTCGCAAGTAGGTGAGAGTTAGATCTTTGGACCAGACATTCTCCGAGAAGCCGAAGAGAAAGTTCACAAAGTCCGTGAGCACCTCAAGACCGCCCAATCCAGACACAAGAGTTATACTCACAAGAGAAGGAGAGACCTGACTTTCAATGTCAGAGATTTTGTGTATCTCAAGGTTTCACCATTGAAGGGAACCCAATGCTTTAGTCTGAAAGGAAAGTTAGCCCCTAGATATATCGGACCCTTCAAGATTCTAAATCATCGAGGAAAAGTATCCTATCAACTGGAACTACCTGAAGAAATGTCAGCCATCCACAATGTGTTCCATATCTCGTTACTTCGCAAATGTCTGGAAGTGCCAGAGAAGACTGAAGTTTTCAAGAACATCGATCACCGAGCTGTTGAGATCAACAATGACCTGACATATCGTGAAGTGCCCATCCGTATCTTGGAATAAGCATACAGAACCACCAGAACCAGGAGTATCAAGTTCCTCAAGATTCAATGGAGCAACCATACCAAAGAGGAAGCCACTTGGGAGCGAGAAGATTACATTAGGATAGAGTTCCTAGATCTCTTTAGTTCCTAGTTTTCTTTTGTAAATCTCGGGACGAGATTTTGTTTAAGGGGGGAAGGTTTGTAACATCCCAAAACTTTAATCCAAGGCTATTAAGATCCAAGTCATCAAAATTTGGGTTAACAAAAACTTTTTCAATTAAAATTATTAAAGCATTCATATGGGTGTGCATTTAAATTAGGAGTTGTCTTGAATTGCCATGATTAAGTGATTCATTGCTTGTAAAATGATTCTTAGGTGAAATAAACATCATCTAGATAATTCCCAAACAAACCCCAAAGAAAAACAAATCAAAATGAATAAAAGAAAGAAATGGTCATTTGTGCCATTTTAACTACCATGCCTACTTTGGCTATTCCTAGAACTCAAAATCTAACAGAAACAAATATGGGTCCTTTCACCCTTGCTAGTACATGTAATGATGCACCAAGGCCCACCTTGTGATCTGCCAAAATCTTTCAAACACTAATTTTAAATGGCATTTGAAAATTGAATGTAGTTCATATGAGAAGATCACACTTATTCAAAAACCACTCAAATGAGCTCCATTTTTAAATGCCAAGCAACCACAGAGGCTTAAGCGTGTGTATAAAAAACCCACCAAAATTCATCCAAAAATTCCAAACTTGAGTTCATGTGGCCATTGTGTCGAACAGGGGGCATGCACAAAATTTCTGCCTAACTATTACTATTCAATGATCATTGCTTTGTCGAGTAATTGGGCTCCATTTGGTCCCCTTGTCGCCTCTAACTCTAACCAGCACGTAACTAAGCTACTAACCGGCCTAGAGTAGCAGTGGAGCATCGCCACTTTGCGGTCGCCGCCGGCCGATCGTGGACAGAGCGCCACAGACCACGCAGCGCCAATCCAGTGCCACCACTAGCTTCGCCCAACCCTACCGCCACTCCCTGTCCACCCCTCGATCACCCCCAGGCCCTAGACCACACCCCAGCGCTGCTTCCCAGTCTCTCTGCGAGCTCGCCAGATCGTGCCAGAGCGCGTCAGCCGCCATCACACTGCAGACCGCCACTCGACATAAAATCCCGCACAACGCTCCGCCTCGACCCCAGCACCCCGCTAGACATGGCCGTGCGCTGCCCCGCGACCCACAGTCGTCGTGCGCCGCGTCGAGCACCGCCTCTGTCTCCTAGAGCACGGAACACTCCCGACCAAACGCCACCAGCCCTAGCCATGCATTTACGCTGTAGAGCACCGCCAGTAAGCAGGCCACCGTCTGCCGACGCTGCCCATGCCTCTCGCTGCCTGTACTAGCGTCACCGGTGAGCTCTCCGTTGTGCCGCTCGGTCCCCTCGCCGCCCTATAAATGGAGCCCTCCCCTGCACCAACTACTCACGCCATTCCACTCCCCTCTCCTCACTATTCCTTCCCCACCTCTCTTCGGAGCCACTCGAGCCTTGGTTCACCGGAATTTTGCCGGAGGAGCCCGCTGCATAGGAGGAGAAGGCGCCATCGATTTCATCCACCCCAGGAGCTACCGCGACCACCCCTGAGCCCGCCGTCGACAGCACGTTCGATCACCCCCATCGCCGCCGTAGTTGGAGTCCTGGTATGCCCCCTGAGCACCCCCACCGAGCCACTAGGGTTAGACCTCGCCGGCGACCTGTCCATCATCGACGACGAGCCCCAGCCGTAGATCTCCCTTCTAATCTAATCGCCCACATCACCCCGTATCGCTTCGCGTGCAAAGAGCCGCTAACCGGTGGACCTCCCCTGTCAGCTGCTCTCTGTGCCGCGGAACGCCACTAGGCCGGCCTGTTTTCTTTCCCGCGAGACCCATTTAGTTCATATGAGAAGATCACACTTATTCAAAAACCACTCAAATGAGCTCCATTTTTAAATGCCAAGCAACCACAGAGGCTTAAGCGTGTGTATAAAAAACCCACCAAAATTCATCCAAAAATTCCAAACTTGAGTTCATGTGGCCATTGTGTCGAACAGGTGGCATGCACAAAATTTCTGCCTAACTATTACTATTCAATGATCATTGCTTTGTCGAGTAATTGGGCTCCATTTGGTCCCCTTGTCGCCTCTAACTCTAACCAGCACGTAACTAAGCTACTAACCGGCCTAGAGTAGCAGTGGAGCGTCGCCACTTTGTGGTCGTCGCCGGCTGATCATGGACAGAGTGCCACAAACCGGGCAGCGCCAATCCAGCGCCACCACTAGCTCTGCCCAACCCCACCGCCACTCCCTGTCCACCCCTCGATCACCCCCAGGCCCTAGACCACACCCCAGTGCCGCACCTAGTCTCTCTGATAGCTCGCCAGAGCGTGCTAGAGCGCGTCAGCCGCCAGCATGCTACAGACCGCCACTCGACATAAAATCCCGCACACCGCTCCGCCTCGACCCCAGCACCCCGCCAGACATGGTCGTGCGTCGCCGCGTGACCCATAGTCGCCGTGCGCCGCGTCGAGCACCGCCTCTGTCTCCCAGAGCGCGGGACGCTCCCAACCAAACACGACCGCCCCTAGCCATGCATTTACGCCGTAGAGCGTCGCTAGGAAGAAGGCCACCGTCCGCCTACGCCACCCATGCCTCTAGATGCCTGTACCAGCGTCACCGGTGAGCTCGCCGTTGTGCTGCTCGGTCCTCTCGTCGCCCTATAAAAGAAGCCCTCCCCCGCACCAACTAATCACACCATTCCACTCCCCTCTCCTCACTAATCCTTCCCCACCTCTCGCCAGAGCCACTCGAGCCTTGGTTCGCCGGAATTTCACCAGAGGAGCCCGCTGCAGAGGAGGAGAAGGCGACGTCGATTTCATCCACCCCAGGAGCTGCCGTGACCACCCCTGAGCCCGTCGTCGATAGCACGTTCGATCGCCCCCATCGCCGCCATAGCTGGAGCCCTGGTATGCCCCCTGAGCACCCCCACCGAGCCACTAGGGTTAGACCTCGCCGGCGACCTGTCCGTCATTGACGACGAGCCCCAGCCGTAGATCTCCCTTCTAATCTAACGACCCACATCACCCTGTATCGCTTCGCGTGTAAAGAGCCGCTGACCGGTGGACCTTCCCTGTCAGCTGTTCTCTGTGCCACGGAACGCCACTAGGCCGGCCCGTTTTCTTTCCCGCGAGACCCATTTAGTTCAAACTTAGATTTTTCTATTTAGTTTTCAACTTAGTTCTGTTCCCTCGTTTGAAAATCAATTCAGGGAGATTTACAAATCCAAATGGAGTGATTCCAATTGTGTTAGAAAGCTACTGAAAAGATCTATCCAAGCCCGTTGGATTTAATTCATTTAGAGTTAGAGATCTCTCCTAGAAAAATAACAAGACAAAAGCTTTTGCACATTCAAACATTTTTATAAAATCAAACAAAATATCTTTTGAGTTGATTCCAACTCTCAAAAATCAAATTTAACCATACCTATCTAAATATGTAATAATATTAAGGTTTACATGCAGTGACTTTGGACTAGTACCAAAATAATGCTATATAGGCATTTCTAGTCACTTTAAATCATTAAATAATAAACTTAAACTTAAGTAAATGTGATTCAACCCTTAAATCACATTCCCATATGTTATAATATGTGGTGATGACATGTGTCCACATGATCCCATATTTTAAGTGGTCAATATTAAATCTTAGTTATTTTTAATGAGTAGAAATTACTTTTCTTAAATAAAAAGAATGAAACTAGTTAATAAAACCTTGTGATGCTTATGATCATAATAGATCATCCAACATGTGCCTTAGAGTGCTAATTAGACTAGTTAAGCATTGTTTGGTGATTGTGTACTCCGTATGTATTTATAGACGATAGTACCGACCAAGCTTTCGAGGAGGAGGAGTGCTACCAAGAAGAGGAGGAAGAAAATTTCAACCACTTCACCAACCAAGGAAAGTTAACACTTGCAAGTATCATACTAGCAAGCCACCATTAACAATGCAAGCTAACCCTTGCAATCTAGATAACTCAAGCAAAGACATTAGACATACTTTGGTTATACCACTTTGACTATTACTTATCCCAAGTATTATTTTCCAAGCTTTGCCTCCTTTACTTTACCAAAGTCCTTTACTTGTTTTGAAGGTAGCATAAAGAGTATAAAACTTAACCTATTTAGATAACTTTAGATTTCATTCTATGGCATGAGATTGATCCCATCTTTCCACCTTAGTGAACACTCTTAACTTACTAGTTTAGAGTTGGATAAAAACTTGAGTCACTTTAGTTGGGAACACTTGGTGAAAATGAATTGAGAAAACCTTGGAATGATGAGGCATTCTATTGAGATGTTTTGACATGTGTTGAGAAACACAAATGGTTTATGATGATAAAAATGTTGAGGCATGAGCCTTAACCCTTTACAAAACTGATGGTTGGATTCGGATGCGATGCCATTCCAAATTTTACCGTACAACCACAATACCTGAATTGCGTAAGGCTTAGCCGGAAATTTATGTGCATTAGTATTAGTTCCCTCGCGGGAGAGGTTTGAGCTAAGGCTACCTCTCAATTTTTTCCACCTATGCAGTGCCCAAGATGACAGATGGTCATGGTTGGGAGGCCATGCTCATAGGATAGGTGCTTATACTAGGGTGTGTAAAGGAAAGGTTATGTTTGATTATCTGCATACTAAGTATGATGATTCAGGGTTATCCCTGACAGATGTATCGAATCTTGTGGTGAAAGTGTACCACCTCTACAGAGTGTCAAACTATTCGAATAGCCGCGTTCGCGGTTATGGACAGTTGGAGTGGCCATACTGTTTTGTTGTCAGATGTTTTCAAAATAACTTATGAAATGAATGATGAATCTTGACTTGACCACAACAGGGTTGTGACTATGACACTAGCTTCCCAACTTAGGTGATTCTAGAACTTTATTTTATCTTTCTTTTTTTCTGAACTCAGCTTAGGTTTCAAACTTAACTTTCTAGTTAAACCTAGAGTTAACACTTTACTTTAGAACTATACTACTTGTTAGAGGTAGTTTGCGAGTACTTAAAGAGTACTCATGGCTTTTGTCCCTGGCTATTCTCATGACCGAACTATGAAGGAGACTACCAATATGATGGCCAGCAGGACGGCTATGATAACTAGGACTATCTGCTTTCGTCAGCATTGCCTGTGCCCCTGAAGATGGACCCCACCGCTATGCTTATTATTTATTCCACTGCTTGTGGTATTAAGACCGGATCATGAGATCCTTATTTGTGTAAGACCTTATGTATGGTTTGTAATGGATGATGTACTGTGATATCCAATCTGTTATGTCTCGCAAAAATGGTAATCCTGGGATTGCGATGAATGACATAACAGGCATCTGGGATTAAAAATCCGGGTGTTGACACTTCCCTTTTCCTTTATATAGGCCTCCGCACTCTCACTCATCACTCACTCGCTCACTCACACAATCGTCTCCACTGTCCCATCACCTTCTACAAACCCCCAAGAAAACCCCAACCACGCCGGCGATGGAGCAGAACGGGGCGGTGGCTATCGTGGCCTCCAAGTCCACCGACGAGGAGGCCCCCATCGAGGCATCGAAGGCAGCCGCTGTCCCCATCCAGACCCCCGTCCCCGCTTCTGCCGTAGCCTCCAGCGAGGAGGCCCCCGCCGGTCTCGGGCAGATCTTGCTCGGCTGGGACCCCTACGAGGAGGAGGAATACATCAGGCTAGAGAACCCCTATGACATTGATACGTTGTAAACGTATCTATAATTTTTGATGTTCCATGCTTGTTTAGTATCTACATTCTTATGTTTTGTTCATACTTTGAGGTATTTTTACACATTTTCTGGAACTAACCTATTAACAAGATGCCACAGCGCCAGTTACCTATTTTCTGCTGTTTTTGGTTTCAGAAAAGCTAGTAAGGAAATATTCTCGGAATTGGACCGGACAAAAGCCAAAGTCAATATTTTACCCGAAGCAACACGGAGTCCGGAGGGTAGACGAAGGGGGCCAGAAGGCGGCCACACCCTAGGGTGGCGCGGCTAGCCCTAGGCGCACTGCCACCTGGTGTGGGCCCCTCGAGCCTCCACCTATCTTGCCCCTTCACCTATAAAAGTCTCCCGGGACGAAAACCCTAAGTACCCGATCAAAATTCCATAAAAGAGTCTATAGCTGCCGTGATCTCCATCCCTAGATCGGGAGGGATCTGAAGCTCTTCCGGGCACCCTGCCGGAGGGGAGAGATCACCCTCGAGGCCTTCTTCATCACCATGCCTGCCTCCTGTCTGATGTGTGAGTAATTAATCCCTGGACTACGGTTCCATGTAGTAGCTAGATGGTTGGTTCTCCTCCTTTGCGCTATCATGTTTAGACCTTGTGAGCTCCGTTCATGATTAAGATCATCTATTTGTAATCTTCCATGTTGTGTTTGCGGGGATCCGATAGATATTGAGATGCTATTTCAGATTGATTATTGATTCTATCATGTCTATGTTATTTGTGATCTTGCATGCTTTACGTTGTTAGTAGCTCTCTTGGCCAAGTAGATGCTAGCAACTCCAAGAGGGAGTATTTATGCTCGATAGTGGGTTCATGCCTCTAGTAATCTGGGAAGTGATGGGAATCTCTAAGGTACTAGATGTGCTGTTGCTACTAGGGAGAAAATAGCAATCAATTGTCCATGGGACAATCGTATTGTTTACTTTACACACTTTGCTTAATGCAATTATCTGTTGCTTACAACTTAATACTAGAGGGCGTTCGGATGATAACCTGAAGATGGATTATTAGTCATAGATGCAGTTGGATTAAGGTCTATGTATAATGTTGTAATTCCCAATCAAATCTCATACGAGTCAAGATGATTAGTATATGCATGGTATGCTTTCTCGAGTCTGTTAATTGCCCCGCTGTAATTTATTCACCCAACATGTTATTTATCTTAAGGAGAATCACCTCTAGTGAACTATGGACCCCGATCCATTCTTTTACCATTGATAAACCATCTACTATTTACTTTCTGCAAACAATTACTATCTTCCACACAATACGTTTAATCCTTTGCTTTAGCAAAACCAGTGAGATTGACAACCTCACTATAAGTTGGGGCAAAGTTTTGTGGTTGTGTTGTGCAGGATTCCAAGTTGGAAACAACACCTTGGAGTTGTTTCCTTGCTCCTACTAGTTTGATAACCTTGGTTTCATAATTGAGGGAAAACTTGCTGTTGTTCTCATCATACCTTCCTCTTGGGGTTCCCAACAAGCTCGATATATTTTGAGCCATCAAGCCTTTTTTCTGGCGCCGTTATTGGGGAGTCAAGGACATCTTCACAAGGGGAGTACTTCACAACCAATCTCTATACTTTTTTTGCTTAGTTTATTTCTACTTTGTTTGCTTGTTTCTTTTATCAAAAACACACAAAAATTAGTTGTACTGGTTTGCTTCCTTTATTAAAAACACAAAAAGTCACTACTCTTGAAAACACTAAGTTGTGTGACTTCACTAGCACCAACAACAATGATTTCATGTGCACACCTATTGCTCCACCTGTTCCTAAAGCTACTTCCTTTGAAAACACTAAGTTGTGTGACTTCACTAGCACCAACAACAATGATTTCATGTGCACACCTATTGCTCCACCTGTTCCTAAAGCTACTTCCTTTGAAATTAAACCTACTTTGCTCAATCTTGTTATGAAAGAACAATTCTCTGGTGTCGGTACTGAAGATGCAGTTGCTCACCTTAATAACTTTGTTGAACTTTGTGAGATGCAAAAACATAGGGATATAGATCGAGATATTATTAAGCTTAAATTGTTTCTTTTCTCTTTGAGTGGAAAATCTAAAGAATGGTTGCTATCCCTAACTAGAAATACTATTGATTTTTGGACTAAATGCAAAGATGCTTTCATTGGAAAATACTATCCTCCTGCTAAGATTATATCTATGAGAAGTGAAATAATGAAAATTAAACAATATGATAATGAATATGTTGCTCAAGCTTGGGAAAGAATGAAATCTTTGGTAAAGAATTGTCCCAATCATGGACTAACTGCTTGGATGATTATCCAAACCTTTTATGCAAGACTAAATTATTCTTCAAGAAATGTACTGGATTCTGCTGCTGGAGGGACCTTTATGACCATTACTTTGGGTGCTGCAACGAAGCTTCTTGATAATATGATGGTTAACTATTCTGAATGGCACACTGAGAGAGCTCCACAAGGTAAGAACGTAGATTCTGTTGAAGAAACCTCCTCCTTGAGTGATAAAATTGGTGTTATTATGTCTATGCTTGTTAATGGGAAAGCTCATATTAATCCAAATCATGTTCCCTTAGCTTCTTTGGTTTCTCAAGAAGAGAAAGTTGATGTGAACTTTATTAGAAATAATAATTTTAGCAACAATGCCTACAAGAATAATTTTGGTAATAATAATTATAGGCCATATCCTCCCAATAATTGTAATGCTTATGGAAATTCCTACAACAATAACAGAAGTGCACCCTCTGAACTTGAAGTCATGCTTGAAGATTTTATTAGTAAACAAAATGCTTTCAATAAAACTACTAAGGAAAAACTCTCTAATGTTGAAAGAAATATAGCATTGTTTTCTGAAGCACAATCTTCTTTGATTAATAAAATGGCTGCTAAACCTGAAACCATTGAAAATCCCTTTGCTGCTACTAATGCCATACAAGTTAGAATTGATGAAAATGTTAGACTGTTAGCTGAATTGCATGCTAAGTGGGAAAGAGAAGATGAAATTGCTAGAAATAGTAATATTTGTACTATTACCACCACTAATGTTGATACTAGCAAACCACATGAAGTCCCCATTCCTTTTGCAACAATTCCTAAAACCAATGGAACCTTCTCTAATAAAAATGCTGAAATTCTTCGAAATATGGGAAACAATAGCTCTACTACCTTGGATGGTAATTATGATTTTGATCTTGATGGCTGCAATATCTCTAAAGTAATTATGTTCCTACAAAAGCTTGCTAAAAGTCCTAATGTTAGTGCTATGAATATGGCCTTTACAAAAGACATTACTGATGCTCTCATAAATATTAAAGAAGAAAAGATGAAACATAAAGCTTCAATCCCTATGAAATTAGAAGATGGTTGGGAACCCATCATTAATATGAAAGTGAATGATTTTGATCTCAAAGGTTTATGTGATCTTGATAGTAGTGTTTCTATTATGCCTACAAAGATTTATGAAATGCTTGATTTACCACCATAGGAAGATTGTTATTTAAATGTCCAACTCGATGATAATGCTAAAAAGAAACTCATGGGGAGTATTAATGATGTTCTTATTATGGTTAACAATACCTATGTCCCATTCATTTCTATGTTTTGGATGTTGAATGCAATGCTTCTTTTCCTATTATTTTGGGAAGATCTTTTCTTAGAACTGTTGGTGCCATTATTGATATGAAAGAAGGCACCATTAAATATCAATTCCCACTCAAGAAAGGTATAGAAAACTTCCCTAAGAAGAGAGAGAAGATTCATTTTGCCTCTCCTATTAAAACAAAATTTGGTCTTAATGCTTCTTCATTTGATAATACTTGAATCTTGCTTCTTATGCCTAGCTCAAAGGCGTTAAAGAAAAGCACTTATTGGGAGATAACCCAAATTTTTAGTCAATAAATTTTTCTTTTGTTGAGTGTTGGAAGTTATTGCCTCTGTAATAACCTCTCCTTATCCTTTTTGTGTGGTTTTTGTGCCAATAGTAACCTCTAATGAGAGAGAAGTAAGACTTGGGAAAGTTGCTGTCCCGAAACAGCTTTTTGTGATTCGCTGTAAAAATTCGTGAAAAATCTCTGTATGTCGGATTGAGCTGTAATTTTTTTGCTTCTGCTCTTGGTTGTTATCTAACTTTCGTTAGTTAAACACTTTTAGATTTTAGTAACAGAAGGTCTTCGAAAAAATAGGTTTTTACCTGCTGGTCTGTTTTGACAGATTTCTGCCATTATTTGCATTTGCCTCTTAATCTCTTTCTCTTTAAGTTTTTGCCAAATTCTTGAACTTTTAAAAGGAATTTCTATGGTAGCTTGTATTTTAATGGAAGTTTTACTTGTGTTGAAACTGAACCTAAAGACTTTTTATCTTAAATACACTAATGTTGCTAATGAAGATTGTGTGGAGTTTTGTATGAAGGAAATTTTAAAGTGTAGGGAAGAACAATGTGATAAGATGAAGTATGGACAAAAGCTCAAGCTTGGGGATGCCACCCGTGTCACCCCAAGAAATACTCAATAAGTACAAGCGTCAAAGCTTCGAGATGCCCAAGGCATCCCCTTCTCCATCAATAAAAATCTCAGGCTTCTTCCAAACACTTCATTTTTATTGTTTCATGCACAATTGTGGTGTTCTTGGAGCATCTTCATTTTTGTTTTTAGTTTTATTTTCCTTAGTTTGCTTGAATAAATTGGTTGGACCCCCGCATTCATACATAGTTTCAAATAAGTTGATTTGGATTGGAAAAGAGTAGGAAAGTTCATGCTTATAAGTGGTACAAAAAGGAGCTTGTTTTGACTGTGGCCTAGGCTTTGTCATGTCATGTTTGATATTGCTTTGACTCTATGCTTAGTGATTATTGTTGTAGCATGACTTGTTACAAAAAATTGAGATTGCTTAATGTGCCTTGAAAGAATCATGTGTTGTTTTAGCATATAAAAGCATAATATTGTGGTATTCTCCTTTGATGCTTTATTTGGGTTGACTTGGCGCATGCTCACACCATGTTAAGACTATACCAAGTCACCATAGCCTCTATGATCATTTAGTTTTCAACTTGTAATATCACTTTTTGCTTTAATTAATAATGTTTTGTTGCTTTGCATGATTATGGCCATTATTGCTCTCTTAGTTGGTTTCTCCCAGTTTTTTGCTAGCCTCCACATGTACCAAGTATGAGTTCCAGTCATGCATCCAACTCCAAATAAAACCAAGTTATTCCAAAGAGTCCACCATACCTACCTATTAGCATTATTGCTATTCCAAGTATATTCATGTTTTTGTCTACCTTCCAAATTACTTGTTATGTGAAAATTAGTGATTAAGGCTCTCATAAACTTGATGGCACACTTTACTTTCTTGTAGTTAATAAACTTGAACCATTGTGCCCATCTATGTTGCGTATATGCTTGTGCTTTGTAAGTTGTGAATTAGCAGAACCATGTTATCATGGGGAAAGCTTTCAACATTGCACTTTATTTAGTTGATATCATGTTCTTTTGCTGATGGATCCCGGTGGTGTGAAATGAAAGGGGAGCTTGTAAGGCTCATGGAGTTTGTATATGTGTTAGAGAACCGCCTGGGCGGCTAGTCTAAGCCATTCCTAATCATGGTGGAAACTTGTAGCATAACCATAGTGAGCAATCTGGGAAGCATTCTAAAAAAAGAAAATAAAAAGGAAAACCCTATGTAAATAGCATACAAAAAGATCGCTGAGATGCTCATTGTCTGCTTTCCTTGTCATTTTGATATGGGAAAGCTTTCGTATCATCGGGCAAGGGGTACCCCGTTGGCGGTTCTCTATGATACACATGTACTTACAATGACAAGAATTTACCTTTGACTAAATTTGAGTAGCATGAGGTTCGGTACTCGTAAGTAAGGGGCATGAGATTTTCAGCTTATAACTTGTCAAGCATATCCTCATATTTGCTCACTTTAACCTTAATCACCTAAATATTCTTATGATAGGGGAAATGAGAGTTGAAAGCTAATAAGTATAATAATTTTTGGAAGCTCTTTATGAAATTTGAATCCCTGTTTCCTTCTATGAAGGGCCTTTCATTTAATTTTATGTTGAGTCTCCATCTTCTATCTTTATGCACCTATTGAGAGAGCATAGTGGTCAATCTTAGTTTAATGTGCTTTGTCCCAAAACTTGTTGATTGATTCATAACTTTGATATTGCTTGTTCTTAAACTATTTGTATCTAGTCACCCTTATGAACTTTGAAGGTGTCCTATGCATTTATGTTTTGCTACGCCATGAGGGACAAGTTGAATACCATTCTCATTATGTTTTCTATATGTGAAATAAACAAACGACTTTCAAAGCATTGTTATTCATAAATCTTTTGTTTGTATCTTTTCATGTTACAACATAGTTGTTATGTCTTATTGTTAGAACTATATCTTTCATGCTATGTTAGAGTACTATGATCCCATCTATCAATGTTTTACAAATACCTTGATCAAGATAGTGATGGTGCATGTCACCTCAAAAACTATTCTTTTTTATCACTTACCTACTCGAGGATGAGCAGGAGTTAAGCTTGGGGATGTTGATACATTGTAAACGTATCTATAATTTTTGATGTTCCATGCTTGTTTAGTATCTACTTTCTTATGTTTTGTTCATACTTTGAGGTATTTTAACACATTTTTTGGAACTAACCTATTAAAAAGATGCCACAGTGCCAGTTGCCTGTTTTCTGCTGTTTTTGGTTTCAGAAAAGCTAGTAAGGAAATATTCTCGGAATTGGAACGGACAAAAGCCAGTCAAAATTTTACCCGAAGCAACACGAAGTCCGGAGGGAAGCCGAAGGGGGGCCACGAGGCAGCCACACCCTAGGGTGGCGCGGCCAGCCCTAGGCGTGCCACCACGTGGTGTGGGCCCCTCAAGCCTCCACCGACCTTGCCCCTTCAGCTATAAAAGCCTCCCGGGACGAAAACCCTAAGTACCCGATCAAAATTCCACGAAAGAGTCTGTAGCACCGTCATCTCCATCCCTAGATCGGGAGGGATCTGAAGCTCTTCCCGGCACCCTGCCAGAGGGGAGAGATCACCTTGGAGGCCTTCTTCATCACCATTCCTGCCTCCGGTGTGATGCGTCAGTAGTTCATCCTAGACTATGGGTCCATGTAGTATCTAGATGGTTGGTTCTCCTCCTTTGTGCTATCATGTTAAGATCTTGTGAGCTCCGTTCATGATCAAGATCATCTATTTGTAATCTTGCATGTTGTGTTTGCAGGGATCCGATGGATATTGAGATGCTATTTCAGATTGATTATTGATTCTATCATGTCTATGTTATTTGTGATCTTGCATGCTTTACGTTGTTAGTAGCTATCTTGGCCAAGTAGATTCTAGCAACTCCAAGAGGGGGTATTTATGCTCGATAGTGGGTTCATGCCTCTAGTAATCTGGGGAAGTGACATGAATCTCTAAGGTACTAGATATGTTGTTGCTACTAGGGAGAAAACAGCAATCCTTTGTCCATGGGACAATCATATTGTTTACTTTACACACTTTGCTTAATGGAATTATCTGTTGCTTGCAACTTAATACTGGAGGGGGTTCGGATGATAACTTGAATGTGGATTATTAGTCATAGATGCAGTTGGATTACGGTCTATGTATAATGTTGTAATGCCCAATCAAATCTCATAGGAGTCAAGATTATTAGTATATGCATGGTATGCTTTCTCGAGTCTGTCAATTGCCCTGCTGTAATTTGTTCACCCAACATGTTATTTATCTTAAGGAGAATCACCGCTAGTGAACTATGGACCCCGGTCAATTCTTTTACCATTGATAAACCATCTACTATTTACTATTTACTGTTTACTTTCTACAAACAATTACTATCTTCCACACAATACGTTTAATCCTTTGTTTCAGCAAAACCGGTGAGATTGACAACCTCATTGTAAGTTGGGGCAAAGTTTTGTGGTTGTGTTGTGCAGGATTCCAAGTTGGAAACAATACCTTGAAGTTGTTTCCTTGCTCCTACTGGTTCGATAACCTTGGACTGAGGGAAAACTTGCTAATGTGCTCATCATACCTTTCTCTTGGTGTTCCCAACGAGCTCGATATATTTTGAGCCATCAGACACTAGCATCGCCGACCCATGGTAGGAAGTAACTAGGGTTTTCTCCCCTTCCATTGTTCTTCCCCATTCCCATCGTTGGATACTAGATCGTATGTTATTAGGGTTCGGTTGTTCATATTTTTATAGTAGCTAATCCTCTTGTGTTAGATCTCGTATTTCGATTAATCCCCGATTTGTATTTTAATCATATTTTATTTGTCCTCCGAGTTGCAGTTAAGGGATTCCCTAGTTAGTACTAGCGTCGATCTGTAGTTGGGACCAGTATTCAATTTGGTTTGAGATTTGGGGAATAATCAATCCCGATAATCAAGATATCTCAATCATGTCCTTATTTCACTCTACTTTTTTTCCAACAGGAGGGTAGCAGCGATGTCTACAGCGACGACAAGTACAAGGACACCTAGACTTGTTAGGTGCCGAGGAGGCTGAAGTCTGGCTAGTATGACAACTTCTTCGCCGGCGACGTCTATAGGTGCCCCTTCAGCACCACCAGGACACTCTATGCCACCGACTTCAACTCCCTCGTGAAGCATGCTGAGGACATGAGGACCTGCGATGAGTTTGTGAACGTCCACGGCTTCAGAGCCAAGCACCAGGTGCTCTGTTTTCACCTCCGCAACCGCTAGAAGGTGGCCATCAAGGAGGGTCGCATTCCCCAGATCAAGCCCAAGGTGCCCAAGGTCAAAGGACCGTGCATGAAGAAGTGGAGGAGGTGCCAGATGGAGGAGGCGTAGGCCCTCCTTGCGGAGGCCATGAGGGGCCACTGATCTTGTGCTGCTGCTGTAAAGCGGCTTCTTTTGTATTGTCTATGTTAAACTTGTCTGCTGATGCTGCTGAGCAGCCTAATTGTCGAACCTCGTTAAGTAATATACTATATATCCTATATTAGCTACTTTATCTACATCTATTATATATCCTATATTAGCTGCTTTATCCACATCTGCTATGTTTATTGAATGTATTTATGGTGATGGTTAGATTTTCTGCTCTAGATTTTCTAGCAGATTGGAAAAAACGAGGGCCAAAAGGAACAATGAATAAAGAGAGAAGCTGCGCTAGATTTGCTACCTTTTTGGACAAAAAACACAACTGTTAGCGAGAGAGAGGGGAAAAGACGCTCTTAAAAAGGCCAATTATAAAAATAGCAAAAAATAAAACTTCCAATTTTGGGAAGAGGGTGCACGTAACCACCAAGTGAGCCCACATGGTCCCACACCATGTCCCCCATAACGCGTTCCCAACAAACCGCCCCCACGCAGTCTCACAGGCCATGGCCCCACACGTCAGCATAAGACGTTCCTAACCAAACGGCCCCACATGGTCCCACATTGCACGACCCCACATGTCAGCCAACAGCCAACCTGGCGGCAGCTACCATTCGATCTCCTTGATGAGTTTCCGAGAAGGAGATGGGCAAAAGTAAGAAAAAGTTAAGCGGGTGGGAAAAACTAAGTACGACTAATGAACCAGGGGCACAAAAATTGAAAGCCCTAGAAAAAATTATGGCATAATAAATTTAGTTTAATTTTTTATATCTATAGTAATTACCTACATTATTTAATTGTAGTGCGTAATTGGGTACTTGTATGTTATAGTATCCTAACTTTCCTTCTTTCTTTTCCCCGACTTGCCTCTTGAATGTTAGAGGAGCTGGTTCCCATCTTGGCATGGAAAAAGGTGTTTACAACCGACTTTCACAAACAAAATTTAGTTATCATTTTTGTAAGTGATAGATAATATTTATTTTTTAAGCTAGTACACGGAGAATATAAGGCCCATAATGCTAATACCCCATTATTTGCACATAGCGGACCATGTTTTTTATGTGCTATATTTAAGCTACGTGAATTTCCAATATGTCTAGCTAATTACTCCTACTGAAACTATTTTATGTCAATCTACCAAAATTATATATTTCAAATTTGAACGATGAGTTTGTGATAGGTTCCAAAAATTGTTTAAGGTACCAAGAACTATTTTATGTCGATCTACCAAAATTATATATGTCAAATTTTATGTTGATCTTACCACTATATAGTGTAAGAATAACTTTGAATATTTACCGTTAGACCAAGACTCGTGAATCTCAACATTTCTATCTGTTGGATCTTATTTTCCATTTTAGCATCTAGACGATTCTATTGATAGTCTTCAGCACAAAGAATGTTATGCACAAACCTCAAAACACACTTCTCCATTATTCTAGAATCTTCTACCTTATTTCTCTAGACCATGTTATCAAAAATTTCATGTATTAGATAGCTAATAATCATTAACTTCTACATGATACAAAGTACAAGAACCAATATACATGAGGATGACTAGCGAGAGCACACTCTCTAGGAAGCACGCATTTCCGGCTGCTCGGCAACGTGCGTATTTTCGGCCGCACGGCAGCCCGACACGTGACGTGTGGAAGTGCACCCACGTGTATTTCCGGCTGCTTGGTAGCGCTTGTATTTCAGGACGCACGGCAGCCCGACATGTGGCTAGATGCTCATGCAGTGCACACGACCAAAGGCAGTTCAACACAGTGCAATAAGGGAGTGCTCCAGTGGTGCAACTCGTGTACTATCGATCGAAAGCAGTGCAACGTAGTACAACAAGGCAGTGCATGGACCGTGCACTACAAGAACACTAGGCAGTGCACTACGACCTTAGGCAGTGCAATGCAGTACAACAAGGCAGTGCATGGACGGTGCACTGCCTAGACAGTGCATAGTGCACTACCTGGACACCGTGCAGTGCACTGCGACTGAAGGCAGTGCAAGGCAGTACACTTCTAGGACACCACGCAGTGCACTGCGAACTAAGGCAGTGCAACACAGAAGAACAAGGCAGTGCATGGACGGTGCACTACCTGGACAGTGCATAGTGCACTGCCTGGACACCACGCAGTGCACTACGATCGAAGGCAGTGCAACACAGAACAACAAGGTAGTGTGTCAGCGGTGCACTGCCAGAACATCACGCAGTGCACTGTGACCTTAGGAACTGCAGTATAACAAGGCAGTGCGTGGACAGTGTACTACCAGGACATCGCGCAGTGCACTACGACCTTAGGCAGTGCAACACAGTACAACAAGGCAGTGCACTGCCAGGACACCGTGTCATGCATTACAACCAAAGGCACCGTGCATTGGACCAAAAAGGCAGTGAAACCTACACATCAAAGGTAGTACGAGAAAAAAGTTCATCGAAACATATCAACAATGGATCTCATTTTGAAGATCTAGATGTGACTAGCAAGGATGTGAAAATGGATATTGATTTGGACTCACTATTTGACAGATATCACAGCTTTCGTGTTCCAATCTATAAAAAGAAAAGGAAAAAGGGCCCGCGACCCTCTCCGCATCCACCACGTGTCGCACGGGAGAAGGTCGGTACAGCCTAGGGCACTCCACGCCCTCCAC
Organism: Avena sativa; assembly: GCA_916181665.1. Taxonomy (NCBI): domain Eukaryota; kingdom Viridiplantae; phylum Streptophyta; class Magnoliopsida; order Poales; family Poaceae; genus Avena; species Avena sativa. Next base: position 421,703,207 of record OV702291.1, on the reverse strand, counting down.
ATGCAGGCAGCAGCAGCGACGCGGCGCAACCTCCCAGGAGCATGCCCTTTTTCTAGCCTTTTCGAATACTTTGTCTATTATCTGAGTTACGTGCAACTTACTAGTTGAAAGGCTCATATGGGCACCTAGTGGGGGTGAATAGGTGCTACTTCAATTTTACTCTCTTTTTCAAGTTAGGGTTTAACACAAAGGTAAATTCTCTAGATATGAAACTACGGTGAATTTACCTATATGGCTCACTAGCACACTAACTAAGCAAGAAACTAGATAAAGTAAGGTGCGGTAAAGGATAGAAGTAACCGGAGTGAAGCACACGGGGACACAAGGATTATTTCTCATAGCTCCTTCCTTTTAAGGGGAAGTACGTCTGCGTTTGGAGAGGGGGTGGTATCAAATCACCAATGCCACGAGAGGCCTCCCTTGTTCTCCGGTGAACCTCACCCCAAGGGGATCGATTCACACTTCCACTATATCGGCAACCTTCAAGGTGGTAGCCGACACCCTTACAACAAGTTTGAGGCACACACCCACAACTTAATTGGGGGCTCCCGAATCCAAGCAAGTTATCACAACAATCAAAGACAAGCTTGTAAGAGTCAAATCAACCAAAACAAGGCCTTGGGTTTCCAATGAAACCCTAGAGCAAGGGGCCCTCAAGTAAATGAGGGGGAAATGAAGATCTCTCTTGGTGAAGATTTAGATCGAGGCCTTCTCCTCCAATTCACTAAAGATCTGTGACTTTGGATGGTTGGATGAAGAGATCTTGGAGTTTTGGTGGCTCTAATGGTGTGGTCTTTCTTTTCTGGAACGAGCAGCTGGAGGTAGGGGATGAGGTCCCCTATTTATAGAGCTCACACTGTGAACTGTTTTCTGACCGTTGGTGACGTTCCACACCGGAGACTCTGGTCTGGCAGCACGGAGGCTCCGGTCTACACCGAAGACTCCGGCCTATCTCCGGTCCATCTCCGGACCACTATACAGAATGTCCCAGGCCACATCTAGATGCTCACTCCGGAGACTCTGGGAAGGGAACACCGGAGACTCTGTGTTCACACACCGGAAACTCCGGCCTGAGACAACACACTATAGTTTCTGGCCAACCTCCGGTCTGTCTCTGGACCCCCTCACAGAATGGTCTTTGGGCTGCTTCGTGAGTCCACTCCGAGGACTTTGGTGGAAACTCTGGACCACACCGGAGATTCCGGTGTTCGCACCTGAGACTCTGGTCTGGAATCTTCAGGAAGGTTCAGTTTTGGCCAGGGAATTTCCCACACTATTATGGCCTTTTCTCTTTTTAGTAGATTGACCTGTAGATATTGACACACAGTAAAATGAACCTAATGTTGTTAACGAACACCAAAATAGAATAGGACAGTAAATTTCCTTTCAATCTCCCCCTTTTTGGTGTTCGATGACAACAAGAGGTTTTCCATGGAATTTAATAAGACATATCTATGCTCCCCCCTGACAATGTGCAGCAAGATAATCAAGTAATACATGCAAGCCAGGTAATGGATAACTTTACAATAAGGAAACAGGCATAGACATGTCCACACACACATAGTTCACATAACAAAATAAGTCTGACAAGAACCAAATGAAAAATGAAAGAAAATGTTCAAATAAAGAGATGACCATACACCCCAACCCATCCAAATCTCGATGCTCCTAATGGACACCTTATACCCCTTTGGCATCGGAATGCTGAAAAGGGAAAAGTCCAAGCTATCGTCCCAAAGGGGATCAGTCGGTCTCAAAGATTTCTTTCTTCTTTCTCTTATTTTGTTTGATTTTATTTTTTGTAGATATTTTGGTACAACGAGTATGATGCTTCCGACAAATCAGAAATCAGTTAATTGCTCCTGGGCAAAAACAAGGTTGACCTACATCAGACTCAAGTCCCTAGGCTCGAATCCGGAATTTGTAACTGGTGTAATTCAGTTCGTGCTGCTGAGGTCTTACCGAATACTGAATTCCAGTTTTCTATTTTTATCAGGTACCCAATGCGTCCGTCGAGATTTTTCATCGTATCGTGGATACAGATTTTTACTGGCAGAGCGCATTCTTGTGTGATTACCAGGCCACACAGGATGAATCCCGGGGTCTTACCTTCATGTTTCTGAACACGGCATTCGGATTTTTTCCTGCGTCTGAGCGTGATCCGAGATTTTTGGCTTGACTGGCCTGCTGGGCCACCAATCTTTCTAATTAGATCATATTTTATTAGTTTACACTGTCTCCCGATGGGAGTAACACCTTTTTGAGGATACACTAGTGTAAAACTCAAAAAGGTTTTTTTTTGCAATTTATCAATGTACTTCATACACAACGGAATTTCTATCGGGTGCACGCTAGCGCTCTCGATGGGAGTAGCCCCCGAGGGTATGTTCGGATGCCTGTATCTGGACATAGGCTCATAGTTGTTGTTAGCTCGATGGAAAGTATTGATCGTTTTGAACATAATTAAAATATTAAGGTACAAATAACTTATCTCTTTATATAAGGCGGAAATCACCGGTACATTATTCATTTAGCGGATGGCTATTTTAGCCTTTTCTTCTTGACATCTTGGCTGATAAGCCGAACTGTGACTCTTATCACATTGCAAATAATCTTATGCGTAAAAGCATCGTAGTTTTGCTATGTTCGATGGATTTGAGTAATTTACTCCTGTCTTCTTGTCTCGTAGTCGATATGCTCCTCCAGGAATAACTTCTGTGATGAGTATGCTCCTTACCATGACGATTCTAGCTTTTTGTAGCTATCTTGCTTGAGGCGAAGAACTAGGTCCCCTATTGCGAAGGACCTAGGCCACAATCTTCTACTATGGTAATTGCGCAGGTTTTGCTGGTACATAGTTGCTCTTTGGAGGGATTCGTCTCGAGCTTCATCAAGCACATCTACATCATCTTCAAGTGCTTCCCGTGATTCTTCTTCATTATATGCAGCTACTCTTGGCGATTCGGGTGATACCTCAACTGGAAGCACGGCTCCCGCATCGTGGACCAAAAAGGATGGTGTCTCCTGAGTCAAATTATTTGGAGTTGTACGTAAACTCCATAACACGGATGGCAATTCATCCACCCATGCTCCTTTTGCTCTTTCCAGTGGTGCCAGTAGTCTCTTTTTGAGTCCAGCGGTAACTAGTCCATTGGCTTTTTCGACCTTTCCATTTGTTGGTGGGTGAGCCACCGAAGCGTAGCTTATTTTGATTCCCATCTCCTAGAAGTACTCCTTGAACTCGTTGGAAGTGAAGTTGGTTCCATTATCCGTGATGATGTTGTTCGGTACGCCAAACCGAAATACTATGGATTTGATAAAATCCATAGCCGAAGTTCCATCTTGGGTGGTGACAGGCATTGCTTCAATCCACTTAGTAAATTTTTCGCCTGCTACTAGCAGAAAGATGTGTCCTCCTGGCGATGATTTGTGAAGTTTTCCCACCATGTTGAGTCCCCACTGAGCGAAAGGCCAAGACAAGGGTATGGGATTCAGCTCACCAGTGGGTCCTCCAGGCTTTGTTGTGAATCATTGACATGCTTCACATGTTTTGACAATGTCTTTTGCATCTAGCACTGCAGTGAGCCAATAAAATCCTGCCCTGAATGCTTTTTGTCAACACCCGAATTTTTAATCCCAGATGCCTGTTATGTCATTCATCGCAATCACAGGATTACCATTTTTGCGAGACACAACAGAATGGATATCACAGTACATGATCCATTACAAACCATACATAAGGTCTTACACAAATAAGGATCTCATGATCCAGTCTTAATACAACAAGCAGCGGAATAAATAATAAGCATAGCGGTGGGGTCCATCTTCAGGGGCACAGGCAATGCTGACAAAGGCAGATAGTCCTAGTTATCATAGCCGTCCTGCTGGCCATCATCTTGGTAGTCTCCTTCATAGTCTGGCCATGAGAATAGCTAGGGACAAAAGCCATGAGTACTCTTTAAGTACTCGCAAACTACCACTAACAAGTAGTATAATTCTAATGTAAAGTACTAACTCTAAGTTTAACTATAAGGTTAAGTTTGAAACCTAAGCTGAGTTCAAAAGCAAAGAAAGATAAAATAAAGTTCTAGAATCACTTAAGTTGGGAAGCTAGTGTCATAAACACAACCCTGTTGTGGTCAAGTAAAGATTCAACATTCATTTCATAAGTTATTTTGAAAACATCTGACAACGAAACAGTATGGCCATTCCAACTGTCGATAACCGCGGACACGGCTATTCAAATAGTTTGACACTCTGTAGAGGTGGTACACTTTCACCACAAGATTCGATACATCTGTCAGGGATAGCCCTGAATCATCATACTTAGTATGTAGATAATCAAGCATAACCTTTCCTTTACACACCCTAGTATAAGCACCTCTCCTATGAGCATGGCCTCGCAACCATGACCATCTGTCATCTTGGGCACTGCATAGGTGGACAACATTGAGAGGTAGCCTCAGCTCAAACCTCTCCCGCGAGGGAACTAATACTAATGCATATAAATTTCCGGCTAAGCCTTACCCAATTCAGGTATTGTGGTTGTACGGTAAATTTGGAATGGTATCGCATCCGAATCAAACCATCAGTTTTGTAAAAGGGTTAAGGCTCATGCCTCAATATTTTCACCATCATAAACCATTTGTGTTTCTCAACACATGTCAAAATATCTCAATAGAATGACTCATCATTCCAAGGTTTTCTCAATTCATTTTCACCAAGTGTTCCCATCTAAAATGACTCAAGTTTTTATTTAACTCTAAACTACTAGGTTAAGAGTGTTCACTAAGGTGGAAAGATGGGATCAATCTCATGCCATAGAATGACATCTAAAGTTATCTAAATAGGTCAAGTTTTATACTCTTTATGCTACCTTCAAAACAAGTAAAAGACATTGGTAAAGTAAAGGAAGTAAAGCTTGGAAAATAATACTTGGGATAAGTAATAGTCAAAGTGGTATAACCAAAGCATGCCTAATGCATCTTGCTTATTTTCTCTAACTTAATTCTAGCTTGCTAAGCATTATACTTGCAAGTGTTAGCTTGCCTTGGTTGGTGAAGTGGTTGAAGTTTTCTTCCTCCTCTTGATAGAACTCCTCCTCGAAAGATTGGTCGGTACTATCGTCTATAAATACATACGGAGTACACAATCACCAAACAATACTTAACTAGTCTAATTAGCACTCTAAGGCACACATTTGATGATCTATTGTCATCACAAGCATCACAAGTTTTATTAACTAGTTTTATTCTTTTTATTTAAGAAAAGTAATTTCTACTCATTGAAAATTAACTAAGATTTAATATTCACCACTTAAAATATGGGATCATGTGGACACATGTCATTACCACATATTCTAACATATGGGAATGTGATTTAAGGGTTGGTTCATAATTACTTTGGTTTAAGTTCATTATTTAATGATTTAAAGTGACTAGAAATGCCTATATAGCATTATTTTGGTACTAGTCCAAAGTCACGGCATGTAAACATTAATGTTATTACATATTCAGATAGGTATGGTTAAATGTGAGTTTTTTAGAGTTGGAATCAACTCAAAAGCTATCATGGTTGATTTTCTAAAAATGTTTGAATGTGCAAAGGCTTCTGTCTTATTATTTTTACTAGGAGAGATCTCTAACTCTAAATGGATTAAATCTAACGGGCTTGGGTAGATATTTTCAGTAGCTTTCTAACAAAATTGGAATCACTCCATTTGGATTTGTAGATCTCTCTAAATTGATTTTCAAACTAGGGGTCAGAACTAGGTTCAAACCAAAATAGAAAAATCCTAATTTGAATTAAATGGGTCGTGCGGGAAAGCTAACGGGCCGGCCCAGTGGCACTCCGCGGCACGGGGCACAACTGACAGGGGGGTCCACCAGTCAGCGGCTCTTTACACGCGAAGCGGTACGGGGCGATGTGGGCCGTTAGATTAGAACTAGGATCTACGGCTGGGGCTCGTCGTCGACGACGGACAGGTCGCCGACGAGGACAAACCCTAGCGGCTCGGTGGGGGTGCTCAGGGGGCGTACCAGGGCTCCAGCGACGATGGCGAGGCGGGCAAACGAACTGGTGGAGGACAGCGAGGTCAGGGGTGGTTGCGGCAGCTCATGGGGTGGTCGCAATCAGCGGGGCCCTTCTCCTCCAGAGGCGGCCAGCTCCGATGGAATTCCAGCGACTACAAGCTCGAGCGGCTCCGGGGAGAAGTGGGGAGTGATCAGTGGCGAGAGGGGAGGTGAGTGGTGTGCAGAATAAGGCTGGGGGTGGCCTCCTTATATAGGCTCGACAACGGCACAGCACAGCGTGGCCAGGCGATGGTGGCGACATGGCTACGGGTGGCTAGCGGCATGGCTGCAAGCGGCGATCGATGCGCGGTCTCATGGCGGTGCTCTACGGGTTAATGGCGCTGCTAGGGGTGGTGGCAAACGGTCGGGCGGTGCTCACGCTCTGAGCGGCAGAGGCGGTGTTCGACACGGCGTGCGGTGGCGGTGGGTCAAACGGCGGCGAACGGGCATGTTCGGGCGGTTCCTGGGTTCGTGGCTGAGCGATGAGCGTGGGCTGTGGTCGATGCGAGGCGTGTGCACGCTTGTTGGGCGTGGTGCTCTGGCGCGTGCTCGGCATGGTGTAGACGCTCTGGGCGCGGCGCTCTGCGGGTGGTCCACGGCTTGGCTCTACTCGGGGAGGGGACAAAGGGTAGCGGTGCGGTCTGGTCTAGCTCCTAGACATGGCGAGAGAGAGGGGCGCGGTCTATGCTGTGTTGGTAAGGTTGGCCGGCGAGCATGGTGCTCGGGGTGGCGTCGCACTGCTGCTAGGGGATAGGGGATGGGGTGTTTATTGCTTGGTTAGATCAAGTGGAGACAGAGGGAGTGTTTTGAGGTGAATTGGGTGGCAAAACCCTGTAGAAAACAGTGATCTAATACTAGGTGTAATTCCTTCCTGCCAAGTGTTTATGAAAATGGCCGAAAGAAATTTAGTTTTGAATTTTGAAAAGATTTTTGGTGGGTGTGTTATTCATAAGCTTGATCATCTGTAGTTGCTTGGGTTTTGAAAATAAAGCTCATTTGAGGGGTTTTTGAATAAGTGGGATCTTCCCATATGAACTAGATTCAATTTTCAAATGCCATTTAAAATTAGTGTTTGAAAGTTTTTGGCAGATCACAAAGTGGGCCTTGGTACATCATTACATGTACTAGCAAGGGGTGCAAAGATCCACATTTATTTCTGTTAAGAATTGAGTCCTAGGAATAACCCAAGTGGGTATGTTGATTAAAATGGCACAAATTACCATTCTCTTCTTTTATTCATTTTGATTTGTTTTTCTTTGGGATTTGTTTGGGAATGATCTAGATGATGTTTATTTCAACTAAGAATCATTGTACAAGCAATGGATCACTTAATCATGGCAATTCAAATCAACTCCTAATTTAAATGCACACACATATGAATGCTTTACTAATTTTAATTGGAAAAGTTTTTGTTAACCCTAATTTTGATGATTTGGATCTTGAATAACCTTGGATTAAAGTTTTGGGATGTTACACTTTTGCAGCAATTGCTCGGCTACTAGCATGGTGACCACAAACTCCATGTATATCTTTTAGTATAATTTTTCCTTCTTCGGGTGTTACGCAACGTTGCAACACACCCGAAATACTTCTTTTGTATAGCTCTCCTTTGATTATCCTGAAAGCCTTCGATCGTCGGGTGATTCGCCGAGCTTCTATCACATCCTCTGGTAGCTCTCCCGTAGTCATATATGCTATATACGGTTGCATCCAGGTTGGTTCAATTAGCATGACCTCTTTGATTTCTTGTTCTTCTTCAATGACTTCTTCTATGTTCTTGGTTTCTGAAGGAGCTCCCGACTCTTTTTGTGGATGCTTCTTTTTCCCTGTTTTTGGTGCTACGACTTCGGAGACTTTTTTCGCTTTGATTGATCGCTCCACTATCTCCTCCCAAAAAACTCTTGGTGGTATTGGTAAACACAATGATCCGATGTTTGCTAGGTTGTCAGCTTCCTCATTGCTTGCTCTTCCTATATGTGATACTTCACACCCATATGCTATACAAGTCATGATAAGCAATCATATTTTCACTCATAGTATCACATTTGTTCATTGCCTGTTGTGCCACGAGATTGGAATCTCCGAAGATTTTTAGGTGAGTTGCACCGCAAGCTTTGGCAATCCGCATGCAGTGCAACAAGGCCTCATATTCCACCTCGTTATTGGATGCGTTTGTAAAGCTCATCCGAAGAATATAGCGCATTTTGTCGCCTTGAGGTGCTATCAATTGATGAGGGGTAACCTCGGCAATGCCCATGGTTAAGGACTTGGGGTTTCACGGAAAATAGAATGTTGGGGATTTCGTCGGATGTCAAGAGAACAATGAAGACAAAGTCGCCTGAATATTGGGAAAAACACTCTATTACAAGTTGTCCTCTAGATTTTGGTGTACCCTCGCTTGGGCTTCTCCCGTCCTATATATAATAGGTCGGGTCTCAAAGCTGTGTGCGGATAGGTCTCATACACGCGTGATTACAATACCAACATAATGTCGGTTCATGGTTTCTTTCCTAATACAGTAAAAGTCTGTGTTGGTTGCTTCCTTGGGCCGTTATCCGAAATATTTATGGGCCTTAGGACTTTTACCCAATGTAGGGTAGAAAATAATGAGCATCCGAGTAATCATACCCATGTCAGTCGGAGTCCTCATCGTCTTCATCATCCGCCTCCTCATCCTCATCATAATCATCATCAGCAGCAAAAATCTGAGGGCCTTTGCCATGAGGGCGAGAAGAGGAGGTGCCCTGTGGTGTAAAACCAGAGGTGACCTTGGAGAAAGTCTGCCAATCAACCAAGCTAGCATTCATTGCATTCCAAGCACCAAAGGAAAGCGTGTGATCTAACTCTGCAGATGGTTCAGCTCCATGATCATCGTTGTATTCTGACTCCCCTTCCCCTTCGTCCTCTCCTTTAATCTTGATGTCCTTGAGGAGCTTCTCAATCCTGCGGTTGCTCTTGTAGGACTCATGCTGTCCCTTGCGGATGTCCATGCTCATGCAGCACGAAGTCTTCTCCCAAAAGGATGCCTTCTTGAATTTCTCCTGTACCACTACACGTGTGAGAGGAGCCATGTGAGCATTGGAAGCATTCTTCCTTCGGCTCCCCTAGGAGGGGTTGGGCCACGCTTAGACTCAGAGTTCTCATCATCCTGACTCTCAAACGGCTAACTAGAAATCATCGTCCCTTTCTTTTGGAGACTCACAAGGGCATGCTCCGTGAGATTGGGAGGAAGAGCAAGTGGTGAACCATGGACTTGAGTATTGATAAGCCTCATTACTAGAGGAGCATATGGAGGAGACTTCTTGTAGAGAATAGCATGGTGCATCTCCTAAAAATGTAATCCATAACATCAATAGCATATCCTTCAGCATTAGAGCCAGCTAGGTACACCTTGTGAGCATGGTGAAGTAAGCTGACGAGCCTACATCTAATCGCATCATCATTGCCAGCACTGGGAGATATGTTGTGGTGGAATATCCTCAATAGAAGGTTGTAGAGAAGCTTGAGGCCCTTGGCCTCACAGAAGACCGCCTTCTTGTCATATAGGGGAGCCAACTTGGTCTTGGTCTCACCAAGGGAAGCATCATGCATACGGTGCCCACCAGGAACAACCACACCCTGAAAGCTCTCGTTGATAACCCTGGCAAAGTCAAAGAAGATAGCAGTGCAGCGGACATTGCCAGTCATCCAAGTCATGGTCCTAGACTGATCAGTCCCAAACACCACAGTGGCATAGAACTGCTGGACAAGAGTAATGTTGTAATTCTCTCGAAGCTCTATGAGCCCATGCAGCCCTAGCTTCTCAGTGATCCACAAAGCATCTACAAAGTAGTTGTTGTAACACGTGTACTCGAGCTACATATACTTCTAAGGGAAAACATGTGACTTGGTGAGCTTGCTATAAATGTCAGTCATGAACACTTTCTGCTCCTTTCTCCAGTAACAAGGATCATCACAGGTCCTTGGCAGTTCATAGAAGTTTGTCTTGTGCAAATCACGGAACTCCTTCTTGGTCATGTGGGCAAGGGATTGCAAATTGTCATATTTGGCCCTCTTGGCCTAATTTTCCTCCTCTATGCGCTCAGTGTTCTTCCTCATGTATTCAGCATCCCTGAGTTGCTGCCTGCGGTTGGAGGGCGAGATCACATACTGACTAGCATCTTCATCAAATCGAGGATCTGCCCTCTTGGACTTGGCCTTGGTGCGACCATGACGAGAACCAGAGCCTCCTGTGAACATAGAGTGAGGGGGATAGCATGGGGTAAGCACATATGTCCCGGAGATAAGCACAAGACCCTCACAACTTTGTCAGATATGTTAGAGGCAATCTACACCGGACTCTCCGGAGTGCGACACTGGAATCTCTGGCCTGGACCGGAGTCTCCGGCCAGAGAAACCAAAATCTCTGGCCTAGGCTAGAGTCTCCGGACTGACCAATCGGAATCTCCAGTCTGGAGATTTCAGGTTACACATGGAGACCACATGTGAGATTGATTCTAGCAGATCGGGCAAGGATATGAGACCAAAGTGATGCAGTGCACGCAGGCATGTTGTTCTAGTGGGCAAAATCAGTACACAACTCAAAATAAACCAAGGGGATGAACCCTAGGTTCATGGTGAGAGAAAAGGTACCAGATCTATCCATTGGAGAGGTTCCACCAGTGGGGAAGGTCCTAGGGGTGGAGAGGATGTAGTTGGCCAGCGGCACGGTGGATCCCGGTGGCAAAATGGCCTCCAGGTGGTGGTTTTGGAGGAGGAGGAGGAGGAGGCAGGTGTGAGATTGGGGGTTGGGGTGGAAGATAGACTCTGGGTGACTCTTTCACCCGGCCCCTTAAGTCATAGGCAGAAACCTCTCCAGACCGGAGACTCCGGTCCGATCAACATATTTACCATTTGGGTTAAGTTCAAGGTGAGTCTTGGTTACCATGGGAGTGGGAGCTCCATTTAATTCTTTCATGTTGAACCTCTTGGGAATGTATTGAGTATATTTGGCTTGATTAAAGAAGGTTTCTCCTCTTTTTGCTTGATCTCAAAACCAAGAAATACGCTCAACTTCCCATCATAGACATCCAGAACCTGTCAGTCATAAGCTTTGAGAATTCATCATTAAAAGCTTTGTTAGCCAAGCTAAAGATACTATCATCAACATATATTTGGTAAACGAAAAGCTCCCCATTAACCTTCTTAGTAAAATGAGTGGGATCAATTTTCCCAACCTCAAATCCATGGTCTAACAACAACTGTCTAAGGTGCTCATATCAAGCACATGGAGCTTGTTTAAGTCTATTGAGCGCCTTATCAAGTTTGTAGACATGGTTTGGGAAGTTGGGATCTTCAAACCCCGAGGGTTGCTTAACATAAAACAACTCATGCAAGGGACCATTTAGAAAAGCACTTTCCACATCCATTTGTTGTAATTTAAAATTATGATGTGTAGCATATGCAAGAAGGATACAGATGGACGCAAGGCGAGCCATGGGAGCATAAGTCTATCCATAATCAATGCCTTTAATTTGAGACAGCCCTTGTGCTACCAATCTTGCCTTGTTCCTCACAAAAATCACATAAGCATCTTGCTTATTCTTGAATATCTACTTGGTCCCAATAACATTGTGACAATCTTTGGGATTTTCTAATAACTTCCAAACTTTATTTCTCTCAAAGTTGTTGATCTCCTTATGCATGGCTTTGATACCTTCGATCCGGATTACGGATGTAGTATAGCTTCTTTTTCTCTAGTAGACCTAGGTTATCGAATCCTCGGGAAGCGAATGCGTAGTAAAGTTATTTTAACGGACCTTCTGGAGTTTTAGAATTCCTTTTGTGTTTTCGCTGGACCAGTAGTTTGCATCTTTTGGTTGTTGTTGATGATGGAGAGAGAGGGCCTAGGGCATTCGGTTTCACATGTAGCTATCCAAAACATCTGTTGGAAATAAAAGGTAGAAATAAAGCTTGCGTGTACTTGTTAGAGCAAGATAAATTATATGTGGGCAGTTCGTCCATAATTGCTATTGCCTCCGCAACCGCTTATAGCAATAACCTACTAGTCTCATCCATAGAAGAAAGAGAACTAATGATATGCATCGTGATGTCACCGTTAATCCCAAGAAAATCCCTCACATACAGCCGTACTACCCCTTCTGTCACTAGGGTTCCCAACCTGCAGATCAGTCATCACTCATACTCCCTATACCTGGATCAACCCTCGGGGTATTGGGTACCTGACAAGTCCTTGGATTGAGGCAAGAGAGGATACAATAATCATCATGTCATACAAACTAATATACGATCCGATCTATGATAATTCACATGCACAATTGCTACATGGCTAGGCTAAAGCCCTTAGCCCAAGGAGAATAAATCACACATAAGATGAGATCCACAATCATAAACATTGTAATGAAAATCATAAGATTGATAGCAATAGTCTTACAATGTCTCCAATCGGAGAAGAGATCTACTATTACAAGTGGTGAAGTATGGCTATGGAGATGGAGAAGGGTTTGGAGATCTGAGGCGGATTTTTGGTGGAGTCTGGCTTCTTCGGGGTGGAACGAGATGTAGCGCGGTCTGATTCCTGTTGCCTGAGGCTTCTTTATATAGGGGTACCTTCATGAAAGTTGTTCTGTTCGACCTAACGGTAGCGGCACCAACTATACGGCCAGAGCTATACGGTTGGAATTTTTGCTCTGGCCATATAGTTGGTCGTTACGGCGTCTGCCTTTGCTGGACGGCTCCTAGTTTCTTTTGGTCGAAGGAAATATCGTATATTTGACTTTAATGTAGTGATTCCCTCCTTTAAACGGCATTATCTACGCAGGAAAAATAAAAGAACAAAGGATTGCATACCCCTTTGAATATTAGCATTAGGGGAAGGGTTTAGAGAGATATTTTATCATAAATATGACTAATATCCAGTTTAAATGTGGACATTAGATGGCTATATTTCGGAGCCATCAACCTCCCCAAGCTTAAACTTGATCGTCCCGAGCAAGAAAACCTAAATCAAAAAGGAACTCAGCATTTAAACTGAAATAACAAGATGGTGATCTTACTCATGATTAGTAGTCTCATGTTTCCTCCACTTTATCAATCTGAAAAACTTCAGCATAGGTAGAGTAGTGGCAAGCATATCATACGGGTTTCATGCATCCTTATAGCGCAGAAAATATTATTGTAAGTATGGATGATCCAAATTATTAAATTATATTCGATGTCAAGTAATCAACTCATAGGCTTGCCTTTGAACAGTAAAGTATAATCATGTAAATTAAGAGTGTGAGAGTTGTCATGAAAAGCATATATACTAGAGTATCTCAATTCTCCCTCATCAATAAATCAAGACTTTGCAAGCACTCCTTTTCTATTCATTGTCCTTCAAGAATTTCAGTTTTTAAGTAATTGAGAGCATGTCAAAAAATTTATATCAGGCTGTGATGGACACTCGTGGCATTACTAAGGTTTTTGTTCCTTTTGCACAATGATTTCTCATAACAGCCAGAGGAGTGATTCCATCTTGATTATAGCTACCCAGGAGTGCCAAGAATCTTACCCACTATAGCATTGCTGCTACAAGTGTTTAATCAACTCATAGCCGAAATCTAGGTGTTTCCTCCATGAAGATCGTTCGTAGGCCAGCGGAGTTGTTGGCAACCCATGAAGTTTGACACACGTAAAGCTATATCATTCTTATGATTAACAAGTCAAACTTTGGCATGCTCACAAAAACCGCTAAACATTAATTCAATCGAACAAATCTTTTCAAAGAGATCTATCAAGTTAATCAATGTTTTCAGTGGTGTCGAGTGTCTCTAAAAATATGCCTTCAAGACCAAGCACTACAACACCCAAGCCTTCAATTGTGAGAATTTCTCTTCTTACAATTGTTTAGCAATTTTTAGGCAAGACTTGGTTAACTATGAGAGCTGGAAAAAAATAAGCCCAATTAAATACCCATGCAAACGACAATCTTACGGCAATACAAAGACTCACTCCACCAATATAATATCTCAACATTCACTACTAACTAGCATAGGTTTCTTCAAACTTCAAAAGTGGGGAGTCATAAGGCATACCTCTCATGTTTGGTTCCACTTATCTCTTCCTTTTTTATTTGTTTCTTGGAAACTCGAAGTCGATCACTCTCCTGCAAATATACGAAGACCTCGAGGTGGAAAGAAAAGAAAGAGGGAAAATAAGGAAAAATAGAGAAATCTTTTTGTGATTTTTAAGAGAGGGAAATAAAGAATAGAAAATTAGCGGCAAAGCTCGGCTAGAAAATTTCGAAAGCAAATAAAAAGAACTAAAGATAAAGTGTTGGGGAAACCAACACGAGTGCTTATAAACTAAAATAAAAACACAACCTCTAAAATAAATAAAAGCAAATGAGCGCCACATAAAGATGCATAAGGATACTTCCCCAAGCTTAGGCTTTTGCAAGCCCTTCAATTTATTGTGGTGGCAGGAAAAAGTCATTACTCCAGTTCGCGAATTGAGTTGAGAGATTACTTGTTGATTCTCGGAGGTTCAAAGAGAGGTTGTGCATCCTCTCCATAGTCCCTCCAAGTCCTTGGAAATCTTGGTATGTGGTGAACCGGGTTTGTGGCTGCTCCTTTTGGTGAGGAACCTCTTGCTCCTCCTCTTTGTCGTCATCCTCTTTAGGAATATCCTCCTCGGGTTGGTACTGCTCAACCTGCACATCATATAGAAAATGTCCTTCCTTGATAGAGAAAAGACCATTAGGCAAAGGAGCGGGGTAGATACGCCCAGCTCTAGCAACATGCATATAATAAACACCACCTCTCCTAGTGAGCATTCCACGGGCCCTCAAGGTGGAGAAACCAACACGCATCTCACCTAGTACGGGTTGCAACTCACCTAGATCGATGTCTAGGGCAGTGGCAAGCACGGTGATGACGCCACCTCTAGTGATTGACCCTTGGCTTTGGGAGGCTTGCTGCTCCAAGTAGCGCACAAGGATGGCGGCCAAGTTGAGTGACAAACTGCAGTTGATGTAAGCAGCCTTTGCGAGGACTAGGATGTCCTCCTCGCTGAGTCTCGTGAACTCATTACGTCCCTGCAAGGTGTTAGCAATAACATAGAACAAATAGCAAATTGCAGGATGTTGAATATTCTTCCCCTTGTTCACTCTACTAGTGAAACTCATTCCATTATAGTATTGATCGGGGGAAGGAATTAAGCCAGTAAAGGATGCGGGTAGAGCATGAACATCATTGTTTGGCAAATTAAAACATGTGCACCATTCATCTAAATGTTAAAGTGTAGTTGTTGTTCATCAGACGGAAAGAAATAGTATCCTCTCCTTGCCACTGTTTAACGGTTCTTTGCAATAAACTTAGGAATTCAATGGTTAAGCAGCGATAAGTAGGTACATCATTGTACACAAAGTTTTGTAGGCTAGCTCTATTGCAAAGTAAATTAAAGTCATCAGAAATACCAAGTTGGTTCAATATAATGGGGCAAGCCCACTTGGTAGCCTTCACTTCGCGGTTCTTGATCTTGTTTAAGCGTTTGCAATGGGCCTCATTCTTGAACCGTATCCCCATGCGTTCCAGAGCGACAGCCTGACAAGCGCTAGTGGTGGCACGAGCACGAGTTTGGCTCCTTGTTTTCATCTTCTAAAACATTGTAGAAAGTCAGAAATAAAACTTTTTGATCCAACAATAGTAATTGTATCATATTCCTCATCTAAACACACTAAAGAATCTCCTCAAGATAATAATCTAGGTAAGAAAATCATGGCAATATGTTTATAGTAGGTCTCACCCTAGATTGATAATGACAATAAATCGAAGATGAATTTGCAAAAAGTAATTGGAGGATCAGAGGAGAAACATACCGTAGATCACTTGTGTGCGAGGAAATCGAACAAAATTGAGCAGAGATGAAGATCCCTTGAGGTTTTAAGAGAGTTTAGAGGTAGAAGAAAGTAAAAGGATTGAAGTTTTGGAGTTGAGGGTACCTTCCCGTGCGATTTTGTGGTCGAACGCAACTATACGGGCGCAGCTATACGGGCGGAACATGCGTTTCGGCCGTATAGTTGGTTATCAAAATATTAGGTCTTCCTCCTGGCGGCGCAGCTATACGGACGCAACTATACAGGCGGAACAAAATGTTCCGGCCGTATAGTTGGTAGTTAAACTGCCTGTCCCCATGAAAGAAAATTTGCAAAGGCATAGATATCTATATGACCAGAACTATACGGCCAGAATTTTTATTCCCGCCGTATAGTTGGTCGTTAAACTCTCAGAACATATGAAAAGAAATTGTAAAGAGGCATTGATATCTATACGGCTAGAACTATACGGCCGGAATTTTTATTTCCACCATATAGTTGGTCGTTAAACTCTTAGTACATATTGCAGAAAAAATTTCGATGGCAAAGATAACCATATGACCGGAACTATATGGCCGGAATTTTTATTTATGTCGTATAGTTGGTCGTTAAACTCTCTATGTGCGTCAAAAAAAATTGTTTCTTCGTAAACTATTTCTTTTCCTGTAACTTAGTGATATACCTTGTTTTTGACAGAAAATTGACAGCAAATATTATCGATCAACAATAGCATGAATAAAGCAGAATTTTAAGTACCACCAAATTTATTCTCCTCAAATGGAGTTTTCTAGCACTCTTTATTAAACAAAAACTTAAACTAGAACTAAAAACTTAACTCAAACCTTTATTTCACATGGGTTGCCTCCAATGGAGCACTCTTTTATGGTCAATAGCTTGACCTTGATGATACTCACTTGGGCCAGATGAGTGGAACACCCACTCCAAAGTAATTTTCCTTCCAAGTGATGGCCTCCTTCTCCTCATGCTTGGCTTTCTTCTTCCTGGGAAAATGAATAACAAAAAGATCCCACAAAGGCAATTGCATCTTCACGTTCCCTTCATGCAGATTAATCAAAGCCTTAATAGTTCTTAAAAAGTGACAGCCTAGAATTATAGGAGCAACTGTATCTTCAGGCATGTCATCAATAACAAAATCAATTAAAGCAGGACAACCTTTGATATAAACTAAAGTGTTCTCCTTAATCCCTACAGCTTGTTCATACGTAGAATCTGCTAGATGCAATTTTAACTCAGTAATTTCAAAGGAGCCAAGATTTAAATTGTTGAAAAGACTCTTTGGAATTGTTGAGACGCTTGCACCTAGATCACAAAGTGCAACTATCTCATTGGTTCCAATTTTTATCTTAATAGTAGGCTCAAATATGTCATCTAGTTTAACAGGTAATTTTTAGCGATTTTCTTGTATTCTTCTTCAAGCTCACGTACCTTAACTGCAACTTGATCAACAAAGTGTTGATATATGGCTTCATCATTACCTTCACTTACCGGAATTTTGACGTTGATCCTTTTTACGAGATCTTTGATGGTGTAGCTTGGTGAAGGGGCATTACTATAATAAAGTTCTTTAGGCTCCTCCCTTTGGATCCTCATCATTTTGAGTTCCTCAGCAGGATTGGGCTCAGCTTTACCTACAAGCTTAGCTAGAATGAGAGTTTGACTCTCGGTTATCTTACCTAGTTGTGCCTCAATGATCCTCGTTCTTTCTTGAAGGGCCTATAAATCATTTCTCAAACTAACAACTTGGTTAGATAGTTTACCAAGCATAGCATCATGGTTCTCCGTGATTTTAACTAGAATATTGTTTTGTTTGTTTTGTGAGTCTATGAAAGACTTCATTGTTTCTTCGAGACTACCATTACTATTTCCCATATTATTATTAGAATTTCCTGCAGGACTAGTATAGTGTTTCTGAAAGTTAGGATTGTAACTCTTCTTCTAAGCAGGATTGTAATCATTACGAGCTACGAAGTCTATTTCTTCAATATTAGTTTCGAGGGTGGATCTTTCTTGAGTTTCCTTACCTTTTGCGACTAGTATGAGCTCATCCAACTTAGCATTGAGATCTTTGTTCTCTTGTGGTGAGACATAGTTCACCTTCTTCGTGTTTGATCTTTCCACATGCCATTGGGCATGGTTGTCTTGCATATTGTCTAGCAGCTGCTTTGTTTCGGTAATATGTTTACCCATGAATGTTCCTCCAGCTTCAGTATAAAGCATAGACTTAGATACAGGATTAAGAGCATTGTAAAATAAATGGAGGATTAACCAATCTTCCATCCCATAACTAGGACATTTTCTTAGGCATTCTTTCATCCTCTCCCATGCAAGTGCTAGTGGCTCACGCTCTTCCTGTCTAAAGCCTGTAATATTAGATCGGAATTGTATAGTCTTTGCAGGTGGGAAAACTTTAGTCATAAATAAATAAGAACATCCCACCCATGATGTGATAGTATTTTTAGGCAAAGATAGCAATCATTCTTTAGCTCTTCCTCTTAGAGAGAAAGGAAATAGACGCAATTTGACCACATCAGGGTCAACGTCTTTTATACGCATCATATCACATATTTCAGTGAAAGTATTTAAGTGCATACCTGCGTCTTCAACAGTAGAGCCTCCAAATTGATTCTGTCGAACCAAACTCAAGTAATGGGGCTTAATTTCATAATCATCAGCAGCAATTCCTGGCTGAGTAATAGGAGTACGCAAATAATCATTATTGGGAGTAGCAAACTCCCTAAGCTCTTTTTCAGCCATACTTCCTATGTTTTTGGGTTTTCTTAGATAAAGAATTGTAACTGTAAAAACAAGAATTTAAAGACTAACAAATTTTTTGGTTTATCAAATAAAGACTGAAAGCAAACTAATAAATTTAAAAACAAGAATAAAAACTAGCAAGATTCCTAATAACCTCACCAAGGTAGTTATTACTTCCCCGGCAACGGTGCTAGAAAAAGGGTTGATACCTTCGATCCGGATTACGGATGTAGTATAGCTTCTTTTTCCCTAGTATACCTAGGTTATCGAATCCTCGGGAAGCGAATGCGTAGTGAAGTTATTTTAACGAACCTTCGGGAGTTTTAGAATTCCTTTTGTGTTTTCACTGGACCAGTAGTTTGCGTCTTTTGGTTGGTGTTGATGATGGAGAGAGAGGGCCTAGGGCGTTCGGTTTCACCTGTAGTTGTGCAAAACATCTGATGGAAATAAAAGGTAGAATAAAGCATGCGTGTACTTGTTAGAGCAAGGTAAATTATATGTGGGCAGTGCATCCATAATTTCTATTGCCTCCGCAACCGCTTATAGCAATAACCTACTAGTCTCATCCATAGAAGAAAGAGAACTAATGATATACATCGTGATGTCACTGTTAATCCCAAGCAAATCCCTCACATACAGCCGTACGACCCCTTCTGTCACTGGGGTTCTCAACCTGCAGATCATTCATCACTCATACTCCCTATACCTGGCTCAACCCTTGGGGTCTTGGGTACCTAACAAGTCCTTGGATTGAGGCAAGAGAGGGTACAATAATCATCATGTCATACAAACTAATAAACGATCACATCTATGATAATTCACATGCACAATTGCTCCATGGCTATGCTGAAGCCCTTAGCCCAAGGAGAATTACTCACACATAGAGATGAGATCAATAATCATAAACATTGTAATGAAAATCATAATATTGATAGAACTAGTATTACAATGTCGCCAATCGGAGAAGAGATCTACTATTACAAGTGGTGAAGTATGGCTATGGAGATGGAGAAGGGTTTGGAGATCTGAGGCGGCTTTTTGGTGGAGTCTGGCTTCTTCGGGGTGGAACGAGATGTAGCGCGCTCTATTTCCCGTTGCCTGAGGCTTCTTTATATAGGGGTCCCTTCACGAAAGTTGTTCTGTTTGACCTAACGGTGGTGGCGCCAACTATACGGCTGGAGCTATACGGCCGGAATTTTTGCTCCGGCTGTATAGTTGGTCGTTACGGCATCTACCTTCGCTAGACGGCTCCTGGTTTCTTCTGGTCAAAGGAAATATCGTATCTTTGACTTTAATGTAGTGATTCCCTCCTTTAAACGACACTATCTGTGCAGGAAAAATACAAGAACAAAGGATTGCATACCCCTTTGAATATTAGCATTAGTGGCAGGGTTTAGAGAGATATTTTATCATAAATATGACTAATATCCAGTTTAAATATGGACGTTAGATGGCTATATTTCAGAGCTATCAGGCTTCCAACCAATCTGAATCTTCAAGAGCTTCCCACACCTTCTTGGGATCCACCATAGATATATGAGCCTGATGCTCACAAAAATGCTTCAATTTAGCCGAGTGGACATTCCACTCCTAAGAACACCAATAACATTCTCAAGGGAGTGGTCTTTTCTTTCAAACATTCTATCCATGCGAGCTTTGCGACGAGCTTCGATCTCCTCATTATTTCTTGTCGAGATCACTTTATTATTTTGGTCCTCGTCTTGACCTTCATTTTGACCTTGATCAACAATTGGTTTAGCTTCATCCATATGAGGTACATGTTGATCTTGGTATTGATTAGGCATGCTTCTAGACAGGCTTCGAGATGTATTTTCATATGACTGAATAAACCTACCTCGAGCAACTGACTACGCGGGGATGGAGAATCCAGTTAGTGGAGAGACTGGACCCTCCAGCCTTGAGCTTCCTTCCTGATCAACATGGTGAGGGTTCCCAGCTTGTGTTTGGCTTGGGTCATCATTGTCCTCAATAATAGGAGCTTATTGAAGTTCTGAAGATGAAGGCTCCACTTGAGTAGAGCATAGTTCTTCTCGATCCGCCACAAGGGGTTCCTCAATGGGGCAGATGAATCCCGCATCCATTCTTTTTATGGCATCTTGAGTTATTTCATCATCTACATCACAAACATCAACATGCCCCGCTTGGGGGCCATCATATTGTTCGAAAACCACACTACAAGATTCTATGACAATTCCGGAGAGTTTATCATAGATTCTATAAGTGTGGGAATCGAGACCATAGCCAACAAAAATACCCTCTAGAGCTTTGGAATCAAATTTGGACAAACGAACACCTTTTATGAGATAGAAACAGTTATAACCAAACACCCGGAAATATGAAATGTTGGCCTTGTTACTGGTAAGTATCTCATATGGAGTCTTGTTCAACTCTTTGCGAAGGTAAGGTTTGATGCATGGAATTCGGTGGAGATTGCCTCCGCCCAAAAATTGTATGGAGATTTAAACTCAGCAAACATAAACCTTGCCATATCCATTAAAGTCCGGTTCTTCCTCTCAGCTACACCATTTTGTTGAGGGGGTGTCTAGTTCTTGAACTTGGTGTCATTGTCACTTCTTATAACAAGCACGAGCACATTCTATTGACGTTGAACCATATTGATAAAGTCGATGAAGTATTGTTGAGTCTCACTCTTCAAGTTGAATAAATAGACCCATGAGTATCTTGAATAGTCATCAACAATCACCAAAAAATATTTCTTCCCACCCAGACTTGCATGAGATGGAGGACCAAAGAGATCCAAATGGATGAGCTCCAAGATCCTTTTTAACTTTATAATGTTGTTTGGCTTGTGGGAAGAATCATCCATATTTCCTTCAATGCAAGCCCTGCAATCACGATCTTTGGAAAAACAAACATTGTCCTTTAGTCCCACAATATGGCCACCCTTGTGAAGGCTTTGCAAAGTTCTCATATTGACATGGGCTAGTTGGTGATGCCATAACCAACCCACATCAGCCTTTCCTAATAAGCACATTGCACTTGTAGTGGTTTTCCCTGAAAAATCCACCACATACAAGTCATTTTTGACATACCCAACAAAAGCGACCTTGAGAGACTTGCTCCATAAGAGTACGACAATATCATTATCAATAAAGACGGCAAAACCCATCTTGCCAAGGGCACGGACATAAAGTAAATTATAGCCAAGGGTCTCAACAAGCATGACATCCATGAGTGTAACATCATGTGTAACCACAACTTTACCAAGACCAAGATTTATCGGCATATGTGATGGTTATATGATCTTGATTTGCCCTTATCTCCGTCATTATTGTCTTGCTTCTGGTCATATGACTTGTGCAACCACTATCAAGCACCCACTTTGACCCCCCGGAAGCATAGTTCTACAAGAGATCAAGCTAGTTTTTAGGTACCCATTTTTCAATAGGTCCTCTCTTGTTAGTGATAAGGGTCTTTGGAACCCAAATAGACCAAGCAATATAACCATCAAATGGACCAACATATTGTGCATAAACATCACCATAAGAAGTACGCATTAAGACATTGAGGGTTAACACTTCCCGCAAAGTCATCATGTGACATAGTTTTGCCACTTTGGGTATTACTACCCATAATGGTCTTGTCTTTTGGTTGAGAAGGCTTGGCCTTCTACTTCTTGTTGTTCTTTTCCTTCTTGGCTTTGGAAACATAGCCAAGACCTCTTTTCTCGTTATTTGGCCTTTGCTTACTTAAAAGGTCATCAAGAGACTTGTTACCTTTGGGAAAGTTTGCCTTTGCAAGCTCCCCCTTCGACCTAGCATTTTCTTCAAGGATGTTTGTACTACTAGGGGAAATGGAAATACTAGGTGAAACAACATTAGTCAATTGAGTTTGAAGTTGTTCACGAGACTTTGTGAGGGTCATGAGATCACTTTCCAAAGCCTTGTGAGCCTTGTTAAGCTTCTCATAATCCTCGGCAAGTTTGTCATGAACAACACCAAACTCAATCTTGTCCTTGCTAGCCTTTATGTATTTAGCAATGGCATGATCACGTTCCTTAATGAGTTTAGCAATAATTCAATCATTTGCGTCATCAAGGCCATCAAGTTTTTCTTCAAGAGACACTCTAGTCTCTTGTTCTTCTTCTAGAGAATTATTTAGAGCATCCATTTCAAGTAGATGCTCTCTCCCAAGTTTACATCTCTCATCAAGGAGCTCTTGTGTGTGAGCAAGTTGGTTCAAAAGATTTACAAAATGATTCTTGTGTTCCCCTTGCAAGTTAGTCATATAAACATCGAAAGCAACTAATTCCTTCTTCACCTCTAGAGTTATATTATCATCATTGATAGTAGGGATGGAGAGAGGAGATGGTGATACCTTCGATGCTCTTGCCATAAGACAAGTGACGTTCTTGTTGGAGGAGTTCTCACTCGAAGAGGGAGAAGGTTGGTGTAGAGTTAGTGGAAATAGCATCCACTCCATTCGTTGTTTCTTCTTCCTCCTCCTCTTCATCATCAGAAGAGAACTCTTCATGTGTTATCAATGCAATGTCACCGGACTTCTTGTTAGTGGCATTGTTCTTGTAGAAGGGCTTCTTGAAAGGGGCCTTCGGATTTTTCTTCAATACGAGGGCACCACCATTGTCTTATCTCTTCTCATAAGGACATCTGACAACAAAATGATAGTCGTCACCATAGTTGAAGCAAGTTCTCAACCTTGAAGCACTTTCTTTTCTACCAACTGGGTTGCTTCTTCGTTGCATCTCCATCTTCGCCTTGGCGGGGTCTTTCCAAAATCTTCTTGCATAGAAGGCCATGTATTCACCATGAGCAACCTTGCCATCTTTGGGGTGGCTCGTAGAGAGTGCATCATCACTTCCTTCTTCTTCATCATACTCCACAACCTTGGCCTTCAAGGCAAGATTGACACCACTACTCATTCCAATGGCACGAGCATGGGCATCTTTGGCATTCTTGGCAGCAACCTTCAAGGCGGCCATCGCTTGCATAACTTCATTGGAGGTCATGAGATGGTAGTTTTTTCTTCCTTGGAGACTCTTCAAGTCAGTGGGCTTGAAGGGCATGAGTGCACTCACATATTTCCTCTTGATCCAAGCATCATCAATGTGAGAGGCACCAACATTCCTGAAGGCGATGGATGTGGATTTGAGTCTTTGATACATGTCTTCATGATCCTCACCATCCTTCATAAAGAAACCTTCAGCTTCATTGCTCAGAGCATCATATATATTTCTTATCATGCTCTCATTTCCATCAAACAAGTCAATGAGAGCATCCCAAGCTTCCTTCGCAGTATTGTAGTGCTCAATGTGGGGAAAGTCGTTTGGCCCCACTCCAAGTTGAATCATGTGCAAGGTTGTGGCATTGAGTTGACTATTGACCACTTCTATTCTTGTCAAGTTGGTTGGATCCTTAATTTTGAGTCCTTCAATAATGTTCCACAAGTCAATGCAAGATTTCATTAAAACTTGCCATTGAGAAAAAGTATGTGTAGCTAACTTGGGTGGGTCACCTCTATTATTTATATGAGGATGAGAGATCAGTGGGTCAGGAGAGTACCATCCGGGGACCGCATCGTGCTCTTCCTTCCCATCACCCTTTTTGGTGGAGGAGTTTGTTTCGATATGTTTGTCCCCCACAACTTCACCCATAGCCTTAGTCTGAGCATTTGCCTTTGGGTTAGGAGGTGTTTCCTCATGAGAGGGAGGTGGTGGGCTGACCTAACCTGAACAAGTTGCTCAACTAGTTGACGCAATTGTTGGATTTCATTTCCCAAGGTAGAGCTCAAGCTTGTTTCCAATTTCTTGGGATCTACCATGGTCACCGAGGTGCTAGCCTCACCCTCTCTATCTTCCTCTGGGTTACCCATAAACTCTTAGGCGGTTAAGCCCGAATAAAGATCCGAGGCTCTACTACCAATTGAAAGGATCATATGGGCACCTAGAGGGGGTGAATAGGTGCTGCTTCAATTTTACTCTCTTTTTCAAGTTAGGGTATGACAAAAAGGTAAATTCTCTAGATATGCAACTAAGGTGAATTTACATATATGACTCACTAGCACACTAACTAAGCAAGATCTAGATAAAGTAAGGTGAGGTAAAGGATAGAAGTAACCGGAGTGAAGCACATGGGGACACGAGGATTATTTCCCGCAGTTCCTTCCTTTTGAGGGGAAGTATGTCTATGTTTGGAGAGGGGGTGGTATCAAACCACCAACGCCATGAGGAGCCTCCCTTTTTCTCCGGTGAACCTCACCCTAAGGGGATTGATTCACGCTTCCAATATATCGGCAACCTTCAAGGTGGTAGCCGGCACCCTTACAACAAGTTCGAGGCACAAACCCACAACTTAATTGGGGGCTCCCGAATCCAAGCAAGCTGTCACAAAAATCAAAGACGAGCTTTTAAGAGTCAAATCAACCAAAACAAGGCTTAGGGTTTCCAATGAAACCCTAGATCAAGGGGCCCTCAAGTAAATAAGGGGGAAATGATGATCTCTCTTGGTGAAGCTTTTGATCGAGGCCTCCTCCTCCGATTCTCCAAATATCAGCGACTTTGGATGGTTGGATGTAACGCCCCGAATCGGGTCTATGCAGATCTTAGCGTTTCCTACCAAAACCTGCATAGAAGCGATTCAAAGATGCCCACCAGACACTTTTGTGTAGGTGGGATTTGATTACAAGTAGTAACATCACAGTAGTTTACAACAGATTCCACAAGAACTTATATGTACAGCAATGACTCAATGAGTCAAGAATACAAATGATACAATTCAAAGATACAAATCTTGAAGAAAGCGAAATAGTGTCCGTGTGCAGACAAGATCCAAATTGGACTAAGAGTCCTGAAGAATAAACAAGCAGTGTTCATAAACCTGCCCAGGCCAAGCCAGAAGGGTAACCTTGCTAACATCGCCAATCACATACATGTTAAAGCCAAAGGGGTGTCGATCAAGGGTAAAGGAAAAAAGAGAGCGGTCAATACTGAGGCCAGTACACGGCGAGTCTAGAATTCGGTGGTCCTCGCCTACATAGGTATGGTGGGCTCAATGACAGCAAAGCTTGCACTATCTAACTTATAGAGATACGCTACAATTTCGGCTATTAGAGCGAGGTAAGAGAGCGTTATACGATAAATATAATATAGCACCAAACATAACCCATCCAAAGATTTTCCCCTCGAAGACCAGTCAAGGAAGTCCGCTTGCAGAACACACGCAGTGGAAATTTTAGTTAAGCAGTTGTTTAGTTGATAAGGCTAATTACTAAATATATTATTAGAGGCAAAACATTAGTGGTGTTGTCTATGATCATGACAACGTACTCCCGTGGCATCCATAACTGTGGACACACGGCTTCTCGAAAAGATTTACCCTGCAGGAGTGCACTACTGTACCCAAATGCATGTTCAACACTTCAGGACACATAATATGCGTGCCTTCGGAATCTCACAACAAGAACTGTCACATAACTACGCGTGTATCCAGAGGTATCACCTATTGTGTGGAACCAACCAAGAGGTACAGCGATTCTCAAGGAAGGCACAACATTTGCGCCTACTATACCAACCGACCCTGGAAGATAACTTGTAGAGCTCCCCTTGAACCACCGGCATGTACCACTTTTATGTATGCAATTCTCGGGTTGTCCACCAAATCATATCATCACCAAGTCCGAAGACATATCAACTCACCCATATCTGAGGACATATTATGTGTATGCACCAAATGGAAAACCAATTTTGTGACCCTCTGAATAAACGAATAGAGCCGGTAGTTGAGGGGGGATCCTAGGGGC
The DNA here is from genome assembly GCA_916181665.1 of Avena sativa. NCBI lineage: Eukaryota > Viridiplantae > Streptophyta > Magnoliopsida > Poales > Poaceae > Avena > Avena sativa. The sequence continues at coordinate 421,676,708 of OV702291.1, read as the reverse complement.
CCCCATGTCTGGTTATCACGACCAACTCAGAACTAGTATCGTAGAACGAAGGGGTCCTAGGTCGGCTCAAGCAGTTCTCAAAGTTGGTCCCTGCCGAGGCCTTATCAAGGTGAAACCATAACCATAACCAACATCACCAATTTAATTTATCATGTTATCAACCATAACCAGATATCACGGTCCACCTGTATGAGAGCGGGCAGCAGACCTAAGCATGCTCTACGACTCGCAAGGACAAATCTAGATACTCATACAAAGGCAATAGGATAACCAAGGCAATATAGTAAAGCAGGTAAAATAAGGGAACGGTACTAATGCATCGACAATAAGGATAGCAATAGATCAAAGTAAGGAAGTAAAGACTATAAATGCAAAATAGGTAGAAGGAGGGAGAATGCTTGCCTGTGAGACAAAATCGATAACCGAAGGCATGTCACAACTCGCATGCACTCATTGTCCTATCCGGTGAAGAAGCAAAACACTAGAAAGAACACCCAATCCAATATTTAATACTACGGCGAAAGATCCGACATGTTTATGATATGATGCATGGCATGGCTATATGCGGTCTATCTTAGCAATGTTAAGCGGAATCATAATTCCGGCGATTAATAACATGGTTCAAGTTATTTAGCTACCCCGCAAATTAAATGTTAAATTAACAAGGTAAAGCGAGTCATCGTTTTGCTACACAAATTTAAATAGAGTCTAAAATATGTTAAAGATATCCCGCATAAACACTCCATAATTAATTATTAGATGAATTCGGCATATTACCCCAAATGACAAAATATGTATGCAAGCATGAACAATTTAATATGCATCAAAATATATAACATTTTATAAAATAGGTTGAGGGTTTGAGTCTCACGGTTAGAATTGGAGGCACGGAGAGATAATCTTCGAAACATAGTTGAAGTAGCCAAGTAGCGAACAACGCCGGGAAGAAGTCCTTGTTGAAGGGAGATGGCATAACCCCGACGGACTCCGATGCGACACGATGAGGAAAAGGATCGATGCCATCCGGTAGACACAACAACCAAACTTAAGTAGGCATATTATCAAACACTTGGCAGACGAGAATGTAGTGGAATTGATGAGGTTTCCTGGCGGCAGAGTGATCAGTTTGATTAAGACCAAACGGTGGCGATCTGGACACATATAGATGTATAAGTATTCGTGGTAAGACAGAAAGATCAACCAATGAATAGAGAAAACGAGATAAAAATATAAAGAGGCTTGTCCTGTAGATGATGTGAACCAGTGTGTTGCGCTACTACCTGGTGGAACATGTTTTGTCTTTTTGTGCACTATTTATGTTGGATTTGTCTTTTTTGTTTCTCTGTGTGTGTCATGAATTTGGTTATGCAACTATTAGAGATTGTAAACACGGATCTCGTAAACATCCACATATTTTTTTCGAAATTTTTTGAAACATAAAATTTAAATTTTAAAATGTGGTATCGTGGTATCACCTAAGGGGTGGTATCACTAGATATTCTCTCCTGGTAGAAACAATGCGACATGGTGGAGCCGGCCTGCTGTCAAGCGGAAGTACTCAGGCGGCGCCAGGCACTATCGCGGTCGACGGGAGTACGAAGACGTGTGGTGGCACGTGCGCTTCTCCCAGGAGGAGGCGAGATGCGGCGGATGAAAAACCAATCTAGGGTTTCTTCCCTCCGCCGGGGACGTCGTCGGTCTGTTCCATCTCCGATGGTCTTAGGGACTTGGAGGTGTGGCGGACCACGGCCTCTCGCCAGCAGGAGGTTTTTGTTCTTCACTTAGGCTGTTTTTCTGTGTCTTTTCGGGATACTGAGACGCGTCTACATCCTGAAGTCAGAATAAAGTCCTCCCCGCTATATCCTTGATCCGGTGGTGAGCCTAGCGCTAACGGAGGGCGCGTGGAGTCATGTGTCCGGCTGATCTCCTGGGATCTAGTCGTTTTTCATGTTAATTTCAGGTCGGTCTCTTCCAATCTACTGATGTCATCATTGGTGATGGTTACTGCTTTAGTGCGCTGGTTCTTTAGGACCTTATCACGATGACTTCTCGTCTGTCTACTACAACAAGCTCTGGTGGATCCATGTGTGGTCTCCATGTCTGGTCTCCATGAAATGACACTGGTGGATCCATGTGTGGTCTCTAAAGAGAACATACATGCAATGACTCTAGCTGTGGTTAATGAGAAGAACACACATGCAATGACACTGGTGGATCCATAGGTGGATTGTGAAAAGAACAAACATGCAATGACTCTGGTTGTTGTTAGTAAAAATAGCACACATGCAATGACACTGGTGGATCCATGTGTGGTCTCTGAAGAGAACACACATTTCAATGACACTGGTGGATCCATATGTGGTATGTGAAAAGAACACACATGCAATGACTCCAGTTGTTGTTAGCAAAAAGAACACATATGCAATGACACTAGTGGATCCATGTGTGGTCTCTGAAGAGAACACACATGCAATGACTCTAGCTGTGGTTAATGAGAAGAACACATATTTCAATGACACAGGTGGATCCATATGTGGATTGTGAGAAGAACACACATGCAATGACTCTGGTTGTTGTTAGTAAAAAGAACACACATGCAATGACACTTGTGGATCCATGTGTGGTCTCTAAAGAGAACACACATTTCAATGACACTGGTGGATCCGTATGTGGTATGTGAAGAGAATAGTCATGAAATGACTCCAGTTGTTGTTAGTAAAAAGAACACACATGCAATGACACTGGTGGATCCATGTGTGGTCTCTGAAGAGAACACACATGCAATGACTCTAGCTGTGGTTAATAAGAAGAACACACATGCAATGACACTGGTTGTTGTTAGTAAAAAGAGCACACATGCAATGACACTGGTGGATCCATGTGTGGTCTCTGAAGAGAACACACATTTCAATGACATTGGTGGATCCATATGTGGTATGTGAAAAGAACACACATGCAATGACTCTAGATGTGGTTAATGAGAAGAACACACATTTCAATGACACGGGTGGATCCATATGTGGTATGTGAAAAGAACACACATGCAATGACACTAGTGGATCCATAGGTGGATTGTGAAAATAACACACATGAAATGACTGCATTTGTTGTTAGTAAAAAGAACACACATGCAATGACACTAGTGGATCCATGTGTGGTCTCTGAAGATAACACACATGCAATGACTCTAGCTGTGGTTAATGAGAAGAACACACATGCAATGACACTGGTGGATCCATAGGTGGATTGTGAAAAGAACACACATGCAATGATTCTGGTTATTTTTAGTAAAAAGAGCACACGTGCAATGACACTGGTGGATCCATGTGTGGTCTCTAAAGAGAACACGCATTTCAATGACACTGGTGGATCCATATATGGTATGTGAAAATAATAGTCATGAAATGACTCCAGTTGTTGTTAGTAAAAAGAACACACGTGCAATGACACTGGTGGATCTATAGGTGGATTGTGAAAAGAACACACAAGCAATGACTCTGTTTGTTGTTAGTAAAAAGAGCACACATTTCAATGACTCAGGTGGTATGTGAAAAGAACAGACATGCAATGACACTAGTGGATCCATGTGTGGTCTCTGAAGAGAACACACATTTCAATGACACTGGTGGATCCATATGTGGTATGTGAAAAGAACATTCATGAAATGACTCCAGTTGTGGTTAGTAAAAAGAGCACACGTGCAATTACACTGGTGGATCCATGTGTGGTCTCTGAAGAGAACACACATGCAATGACACTGGTGGATCTATAGGTGGATTGTGAAAAGAACACACATGCAGTGACTCTGGTGGTTATTAAAAACAACACACGTGCAATGACACTAGTGGATCCATATGTGGTATGTGAAAAGAACAGTCATGAAATGACTCCAGTTGTGGTTAGTAAAAAGAGCACACATGCAATTACACTGGTGGATCCATGTGTGGTCTCTGAAGAGAACACACATGCAATGACACTGGTGGATCCATAGGTGGGTTGTGAAAAGAATACACATGCAATGACTATGGTTGTTGTTAGTAAAAAGATCACACATGCAATGACACTGGTGGATCCATGTGTGGTCTCTGAAGAGAACACACATTTCAATGACGATGGTGGATCCATATATGGTTGATGACCCACGAGTATAGGGGGTGTATCGCAGTATTTTCGAGGGAAGTGAAACCCAATTTATTGATTCGACACAAGGGGAGCCAAAGAATATTTATAAGCCTTAACAATTGAGTTGTCAATTCAGCTGCACCTGGAAACAATATTGCTCACAGCAGTTTATCAGTAGCAACAGTTTTGTAGTAGGAATAGTAAAGTAACAGCAGTAGTAAAGCAAAGACAGTAGTAACAAAAGCAGTAAACAGTGGGATTCGAGTGCAGTAGGCATAGGGATGGATGGACGGGCGTTGCATGGACAAGACAATTCACATAGCAATCAGAACATAGGGCAATTGCAGATAAATAAGATAAAGCATCCAAGTACTAAACAATCCTAGGCATGTGTTCCATATATAGTCATACGTGCTCGCAATGAGAACTTGCACAACATCTTTTGTCATGTCAAACCGTTTGCAGTGGGGCCTCTAGGGAACTACTGGCAATTAAGGTGCTCCTTTTAATAGAGCACCAGAGCAAAGCATTAACACTCCGTGAACACATGTGATACTCACATCAAAGCCATTCCCTTCTGGTTATCCCAATTTCTGTCACTTCGAGGCCATAGGTTCCGGACAACAACGTATGTATACAACTTGCAGATAAGACCAAAAACAATACTATCATAATGAATCAATAACATGTTCAGATCTGAAATCATGGCACTCGGGCCCTAGTGACAAGCATTAAGCACAACAAGTCGCAAAAAAGTCATAAAGCACTAATAAAAGATACTAGGCACCATGCCCTAACAATCTGATGCCATTACATGAACGATCTCATCCAATCCCTACCATCCCCATAGCCTACAGCGGGGGATTACTCACTCATAGATGGGGGAAACATGGATGGTCGATGGAGATGATGGTGGAGATCGATGGAGATGGCTCCAGGGGCACTTCCCCATCCCGGCAGGGTGCCGGAACAAAGACTTTCTGTCCCCCGAATTTCCCCTTCGGTGGTGGCGGCGCTACGGAACTTTTTCTAGAAAAACGTCGAACCCCCCGGAGTTTTTAGGTCAGAAGGCTTCTTATAGGCGAAGAGGGAGACCGGGGGGTGCCTGGGGCCACCACACCATGCCCTGGCACGGCCAGGCCCAACCCGCTCCTAGGGGGTGTGGCTAGCCCCTAACCCTCCTCCATCTCGTATTCTGGCTCCTGGAGTCTTCTGGAAAAATAGGCACTTTGGCTTTTGTCCCGTCCAATTCCGAGAATATTCATTTTCTGACTTTCCTGGAACCAAAACCAGCAGAAAACAGGCAGCTGGCACTATGGCTCTTGTTAATAGGTTAGTCCAAGAAATCATATCAAAAGTACTCCAGAGTGTGGACAAAACACAAGAAAGTGGATAAAACCAAGCATGGAGCATCAAAAATTATAGATACATTTGAAATGTATCAACATCCCCAAGCTTAACTCCTGCTCTTCCTCGAGTAGGTAAGTGATAAAAAGAAAGAATAATTTTTTAGGTGACATGCACCATCATAAACTTGATCAAAGTATTTGTAAAACATTCAAAGCTGGGATCATAGTACTTCAATCATAACATGGAAGACAAAGTTCTAGCAATAAGACAAAGAAACTATGATGCAACATGAAAAGGCACAAACAAAAGATTCATGAACAACAATGCTTTGCAAGACGTTTGTTTGTTTCACATAAAGAAAACGTAGCATAGTGGTATTCAGCTTGTCCCTCAATAGAGTAGCAAATATAAATCCATAGGACACCTTCGAAGTTCATAAGAGTGACTAGATACAATAGTTTAAAACAAGCAATATCAAGTTATGCATCAATCAACTAGTCTTGGGACAATGCACATAGAACTAAGAATTGCCACTATGCTCTCAAAGTAAGTGCATAAAGATAGAAGGTGGAGACTTAATATAATAATGGAAGAAAAGCCTTTGTAAAAGGAAGTAGGGATTCAAGTCTCATAAAGAGCTTCCAAAAATTATGGTACTTATAGCTTTCAGCTCTCATTGCCCCCTATCATAAGCATCTTGAAGGTGATTAAGGTTAATGTGACACAACTAAGAGGATATGCTTGACAAGTTATAAACCGAAATCTCATGTCCCTTACTTACGAAGACCGATCCTCATGCTACTCAACTTCAGTCACGAGTAAGTTGTTGTCATTGTAAGTATATGTGTATCATTAAGAACCGCCAACGAGGTACCCCTTGCACATGATACGGGAGCTTTCCCATAATCAAAATGATAAGGCAAGCAGACAATGAGCATCTCAACAATCTTTTTATTTGCTATTTGCATAGGTTTTTATTGAGGATGCTTCATAGAGTGCTCATTATGGTGATGCTGCAAGTTTCCACCATGATTAGGCATGGATTAGGCTAGCAGCCCAGGTGTTTCTCTAACACACATACAAACTCCATGATCTTACAAGTTCCACTTTTATTTCACACTGCCGGGATCCGTAAGCAAAAGAACATGATATCAACGGGGTACAAAGTACAAGTGCAATGTTGAAAGCGTTCCCCATGAAACATGGTTCTGCTAATTTCAACTTATAAAGTGCAATCATATACGCAACAAAGAAGGACCCAATGGTTCAAGTTTATTAGAGGCAATAAAGTAAAGTGTGCCATCAAGTTCGTGAGAGCTTTAATCACTAGTTTTCTCATAACAAGTTTAATTTGGAAGGTAAACAAAAGCATGAATATACTTGGAATAGCATAATCTGGTAGGTAGGTATGGTGGACTCTTTGGAATAACTTGGTTCAGGTAGTTGGATGCATGAGTGGAACTCATACTTGGTTGTGGAGGTTAGCAAAAGACTGGGATCGACAAACTAAGAGAGCAATAATGGCCATAATCATGCAGAGCGAAAAAACATGATTGATCAAAGCATAAAGTGATACTACAAGTTGAAAACTAAAGGATCATAAAGGCTATGGTGACTTGAGATAGTCATAACATGGTGTGAGCATGTGCCAAGTCAACCCAAATAAAGCATCAAAGGAGAATACCACTATACTATGATTTAATATGCTAAAACAACACATGATTCATCCAAGGCACATTAAGCAATCTCAATTGTTTATAACAAGTCATGCTACAGCAAAGAATACTAAGCATAAAGCCAAAACAATATCAAGCATGGCATGACAAAGCATAGGCCGCAGTCAAAAACGAGCTCTTTTTACCACATAAGCATGAACTTTCCTACTCTTTTCCAAACCAAACCAAACTATTTGCAAACCAATGTATGGAAGAGGAGGTCCAACCAATTTATTCAGAAAACCATGCAAACTAAAAATCAAAAAACGAAAACGAAAAATAAGACACTCCAAGAATAACACAACTATGCATGAAACAATAAAAATGAAGCGTTTGGAAGAAACCTGGGATTTTTATTGATGAAGAAGGGGATGCCTTGGGCATCCCCAAGCTTTGACGCTTGTACTTCTTGGATATTTCTTGGGGTGACACGCTTGGCATCCCCAAGCTTGAGCTTTAATCCATCCTTCATCTCATTACTCATTCCTTCCATACACCTGAAATTTTTCTTTCATACAAAACTTCACACAATCTTTATTAGCAACATTAGTGCACTCAAGATAATAAGTCTTTAGGTTCAGTTATAAAACCAATAGAACTTCCATTAGAACACTATCTACTGTAGCACTTCCCTCAAAAAGTTCAATTTCCCAAAAGAACTCAAAAAGGAACCAACAAGAAGCAAATGCAGAAAATGGCAGAAATCTGTCAAAACAGACCAGCAGGTAAATACGAATTTTTTCGAAGTCCTTTTGTTGCTCAAATCAAAAAGTGTTGAACTAACGGAAGTTAGATAACAACCTGGGGCAGAAGCAAAAAAATTCACGCCTCAAAAAGACTTTCAGAGATTTTACACGAAATTTTACGGTGAAGCACAGAAATCTGTTTCAGGACAGCAACTTTCCCAATCATTACTTCTCTCTCATTAGAGGTTACTCTTGGCACAAAAAGCAAATAAAAAGGATAAGGAGCGGTTATTACTAAAGTAATAACTTCCAAGACTCATCTAAAACTTTTGGGTTATCTCTCAATAAGTACTTTTCTTTAATGCCTTTAAGTTAGGCATAAGCAAAAACTAAAAATGGATAGAATAGAAGTAAGCGGAGATAACCATGATGAAAACATTGTTTTGTTCAATGCAATCCTTTCGTTAACAAGGTTGATCAGGTATTTTTACCAAAACAATTTCATATGAGACAAAACTTTGTATTCCACTAATGATTATGTTACCTCAACCTTGATAGAAATGGTCCCAATCATAATAGTTTAAATTTTTTCTCTTGGTATGGGAAAATATATCTCTCCAACTTGAATGCCCTCAACATGTTCAATTGAATTCAAACCATAAGTCCTTTCAATCTTCTTGGGGAAATAGATAGTATGTTCCTTTTCATTGACGTTGAAGGTCACCTTCCCTTGATTACAATTAATAATAGCTCCTGTGGTATTTAAGAAAAAGGTCTCCCAAGAATAATAGACATATTATCATCTTCAGGCATAATAGTTTGAGAGGATGCTCTCATAAGAAATAAGAGTTGAAGTAAAAGAGAGCATCAAGAAGCAAATTCAAAACACATTTAAGTCTAACCCACTTCCTATGCATAGGAATCGTGTATGCAAATAAATTCGCAAAGAACAAAGTGACAGGCATAGGAAGATAAAACAAGAGTGACTTCAAAACTTTCAGCACATAGAGAGGTGTTTCAATACCAGGAAAACCTCTACCACCATATTTTCCTCTCTCAAAATAATTTTCAGTAGCCTTATGAATAAACTCAACAATATAACTATCACATAAAGCATGCTTTTCATGATCTATAAGCACTAGAGCTTTATTATAAACACTTTCAAAAGAATCCTCAGGAACATAACATTCATCCTCCTTTAGTAAGCATGGAGGACAATCAAATAATGTAAATGATAAAGAGTTACTCTCATTAGAAGGTAGGCATGGGTAGCTAATCTATTCTTCCTCCTTTTGTTCATCACTCTCCTCCTCTTTTTCATATAATGAGATTTCAGGTTCATCAATTTCTTCTTCCATAGGATCCTGCAAGGCATTAGTCTCTTCCATTTGTGGAAAGCATCTATTAAATTACTCAAGAATAGAGTCATTTTCATCCTTGTAATTATCAAAGAAAAATTGAAATATACCATAAACCTCATATTTGTAAGGTGAATCATCAATATTTTCAAGCAAACTAGCAAGTTCAAAGCACCCTTCCAAGCAATAAATTATTCAATTTGTTCATCATCATAAAAGTCATAAATTCCTTTAGAATAGGAAGATGTGGTATCATTACCATTATACTCACATTGAAAAGGGAGGTGTTTATACCTCTTTCTGCAACGAGATTCATCACAGCAATAAGTAACATTATAAGTAGAGCACACGTTTCTAGCAATGGTATGCAATCTATCAATTTGTTCCCATAAGTGTTTCCCTTTTTGTGACAAGCGGTGTTCCTTATAATAATATTTTGGATCTTCCGTGAACTCACCTTGCCAATAAGCTTCAGTTTCAAAGAAACCAACCATTGACAACAAGCATGACAAAGCAAGACAATAACAGACCAACGAAAATAACAACTAGAGTAGGAACTAATTTTTTTTTGTATTTTTGATAAAGAAACAAGCAAACAAGGAGAAAATAAACTTAGCTTGAACAATAGTGATTCCAAGTGGACTTGATAAATAAAGCTATGCTCCCCGGCAACGGCGCCAGAAAATAGTCTTGATGACCCACAAGTATAGGGGGTGTATCGCAGTATTTTTGAGGGAACTGAAACCCAATTTATTGATTCGACACAAGGGGAGCCAAAGAATATTTATAAGCCTTAACAACTAAGTTGTCAATTCAGCTGCACCTGGAAACAATCTTGCTCACAGCAGTTTATCAGTAGCAACAGTTTTGTAGTAGGAATAGTAAAGTAACAGCAGTAGTAAAGCAAAGACAATAGTAACAAAAGCAGTAAACAGTGGGATTCGAGTGCGGTAGGCCTAGGGATGGATGGACGGGCGTTGCATGGACAAGACAATTCACATAGCAATCAGAACATAGGGCAATTGCAGATAAATAAGATAAAGCATCCAAATACCAGACAATCCTAGGCATGTGTTCCATATATAGTCATAGATGCTCGCAATGAGAACATGCACAACATCTTTTGTCCTGCCAGCTTGTTTGCAGCGGGGCCTCTAGGGAACTACTGGCAATTAAGGTGCTCCTTTTAATAGAGCACCAGAGCAAAGCATTAACACTCCATGAACACATGTGATCCTCACATCAAAGCCATTCCCTTCTGGTTATCCTAATTTCTGTCACTTCGGGGCCATAGGTTTCGGACAACAACGTGTGTATACAACTTGCAGATAAGACCAAAAACAATACTATAATAATGAATCAATAACATGTTCAGATCTGAAATCATGGCACTCGGGCCCTAGTGACAAGCATTAAGCATAACAAGTCGCAACAAAGTCATAAAGCACTAATAAAAGATACTAGGCACCATGCCCTAACAATATGATGCCATTACATGAACGATCTCATCCAATCCCTACCATCCCCATAGCCTACAGCGGGGGATTACTCACTCATAGATGGGGGAAACATGGATGGTCGATGGAGATGATGGTGGAGATCGACGGAGATGGCTCTGGGGGCACTTCCCCGTCCCGGCAGGGTGCCGGAACAGAGACTTTCTGTCCCCCGAATCTCCCCTTCAGTGGTGGCGGCGCTGCGGAACTTTTTCTGGAAAAACATCGAACCCCCCGGAGTTTTTAGGTCAGAAGGCTTCTTATAGGCGAAGAGGGAGACCGAAGGGGTGCCTGGGGCCACCACACCATGCCCTGGCACGCCCAGGCCCAGCCCGCGCCTGGGGGGTGTGGCCAGCCCCTGGCCCTCCACCGTCTCGTATTCTGGCTACTGGAGTCTTCTGGAAAAATAGGCACTTTGGCTTTTGTCCCGTCCAATTCCGAGAATATTCATCTTCTGACTTTCCTGCAACCAAAAACAGCAGAAAATAGGCAGCTGACACGGTGGCTCTTGTTAATAGGCTAGTCGAAGAAATCATATGAAAAGTACTCCAAAGTGTGGACAAAACACAAGAAAGTGGATAAAACCAAGCATGGAGCATCAAAAATTATAGATACATTTGCAATGTATCAATGGTATGTGAAAAGAACAGTCATGAAATGACTCCATTTGTTGTTAGTAAAAAGAACACACATGCAATGACACTAGTGGATCCATAGGTGGATTGTGAAGAGAACACACATGCAATGAGAATGGTGGATCCATATGTGGTATGTGAAAAGAACACACATGCAATGACTCTAGTTGTTGTTAGTAAAAAGGGCACACATGCAATGACACTGGTGGATCCATATGTGGTCTCTAAAGAGAACACACATTTCAATGAGATTGGTGGATCCATATGTGGTATGTGAAAAGAATAGTCATGAAATGACTCCAGTTGTTGTTAGTAAAAATAACACACATGCAATGACACTGGTGGATCCATGTGTGGTCTCTGAAGAGAACACACATGGAATGACTCTAGATGTGGTTAATGAGAATAACACACATTTCAATGACACAGGTGGATCCATATGTGGTATGTGAAAAGAACACACATGCAATGACTCTGGTTGTTGTTAGTAAAAAGAACACACATGCAATGACACTGGTGGATCCATGTGTGGTCTCTGAAGAGAAAGCACATTTCAATGACACTGGTGGATCCATTTGTGGTATGTGAAAAGAACACACATGCAATGACTCCAGTTGTTGTTAGTAAAAAGAGCACACATGCAATTACACTGGTGGATCCATGTGTGGTATATAAAGAGAACACACATGCAATGAATCTAGCTATGGTTAATGAGAAGAACACACATGCAATGACACTAGTTGTTGTTTGTAAAAAGAGCACACATGCAATGACACTGGTGGATCCACGTGTGGTCTCTAAAGAGAACACACATTTCAATGACACTGGTGGATCCATATGTGGTATGTGAAATGAACACACATGCAATGACTCCAGTTGTTGTTAGTAAAAAGAACACACATGCAATGACTCTAGCTATGGTTAATAAGAAGAACACACATTTCAATGACACTGGTGTATCCATATGTGGTATGTGAAAAGAACACACATGCAATGACTCTGGTTCTTGTTAGTAAAAAGAACACACATGTTGTCGGGGGGATGACCCCCGGGTAGACCAAGATGGGACGAACCGGCCGGCTCCAAGGAGTACGGGCCGTCTGGACCCAGATCAAGGAACCACAGCCGGGTGGAGTTCCCACCCGGTCCTCATTCAAGTTTCCCCGGCTGGCCCATCTAGCCGGGTAGCCAAAAGAACCGGCTGGGAGGCCGCTCCTAGCCGTCCGCCACGGATCCGCTGGACGTTGTACGGTGGGGATGACGCTCCTTGCTGAGCGCACCCTTGACCGGACAGGCTAGCTGGACTGGCCGGCGCTACTGGACAACTACGCCAAAGTTGGAGGCTGACGAGCAAAGAAAGGGCTGACGAGGAAAGCTTTGGCTGACACATAAAGAACCGGCTGACGGATAAAGAGCTGGATGACAAGTAAAGTAGGGGCGCTGAGCGCTAAAGCATGGTCCTCTCCTGTACTGGAGGCTTAACTATACCCGGGCCTACCGTTTGGCCCTGTCTAGCCGGCCCACTTTGTAAGGCCCAAATCCAAACAGTAAACCCTAGAGCCCATCTTGTAATCTACCTCCTCGACCTATATATAAAGGGGGTAGTGCTAGGGTTCTAGGTAAGCGGTGTTGGGTCTGCAGCATAGAAAACAAAAAAATTCCTATGATGAGAACTATACGCCAAGATCTATCTACTAGATACAGAGCAACAGGTGGACATACATCCATGGAGAACTTACCCTCGAAGACAACGAGCTTTGTTAACGAGTAGGAACTCGTGGTTGATGTAGTCGTACACTTGCCGATCTCAAGATCATGAGGAAGTCCGAGCGCCGCAACTCAGCAGCGCATCCGCACTCGCACACACGTTCAAGCCACCGGACAACCTCCACCTCCTCGCTCCAGCGATCCAGCGAAAGCAGCAACTCCTTCCAGACGAAATGCCACCGGGAACATGTATCTCGCTAATCCGAGACCATGGGGGAATAATTCTAGAGGGGGAGAGAGATCCTTCACAAGGAGGTGTGAGGATGAAGGAGGGAATGGGTGGCCTTTTATAGGAGGAGGGGGGTGCCCCCTCTCTCCATGGCCGGCGCATGGGGGGTGACCCCTCACCTCCCCCATTCATGTGGTGGTAACCCCTCCACATTAAAATGCCTCTTCACATTCCCTTTTAAAGTCTCCACTTTAAATGCATTAAATTTCTCCAAATTTAATGCTCTCTCATTTAATAAAACTCTTTTATTAAATTTATTCAGAATTTTGTTAATTACTTTAATTAACAAACATTCACATATAGCCCCTTGCAATATTTCAATATCACATGCAGAACCACCTTCTGCAATTTCACCCGAAACAATTTCCGGTTTCTATTGAAACAATTCCTGCGCTTTGCAATTCTTTCGTCTGAAACATATGTGCTCCAAAATGGTGTCCGGTAACTCTTAAGTGTGCCACCCTACGGTTCGCGAATAATGCAGACATGATCGAGACCCTTCTCCGATCAATAATCAGCAGCGGGACCTGGAGATCCGTACCGACTCCTACACATTCAACGATGACTCCTGTGATCGTGAGAACCTTTAACACTTGTAACTAAATCCCTTTGTCTCTCGATATATTACATGTCTGAGATTCGATCATCGGTATCTCCATACCTAGTTTGATCTCGTTACCGACATGCACTCTTTTCTCGTTCCCGTGATATAACATTCTAGTGATCACATCACTTGCTTGTAAGCTATCCTAATGTGATATCACCGAGAGGGCCCAGAGTATATCTATCTGTCATCTGGATTGATCAATTCCACTCTTGATCCATGAGCCTCAACATAACACCTTTGTAGTACTAAACCCATCTTTATAGTCACCCTGTTACGGTGTGACGTTTGATGTTATCAAGATACTCTTCTGGTGTTAGCAATTAACATGATCTCATGGTCTAAGGATAAATATTACTCCGTATGATGTAAACATAATGACTTGATCGTAATGCTATACTTCGGATGAATGTTCATCACATCATTTCACAAATGCTGTGACCTTGTTATTAACAACATCCAATGTCCATGATCAGGAAACCTTGATCATCTTGTTAATCAACAAGCTAGTCTATAAGAGAGGCATAACTAGGAACCCTTTTTGTTTATGAAACACACATGTATTGATGTTTCCTATCAATACAATTATAGCATGCAAAATAAACATCTATCATATACAAGGAATACATAATAACAACTTTATTATTGCCTCTCAGGGCATATTTCCTTCAGTCTCCGACTTGCACTAGAGACAATAATCTAGTTTATATAGTGATAAATCTAACACCCATGGAGTTCTGGTGTTGATCATGTTTTGCCCTAGGGAGTACTTTAGTCAACGGATCTGCTACATTCAGGTCCGTGTGCACTTTACAAATCTTTATATCTCCATCCTTGACATGCTCGTGGATGGAGTGAAATCGACGCTTAATATGCTTGGAATTCTTGTGAGACCTTGGTTCCTTGGCGTTGGCTATGGCTCCATTATTGTCACAATAGATCACCATTGGGTCCAATGCACTAGGAACCACACCTACTTCCGTTATGAACTCCTTCATCCAAACCGCTTCCTGCGCTGCTTCTGAAGCAGCAACATATTCCGCCTCCATCGTTGATCCAGCCACCACAGGTTGTTTGGAACTCCTCCAACTAACTGCTGCTCCGTTCAAGAGAAATACATATCCGGACTGAGACTTAGAGTCATCCGGATCATTGTAAAAGCTAGCATCGAAATAACACTTAGCGACTAGCTCTTCTTCACCTTCGTATACAAGAAACATATCCTTAGTTCTTCTCAAGTACTTAAGGATATTCTTGACTGCTATCTAGTGTTCCGAACCTGGATCAGATTGGTACCTACTAGCCAAACTAATAGCATGTGCCACATTCGGCCTTGTACATAGCATGGCATACATTATAGAGCCTATGGCTGAGCCATAGGGGATCTTATCCATTATCTCTCTTTCTTCCGCCGTAGCCGGACTTTGAGTCTTACTCAATGTCTTGCCTTGCAACATAGGTAAGTACCCCTTCTTACTTCCGTCCATATTAAACTTCTTTAATATCTTATCAAGGTATGTACTTTGCGATAGCCCAATTAGGCGTCTTGATCTATCTCTATAGATTTTAATGCCTAATATATATGAAGCTTCACCAAGGTCCTTCATCGAAAATTTGTTGTTTAGATAACTTTTAACACTGTTTAAAAGATCTATATCATTTCCAATCAATAATATGTCATCCACATATAATATCAGAAATGCCACATTGCTCCCACTCACTTTCTTGTAAATACAAGCCTATCCATAAGTTTGGATAAATCCAAACTCTTTGATCACCTCATCAAAGCGGAGATTCCAACTCCGGGATGCTTGCTTCAGTCCATAGATGGATCGCTGAAGTTTGCACACCTTATCAGCATCCTTAGGATCGACAAAACCCTTAGATTGTATCATATACAACTCTTCTTCAATATTACCATTGAGGAACACAGTTTTGACATCCATCTGCCATATTTCATAATCGAAATATGCAGCAATTGCTAACATAATCCTAACCGACTTAAGCATCGCTACGGGAGAGACTGTCTCATTGTAGTCAACTCCTTGAATTTATCGAAACCACTTTGCGACAAGTCGAGCCTTATAGATGGTTACATTACCATCAGCATCAGTTTTTATTTTGAAAATCCATTTATTCTCAATGGCCTTTCGATCGTGAGGTAAGTCCACCAAGGTCCAAACCTGGTTTTCGTACATGGATTCCATCTCGGATTTCATGGCTTCTAGCCATTTGTTGGAATCAAGGCTCATCATCGCTTCTTCATACGTCACAGGGTCATCTATTTCATCAATCATGAAATTCATAACAGGATTGCCGTACAGTTCAGGAGTTGCACGTGTCCTGCTTGACCTGTGAGGTTCGGTAGTGTCCTCTTTCGGAGTTTCATGATCAATATCATTAGCTCTCTCTTCATTAGGTGAAGTCAACTCCGAAACAACTTCTGGAGCTGCGCTACTCGCCATTTCATGAAGAGAAGGTTCAATAACCTCTTCGAGTTCTACCTTCCAACTACTCACACCTTTCGCGAGAAACTCCTTCTCAAGAAAGGATCCATTCTTGGCAATAAAGACCTTGCCCTCGGATCTGTGATAGAAGGTATACCCAATCGTTTCCTTAGGGTATCCTATGAAGACGCATTTTTCCGCTTTGGGTTCGAGTTTATCCGGTTGAAGTTTCTTCACATAAACATCGCATCCCCAACTTTAAGAAATGACAACTTAGGTTTGTTTCCAAACCATAATTCATACGGTGTCTTTTCAACGGATTTAGATGGTGCCCTATTTAAAGTGAATGCAGCGGATTCCAGTGCATAACCCCAAAATGACAGAGGTAAGTCAGTCAGAGACATCATAGATCGAACCATATCCAATAAAGTACGATTACGACGTTCTGACACACCATTACGTTGTGGTGTTCCAGCAGGCGTGACTTGTGAAACTATTCCACAGTCTTTCATATGTGTGCTAAACTCGTAACTAAGATACTCTCCTCCACGGTCGGACCGCAGAAATTTGATCTTTCTGTTACGATGATTTTCCACTTCATTCTGAAATTCTTTGAACCTTTCAAAGGTTTCAGACTTATGTTTCATCAAATAGATATACCCGTATCTACTCAAATCATCCGCGAAAGTAACAAAATAACGATATCCACCTCGCGCTGACACACTCATTGGTCCACACACATCGGTATGTATGATTTCCAATAAATCTGTCGCCCGTTCCATTGAACCGGAAAACGGCGTTCTAGTCATCTTGCCCATAAGGCATGGCTCACATGTATCAAATGATTCAAAATCAAGTGATTCCAAAAGTCCATCAGAATGGAGTTTCTTCATGCGTATAACGCAAATATGACCTAGACGGCAGTGCCACATATATGTAGATATATCATTATCAAGTTTAATCCTTTTAGCATCAACATTATGAATATGCGTAATACTACTATCGAGATCTAACAGAAATAAACCATTCAACACAGGTGCATGACCATAAAAGATATTATTCATATAAATCGAACAACCATTGTTTTCAGACTTAAACGAATAACCACTTTGCATCAAACACGATCTGGATACAATGTTCATGCTCAGTGCAGGCACCAAATAACAATTATTCAGGTTTATAACTAATCTCGGCGGCATATGGAGAGGCAGTGTTCCGACGGCGATCACATCAACTCTTGATCCATTGCCGACCCGCATCGTGACCTCATCCCTTGCTAGTTTTCGCTTGTTCCGCAGCCCCTGAACCGAGTTACATATTTTAGCAACCGATCCCGTATCAAATACCCAGGTGCTACTGCGAGTACTAGTCAAGTACACATCAATAACATGTATATCACATATACCTTTGTTTGCCTTGCCGGCCTTCTTGTCCGCCAAATACTTGGGGCAGTTGCGCTTCCAATGGCCAGTCCCCTTGCAATAGTAGCACTCGGTGTCAGACTTAGGGCCAGCTCAGGGTTTCTTTTCAGGCGCGGCAACAGATTTGCCGCCCTTCTTTCCCTTCTGCTTTCCTTTCTTGTCCTTCTTGAAACCGGTGGTCTTATTGATCATCAACACTTGATGTTCTTTCCTAATCTCCACTTCTGCAGTCTTAAGCATTGACAAAAGCTCGGGAAGAGACTTCTTCATGCCCTGCATATTATAGTTCATCACGAAGCTCTTATAGCTAGGTGGCAGAGATTGGAGAACACGATGTATGCCTAAGTCAATGGGAATCGTTATTCCCAAGGACACAAGCTTATCGGCGTACCCAGACATTTTGAGTACGTGCTCACTAACGGAGTTGTTTTCCTTCATCATGCAGCTAAAGAACTTTTCAGAAGCATTGTAACTCTCTACGGCAGCATGGGTATCGAAAATCATTTTCAATTCTCCCATGGTATCAAAGGCATTGCCATTTTCGAAACATTTTCGAAGTTCTGGCTCTAGCCCATACAGTATGTCGCAATGAACTAAGTTGTGGTCCTCCTGACGAGTTATATAGACGTTCTTTTCCTCGTCAGGGGCATCAGGAGCTGGTGGGGGGGCCTAGCGGCGCCTCTAGCACATATTGCTTTTGTGTAGCAGTGAGGAGAATCCTCAAATTCATAGCCCAATTGGTGAAGTTGCTACCATTCGCAGCAAGCTTCTCTTTCTCCATGAACACATTGAAATTAAAAAAAGGTGGTGCCATCTACAACAGAATTTGTAAAGTATATTTAGACTAAGTTTATGATAGATTGAGTTCAACTAATCCAAATTACTAATGAACTCCCACTCAAAAACGACATCCCTCGTGTCCTTTTGGTGATTACATGAACCAAATCCACTATACCAAGTCTGATCATCACGTGAGTCGGTGTAGCTTCAAAGGCGAGCATCTATATGGGCATCATATCAACTATATGACTCATGCTTAACCTTTCGGTCCGTGTTCCGAGGCCATGTCTATACATGCTAGGCTCATCAAGTAAGAACCTTAGTATTTGTGTGTGTAAAACTGTCTTACACCCGTTGTATGAAAGCGTAGAGTCGAGAACACCCGATCATCATGTGATGCCTCAAAACACGATTCACAAAACGGTGCATCCTTAAGGAAGAACACATTTTATCTTGATATCTAAATGAGGGATCATCTTATAATGCTACCAAAAACGCCAAACTAGCAATATAAGATGCTAATGTGTGAAGTGAGGTGATATGGTCCATGCATTTGATCTCTATCATTTGCATCGTGGTATGATATCTATCATTCCTTTGTGTGTAAGGCCAAGGTCTATGGAACTTACACGTTAAGTGAGTTGTAAGAGTATCTATCATACATCTACTTACAACAATACCATATCAAAACACTAGCCCAACAACGATCTAAACTAGACGCCTCTAATTTATCAATTGCAAGTTTTACGTGGCTTAGGGCTTTCGGAGATAGAACCGGTCTTACCTATGAACATGAACCACAACGAGGATAACCAAGTTATTAGCAACTCGTTGTAAATCAGATATTGACTATAGTAGGAGAGACAGACACCCGCCAGCCACTTATGCAAAACTAGTTGCATGCCAGTCGTGGAACCGGTCTCATGTACGATGACATGTAAGGTTGGTCTGGGCCGCTTCATCCCACTATGCCACCAATATCCAAAGTACATAGAAGATGCAATAACATGATCATCATCGCCCACATATAAACATATGTGTACTACCCGTGCAAAGCACCTACACATAGATCAGGCTCCGATACCACTGTTGGGTCCGCAGCATAGAAAACAAAAAAATTCCAAAGATGAGAACTATACGCCAAGATATATCTACTAGATACAGAGCAATGGGTGGACATACATCCGTGGAGAACTTACCCTCGAAGACAACGAGCTTTGTTAACGAGTAGGACTCGTGGTTGATGTAGTCGTACACTTGCCGATCTCAAGATCGTGAGGAAGTCCGAGCGCCGCAACTCAGCAGCGCATCCGCACTCGCACACACGTTCAAGCCACCGGACAACCTCCACCTCCTCGCTCCAGCGATCCAGCGAAAGCAGCAACTCCTTCCAGACGAAATGCCACCGGGAACATGTATCTCGCTAATCCGAGACCATGGGGGAATAATTCTAGAGGGGGAGAGAGAGATCCTTCACAAGGAGGTGTGAGGATGAAGGAGGGAATGGGTGGCCTTTTATAGGAGGAGGGGGGTGCCCCCTCTCTCCATGGCCGGCGCATGGGGGGGTGACCCCTCACCTCCCCCATTCATGTGGTGGTAACCCCTCCACATTAAAATGCCTCTTCACATTCCCTTTTAAAGTCTCCACTTTAAATGCATTAAATTTCTCCAAATTTAATGCTCTCTCATTTAATAAAACTCTTTTATTAAATTTATTCAGAATTTTGTTAATTACTTTAATTAACAAACATTCACATATAGCCTCTTGCAATATTTCAATATCACATGCAGAACCACCTTCTACAATTTCACCCAAAACAATTTCCGGTTTCTATTGAAACAATTCCTGCGCTTTGCAATTCTTTTGTCTGAAACATATGTGCTCCAAAATGGTGTCCGGTAACTCTTAAGTGTGCCACCCTACGGTCCGCGAATAATGCAGACATGATCGAGACCCTTCTCTGATGAATAATCAGCAGCGGGACCTGGAGATCCGTACTGACTCCTACACATTCAACGATGACTCCTATGATCGTGAGAACCTTTAACGCTTGTAACTAAATCCCTTTGTCTCTCGATATATTACATGTCCGAGATTCGATCATCGGTATCTCCATACCTAGTTTGATCTCGTTACCGACATGCACTCTTTTCTCGTTCCCGTGATATAACATTCTAGTGATCACATCACTTGCTTGTAAGCTATCCTAATGTGATATCACCGAGAGGGCCCAGAGTATATCTATCTGTCATCTGGATTGATCAATTCCACTCTTGATCCATGAGCCTCAACATAACACCTTCGTAGTACTAAACCCATCTTTATAGTCACCCTGTTACGGTGTGACGTTTGATGTTATCAAGATACTCTTCCGGTGTTAGCAATTAACATGATCTCATGGTCTAAGGATAAAGATTACTTCGTATGATGTTATAGCAATATAAACATAATGACTTGATCGTAATGTTATACTTTGGATGAATGTTCATCACATCATTTCACAAATGCTGTGACCTTGTTATTAACAACATCCAATGTCCATGATCAGGAAACCTTGATCATCTTGTTAATCAACAAGCTAGTCTATAAGAGAGGCATAACTAGGAACCCTTTTTGTTTATTAAACACACATGTATTGATGTTTCCTATCAATACAATTATAGCATGCAAAATAAACATCTATCATATACAAGGAATACATAATAACAACTTTATTATTGCCTCTCAGGGCATATTTCCTTCAAGCGGAAGCTCAAGGAGAAGGAAAAATAGACACCAGAAGAAGGACTTAGATAATTCCTAGCAAAAAGTAGCTAAGGAAACAGCTCAAGGAGCACTTGTATTGGGCGTTTGCCCCCTTGGATAGTAGATTCTTGAAGGAGTAGAGTTTTACCTCGCCAAGAGGGCTCCGAACCTGGGTATATCGCTGTGTTTGCAGTATCTGTGCCCAACCCATTGCGAGTAGCCACCGATAGCAACCTGATTGTCCCCTTCATGCCATCCTCAATGGCACTGCCGTGTTCCACACCACGATAGTTGGCGCCCACCATGGGGCACAACGCTTCGGCTAGGATCATCTTTCGCATGGGACTTCCACTCGTCGCTGGTGAGCGAGTAGCCTCTGGCCTTGTCCTCACTCTCGGCTCCTACGACTGCGTCCTCGACAACACGTCATGCTTCGCTGGGGGGACTTTCCCAAGCGGAGGATCTGTCACGTGCTTCGGCGAGCATCGGGTCTATGTTGTCACCGTCCCTGAGGCCTTCCCTCGTGAGGTCGCCACCGTCTTCGGCGCACCCCCTGGCTTCTCCGCCTCGCGCATCGCTAGCGGCAGCGTCGAGGTCATGGTGGCAGGCTCGGTGGAGAACCGCCGCCCACCTCTTGAGCGCAACATGGACGGTCGCGCCACTAACTCATACCTCCCAAACGCAGACCTGATCAACGCATCCATCGAGCACCTCTGCAACCCCATCACCCCCATCGAGGCAGATCTAGTTGCAGCTGTGGTAGCCCTGGAGACCACCCGCCAGAACCTTCTGGAGGAAGCCAGCAAGGTGGCAGCCGCCCAACGGTGGATGAATGCCCCCATGCGGGAGTACAACATCGTGCACGGCTTCACGCGCTTACCCGGCACCAGCCGCCTGGCTCAGCCGCTAGGCCGGAACCCCGGTTCGGAGATGGATCGTGCCGCTGATCCGCGCACACCCGCGGTGCAGCCAGTCTACAGCACCCCAAAAACATGAGGGCCGCGGAGGCGGCAGTCGTGGAACTGAGCCACCTGGAGGGCGAGGAACTGCTCTGCCAGCAAGCGCGCGTCCAGCTCCTCATGGTCACGACAAACAAGGAGGAGGCCGAGGCAGAACTCAGCATGGCTGGCAACAGCAGAACCCAACCGGCTCGCCGGATGGTGGACCCGGATGCGGGAGGCAGCAAGGCGTCTTCCCCAGATGGAGCAAGACAGAGCAACCACCCACGCGATGGATCTACAGGTCGCGGGCACAACGCCCACGACGCGGCAGCTGTTACCAGCAAAAACCGCGAGCCGGCTGACGAAGCCGGAAAAGGCCAAGTGCTTCGCAAGTCCCGCCTATCTAGTCAGCTGGGACCACTCGAGCTAGACGAACAACAAGATGTGCGTGCGTGAATCGACCTGCTGGTCCAATCACGCGCGCTAGAGGAAGAAAGTCCAGCCGAACCAAGATGTTTCGGACCGTGCATCTGGAATGAACCGTTTCCAAAGGGATTTTCGCTCCCAAGGGATACGCCAAAGTACAACGGCTCGGTCAAGCCGGAGGACTGGCTGGTGGACTATACCACCGCCGTGGGCATCGCCAACGGCAGCCGCCGGGTAGCGGTGTGCTACGCCCCTCTCATGCTCCTGGACTCAGCCAGAACGTGGCTAAATAGTCTCCTCGACAACAGCATCAACGCTTGGATCAATTTCGAGCAGGCGTTCGTTCGCAACTTCACCGGCACCTCCAAGCGCCCAGGTCATCCTGGCGAGCTTGCTCTCTGTGTGTAGGGCCCGGATGAATCTGATCGCTCCTACATCACCCGATGGACGAGCATGCACAACTCCTATGACGGGGTATGCGAACATCAGGAGGTTGACTTCTTCATCAACGGCTGCAGAGACGGCACTATGCTCAAGCATAAGCTTCGCTGGGTGGAGCCCACAACCATGGCACAGACCATGGCCATAGCGGACAAGTATGCCACAGCCGACGCAGCGATGAAAAGATCCGTCCGGGTGGACGACTAAGGGCAAATAATCATCAACATCACCGTAGATCAGCGCCTGCTAGAGGGGAACGGACACAACTCCAGGTGGCACGACAACCGCCACGGCAAGAGAAAGGACGACCAACCGGATAACCAATATGGCTCCAGGCAGGTGGCGGCAGTGCAGGAGGATCCGGCTGTAGGCGGAAGCCAGAGACAGAAGCCTGATAACCAGACTCCAAGGCCCAAGTACACCATTGAGTCGATGCTTGATGGGCCATGCAAGTTCCATAGCAGGGGCAACAAGCTGGCCATGCTCACCACACGCCAATGCACCTGGACGAAGAAGATGGCGGAAATTGCCGGCGCACCTGCTGGACAGGCGCCACCTCCTCCAGCCGGCGGGTGATCGCAACAACCAACGTCAAAGGGAGGATGATGATAACAACTACCCTCGCCAGGTGGGAAATTACCACATCTTCACCACGGAGCCGGATACCAAGCACAACAAAAGGCGTCACGAGGCGGAAGTGAACGCAATCGTTCCTCCCATTCCCTAGTACCTCAACTGGTCGGAATAAGAAGTTGCATGGAGCCGGAAGGACCAGCCGGCCGAGTTGCCCCACCCGGGCACTTACGTGATGGTTCTGGATCCTATCATTGTCTCCCAGAAGCATTCCTATAGATTCTCCCGCATCCTCGTAGACGGAGGGAGCAACATCAACCTCCTGTACCGCAGCTCGCTCGACCGGCTCGGTATCAGTGAGTCGCAGCTGTTGGGGATATACTTTCCAGGTATCCTCATAGTTCCTCACTGACCAGGGTGGCCCACTTCGGGTTAGAGCTTTGCTTCCCGGGCGGCCCAGTCAGGGAGAGAAGACGGAGTCCAATCCGGCTACGGGAAGGCCCAGAAGACTTACCGACTTAGGCCCATAGTGTTACTTGTAGTTCAAGATGTACTATGTAACCGACTCTTAGTCATAGCCGGATATCTATATAAGCCGTCCTAGGGAGAGCCTTTAGGGCACACCACAATAGTCTACAATCTCAACTCGCATAGGCGAAACCCTTGTAACCCATATTCCGGCTCTACCATATTACTGGATTGCAAGCAGGAGTAGGGTCCGTCCAAAGCCGGTGGATTCGAACCTAGGTAAACTTGTGTGCTCACCGTCGCGGAACACTGTACGTCTCACACCCCTCTCTTCCACATGCCTTGAGGACCCCCTCATGGCGTACTTGTCATCAATCCGACGACAGTTGGCGCCCACCGTGGGGCAAGTGAGCTTCGGATCTGCGTTTCAAGTGGAATCTGCAAGAATCGGAATCAGCGAGACTATCGCCGTCGGTCGCATCCTCTACGCCAGTGATGTCCCCCTCATCGTTCTTGACGAGACGTGGATTCCGGTTAGGGAGGCCGTGACTGCCTACACAATCATGTCTTTTGGCAAGATCGATGTTTACATCGGTTTCGCTGAACCTGCCCCACCCACCCCAGCGGTGATGATAGAGGCAGAAGAATCTTCTGGGTCCCCTTTGTCCGCGGAGGCGGCAGAGTTCCGGATCTCAGAAAACCCTAATCCCACCCAGCCCGCACCAGCTGTGGAGATAGTGGAGAAATCTGAACCTGAGAAATACCTAGCGGTTAAAGCCAAATCTGGAGTGGATCTCCTCGGAGAGACCGTATCCTAGATCGACCCACCCGCGGAAGTCGAAATCCAGGAGGAGCATATCAACGACACTGATTCCGGCTCTGATGACGCCGGGACAAACATGCCTTTCCTAAGGTACACACCGCGACGTATGATAATGCAAGATGCAAGCGCAGATGCAATTCTCGAGACCATCAAAAGTTTCGACATGGCTTATCGTGAGAGCCGCAGGTACCTCAGGAAGCACGCGTCACACTTCATCGGCTATGTAGGATCAGGATCTGGCTCTGCCGATGCTAGAGAGAACACCGACTCTGTGCTGCTGGACGCAATTGGAACAAACACCTACGTACCCGCATCCTCGGATGAATCGATGACGTTAGTAGATTTTCGAAAGTTCTCCGCGGAATACGAAGAGGAGTATAACTCCAAAGCTGCTGAAAGAATGAGAAGCCAGGGATGAAGGATCCAGGGAACACTCTCCCAAAGTGCAGGACGACATGGAAGTCGGAGACAATCCCGAAGTCCAGATGTCTGAAAGTACCGATCAGAGCTTGACTCCGGGAAATGGACCCAAAGCCGTCTTTGCTACCGGAGCTGCCAAGAAGGCAAAGAAGAGGAACAAGAAGAACAAGACCCCGGCAAAAGACCCCCTGACAGAGGAGGTGATTGCCGAGGAATATGAGGAAGACTCGGATGGAGAACTTATCCCATAAGAGCCGAAAAAAGAAGAATCGGTGGATGGACACGTGATCACTGAAGGTGCACGTAAACTCATCGATGCTGCATTAACCACACCTATTCCTACAGCTGCGGAGCTTACTGCTGAAGAACTGGACGAGAGGGCATAAGCCCTAGAAGCGCGTCGTCAAGTACTCCTCGATGAAGCCAAAAACATTAAGGAGGAAAAGAAATGCCTAGCATCTACGGAGAAGTACAACTCCAGGCAATACCAGAAGACCAGGAAGCGTCAAACAAATTACAACCAATTCCCGCAGATCCATGCCGTCCTTTTCAGAGATGAGATGGGGAAGCCTCGGAAAGATAGTAAAGGGGATTGGGTATATCCAACCCCAGTACAGAATACCGTGGCAGCCCGAGAAATTCTATCGGCTAATCCAGGACCGGAGGAAATCCAGTTGGGAATCAAACTACTCAACAAGGGACTGGAGCAGCAGAAGGTTACCATGTCCGGAAGCCAAAAACTGGTCTCGGATTCCGACCAATGTCGCACAGATCCGGCATGGGCTGACGTAAGACCCCGGCATGTTCCGGAGCAGCAGCATCGCCCCGAGCGCCAGAAGACAATTATTCGAGAACCGGATCATCAGGACAGCACCGCAGAACTGCGCATGACTGGAGCAATGTCACCCCAGCAGCCGAAAAAGAGGCCATTGTTGCACTGTATCTGAAGAATCCTCCCCGACGAGAGTCGAAGGATCAAAGGGGAGAAGATAAAGAGAAACGTCGGGAGGAGGATCGTCAAAAAATGCCGCCTCCTAGACATGCAAGCCGTTCGGCTGAGCCTCACCATAGTGGGAACAACGGACGAAGGAACGACGGAAACCATGCCGGTACAAGCCGGCAGGGGGCTCGTCGTAGTGAAGACCCTCCCCGGAACCGGAATAATGATGCTCCGGACGGAGGCCGGTGATCAGCCAGAAATAATCCAGCTTCCCCACCCTCTCCACCAAGTAGTCATCACAACAACTCTCAAGGGGGACAGGAAGGACGACGTGGCGGAGGAGGTGGTGGCAGAAGCCGAAGTCCGGCTCCAAGGCACCGCAGCCACAGCCGACATTCAGGATGATCTCTATCCCCGAATGACGCAAGGCACAGAATCAACTCCAACATAGAGGCGCGGCGCTACGAAAACGATGATATCTACGTGGGCCCAAAGTGCTTCGGACCATGCATCAGAGCTACAAGATTCCCGGAAGGATTTGCTATCTCAAGACATATCCAAGCCTACGACGACATTGCTCGGCCAGATACCTGGCTATAGGATTTTTTCCATGCTTGTTGCATTGCCAAAGGCGGAAATAGCCTGGTCGCAACTCGATATCTCCCACTTATGTTGCGGAAGACGGCACGATCATGGCTTAATGAACTTCCGAAGAACACCATCCACAACTGGTATGACATGCAAAGTGCGTTCTTTCAGAATTTGGAAGGCACATATCGGAGGCCCTATACGGTCGGAGACCTACAGCATTGCACCCAGAAAGCCGGAGAAACTTGCCGGGATTACCTCGGACGATGGATCGACACCAAGAACTCCTGTGAAGGAGTAAACGATCAAACTGTGATTGAAGCTTTCATCGCAGGTCTCCCAATTGGCCTACTACGCCATCGCTTGAAGTGTGACAAAGTCACTGATCTGGGAGAGACGATAGAAACAGCGAGCAAGTATGCAGATGCCGACGACGATGCAGAGGGATTACTCAATGCCCTAGATGTGCCACAGTCGGAAAAAAACCAAAGCAACAAGCTCAGAAGCGTAAAAATACCTCGGAAGAAAAATCCAACGCGGAAACGACAGTGGTCACTGCTACTTTCGGGTCTGGGGGATGAGGAGGACGCAGTGGAGGCCGCGGGCGTGGGCGTGGAACTTCAAGAGTCCAAGGTAGAGGAGACCAACAACCAGGCAAAACCTACTCTTGGGCCGACATTGCCAATAACCCATGTGTGCATCACCTAGATGCCAATGGGGGCTCATCCCACACCAATGCCGAATGTCATTTCAATGAAGACATCAAAAGAGATGACACCGCGGGCTACAAAGCTAAGCGGAAGAAGGGAAAGAAGAATCCCGAAAAAGAAAAAGAGACCAAGGAAGATTCCGACATGGAGGAAGCTGATGCTTCAAATCCCAAGCCAGAAGGGAAGAAAAAATTTCCCACCAAGAAGGACACTTATGTCACTTTCCTCGGATCTAAGGAAGATTACTTTGGTTATTTGTCTGATTGCTGAATGCGGGCATTTTCCGAGTAGTGAATTGTTGGTACTGGAAGCCGGCTTTGTTACCGAGTTTAAACTGGTTTAGCAATTGAGCTCCGTTGCTCGGCAAAGTTTCCGGCAGAAGGTTTAGCCGGCTCACGAAAGGGACGAGGCGGAAAGCTAGATAAACGATAAGTATAGACGAAAAAATACAAGTGCTTATGTAAACATTTTAGGCACATAAATATTTAAAGCCAAAAGGGCTGAATAGATCAAAATCTTAGAACTAGCAAAATTATAGTACTGCATATTTACAGGCCCATCATGTTTTTCAGAATAATACAAATATTTCTGGTAATCTATGATGCAGGAGAGGAAGGAGCTGTCGGCTCGCTGGATACACCGCCTTGGTATCGTTCCGAGATATCCACATCCGAAACGGTGTGGTCATCATCGGAAACTTCTGTTGATTCTTCTGGAGGCAGAGGCAGAGTCGGTGAAGAAAGGAGTTTCGTAGCTGGTCAAGTCAGCCATGTGACACCCATATCCGGCACAGGAGTGCATGATGGCTTGAAGGTCCTGCTCCTGGCCGTCTTCATCTACTTTGCAGTACCCTCTCGTCACTTGCCATATTTCCATGTTTCCATGGTGGCTCATGACCATGGTGAGAGCGTTCTGTGTCGCAGTCCGTGCGTAGGACTTGTTTCAATCCTGGACAAGTTGCAACATCTCCTTTGCCTTGTCCCGCGCCTGAAAATCCGACATGTTGTGCATGTCCGGAATCTTGAGAGCTTCACCGATGTCCTCAAGGGATTGGCGGAAGTCATGAAGCAGGTCACCGACTTGGGTAAGCCGGTGAGTTCGGGGCTCGGTGGAGGAAGAGTCCGTCAAGTTCAGAGGACCTATACACAAAACAAGTTAAGAAAATCCGACATCAAGAGAGGTCGAAGAAAGCGGAAAAGTCAGACAGATGGAACGTACCAAAAATGACGTCGTCAATTTTGGTCTTCTCTTCTCGAAGACTCTGGAGTTCAGCCCGGAGCGCCTCAGAAAGGTCCCTATCTCTGCTAAGCTCATTATTGAGGTCCGAGATTTTTTGATCTTGAGCAGCGATCTTCCGATCACGCTCATCAGTAGCCATGGAGGAGGATTCAAGGATTTGAGCGATGCTTTTTTCATGATCCGCCTTGAGCTGATCCAGCTCTTGGCGAAGCTCCTTGTTCTCCACCACCAAAGTCTTGAGGTTCTCGGCCTCTTCAATCATGGCACAGGATTGTTTCACCAGTGCTATAAGTCAAAAAGAACAACAGTTCAGCGAAAAAATTGACTATGAAAATGCAAAGACAAAGTTTGAGTCTCGGAATGTTTACCTTCGGCCTCATCCTTGGCAACTTTAAGTTCAACATTTTTAAGTTGGAGAGCTTTGATCTCTCTCCGCTTATCACAAATATTCTTCAACAAATCTTGGTTATAGGAATATACTTTTTGTAAGTCAGAATACCCAAAGTCAGAAAGCTACTAAAGACTCGGGCAAATATTTTTGCTAATATCAGCACGAGCCTTGGGGGCTACACTAGTTCGTTCTTTGGCATCCTAAGGCAGCATAAAACCGGATTATTTATCCTACTTCATGCTTGGGGGATAGAGGATATGATATGAAATAAAGGAAAAACAGGAGTTAGAATTCCGACTTACATATTGTTCGCGAGTCAGTTTATCCAAACTCGCATTCACTTCAGCAGCAACCTTCTCAGCGAAAGTCAGGGGGATCACTGGGGCTATTGGAAGCTCACCGGTCCATATCCTCTCGTTGCAAAGATGCACTTGTTCAAGAAGGTCAGAGTGCTTGATGTCCTCTGCTTCTTGTGCTTCTTCTTCGGTAGATAAGTTTCTTTTCTCCAGGCATTGCCTGGTCAGCCGCTGGATCTCTTCAGCAGATTTCCGGGATAGGCCAAACTTGGCAAGTCCCGGATTGCTGAGAAGGTTTTCGGCGAAGGTTTCTGCCGAGGGATCATTACCCAAAGAGGGTTCACCCTTATCTAAACCTGACTCACCCATGGTGACGTCAGTTTGCGATTCAAGGATCACAGGCTCCGTTGAAGGAGCCGGATCTTCTGCGGCATCCGGGGAAGGAATAATCACCGGTGTTGTGGAAGGTTGGGGGGCAGGAGTCTGAGGAGCTACGGCAGGAGAAGCCATGGAAAGCTTCGTCTGCCGCAGGGGCTTCGAAGAATTTCCCTTCCCCTTGCCCTTGATGAGCTGTTTAGCTCTGAGAATGTAATAAAGCCGGAAAAATTATGTCTTAGAAGAAAATTGAAGTAAAGTGCAAAGGCGGAAGTTGTGATTGAAAGTTACCTCTTCACGATGGGCACCTCCTTTGTGCCAACAACCACTGTCGGAGCTTTGAGCTTCTTGAGCACAAGGTCCGGCAATGGTACCACTTCTGTCTCCTGAGAAAACTCTGGAGGATATCCTTCGAGCGGAGCGAATTCCGACTCGGGGAGGTCAACAAGATGAAAAGAAGAAAACATATCAGTATTGCAATGTAACTCAAAGATTGAAACACATAAAAAGGTGTACTGATAGAAGCTTACCGGCACTACGGGGTTTTCCGCCGTATGCATATCTAGAGAAACCTCCGGGATCCTCCTCTCGATCTGCTCCCTGATCAGCCACTTGATCTGGCTTATATAGCCCTGTGTGGTGTAGGCTTTGGGGCTGATGCGGAGGGAGTCTTTCTTGGACGACGTGATGGAGTGCATCAGTCGATCTCCATGGTACTGAAGGGGCTGGATCCGACGTGACACCCAACATTGGACCAAGTCGGATCCCTTCAGTCCTTTGTGTTTGATCAAGTATTCCATCCGCCTCTTAGCGAGGATCAGATCGTCATGAGAGCCAGAGGAGCCTCGTCCCAAGACGGTTGGGCCGTGGCACTCCCTCATCGGAAAAATCCGGCTGGATGTCATCTTCAGCACGGAGGACAACTTCCTCCGCGAGCCCATCTAGTTCGAGGTGGTCAACCTCTATAGTGCGTACCACGCAATCCTGGGGCACCCAGCGCTCACCAAGTTCATGGCGGTACCACATTACGCCTACCTCAAGATGAAGCTACCAGGGCCCAAAGGCGTCATCATCGTGGCTGGCTGCTACAAACGGTCTATGGAATGTGCCACAGACGGATCCAAAATAGCTGTAGCCATGATCATCACGGAAGAAAAATGCGTAATCATGTAGAACGTGGCAGCCCTGTAGAAGGACATGCCGGCTGGCGAGCCCAAGCCAGCCAGAGAGGCACAATTCAAGCCATCCAAGGGCATGAAGAAGATCCTGATGAACAAGGCCGAGCTGGACAAGTTCGTCCTGGTCAAAGACGGCCTTGACAGCAAATAGGAAAGCGCGCTCGTCGACTTCCTCCGTGAGAATCGGGATATCTTCGCATGGTCCCCCAAAGACATGCCAGGTGTTCTGAGGGAGCTCACCGAGCACTCTTTACATGTCAGGCCGGATGCAAAACCGGTCAAACATTCACTACGCCGCTTTGCGGAATAAAAAAGAAGTACAATTGGGGAGGAGATCACGCGGCTGCTTGCAGCCGGATTCATCATGGAAGTTTTTCACCCGAAATGGCTGGTAAACCCAGTACTGGTGCTGAAGAAGAATAGGACTTGGCGCATGTGTGTTGACTATACCAGTCTGAACAAAGCATGCCCCAAGGATCCATTCGCCCTGCCAAGGATGGACCAAGTGATCGATTCCACGGCCGGCTGCGAGTTGTTGTCATTTTTGGACGCATATTCCGGTTACCACCAGATCCGGCTAAACCCCGCTGATCAAATAAAGACATCATTCATCACTTCTTATGGAGCCTACTGCTACACCACAATGCCATTTGGATTAAAGAACGCTGGAGCAACATACCAGCGCTGCATGCAGAAGTGCTTGCAGACTCAGATTGATAGAAACGTACAAGCCTATGTCGACAATGTGGTAGTCAAGACCAAGGAGCGCCAGACACTCCTTGAGGATCTGAAGGAAACATTCGCCAACCTCCGCCGGTTCCAGATGAAGCTGAACCCGGAAAAGTGCGTATTTGGCGTCCTAGCCGGCCAGCTACTCAGTTTCCTTGTATCTGAGCGAGGAATCGAGGCGAACCCGGAGAATATCAGCGCAATCGAGCGCATGCAGCCGCCTAAGAACTTGAGAGATGTCCAGAAGTTCACCGGCTACCTGGCCTCCCTCAGCCGGTTCATCAGCCGGCTGGGCGAGAAAGCACTCCCACTGTACCAGCTCATGAAGAAGATGGACAAGTTCGTCTAGACATCGCAGGCGGATGAAGCTTTCCGTGACCTCAAGCGCATGCTCACCTCGGCACCTATTCTGGCAGCACCAGCAGCAAAGGAACCCATGTTGATGTACATTGTAGCAATAAACAGGGTTGTCAGTGTGGTGTTGATAGTGGAGAGGCCGGAAGAAGGAAAAGCGCAGTCGGTGCAATGACCGGTGTATTACCTGAGTGAGGTACTCTCGCTCTCGAAGCAGAACTACCTTCATTACCAGAAGCTGGTGTAAGGCGTATACATGGCCGCCAAGAAACTGAAGCACTACTTCCAAGAACATTCCATCCGGGTGGTGGCACTAGCGCCACTTGCGGAGATCATCGGCAACAGAGATGCCACAGGCCAGGTGGCGAAATGGGCCATAGAGCTCGCCGCCCACAACATACAGTACGAGCCAAGAATGGTGATCAAGTCTCAGGCCTTGGCGGATTTCCTCGTCGATTGGGCAGAAACACAGTACCTGCCACCTTGCCCTGACTCCACACATTAGAAGCTGCATTTCGACGGCTCCAAGATGTATGGAGGTCTCGGAGCCGGAGTGGTCATCACCTCTCCAAAAGGAGACCGGCTGGAATACGTGCTACAGATCCACTTCCACGTGTCCAATAACATCGATTAGTATGAGGCGCTCGTCCACGGCCTCAAGATGGCAAAGGAAATAGGCATCCGGCACATCCTATGCTTTGGTGACTCTGATCTGGTGGTGCAACAAGTGTCAGGAGATTGGGACGCCAAAGACGCAAACATGGCTCTATACCATTTGTTCGTACAACAGTTATGCGCCTGTTTCGAAGGGTGCGAGTTTCATCATGTTCCCAGGGTAAACAACAAGGACGCGGACACGCTCGCCCGCATCGGGTCGACAAGACAACCAATTCCGCCTGGAGTTTCCCTTGAGCACCTGCGCAAGCCATCAATCACACCGTCTCCCGAATCCGACTCCATCATATTGGACGTGGACCCGGGGACTGCCGGCTCCAAGACCTCCGTGACGGCTGCACCACACCCGGGGACTGCTTCGCCACAACAGGGCACTACCGGCTCCAAGACTTCTGCAATGGCTGCACCGCACCCGGGGACTACTTCGCCGCACCCTGGGACTGCCGGCTCCAGGACCTCCGCGACGGCTGCACCGCACCCGGGGACTGCTTCACCACACCCGGGGACTGCCGGCTCCAAGACCTCCGCGACAGCTGCATCGCACCCGGAGACTACCGCCTCCAGCCTAGAAGCTACCGGCTCCGCCGCACCACCCGGTCGGCCTCCGAACGAGCCTGACCTGGCCATCCAAGCAGAAGTGAATCTGCTAATGCAAGTGGTATGCGCCATCCGGGAAACACCAACATGGGCCTAGCCGTTCATGGATTTCCTAGCCAACAGAAAGCTTCGTGAAGAGGAGGTACATGCTAGACATGTCAAGTGCAGAGCCAGCGTGTACACCATCATCAACAACAAGCTCTACAAGCGCAGCATTGGCGGCATCTATCAACGATGTGTGGGCCAAGAGGAAGGAATCCGACTGCTGGTCGACATCCACCAGGGCGAGTGCGGACACCACGCATCATCACGAGCCATAGTGGCAAAGGCATTCATCCACGGGTTCTACTGGCCCACAACATTAGAAGATGTTGAGCAGATTGTCAAGGCGTGCAATGGGTGTCAGTAGTTTAGCCAGCAGAAGCACACTCCGTCTGCAACACTCAAGACGATTCCCATCACCTGGTTGTTTGCCGTCTGGGGACTGGACATGGTTGTCCCCTTCAAAACGGCTAGATCCGGCAATGACCCACTTGCTGGTGGCGGTGGACAAGTCACTACTGCAGCAAGGCTTATAGCCTCCAGGTGATTAATGACAGGCAAAACTTTGCCCGTCACTAGTAAGTATTTCTAGTGACGTGCAAGGATAAGCCTGTCACTAGTACAAAACACTAGTGACGGGCACATAAAACTGACTGTCACTAGTAGTTTTTGTGGAGGCCGGCCGAATGAAACAATTACTTAGTGACGAGCGTCTATAAATGCCTGTCACTAAGGACACTATGAGTAGTGACGGGCCCAAGATATGCCTGTCATTAGTATCTTCCGTGAAGGCGACTGAAAAGGGCAATTTGTTACTGACAGGCAACTCTAAAGTCCTGTCATCGGTAATAGGTCATTTTTTCACTGAACCAGGCGGTGCCACCACGTAGCTCCGGGCTGGCCCACCCATGTGCCCGCTCCACTTACTAGCCCACCCGTGAGCCTCCGATCCTCGGACCTACCATAACGATCAAACTACGTTATCCATCACACGTCTCTTCAAAAGATGAAGGCAGTCCGAGCGTCTAACATGTACCCTGAAGAAAATCAAGGCTACCGCTAAGAAGATTGTTGAAGATGACAAAATCGAACCTTATTTGTTTTGACGCGAGATGTTATGAACTATCCTATATTTTCGTGAATTTTTATATTTTCTAAGTTTTATAGATGTTATATGAATTTTCATTATTTTTGGTGATTTTTTATGCATTTTTAGTTTATCTACATCTACGTGTACATCTATATCTCCGTCTACATCTACACTAATATAAAAGACCGAGAGCGTTAAATCCAACCAATCGCGATAGTCCAATACAACAATCCAACACTTGGTATTTAAGCCATCTTTATCGGCTCATTACCGTTGAGCGAACGATCCTACGTCTCGCTAATTGCTTTTTCAATCTACACTAATTATTAATTATTAATAATATAAAAACCCAGATCAGATCGAACCAACCGTGACCGTCCAATCCAATAATCCAACGCTTGATATCTCGGCTCATCACCGTCGAGCGGACAATCCTACGTCTGGCTAATTGTTTTTTCAACGCGAACAGTTTCACCCTAGAACATCGCAGTTGCAATCCGGGAATCCAACGACGCGGCCGCCTGCCTCCGCCCCGCCTCGGGATCCATTGCCACCGCCACCGCCTCCGCCGCAAAGTCTACCGCCGTGCGGAAGCCACCGCATCCGCCCCCACCGCGCTAGCCACCGCCTCTGCCTCCTCCGCGTACGACTCCACCCCCGCCGAGACGCCATCGCCGCTCGCCGCTCGCCGCCGTCTCAATCCCAGGTCACGCGACGAGCACAGACAGCAGACGCGGGCGATCCGCACAACGAGGCCGCCGGCCAGGCGTCTACAGGAAGCCATCAGAGGACGATGCACTAGGAGGCTGCCTCTGCAGTTTCAGTTCGGCACGTAGGTTTGCTGTTTTCATTTTGGTTTTCATCACTCAGAAGTGGTCATGATAGGAATGTCCATCAATTTTTCTACCTAGATTAATTCACCCAGTTACATTCGCTTGCCGGACCTGATGGCCACCATGTTCAAGAGCATGCACTGTATCTGCAAGGGGATCACACACATTGTGGTGTTCTGCTATAGCCGGCTCCTACGGCTACATCGCCACGTATAGCAGAGTATAGCAGTAGCAGTATACTCCAGTAACTGTAAAACTTGCTTATTCATTTTGGTTTATTTCTGAAATAATCTCAGATTAGAATTTTATGCCTAGATCTCTGTAAGTGACTGCTGTCATCCAAGTTTAGTACATGCTAGTGCTTGTGTTTGATTCATGACTGAACAAATTGCTTGTAAATCTCTGTGATTTACAGTAATCACCAGAATGTAGTTTAGTATTGATGAGTATCTGCTTATACTACAAATGTCCTGTTTTCTTGTTTATCTAAACTCAAGGTGGCAGTGTTGTACCAGTTTTTGCTAAACTGATCATGCTTTTAATTCTGAGAATTAGCAAACTGTTTTACACTGGACTGCTGGTATTTTTAGATCAAGTGTACTGAATCGTTGAGCTTAGTTATAGCATGGACATTACATGTCGCCTGGTACACTGCTTGCTTATTGTTGAGTGTTTAAACTGTGCAAAATATAAGGAACCAACCGAATTATGCTAACTCTCAAATCTAGCATCTAATGTACTGATATTTTACCGACTCTAAATAATTGGGTATTTGTGCTTGGTTTGAGATTGTTTTAAGTGAAGTATGTAATGGAAACAATGATAGGCTACACTTCATTAAAAGAGAGGCCGAATTGATGAAAAGGGAGATATAATTCACTGAAAATACTCATGTCAGGTAGACTTTTTGAAGATTTGCAGTAGTAGGAAATGCAATTGACGATTATACCAGCAATTTGATCTTCATGTATGATGCCTTCTTCAGGTGGACTGAAATTTAGGTCGGGAAGAACCATCTTGGTGATCTGATGCTTCTGGGGACCTGAGGAGAAGGAGCTGACGAGGGAGAGAAGCTGGCGAGGAGTACCGATCCTGGAGGTGCTCTCCCTGGCCATCTCTCCTGGCCAGGACGGGATCGTTGACACGAGATTGTGGCAAGGGCAAGGCTTGTCGTGGGCGGCGCCTGGTAAGGTGCGGGGATCGTGGACATGGTCCTGGGCGGCGCTGGCCCGAGTCAAGCGACTTTGGGCGAGCAGGCCATGTGTGACGGGAGGAAGGGATCCAACGTGCTGGGCGAGGCTGGTCCTGCGCGCTGATGCGTGGAAGAAGGGAGGCGCAATGCTTGGCCAACAGATCTTGGGCGGTGACGTAGGGAAAAAGTAGGCGAGCAGGTTCAGGCGGCGAAGCCGGGAAGAAGGTGGGCGGCGACGCGGGGAAGCTGGACGAAGAAGAACCGATCCCGAACAAATTCCATACGGTTAGGGCAAACTTATACTTTTGCTCATTTTCTCCTGGTCGGAATATTTCCCAACGTCTTATACTTTTGAATATTCATTTTTGCTGCTCTAGCTGTGAAATGTGAAGTAATGCTCATTGTGTATCTCTTGCAGGCTGATGTACTTAGTGCTGAGAACGCCGTCAATTCAGCAGTTGACAATATGCAAACAACGGGCTCTTCAGTTTGTAACTTGCTAACAAAGGTAAAACTAATAGGCTTTTATGCTATTGCTGCACGACAACTGGCAACTTTGGTGACTGGTATGTTTCAGCGGATACAAATAACTTAGTTGTTTTGTCCTAGAATAATACCATATGTTGAACTTATGCTTTCAGTTGTAATTTGATATTTTAAATCATACAAGTACATAGCTTAATAGGATGAAAGAATATCTTCTGGTGGTTGTAAAAACCTATTTTATAAATAGTATAGATAGACTGACATTTTTTTGAATACATATATACACATATAAATTATCTTTGAAAAGTGCATTCACAAATGATGATAGCCGATCGACAATGATTTTCGATTTATGCCTGGTAGCAGTGCTAGCGTAAAATACAAAAAAAATCCCAATTCCCCTAGGGTTCGTATGTATGTAATATAGAAAATAAATTTTATATTAATGAGCAATAGCTATGATGGTTAGAGCTCAAAATTTATATGTGTCCACTCTTGACCAATTGACAAGAACTTGAAGTTCATACTAGGGAAACAAACTCGCTCTGGATTTTTTTTACTTCGTCCGCGCCTCGCTCCTCTACTCAAATCCTAGCTTCGCCCATGTGTACTATGTTGCAAACACGTTGTGCCATTGCTCACAATTATATGTCATTACTCACAATTATATGCTCATTTCCTTATTTGTATTAGGTTCAGCACGTCATCAATGTCCTATACGATTCAGGTCCATACAAGGAAGACATAATGAGAGAATTTACACCTCAACAAGATGATGGAAATGTAGAATAGTGAAATGAACTTGCAACTATGCATATGACCATAATAAATGTACTGTGGTTATGCTCTTCTTTGGAGTTCAAACTTCTTGTTAGATAACTCATCGAGAAACTATTCTTCCTTAGTCTATGATAGATTATAAGTTCTTATGCTAGTGTGTTAGCTTTGCAAATATTATGTTATATTGGTTTATGTGAGTATCTTTGGTACAACATTTTATTCTACCATCTAAAATATTCATAAAAAATGCATTTTATATTCTTATAACATCTTATTCTGCTATTTTAAATATTTGTGGGAAACACATTTATTTTTTTATTGCTGGAATTCAAACCTGTGACGGTCAAGATAACAGGCTTGTCACTACAAACACCCACATGGTTGTGGCCTTTGATCACAATCAGTGACAAGCATCTCTTTTGTCTGTCACTAGTATACATATATCAGTGACTGACATGCGTAAATGCCCGTCACTGGTATACATACTAGTGACAGGCAAGTGTGCCTGTCACTAGTAGCCTCATACCAGTGACTAGTCATCAGTGACAGGCGCTTTGCCTGTCACTTGAGCCTGTCACTGATAGCCTATTCTGCAGTAGTGAGTTCACCAAGTGGATAGAGGCAAAGCCAATAAAGAAGCTGGATGGGCCAACGGTGGTCAAGTTCTTCATAGACATAATCATGCGCTTTGGCTGCCCCAACAACATGATAACAGACAACGAAACAAATTTTGCCAAGGGAGCTTTCACGCGATTCTGCGGAGATAAGGGCATCCGCCTGGACCTCGCATCTATGGCACACCCCCAGTCCAATGGGCAGTGCGAGCGAGCAAATGGCCTGGTCCTAGCCGGAATCAAGCCCCGACTGATCGAACCACTGATGCGATCCCCCGGCTGCTAGATTGAGGAGCTAGCGGCTATACTCTGGAGCCTGCGCACAATGCCAAACCGGTCCACCGGCTACACTCCCTTCTTCCTTGTTTACGGGGCGAAGGCGGTTCTGTCCACTGACATGGAGTTCGACGCACCCCGCAAACTTCTTTACATAGAACAGCAGGCCAAAGAAGCACGGGAAGATACTGTCGATCTCCCAGAGGAAGCACGTGAACTGGCCCTATCCAGGTCCACCATCTACCAGCAGAACCTGCGCCGCTACAACGCCAGCCAGATATGGAGCATATTGTTCTGTGAGGGCGATCTGGTGCTAAGGCTGGTCCAAGACACCAAGGGGATGCACAAGCTTTCTCGACCTTGGGAGGGCCCATTCATAATCAGCCGAGCACTACAGAACAACTCATACTACCTCATCAACGCCCGCAAGCCAGAAAAGAACAAGATGAACCGCTCAAGCGAAGAAACTAAATGCCCATGGAACGTGAGCCTGCTCCGCCCCTTTTACACTTGAACAAGAAATGTATGTACCTTACTTTCATGTAATGAACAAGCATAGGAGCCTCGACACAGTCTCGGGGACTCCGCAATAAAATAAGCAAGTCATGCTGCACAAGTTGGCTTTTCCGGCTACATTACTCTAACCCCGGAGCCAGTGATCCGCCTCGGGGACTCACCGGTTGGCTCAGACGGCTGCACGATCCACGCGGAAAAGTACTGTATGCGGCTCCTAAGGCTTCCTCTTCGGTTCTGGCTGTAGACCGCAAGCCGGCTGACAGATCCGATAAGAGCATAATGCTCAACGGGCCCTACACGAAAATGCCAAGAGGAAAACCAAAACGTCTGGACGACCCGGATGCGCTCGCTCGCTCAAAGGCAATGACCCAAACCCGAAGTATCGTGCAGTACGCCTACTAAGCTACCCCTTCGACTCCAGCTAAAAGCCAACAAGGGAACAACACTGAAATTGGCCAATGCTCACTAGAAAAAGGCAAAGACATTGAATTTGCACGAAGCAGCAAAAGTCTGAAAACTACTTCATCTAAGATTATAGTTTGAACTTGCGTATGCTTAACCAGGCAAACAACTTGTTTGGTTATATGTTTGCATGAGCCAAACTTCAACGACGAACACTGCCAAGGCAGAGGCAGACAGCTTCCAGGCGGGAGCAGAGCAGGCCAAGGAGCTTTGACCCAGCTATATTCTCCAGCCGGCCTGAATCTCGGGGACTACACCCTGTGGGTGCGCTTGTGCGCCCCCACATAGAAACCTGCAAAACAAAGAACACAAAGGAGCTACGACCCAACTGTATTCTCCAGCTGGCCCGAACC
This sequence comes from Avena sativa, assembly GCA_916181665.1. Classification (NCBI taxonomy): domain Eukaryota; kingdom Viridiplantae; phylum Streptophyta; class Magnoliopsida; order Poales; family Poaceae; genus Avena; species Avena sativa. Next base: position 421,636,544 of record OV702291.1, on the reverse strand, counting down.
TCGGGGACTACATCTTGTGGGTGCGTTTGCGCGCCCCCACAAAGAAATAGAAAGTGCAAACAGAAGAGCATGAGCAAATAGATGGAGGGAGGTGATGCTCCCATAGAAGTTCAATATGTCAAAGATGGACAATTGTTCACACGGTGCAAAAACAAAATTTTGAAGTCACGAATACTCCCGGCATACCAGGGATCAAGTTCATTGAGGGGCAGAAGGGCCAGAAGCATCAGCTGGAGCACGGCTGCAGGAGGCGACGTCCGTCGAGGCGGTCTGAGGCATAGCCAGAGCGTCGGTGCGTGCCGCATCTGGACTGTGGAAGTACTGCTCCGTGTCGGCTGGGTCGTTGAAGTCCCTGTCTAGAGCGACGTAGCTCCCGATCATCACGCCATAGGGCGGATGTCAGGGACATCGGCGCGAAGCTGGTCATAGCTAGTCCCTTGGCGAAATCCACGGGAAATGGTCCACAGATCCACATCCGGGTACTAGTACTTCAGCAGTGTTAGCACCATCTCCGTGCCACCTCGAGCCGCCCACTCCCTGGCCACATTCATGAGCTCCGGAGCGCCCCAGAGACGCTCAGACAGGACATCCATGGTGGCAGGCGGGACGGCCTTGGGCCAGACATAGTTAAAGACCTCGAGAGCGGCAGCGCGGAACCGGTTCGCCTCCTCGCTGACGACCGTCACCAGCTCCCCCGGGTGGAGATCCCAGTCCAGATCTGTCTCGGGAATCTGGCCCAGCGCCTGATCTGTTGCTTCAGGGTACTGAGCTATAGCAAGAAAAAAGGGGCAGCGGTCAGTGCCAATCACAAAGTTCAAATCCGCACAAGGGACTCTAGTCAAAAGCACTTACTGACAACAATCTCAGCGATCTGGTAGAGCCCCGACAGCGCCGCCGCCTCCTTGGCCTTGGAAGCCTTGAGGGCATCCGTCTGGGTGGCATAGAGGCCCTCAAGGTTCTTCAGCGCCTCGGCCCGGGTCTCCGCAGCCTTCTTGGCCCTACCAGCCTTGATCTCCATCTGCTGCTGCTGCTGCTGCGTAGTCAGTTTGGCGATCTGGTCCTGGCGGGTTTTGTTGGCCTCCTCTAGCCGGGCAACCTCCTCCTTCAGCCGGGCCACCTCGTGGTCCCGGTCCGCCAGCAGAGTTGTAGGAGGGTAACCAATACTCAACAAGAAGCGCGAGAAGTCGCCCAATTGGGAAGATATGGCAGAGCGAGCAATCTTATGGCCCAGTTCCCGCGAAGTCTTGACGGCATCAGCAAGAGCCCTCTATGTAGGAAAGGAGAGTTAAGAACCAAAAGAAACAGCTACGTCGCAAGACGGCAACAAAACAACAAGATTGGCGCCAGAGCACATACCTCGATGGAAGCTCCCAGCGTCCTAGCTTGGCTGAACCCCTGCTCCAGCGCCCCCACCAGCTGGCGGATCTGGCCAACGGCCAGAGGCGTCGCCTCTGACAACTGTGCCAGGAGGACATCCAGTGGCGGCGCGGCACGCGCCGGCATCCAGCCGGTGACCTGGAGGTCGTCGTTGTTCACCGGAGTCGCGGAGGGACCAACCTCCACCTGGACAGGGCAACCGGCGGCGGCACCTCCACCGGCTCCTCCACCCGGTAGGTGTTGGAGTCAGCACCCATCGTCAAGCCGGAGGAGGGGATGGCCGCACCGGCACGCCCGAACGATAACCCCCCCCCCCCCCCCGCCCCCCGTAAGACGGGAGACGGCCCCGGCCCGATGAAGCGTCGTAGGCTCAGCCGGCGGCACGACATCCGTCACTGCCGCCTCGGGGCCTAGAGGTGGCGCAACCTCGGGGGCCGGAGCCGGCGGAACCTCGGACGTCGGAGCTGGAGCCGACGCAGCCTCTGACGCTGGAGCCAGCACAGCTTTGGAGGCTAGAGTCGGCGCGGGCTCGGATGCCGAAGCCGGCGCACTCCCTCGACAGCAGGCGGAGGGGCGGATGCGGTGGCGATGGTCATGGAGCCGGGCAAGGACATAGGCTCGCTGCATAAATACAAGAAGTAAGCAACATAAATACAAGTAAGTCAATACACGTACCAAAAAGGACAAGGGCACCTACCCGGCAACGCTCGGTGTGGTGGCCGCAGGGCGGAGGCGGCGCGTCTTCTTGGCGCCACCTGCGGCCAGGGCGACGCTGGTAGGGGCGGCCCGGGGCCCCCTGCCCCTGGACACGGCGACCTCGGTCAGGTCAACGTCCTCGCCATGGGCAGCTATTCCAAGGGCAAGCAAAAAGTCAAGATTACAACTACAAACATAGCAAGTGCAAGCATAACAAAGGAAGGGAACAAATTCTCACCGGGTGGGCACTCGCAGCCCTCTTCAGCCCTCATGGGGAACCGCTCCGCCTCCGTGGGTGGAGCCTTCGCCGGCTTGTAGTCTGCAGCAAAGTTGGGGAGCTCGGTGTCCCCCATACCGCCCTCCGCTAGTTGCGCTGTGAAAAGCTACTCAACAAGGGAAGATAAGAGGAACGAAATAGGAGTCCCTCGGGAAAATCCACCCGGAGAAGAGCAAGAAAAACATACCTTCGGCGGCAGCCGGCCGTGGTGGTACGACCGGCAGGAGAACTCCCACCCCTCCTCTAGCGCCTCCTTCAAGATGGTGGCGAGCCATTCGTGGAGGGCGGCGTATGGCACGTCCAGCCGGGATAACCGGGTGGGATCTAGATGGCTAGAGAGGTGGCACATCTTGTGCGACCGGTGCTGCAGCAGGTGCACACGGGTTGCCATCCAGGATAACAGAATTTCCTGGGCGGTGAGCCGCTCCTTCTCCGCGAGGACGGCTAGCCGTGCGCCCATCCGGTCGATGTCGCCATGGGTGCCCAAGTGCTGGATGGTCCAGGCCTTCCGGCTGGAGGGGACGTTGGCGAAGGCGGGGACCTTGATGAAATCCACCTCCGTGTTGTTGCGCACGTAAAAATACGAGCACTGCCAGAGCTTGGCGGTGTCGGGGAGCTCTAGGCGGGGTATGGGCGCTGACGGCCGCGGGTAGATGGCGTAGCAGCCCGTCTCCATCAACGGGCCGCCCTTCCCCACCACCTGCACCTTGAAGTGGAAGAACTGCAAGAAATTTGCGGCGTCGGGGCAGACGCCGAGGAACGCCTCGCAGCATGCCGCATGATGCGACTACATCGACACGGCGTTGGCTCCGAGGTGGTGAAGCTACAGATCAAAGGTGACCAGCAACTCCAGGATGAAGCGGCTCAGCGGCAGCCCGAGGCCGCGAGCGAAGTGGGCGAGGAAGACGACGGACTCGCCAGGCTAGGGGTGGGGCACCCGCTCGCCCTCCGGCGCAAGGCGATGCTTCACCACCCGCTCTGACGGCAGGAACTTCCCCCGCCAGTACTTGTTCACAAGATCTTCCGTGACATAAGAGCCGCACCAGGCGCCGGTGACCTCGGGCAGCATATTGCCTGGAAAGGTAGCCGTGATGGAGGCGCGGGGTCCTGTGGTCAAAGAAGAGGAGTGGCGCCGGCGACCCGGAAACGGTGGCGCAGAAGAGCAGGGAGAGGCTAGAGCGCTAGGAAGAATAAGGATGGCAGGCACAGGGAGGCGAAGTGAGGAATCACTTCTCCTCGCGTACGTATTTATCGGCGAAGGATAACCGCGTCGGTTCCCCTTCCTCCACGCCACGTGGCAAAGCAACCACCCTATTACCACGTGACGGTTCAAGGCAGATCACGTGTGCCAGTGCCTCACGCACAGAGGATCCCGCAGAAGTTACTGCGGGAGGCAAACCGCTCCCACGATCTCCAAGGAGACACAATGATGGAGGCGCGCGCACGGTTACCAAAAACTACAACAGTAGACCTAGAAGTCAAACTGATGCGACGCGCACCAAAAACGGTAGGAATCGCTTACGCAAGCACCAACGACAGCAGACTGGCGATCCATCTCCCGGCCGGGTGCGATAGCCGGTCAAGAAGATCACCCATCACACCCTGTGGGTGGGTCCATCGGCTCCGTAGCCGGTGAACCCCAGCCAGGAAAACATCACAGAATCTCAAGCCGGTATAGGACAAGGACTACAAAACAAAGGCTACAAGACAAACGAAAATGACAAGGCATCTGCGTCATCAATCATTTCAAAGGAGCACGCAAGAACTTCTCCACGAGGCCAAGTCCTAATGCGCTCGGGGACTAGTGTCGGGGGGATGACCCCCGGGTAGACCAAGACGGGACCAACCGGCCGGCTCCAAGGAGCACGGGCCATCTGGACCCAGATAAAGGAACCACAGCCGGGTGGAATTCCCACCCGGTCCGCATTCAAGTTTCCCCGGCTGGCTCGTCTAGCTGGGTAGCTAAAAGAACCGGCTGGGAGGCCGCTCCTAGCCGGCCGCCTCGGATCCTCTGGATGTTGTACAGTGGGGATGATGCTCCTTGCTGAGCGCACCCTTGACCGGACAGGCTGGCTCGACTGGCTGGCGCTACTGGACAACTGCACCAAAGATGGAGGCTGACGATCAAAGCAAGGGCTGATGAGGAAAGCTCCGGCTTACGCAAAAAGAACCGGCTGACGGATAAAGAGCCAGATGACAAGTAAAGCAGGGGCACTGAGCGCTAAAGCATGGTCCTCCCCTGTACTGGAGGCTTGACCGGACACGGGCCTACCGTTTGGCCCTGTCCAGCCGGCCCACTTTGTAAGGCCCAAATCCAAACAGTAAACCCTAGAGCCCATCTTGTAAGCTACCTCCCCGACCTGTATATAAAGGGGGTAGCGCTAGGGTTCTAGGTATGCGGAAGCTCAAGGAGAAGGAAAAATAGACACCAGATGAAGGACTTAGAGAATTCGTAGCAAGAAGTAGCTAAGGAAACAGCTCAAGGAGCACTTGTATTGGGCGTTTGCCCCCTTTGATAGTAGATCCTTGCAGGAGTAGGAGTTTTAGCTCGCCAAGAGAGCTCCGAACCTAGGTACATTGATGTGTTTGCAGTATCTGTGCCCAACGTGTTGCGAGTAGCCACCGATAGCAACCTGATTATCCCCTTCATGCCATCCCTGATGACACTGCCGTGTTCCACACCACGACACATGCAATGACACTGGTGGATCCATGTGGTGTTCTCTGAAGAGAACACACATTTCAATGACACTAGTGGATCCATATGTGGTATGTGAAAAGAATAGTCATGAAATGACTGCAGTTGTTGTTAGTAAAAAGATCACACATGCAATGACACTGGTGGATCCATGTGTGGTCTCTTAAGAGAACACACATGCAATGACTACCTGTGGTTAATGAGAAGAACACACATGTAATGACACTAGTGGATCCATAGGTGGATTGTGGTCTCTGAAGAGAACAAATATTTCAATGACACTAGTGGATCCATATGTAGTATGTGAAAAGAACACACATGCGATGACTCCAGTTGATGTTAGTAAAAAGAACACACATGCAATGACATTGGTGGATCCATGTGTGGTCTCTGAGAACACACATGCAATGACTCTAGATGTGGTTAATGAGAAGAACACACATTAGAATGATACAGGTGGATCCATATGTGGATTGTGAAAAGAACACACATGCAATGACTCCGGTGGATCCATAGGTGGATTGTGAAAAGAACACACATGAAATGACTCCTGTTGTTGTTAGTAAAAAGAACACACATGCAATGACACTGGTGGATCCATGTGTGGTCTCTGAAGACAACACACATGCAATGACTCTAGCTGTGGTTAATGAGAAGAACACACATTTCAATGACACAGGTGGATCCATATGTGGTATGTGAAAAGAACACACATACAATAACTCTGGTTGTTGTTAGTAAAAAGAACACACATGCAATGACACTGGTGGATCCATGTGTGGTCTATAAAGAGAACACACATTTCAATGACAGTGGTCGATCCATATGTGGTATGTGAAAAGAACAGTCATGAAATGACTCCAGTTGTGGTTAGTAAAAAGACCACACATGCAATTACACTAGTGGATCCATAGGTGGATTGTGAAAAGAACACACATGCAATGATTCTGATTGTTTTTATAAAAGGAGCACACATTTGAATGACTCTGGTGGTATGTGAAAAGAACACACATGCAATGACATTGATGGATCCATGTTTCGTCTCTGAGGAGAACATACATTTCAATGACCCTGGTGGATCCATATGTGGTCTGTGAAAAGAACATTCATGAAATGACTCCAGTTATGGTTAGTAAAAAGAGCACACATGCAATTACACTGGTGGATCCATGTGTGGTATCTGAAGAGAACACACATGCAATGACATTGGTGGATCCATAGGTGGATTGTGAAAAGAACACACATGCAATGACTCTGGTTGTTGTTAGTAAAAGAACACACATGCAATGAAACTGGTGGATTCGTATGTGGTATGTGAAAAGAATAGTCATGAAATGACTCCAGATATGGTTAGTTAAAAGAGCACACATGCAATTACACTGGTGGATCCATGTGTGGTCTCTGAAGAGAACACACATGCAATGACATTGGTGGATCCATAGGTGGATTGTGAGAAGAACACACATGTAATGACTCTGATTGTTGCTTGTAAAAAGAGCACACATGCAATGACACTGGTGGATCCATGTGTGGTCTCTAAAGAAAACACACATTTCAATGAAACTAGTGGATCCATATATGGTATGTGAAAAGAATAGCCATGAAATGACTCCAATTGTTGTTAGTAAAAAGAACACACATGAAATGACACTGGTGGATCCATACGTGGATTGTGAAAAGAACACAGATGCAATGACTCTGGTTGTTGTTAGTAAAAAGGGCACACATTTCAATGACTCTGGTGGTATGTGAAAAGAACACACATGCAATGACACTGGTGGATCCATGTGTGGTCTCTGAAGAAAACTCACATTTCAATGACACTGGTGGATCCATATGTGGTATGTGAAAAGAACAGTCATGAAATGACTCCAGTTGTGGTTAGTAAAAATAGCACACATGCAATTACACTAGTGGATCCATGTGTGGTCTCTGAAAAGAACACACATGCAATGACACTAGTTGTTGTTAGTAAAAAGAACACATATCAAATGACACTAGTGGATCCATATGTGGTATGTGAAAAGAACAGTCATGAAATGACTCCAGTTGTGGTTAGTAAAAAGAGCACACATGCAATTACACTGGTGGATCCATGTGTGGTCTCTGAAGAGAACACACATGCAATCACACTAGTGGATCCATAGGTGGATTGTGAAAAGAACACAATTGCAATGACTCTAGTTGTTGTTAGTAAAAAGAGCACACATGCAATAACACTGGTGGATCCATGTGTGGTCTCAGAAGAGAACACACATTTCAATGACACTGGTGGATCCATATATGGTATGTGAAAAGAATAGTCATGAAATTACTCCTGTTGTTTTTAGTAAAAAGAACACACATGCAATGACACTGGTGGATCCATGTGTGGTCTCTGAAGAGAACACACATTTCAATGACACTGGTGGATCCATATGTGGTATGTGAGAAGAACACACATGAAATGACTCTGGTTGTTGTTAGTAAAAACAACACACATGCAATGACACTGGTGGATCCATGTATGGTCTTTGAAGAGAACGCACATGCAATGACTCTGGTTGTTGTTAGTAAAAAGAGAACACATGCAATGACATTGGTGGATCCATGTGTGGTCTCAGAATAGAACACACAATTCAATGACACTGGTGGATCCATATATGGTATGTGAAAAGAATAGTCATGAAATGACTCCAGTTGTTGTTATTAAAAAGAACACACATGCAATGACACTAGTGGATCCATGTGTGGTTTCTAAAGAGAACCCACATTAAATGACTCTAGCTGTGGTTAATGAGAAGAACACACATTTCAATGACACAGGTGGATCCATATGGGGTATGTGAAAAGAACACACATGCAATGACTCTGGTTGTTGTTAGTAATAAGAACACACATGCAATGACACTGCTCGATCCATGTGTGGTCTATAAAGAGAACACACATTTCAATGACACTAGTCGATCCATATGTGGTATGTGAAAATAATAGTCATGGAATGACTCCAGTTGTGGTTAGTAAAAAGACAACACATGCACTTACACTAGTGGATCCATGTGTGGTCTCTGAAGAGAACACACATGCAATCACACTGGTGGATCCATAGGTGGATTGTGAAAAGAACACACTTGCAATGACTTTGGTTGTTGTTAGTAAAAAGAGCACACATGCAATGACACTGGTGGATCCATGTGTGGTCTTTGAAGAGAACACACATTTCAATGACAGTGGTGGATCCATATATGGTATGTGAAAAGAATAGTCATGAAATGACTCAAGTTGTTGTTATTAAAAGAACACACATGCAATGACACTGGTGGATCCTTGTGTGGTCTCTAAAGAGAACACACATGCAATGACTCTAGCTATTGTTAATGAGAAGAACACATATTTCAATTACAAAGGTGGATCCATATGTGGTATGTGAAAAGAACAGACATGCAATGACTCTGTTTGTTGTTAGTAAAAAGAACACACATGCAATGATACTGGTGGATCCATGTGTGGTCTCTGAAGAGAACACACATTTCAATGACACTAGTGGATCCATATGTGGTATGTGAAAAGAACAAACATGAAATGACTCCAGTTGTTGTTAGTAAAAAGAACACACATGCAATGACACTGGTGGATCGATATGTGGTCTCTGAAGAGAACACACATTTAAATGACACTAGTGGATCCATATGTGGTATGTGAAAAGAACACACATGAAATGACTCTAGTTGTTGTTAGTAAAAAGAACACACATGCAATGACACTGGTGGATCCATATGTGGTATGTGAAAAGAACAGTCATGAAATGACTCCAGTTGTGGTTAGTAAAAAGAGCACACATGCAATTACACTGGTGGATCCATGTGTGGTCTCTAAAGAGAACACACATGCAATGCCACTGGTGGATCCATAGGTGGATTGTGAAAAGAACACACATGCAATAACTCTGGTTGTTGTTAGTAAAAAGAGCACACATGCAATGACACTAGTGGATCCATGTGTGGTCTCTAAAGAGAACACACATGCAATGATTCTAGCTGTGGTTAATGAGAAGAACACACATTTCAATGACACAGTTGGATCCATATGGGGTATGTGAAAAGAACACATATGCAATGACTCTGGTTGTTGTTAGTAAAAAGAACACACATGCAATGACACTGGTGGATCCATGTGTGGTCTATAAAGAGAACACACATTTCAATGACACTAGTCGATCCATATGTGGTATGTGAAAAGGATAGTCATGGAATGACTCCAGTTGTGATTAGTAAAAAGACGACACATGCAATTACACTAGTGGATCCATGTGTGGTCTCTAAAGAGCACACACATGCAATGACACTGGCGGATCCATAAGTGGATGGTGAAAAGAACACACATGCAATGACTCTGGTTGTTGTTAGTAAAAAGAACACACATGCAATGACATTGGTGGATCCATATGTGGTATGTGAAAAGAACAGTCATGAAATGAGTCCAGTTGTGGTTAGTAAAAAGAGCACACATGCAATTACACTGGTGGATCCATGTGTGGTCTCTGAAGAGAACACACATGCAAGGACACTAGTGGATCCATAGCTAGATTGTGAAAAGAACACACATGCAATGACTCTGGTTGTTGTTAGTAAAAAGAGCACACATGCAATGACACTAGTGGATCCATGTGTGGTCTTTAAAGAGAACACACATTTCAATGACACTAGTGGTTCCATATATGGTATGTGAAAAGAATAGTCATGAAATGACTCAAGTTGTTGTTATTAAAAGAACACACATGCAATGACACTGGTGGATCCTTGTGTGGTCTCTAAAGAGAACACGCATGCAATGACTCTAGCTATTTTTAATGAGAAGAACACACATTTCAATGACAAAGGTGGATCCATATGTGGTATGTGAAAAGAACACACATGCAATGACTCTGGTTTTTGTTAGTAAAAAGAACACACATGCAATGACACTGGTGGATCCAAGTGTGGTCTCTGAAGGCAACACACATTTTAAGGACACTAGTGGATCCATATGTGGTATGTGAAAAGAACACACATGAAATGACTCCAGTTGTTGTTAGTAAAAAGAACACACATGGAATGACACTGGTGGACCCATATGTGGTCTCTGAAGAGAACACACATTTCAATGACACTAGTGGATCCATATGTGGTATGTGAAAAGAACACACATGAAATGACTCTAGTTGTTGTTAGTAAAAAGAACACACATGCAATGACACGGGTGGATCCATATGTGGTATGCGAAAAGAACAGTCATGAAATGACTCCAGTCGTGGTTAGTAAAAAGAGCACACATGCAATTACACTGGTGGATCCATGTGTGGTCTCTGAAGAGAACACACATGCAAAGACACTGGTGGATCCATAGGTGGATTGTGAAAAGAACACCCATGCAATAACTCTGGTTGTTGTTAGTAAAAAGAACACACATGCAATGACATTAGTGGATCCATATGTGGTATGTGAAAAGAACAATCATGAAATGCGTCCAGTTGTGGTTAGTAAACAGAGCACACATGCAATTACACTGGTGGATCCATGTGTGGTCTCTGAAGAGAACACACATGCAATCACACTGGTGGATCCATAGGTGGATTATGAAAAGAACACACTTGCAATGACTCTGGTTGTTGTTAGTAAAAAGAGCACACATGCAATGACAATGGTGGATCCATGTGTGGTCTTTGAAGAGAACACACATTTCAATGACACTGGTGGATCCATATATGGTATGTGAAAAGAATAGTCATGAAATGACTCAAGTTGTTGTTATTAAAAGAACACACATGCAATGACACTGGTGGATCCTTGTGTGGTCTCTAAAGAGAAAACACATGCAATGACTCTAGCTATTGTTAATGAGAAGAACACATATTTCAATTACAAAGGTGGATCCATATGTGGTATGTGAAAAGAACACACATGCAATGACTCTGGTTGTTAGTAAAAAGAACACACATGCAATGATACTGGTGGATCCATGTGTGGTCTCTGAAGAGAACACACATTTCAATAACACTAGTGGATCCATATGTGGTATGTGAAAAGAACATACATGAAATGACTCTAGTTGTTGTTAGTAAAAAGAACACACATGCAATGACACGGGTGGATCCATATGTGGTATGCGAAAAGAACAGTCATGAAATGACTCCAGTCGTGGTTAGTAAAAAGAGCACACATGCAATTACACTGGTGGATCCATGTGTGGTCTCTGAAGAGAACACACATGCAAAGACACTGGTGGATCCATAGGTGGATTGTGAAAAGAACACCCATGCAATAACTCTGGTTGTTGTTAGTAAAAAGAACACACATGCAATGACATTAGTGGATCCATATGTGGTATGTGAAAAGAACAATCATGAAATGCGTCCAGTTGTGGTTAGTAAACAGAGCACACATGCAATTACACTGGTGGATCCATGTGTGGTCTCTGAAGAGAACACACATGCAATCACACTGGTGGATCCATAGGTGGATTATGAAAAGAACACACTTGCAATGACTCTGGTTGTTGTTAGTAAAAAGAGCACACATGCAATGACAATGGTGGATCCATGTGTGTTCTTTGAAGAGAACACACATTTCAATGACACTGGTGGATCCATATATGGTATGTGAAAAGAATAGTCATGAAATGACTCAAGTTGTTGTTATTAAAAGAACACACATGCAATGACACTGGTGGATCCTTGTGTGGTCTCTAAAGAGAAAACACATGCAATGACTCTAGCTATTGTTAATGAGAAGAACACATATTTCAATTACAAAGGTGGATCCATATGTGGTATGTGAAAAGAACACACATGCAATGACTCTGGTTGTTAGTAAAAAGAACACACATGCAATGATACTGGTGGATCCATGTGTGGTCTCTGAAGAGAACACACATTTCAATAACACTAGTGGATCCATATGTGGTATGTGAAAAGAACATACATGAAATGACTTCAGTTGTTGTTAGTAAAAAGAACACACATGCAATGACACTGGTGGATCGATATGTGGTCTCAGAAGAGAACACGCATTTAAATGACACTAGTGGATCCATATGTGGTATGTGAAAAGAACACACATGAAATGACTCTAGTTGTTGTTAATAAAAAGAACACACATGCAATGACACTGGTGGATCCATATGTGGTATGTGAAAAGAACAGTCATGAAATGACTCAAGTTGTGGTTAGTAAAAAGAGCACACATGCAATTACACGGGTGGATCCATGTGTGGTCTCTAAAGAGAACACACATGCAATGACACTGGTGGATCCATAGGTGGATTGTGAAAAGAACACACATGCAATAACTCTGGTTGTTGTTAGTAAAAAGAGCACACATGCAATGACACTGGTGGATCCATGTGTGGTCTCTGAAGAGAACACACATTTCAATGACACTGGTGGATCCATATATGGTATGTGAAAAGAACACACATGCAATGACTCCAGTTGTTGTTAGTAAAAAGAACACACATGCAATGATACTGGTGGATCCATGTGTGGTCTTTGAAGAGAACACACATGCAATGACTCTAGTTGTGGTTAATGAGAACAACACACATTTCAATGACACTGGTGGATCCATATGTGGTATGTGAAAAGAACACACATGCAATGACTATGGTTGTTGTTAGTAAAAAGAACACACATGCAATGACACTGGTGGATTCATGTGTGGTCCCTGAAGAGAACACACATCCAATGACTCTAGCTGTGGTTAATGAGAAGAACACACATGCCATGACACTGGTGGATTGTGAAAATAACACACATGCAATGACTATGGGTGTTGTTAGTAAAAAGTACGCACATGCAATGACACTGGTGGATCCATGTGTGGTCTCTGAAGAGAACACACATTTCAATGACACTGGTGGATCCATATGTGGTATGTGAGAAGAACACACATGAAATGACTCCGGTTGTTGTTAGTAAAAACAACACACATGCAATGACACTGGTGGATCCATGTGTGGTCTCTGAAGAGAACGCGCATGCAATGACTCTGGTTGTTGTTAGTAAAAAGAGAACACATGCAATGACATTGGTGGATCCATGTGTGGTCTCAGAAGAGAACACACATTTCAATGACACTGGTGGATCCATATATGGTATGTGAAAAGAATAGTCATGAAATGACTCCAGTTGTTGTTATTAAAAAGAACACACATGCAATGACACTAGTGGATCCATGTGTGGTCTCTAAAGAGAACACACATGCAATGACTCTAGCTGTGGTTAATGAGAAGAACACACATTTCAATGAAACAGGTGGATCCATATGGGGTATGTGAAAAGAACACACATGCAATGACTCTGGTTGTTGTTAGTAAAAAGAACACACATGCAATGACACTGGTGGATCCATGTGTGGTCTATAAAGAGAACACACATTTCAATGACACTAGTCGATCCATATGTGGTATGTGAAAAGAATAGTCATGGAATGACTCCAGTTGTGGTTAGTAAAAAGATCACACATGCACTTACACTAGTGGATCCATGTGTGGTCTCTAAAGAGCACACACATGCAATGACACTGGCGGATCCATAGGTGGATTGTGAAAGAACACACATGCAATGACTCTGGTTGTTGTTAGTAAAAAGAACACACATGCAATGACATTGGTGGATCCATATGTGGTATGTGAAAAGAACAGTCATGAAATGAGTCCAGGTGTGGTTAGTAAAAAGAGCACACATGCAATTACACTGGTGGATCCATGTGTGGTCTCTGAAGAGAACACACATGCAAGGACACTAGTAGATCCATAGCTAGATTGTGAAAAGAACACACATGCAATGACTCTGGTTGTTGTTAGTAAAAAGAGCACACATGCAATGACACTGGTGGATCCATGTGTGGTCTTTAAAGAGAACACACATTTCAATGACACTGGTGGTTCCATATATGGTATGTGAAAAGAATAGTCATGAAATGACTCAAGTTGTTGTTATTAAAAGAAAACACATGCAATGACACTGATGGATCCTTGTGTGGTCTCTAAAGAGAACACACATGCAATGACTCTAGGTATTGTTAATGAGAAGAACACACATTCCAATGACAAAGGTGGATCCATATGTGGTATGTGAAAAGAACACACATGCAATGACTCTGGTTTTTGTTAGTAAAAAGAACACACATGAAATGACACTAGTGGATCCATGTGTGGTCTCTGAAGACAACACACATTTCAAGGACACTAGTGGATCCATATGTGGTATGTGAAAAGAACACACATGAAATGACTCCAGTTGTTGTTAGTAAAAAGAACACACATGCAATGACACTGGTGGACCGATATGTGGTCTCTGAAGAGAACACACATTTCAATGACACTAGTGGATCCATATGTGGTATGTGAAAAGAACACACATGAAATGACTCTAGTTGTTGTTAGTAAAAAGAACACACATGCAATGACACTGGTGGATCCATATGTGGTATGTGAAAAGAACACACATGCAATGACTCTGGTTGTTGTTAGTAAAAAGAACACACATGCAATTACACTGGTCGATCCATGTGTGGTCTCTGAAGAGAACACACATTTCAATGACACTAGTCGATCCATATGTGGTATGTGAAAAGAATAGTCATGGAATGACTCCAGTTGTGGTTAGTAAAAAGACCACACATGCAATGACATTGGTGGATCCATATGTGGTATGTGAAAAGAACAGTCATGAAATGCGTCCAGTTGTGGTTAGTAAAAAGAGCACACATGCAATTACACTGGTGGATCCATGTGTGGTCTCTAAAGAGAACACACATGCAATCACACTGGTGGATCTATAGGTGGATTGTGAAAAGAACACACTTGCAATAACTCTGGTTGTTGTTAGTAGAAAGAGCACACATGCAATGACACTGGTGGATCCATGTGTGGTCTTTAAAGAGAACACACATTTCAATGACACTGGTGGTTCCATATATGGTATGTGAAAAAAATAGTCATGAAATGACTCAAGTTGTTGTTATTAAAAGAACATACATGCAATGACACTGTGGATCCTTCTGTGGTCTCTAAAGAGAACACACATGCAATGACTCTAACTATTGTTAATGAGAAGAACACATATTTCAACTACAAAGGTGGATCCATATGTGGTATGTGAAAAGAACACACATGCAATGACTCTAGTTGTTGTTAGTAAAAAGAACACACATGCAATGATACTGGTGGATCCATGTGTGGTCTCTAAAGAGAACACACAATTGAATGACACTAGTGGATCCATATGTGGTATGTGAAAAGAACATACATGAAATGACTCCAGTTGTTGTTAGTAAAAAGAACACACATGCAATGACACTGGTGGATCGACATGTGGTCTCTGAAGAGAACACACATTTAAATGACACTAGTGGATCCATATGTGGTATGTGAAAAGAACACACATGAAATGACTCTAGTTGTTGTTAGTAAAAAGAACACACATGCAATGACACTGGTGGATCCATACGTGGTATGTGAAAAGAACAGTCATGAAATGACTCCAGTTGTGGTTAGTAAAAAGAGCACACATGCAATTACACTGGTGGATCCATGTGTGGTCTTGAAGAGAACACACATGCAATGACACTGGTGGATCCATAGGTGGATTGTGAAAAGAACACACATGCAATAACTCTGGTTGTTGTTAGTAAAAAGAGCACACATGCAATGCCACTGGTGGATCCATGTGTGGTCTCTGAAGAGAACACACATGCAATGATACTGGTGGATCCATGTGTGGTCTTTGAAGATAACACACATGCAATGACTCTAGTTGTGGTTAATGAGAACAACACACATTTCAATGACACTGGTGGATCCATATGTGGTATGTGAAAAGAACACACATGCAATGACTATGGTTGTTGTTAGTAAAAAGAACACACATGCAATGACACTGGTGGATCCATGTGTGGTCCCTGAAGAGAACACACATCCAATGACTCTAGCTGTGGTTAATGAGAAGAACACACATGCAATGACACTGGTGGATTTTGAATATAACACACATGCAATGACTATGGGTGTTGTTAGTAAAAAGAACGCACATGCAATGACACTGGTGGATCCATGTGTGGTCTCTGAAGAGAACACACATTTCAATGACACTGGTGGATCCATATGTGGTATGTGAGAAGAACACACATGAAATGACTCCGGTTGTTGTTAGTAAAAACAACACACATGCAATGACACTGGTGGATCCATGTGTGGTCTCTGAAGAGAACGCGCATGCAATGACTCTGGTTGTTGTTAGTAAAAAGAGAACACATGCAATGACATTGGTGGATCCATGTGTGGTCTCAGAAGAGAACACACATTTCAATGACACTAGTGGATCCATATATGGTATGTGAAAAGAATAGTCATGAAATGACTCCAGTTGTTGTTATTAAAAAGAACACACATGCAATGACACTAGTGGATCCATGTGTGGTCTCTAAAGAGAACACACATGCAATGACTCTAGCTGTGGTTAATGAGAAGAACACACATTTAAATGAAACAGGTGGATCCATATGGGGTATGTGAAAAGAACACACATGCAATGACTCTGGTTGTTGTTAGTAAAAAGAACACACATGCAATGACACTGGTGGATCCATAGGTGGATTGTGAAAAGAGCACACATGCAATGACACTGGTGGATCCATATGTGGTATGTGAAAAGAACACACATGCAATGACTCCAGTTGTTGTTAGTAAAAAGAACACACATGCAATGATACTGGTGGATCCATGTGTGGTCTTTGAAGAGAACACACATGCAATGACTCTAGTTGTGGTTAATGAGAACAACACACATTTCAATGACACTGGTGGATCCATATGTGGTATGTGAAAAGAACACACATGCAATGACTATGGTTGTTGTTAGTAAAAAGAACACACATGCAATGACACTGGTGGATCCATGTGTGGTCCCTGAAGAGAACACACATCCAATGACTCTAGCTGTGGTTAATGAGAAGAACACACATGCAATGACACTGGTGGATTTTGAATATAACACACATGCAATGACTATGGGTGTTGTTAGTAAAAAGAACGCACATGCAATGACACTGGTGGATCCATGTGTGGTCTCTGAAGAGAACACACATTTCAATGACACTGGTGGATCCATATGTGGTATGTGAGAAGAACACACATGAAATGACCCCGGTTGTTGTTAGTAAAAACAACACACATGCAATGACACTGGTGGATCCATGTGTGGTCTCTGAAGAGAACGCGCATGCAATGACTCTGGTGTTGTTAGTAAAAAGAGAACACATGCAATGACATTGGTGGATCCATGTGTGGTCTCAGAAGAGAACACACATTTCAATGACACTGGTGGATCCATATATGGTATGTGAAAAGAATAGTCATGAAATGACTCCAGTTGTTGTTATTAAAAAGAACACACATGCAATGACACTAGTGGATCCATGTGTGGTCTCTAAAGAGAACACACATGCAATGACTCTAGCTGTGGTTAATGAGAAGAACACACATTTCAATGAAACAGGTGGATCCATATGGGGTATGTGAAAAGAACACACATGCAATGACTCTGGTTGTTGTTAGTAAAAAGAACACACATGCAATGACACTGGTGGATCCATGTGTGGTCTATAAAGAGAACACACATTTCAATGACACTAGTCGATCCATATGTGGTATGTGAAAAGAATAGTCATGGAATGACTCCAGTTGTGGTTAGTAAAAAGATCACACATGCACTTACACTAGTGGATCCATGTGTGGTCTCTAAAGAGCACACACATGCAATGACACTGGCGGATCCATAGGTGGATTGTGAAAGAACACACATGCAATGACTCTGGTTGTTGTTAGTAAAAAGAACACACATGCAATGACATTGGTGGATCCATATGTGGTATGTGAAAAGAACAGTCATGAAATGAGTCCAGGTGTGGTTAGTAAAAAGAGCACACATGCAATTACACTGGTGGATCCATGTGTGGTCTCTGAAGAGAACACACATGCAAGGACACTAGTAGATCCATAGCTAGATTGTGAAAAGAACACACATGCAATGACTCTGGTTGTTGTTAGTAAAAAGAGCACACATGCAATGACACTGGTGGATCCATGTGTGGTCTTTAAAGAGAACACACATTTCAATGACACTGGTGGTTCCATATATGGTATGTGAAAAGAATAGTCATGAAATGACTCAAGTTGTTGTTATTAAAAGAAAACACATGCAATGACACTGATGGATCCTTGTGTGGTCTCTAAAGAGAACACGCATGCAATGACTCTAGCTATTTTTAATGAGAAGAACACACATTTCAATGACAAAGGTGGATCCATATGTGGTATGTGAAAAGAACACACATGCAATGACTCTGGTTTTTGTTAGTAAAAAGAACACACATGCAATGACACTGGTGGATCCAAGAGTGGTCTCTGAAGGCAACACACATTTCAAGGACACTAGTGGATCCATATGTGGTATGTGAAAAGAACACACATGAAATGACTCCAGTTGTTGTTAGTAAAAAGAACACACATGGAATGACACTGGTGGACCCATATGTGGTCTCTGAAGAGAACACACATTTCAATGACACTAGTGGATCCATATGTGGTATGTGAAAAGAACACACATGAAATGACTCTAGTTGTTGTTAGTAAAAAGAACACACATGCAATGACACGGGTGGATCCATATGTGGTATGCGAAAAGAACAGTCATGAAATGACTCCAGTCATGGTTAGTAAAAAGAGCACACATGCAATTACACTGGTGGATCCATGTGTGGTCTCTGAAGAGAACACACATGCAAAGACACTGGTGGATCCATAGGTGGATTGTGAAAAGAACACCCATGCAATAACTCTGGTTGTTGTTAGTAAAAAGAACACACATGCAATGACATTAGTGGATCGATATGTGGTATGTGAAAAGAATAGTCATGAAATGCGTCCAGTTGTGGTTAGTAAACAGAGCACACATGCAATTACACTGGTGGATCCATGTGTGGTCTCTGAAGAGAACACACATGCAATCACACTGGTGGATCCATAGGTGGATTATGAAAAGAACACACTTGCAATGACTCTGGTTGTTGTTAGTAAAAGGAGCACACATGCAATGACAATGGTGGATCCATGTGTGGTCTTTGAAGAGAACACACATTTCAATGACACTGGTGGATCCATATATGGTATGTGAAAAGAATAGTCATGAAATGACTCAAGTTATTGTTATTAAAAGAACACACATGCAATGACACTGGTGGATCCTTCTGTGGTCTCTAAAGAGAAAACACATGCAATGACTCTAGCTATTGTTAATGAGAAGAACACATATTTCAATTACAAAGGTGGATCCATATGTGGTATGTGAAAAGAACACACATGCAATGACTCTGGTTGTTAGTAAAAAGAACACACATGCAATGATACTGGTGGATCCATGTGTGGTCTCTAAAGAGAACACACAATTGAATGACACTAGTGGATCCATATGTGGTATGTGAAAAGAACATACATGAAATGACTCCAGTTGTTGTTAGTAAAAAGAACACACATGCAATGACACTGGTGGATCGACATGTGGTCTCTGAAGAGAACACACATTTAAATGACACTAGTGGATCCATATGTGGTATGTGAAAAGAACACACATGAAATGACTCTAGTTGTTGTTAGTAAAAAGAACACACATGCAATGACACTGGTGGATCCATACGTGGTATGTGAAAAGAACAGTCATGAAATGACTCCAGGTGTGGTTAGTAAAAAGAGCACACATGCAATTACACTGGTGGATCCATGTGTGGTCTTTGAAGAGAACACACATGCAATGACACTGGTGGATCCATAGGTGGATTGTGAAAAGAACACACATGCAATAACTCTGGTTGTTGTTAGTAAAAAGAGCACACATGCAATGCCACTGGTGGATCCATGTGTGGTCTCTGAAGAGAACACACATTTCAATGACACTAGTGGATCCTTATATGGTATGTGAAAAGAACACACATGCAATGACTCTAGTTGTTATTAGTAAAAAGAACACACATGCAATGATACTGGTGGATCCATGTGCGGTCTTTGAAGAGAACACACATGCAATGACTCTAGTTGTGGTTAATGAGAACAACACACATTTCAATGACACTGGTGGATCCATATGTGGTATGTGAAAAGAACACACATGCAATGACTATGGTTGTTGTTAGTAAAAAGAACACACATGCAATGACACTGGTGGATCCATGTGTGGTCCCTGAAGAGAACACACATCCAATGACTCTAGCTGTGGTTAATGAGAAGAACACACATGCAATGACACTGGTGGATTTTGAATATAACACACATGCAATGACTATGGGTGTTGTTAGTAAAAAGAACGCACATGCAATGACACTGGTGGATCCATGTGTGGTCTCTGAAGAGAACACACATTTCAATGACACTGGTGGATCCATATGTGGTATGTGAGAAGAACACACATGAAATGACTCCGGTTGTTGTTAGTAAAAACAACACACATGCAATGACACTGGTGGATCCATGTGTGGTCTCTGAAGAGAACGCGCATGCAATGACTCTGGTTGTTGTTAGTAAAAAGAGAACACATGCAATGACATTGGTGGATCCATGTGTGGTCTCAGAAGAGAACACACATTTCAATGACACTGGTGGATCCATATATGGTATGTGAAAAGAATAGTCATGAAATGACTCCAGTTGTTGTTATTAAAAAGAACACACATGCAATGACACTAGTGGATCCATGTGTGGTCTCTAAAGAGAACACACATGCAATGACTCTAGCTGTGGTTAATGAGAAGAACACACATTTAAATGAAACAGGTGGATCCATATGGGGTATGTGAAAAGAACACACATGCAATGACTCTGGTTGTTGTTAGTAAAAAGAACACACATGCAATGACACTGGTGGATCCATGTGTGGTCTATAAAGAGAACACACATTTCAATGACACTAGTCGATCCATATGTGGTATGTGAAAAGAATAGTCATGGAATGACTCCAGTTGTGGTTAGTAAAAAGATCACACATGCACTTACACTAGTGGATCCATGTGTGGTCTCTAAAGAGCACACACATGCAATGACACTGGCGGATCCATAGGTGGATTGTGAAAAGAACACACATGCAATGACTCTGGTTGTTGTTAGTAAAAAGAACACACATGCAATGACATTGGTGGATCCATATGTGTCATGTGAAAAGAACAGTCATGAAATGAGTCGAGGTGTGGTTAGTAAAAAGAGCACACATGCAATTACACTGGTGGATCCATGTGTGGTCTCTGAAGAGAACACACATGCAAGGACACTTGTGGATCCATAGCTAGATTGTGAAAAGAACACACATGCAATGACACTGGTGGATCCATGTGTGGTCCCTAAAGAGAACACACATCCAATGACTCTAGCTGTGGTTAATGAGAAGAACACACATGCAATGACACTGGTGGATTTTGAATATAACACACATGCAATGACTATGGGTGTTGTTAGTAAAAAGAGCACACATGCAATGACACTGGTGGATCCATGTGTGGTCTTTAAAGATAACACACATTTCAATGACACTGGTGGTTCCATATATGGTATGTGAAAATAATAGTCATGAAATGACTCAAGTTGTTGTTATTAAAAGAACACACATGCAATGACACTGATGGATCCTTGTGTGGTCTCTAAAGAGAACACACATGCAATGACTCTAGGTATTGTTAACGAGAAGAACACACATTCCAATGACAAAGGTGGATCCATATGTGGTATGTGAAAAGAACACACATGCAATGACTCTGGTTTTTGTTAGTAAAAAGAACACACATGCAATGACACTGGTGGATCCATGTGTGGTCTCTGAAGACAACACACATTTCAAGGACACTAGTGGATCCATATGTGGTATGTGAAAAGAACACACATGAAATGACTCCAGTTGTTGTTAGTAAAAAGAACACACATGCAATGACACTGGTGGACCGATATGTGGTCTCTGAAGAGAACACACATTTCAATGACACTAGTGGATCCATATGTGGTATGTGAAAAGAACACACATGAAATGACTCTAGTTGTTGTTAGTAAAAAGAACACACATGCAATGACACTGGTGGATCCATATGTGGTATGTGAAAAGAACACACATGCAATGACTCTGGTTGTTGTTAGTAAAAAGAACACACATGCAATTACACTGGTCGATCCATGTGTGGTCTCTGAAGAGAACACACATTTCAATGACACTAGTCGATCCATATGTGGTATGTGAAAAGAATAGTCATGGAATGACTCCAGTTGTGGTTAGTAAAAAGACCACACATGCAATGACAATGGTGGATCCATATGTGGTATGTGAAAAGAACAGTCATGAAATGCGTCCAGTTGTGGTTAGTAAAAAGAGCACACATGCAATTACACTGGTGGATCCATGTGTGGTCTCTAAAGAGAACACACATGCAATCACACTGGTGGATCTATAGGTGGATTGTGAAAAGAACACACTTGCAATAACTCTGGTTGTTGTTAGTAGAAAGAGCACACATGCAATGACACTGGTGGATCCATGTGTGGTCTTTAAAGAGAACACACATTTCAATGACACTGGTGGTTCCATATATGGTATGTGAAAAAAATAGTCATGAAATGACTCAAGTTGTTGTTATTAAAAGAACACACATGCAATGACACTGTGGATCCTTATGTGGTCTCTAAAGAGAACACACATGCAATGACTCTAACTATTGTTAATGAGAAGAACACATATTTCAACTACAAAGGTGGATCCATATGTGGTATGTGAAAAGAACACACATGCAATGACTCTAGTTGTTGTTAGTAAAAAGAACACACATGCAATGATACTGGTGGATCCATGTGTGGTCTCTAAAGAGAACACACAATTGAATGACACTAGTGGATCCATATGTGGTATGTGAAAAGGACATACATGAAATGACTCCAGTTGTTGTTAGTAAAAAGAACACACATGCAATGACACTGGTGGATCGACATGTGGTCTCTGAAGAGAACACACATTTAAATGACACTAGTGGATCCATATGTGGTATGTGAAAAGAACACACATGAAATGACTCTAGTTGTTGTTAGTAAAAAGAACACACATGCAATGATACTGGTGGATCCATATGTGGTATGTGAAAAGAACAGTCATGAAATGACTCCAGTTGTGGTTAGTAAAATGAGCACACATGCAATTACACTGGTGGATCCATGTGTGGTCTTTGAAGAGAACACACATGCAATGACACTGGTGGATCCATAGGTGGATTGTGAAAAGAACACACATGCAATAACTCTGGTTGTTGTTAGTAAAAAGAGCACACATGCAATGACACTGGTGGATCCATGTGTGGTCTCTGAAGAGAACACACATTTCAATGACACTGGTGGATCCATATATGGTATGTGAAAAGAACACACATGCAATGACTCCAGTTGTTGTTAGTAAAAAGAACACACATGCAATGATACTGGTGGATCCATGTGTGGTCTTTGAAGAGAACACACATGCAATGACTCTAGCTGTGGTTAATGAGAACAACACACATTTCAATGACACTGGTGGATCCATATGTGGTATGTGAAAAGAACACACATGCAATGACTATGGTTGTTGTTAGTAAAAAGAACACACATGCAATGACACTGGTGGATCCATGTGTGGTCCCTAAAGAGAACACACATCCAATGACTCTAGCTGTGGTTAATGAGAAGAACACACATGCAATGACACTGGTGGATTTTGAATATAACACACATGCAATGACTATGGGTGTTGTTAGTAAAAAGAACACACATGCAATGACACTGGTGGTTCCATGTGTGGTCTCTGAAGAGAACACACATTTCAATGACACTGGTGGATCCATATGTGGTATGTGAAAAGAACAGTCATGAAATGAATCCAATTGTGGTTAATGAAAGAATACACATGTCAATGACAATGGTGGTTCCATATGTGGTCTGTGAAAAGAACACACATGCAATGACTCGAGCTGTGGCTAATGAGAATAACACACATGCAATGACACTGGTGGATCCATGGGCGTATTGTGAAAAGAGATTTGCTCTCTCTCTCGGTCACAAATCTCACAAAAGCCCAAACATGTGGAGATCCCAAATGTGTGCTCACTCTGGGTGCTACGCCCTGATTTGCTGACACAGATGTCACGCGGATCGTCTCCACTAATCATTGATCCTATGTGATCCAACGGGCAGGATAACCCCTCCCTTCTCCACTTTTTTATGCATGGTCAATCCGTGCCACCTCTCTATCCGTGCCACCGATACTTTACCTCCATAAACAAGTGAAAATCCATCTATCTAACTAAAATAAATAAAATAAATGATCATATTTCGAAGAAGCCATTGTCTTTGTATTCCGGTTCGTCCTCCTTTTCGTCAACGCCATGGTCCCTGCCATCACCGTCATCGGTGTCCTTCTTTGACAACTCGACACTGCCCCTTCCTCGAATAAGCGCGCTATCTCCTCGTAGGAGTCCTCCTCCTCCTCTTCGTAGTCCCATGGGTCCACGTCACTCTCCTCCGCTTCTGCCTTCAACTGATCAATGAACGCATCCTCGTTGGCCGAGTCAGACTCGTCCAAATAGCTATCTCCTCTCTTCTTCCTGGTCTTCTTCTTGTACCTCTTCTTGTCCGTACTCGCCAGTGCAACACACTCCACCGTCCTCGCTGCTGCTTTGCGCTCGTCCGACGCTGCAGGTACCCCACACTCCTCCTGCAGGGCTGGTACGAGCTTCGACGTCGCGGTGTCCTCGAGTGCCGATGTTGATGGATCCTGGCGCGATCAGACACGATGTGCTGCCTCAGCAGGCGACTCGTGAGCGCGAACGATGCAGCAAAGAGCCGGGGATGCAAGACGGTCAGTGGACGACTTGGACCTGCCATTGCCACGGCGAGGGGGCATCGTGCTCGAGGTAGTTGCTCCGAATGGTCGATGGCGGGTACACAGAGTGGGGTGTCGATCTGATCAAGGATGAGCAGTGGTTTCGTGCGTCGTGTCCATGCATGTATTTGTCGATTATCAAAAAGAAGAAGAAAGAAGTAATATCTCGCATACTGAACATAATTTGATCACAACAAAAGTGGCACAGCATATTCTAGACTCATAAATATCCCGTGCGTGCCTGTCGACATGGTGTTCGACGGAGTTCGACGTGCTGACGTGATCGTGCAGCAGTTGCGTGTGTCATTGCCCCATCAACATGTGACACACGCACGCGGGATGTGCGTGTCGATTCCCATGATGACCACCCGGCTCGCACTCCCCTTATTATATACTGGATTTTGGGCGGCGCCGAAGACCATTGAAGTGTTTGTCGCAATAAAGACAAGTCCCATAGATTCCCTACCCCTACCTCCCTGGCTTCTTTGAGAAGGTAGACCGTACACGGTGGTCTTGTATAATAGTACTAGTACTACTGGACCACGGCATGTACTCTTTGACTCTTCTCCCACACTAATCACTATCTCCATCATCCTGCCGTCACCACCCTCACCCTGAAAGCCATGGCTCCCCTGAGGAGGGGGAGAGGCCATTCGACAATCCTCGCAGAGAAAAGGGAGAGAAATCGCCGCGAGGCACTTCTTGCTCTACCAGCCGCTCAAGCCCACCCTCTCATCGAGGCCCGATCTCCCCCGACAATGGCGCCGAATGTTCTAGTAGGTGAGGGCTCCTCCTGGTACGGTCTTCTTGTTCTACTTCTCCATCTCACTCTCCATCATGATCTTATTCAGCTTCTTCTTGTTTTTCTTCTTCTTCTTGCTCTTCCTCTTCTACGTATTACAGGCCAGTCATGGAGCCCGAATCCACCACGACGGAGGTGTTGCAGGACCCGTTCGGCCCCGTTCCATGTCTCAGTGAGGTAGCAAATCTCCACACTGTTATTTCTCCGAGTTGTGATGTGGATTTCTTAGATCCTGTCCGCCCCGCATTGGTTTTTCTTCTTCTTTTGCGAGTTGTATTAGTTTTCATGAATATGACTGGATCTCTTGGTCTTTCCTTAATACCGTTGTTCATAGATTCACTATGGATTTTTTGTGATTAGGATTAGTTTATCGTGGTCATGAATAGATCTCTAGGTCCATTTTTTAACACTGCGGTCAATAGATTCAACGGGGATTTTTTTGATCTGTACTAGTATTCACCTAGAACCTGGAGTGTAATTATAGAATCCCTATTTCAATTAACATGAACGATGCAGCGATCGAAGGCCAAGTACCATGACAAGGTGGCCGCGATCAATTCCATGATTGTCATCCAATATGAGCTTGCACGCTCCCTCACCCAAGCTAATGAGAGCCTACGCAAGCAATTATCTGTGCAGAAGAAGATCTCGCTAGATTTTGCACATGACGTCGTGAGGCTGCAGAAACTGCTCGACCGTAACTTGAATAGGCAAGAACAGGCCATCAAGATAATCAACGAGCTCATGGAGGAGAAGAAGAATCTTGTGGAAAGGCGCACTCTCCTGCGGGACAAAGTCACGGAGGCACTCAGAGTACGCATCGAGGAAACCAAGGCTACCATCGGAGCCTACCATGACAGGAATCGTTGCCTGGATGTAGTGAAGAAGATGAAGGAGGACATGAGCAGAGGGATCACCGTACTCGAGGGTGTTCGGAAAGAGAACAAGGAGCTAAGGGCTTGTCTGGAGGCGTATCGGAGCAATGCCCAAGTCTGATTCCCATTAGCGGGGACACAAATATCAGTTCGTCCTCCACTCC
The DNA here is from genome assembly GCA_916181665.1 of Avena sativa. Lineage (NCBI taxonomy): Eukaryota > Viridiplantae > Streptophyta > Magnoliopsida > Poales > Poaceae > Avena > Avena sativa. The sequence continues at coordinate 421,609,713 of OV702291.1, read as the reverse complement.
TTTTGTCATGTTTAGGGTTTAGGAGCAATGCCCAAGTCTGCTTCCCATTATAGGGTCCAATAAGAATCCTAGGACAACTCCTTATCTATCTGGACATGTGTTGGTGTTCATGTTCATGAATGGACACCATGTGCTCTTTCCATTATGTATCTCGACATGGGTTTCTGCATTATGAGTTTACCACTAACCAACTACTATTTGGTGATATTGGGAAAAACCCACAGCACACTAAACTGCAGATAAATCTTATATGTCTTTGAAATTGAAATTATGACAGTGCCACTAGTCGATTCATAAAATGTTGATTACTCCTAGATTGCTTTTTCCTTGAAATTATGACAGTGCCACTAGTCGATTTAGTTAATTATGGAAACTAACCAGCTTGCCCTCGTGAACTAAACAAACCATACTATGTATTTTTGTTGTAGGGAAAGAGGCGAAAGATCGACCAGGACCTGGCGACCTGGCTAAATGACAAGATAGCAATCCAAAGGGAGAAGCAGAATTCCCAGAAACTGACCTTTGACCACCTGCGCGCTGAACTCGCGGTCCTTTCTGACAAGTGCCAGTAACTGAAGGAGTTAAACGCCGGCTGGGCGAAGCTACACAGTGAAGGTCGCACCTCGGCTAGGAAGCAGACGGAGATCCTGAAAGGGATCTTGAAGGAAAATCGCATGGCTACGGACCAACTTCTCCAATCCGTGACGGAGCGCTAGAACTATAGCTAAAGCACGACATAGTACTGAAGGAGCTGACCGATCTTAGGGAGGAAAACAAGCAGCTCTAGGCCAAGCTCGCTTGAACACAACATATGTCTATTTAGTACCGAACTGCCGGGTTTATCCTCTAAAGTGGTGATTTTGTAAGCGTGAACTTAACACTATGCACGATATGTGTGTTCGTCTGAAATTAGTTTGCTCGAGGATTGAGTTTGGCTTAGTTAAGAAAGAACAACTGCAAGTCTTACAGTTAACTAGTTTCAGGCATTGGCACAACATAAATTATTCATCTCGAATTTCCTTTATCCTCTATAGTCTATCCTTGTTCACCCTCGCGCGCCTTCTTCAGTTCCTTCAATAGACCCGCAATGCAGTACTCTAGCTTCTTCTTGTCTTCCCTAAGCTGATCCCTCTCCTTTTCTGTATTATGAATCAGCAACCTGTGACTATCCCGAAGCTTCTTTGCAGTTCCAACAACCAAGCTCCCATCGATTCCGTCAATTAGCTCTAACTACAAATTCTCGATTTCTTGTTCCAACTCCTTATTTCGTACCGACAGCTTGTATTTTTTTCAGCTGCATCACTTACATCAATAAATCTCCCTGACCTTTCCAACTCATACATCTCCCATAACTGTGCCAAACATTTCTGAAGTGCATCTGGCCACTCAAGATCCACCCACTCTATTGCTTTACACACCGGGCCAACCTAAAAACACAAACACTATAGTGTTATGAACATGCACGATATATTTTACTTCATGTCACAGTTGCACATAATTTAAACAAACCTGATTTGTACAGCCCAAAAACCTTCTCCTAGTGTTACTGCCTTCGAATGCAACATATCTCCTCAGTTTTAGCCCATGGTCACATGGCACTTCTCCATCGAGATCTAGGCCCTCCCATTCGGAGTCGTAGATCATCCGTGGTACCTATAGGTACACGCAAAGCTGAAATCGAACACGATTGCATGCACATATGGAGCTCATATCGAGAGATTTACCATTGCCGAACCCTAGCCCGAGAAAACAGAGGAACTCACATCATGGAAGGAATACTCGATGTCGGAGAGAAGGCTGTCGCTGCTCGACTGGTCGTCCTCGCTGTTCAACGACAGCATGGCGAATGCGTCATCGCAGGCGACAGCGTCGGTGTCAGCGTCGGTGTGTGTGTGTGTGTGAGAGAGAGAGAGAGAGAGAGAGAGAGAGAGAGAGAGAGAGAGAGAGAGAGAGAGAGAGAGCAACCCTTCTACCGCTGCAACAATGACTAAATTGGCATGTTACAATAGTTTAATGGATACCATGCCCTTTCCCTGGATTACTGTCTCCTGCCTAATATGGATTCTCTTCATACATTCTCATTTTAAATATTAAACCTGTACTCCCTCCAACCCAATTTCATTGCCTAACAAAAACATACCAGTATATTACATCATCTAAAGAAACAAAATCATGTCAACTACAAGGTACTTATGCATCACTTATTCAGTCATGGTTTCACAAAACATTACATTACAATCTCTCAACAAACATAATCACATCATGGCTTCACAAAACATCACATTACAATCTCTCAACAAACATAATCACAAAAACAGGTATATTACATCAACTCAAGAAAAAAAATCATGTCGACTACAAGGTACTTACGCATCACTTGTCCTGTCATGGTTTCGCAAAACATTACATTACAATCTCTCAACAAACAAAATAACAGAAACAAGTACAGTACATCGTCTCAAGAAACATAATCATGTCAACTACAATGTATTTATGCATCACTTATCCAGTCATGGTTTCACAAAACATTACATTACAATGTCCCAACAAACATAATAATAGAAACAAGTACGGTACATCGTCTTAAGAAACATAATCATGTCAACTACAATGTACTTATGTCTTATTACAACAACGATGGTTTCAGTGAGTGACATGTCCGAAAATATCAACAACTCGCACAACATTATATCGCAATCTTTCAACAAACATAATCACAGAAACACGCTCTAAATACAACAACAGTCAATATTACAAATACAGGCAGGGGAACCCCGCGGTCCATATGACAAGCCTAGGGTAGCAGCTCCCATCAGATCTCATCAACGTCGACCACCTCATTCTGTTTAGCCACTACAGGGGCATCTACATCCACTATAACCTATTCAACAACATCAGAAAAGGTACCAAGGAAGAACACCTTCCTGGTTCGCTTCTTTTGTTGCATAATCTGCATAAGATCTTCAGTATCCAAAAACATCTATGAATTGCTGCTTCTTATGATGCCACCACCGGATTTTTTGCCATCTGCTTAGGGCCAATACTGATTTCCTTACCGATCATCTCTCTCATTTTATCAAGAGTTATGTTTTTGGAATCGACAGTGATCTCCACGGTACATGACGAAACTGGCTTATTAACTCCCTCATCAAGTTTTGACATGTATGAATCCACCTCTATGCGTATACCGAACTTATCTAGATCAGCATCTATTGGTCCATATTCTCTAGGAGCAGAAGCTCCGGCAGCAAGATCTCTAGCATCTGCATACATATCATCAATCATTGCTTCAACTTTCACCTTACGATCAGCTGCACATCTCCCAAACCATCTGAAGCTCATGGGAGTGCTCAATTTGCTGATAGGTATCATTCATGTTGCGCCACACTAATTTTGTCCTCTGTCTAGAACCCTAGGGAATTCTGGCGGCAAGCATATCTACCAGCTGCGAAACAGACACAACCTCTTTGCAATTCACAAGCAGATGCACATCTTGCCTGAACACAACCCTCTCGCAACCAAAATCAAGTTTTGCAGTGTACTGGCGAATATGAACTGTGAACTCATATAGGTCCCTTGTATCAAAGCTATGTATAATTTGGTTAAAAAGGGGAACTTTTTAGTTCATTCGATTCTATTATGCCGTAACTAATCTACTTGCAAGATAAGGCATAGATAAGAAAAATTCACCTCTCGCTCTTCTCCCGGATTTTTTTTTCGAGATCTGGGTGCCGCATCCGCCCACCGGAGCCAAACAATCCGCCGCCGGCCTTGCTTTTCTCTTCAACCCGCTGCTCGTAGGTACCTTGGGAGCAGAATCCTTGCTGGCCTCCTCCCTAACCGGGGCTGAAGACCTCACCACTGCTTTGCGTTGAGCCCCAGACTTGGGCCTAGACGAACCCAAATCAGTCGGCGACGTAGCTACAACCTTCTCCTTGCAACACATGTTGGGCCACCGCCGTCGGATTCAATGTCGGGGGAGGAAGAAAAAAGGTCCTCTATCACCGATAGATTTAGGGTCGGGGAAAGAAAGAAAAGGGACCGCCGCCGTCACAGCAAGATTCAGTGTCGAGAGTTAGGAAAGTACAGTAATGGATTTGCCCCTATGACACGTGCATGGTGGCTAAGAAGAGTGACCGGCGAAGAAGAGGCACAATAGGAACTAGTGAACGGAATATCCTGACTTAACGGGCGCGATTTGAAATATTGGGTTCGGCCATCATTCACTCGAAACACCCCTCTCAGCAATTGGCACCCTAACTTTTCGAATCTGGATGATTAAAATCAACTTGAGTACCGTGTTGCCTAGACGACCCAACTTTCGGTCCGCAAAATGATATTCTCCAAGGCCTGGTCGTTTCTTGTACGGAGCTCGAAGCTGGCAGGCTGTTGGCGTGCGTGCATACGCGCGATCTGAGCGCCAAGCTGGCTGGCTCCTCGTGAGCGTGGAAGGACAAGCATGAGCTGCTGCGATTTGATCATGTGGTGTTGCACGGGAATCAAGAGGCATAGAGGATAAAGAGCATACGACGAGGAAACAAATTGGTGTAGACTGTCGACATGCGCATGGATTTGGCTGGGATTTCTCACGCGAATAGAAGAATGACGGGCGACGCATGGTGGGCAGAGGGGAACCCTCCGGCGGTGGAACTTTTAGAGGAGTATAGGTCATTTCAGATCTAGATTTAAAAGATTTTGGGGTTAGGATATGGCGAGGAAGAAAAGAGGAATAGGATACTAGATAGGACTAGTTTTAGATCAAAACTCACGAGACTTGCTAATTTTATTTTATTTATATAACACGATAAAATATATATTTTGGTCTTATAATTGATCCAAAACTATTATTTTGTTTAATTTAGAAATAAGAAAAAGGGGACAACTTTATGTACATCAAACCATACGAATAATTTAGCAAACAAAAATATGATGTTTAATAAAAATATATTTTGTGCTCAGCAAATGCAAGGAAATAAAAATATATACAATGTCAAGATGATGCATAAAATAAAAAAGGACAAATCTAAATGGGGATATTTTCCCAGGCATTACAACTCGACACCACTAACAAAGGATCACGTCCCGAGATCCAAGCAAAAACAACGGGGGAGAGAGGATTGATGGTCGGATCTTCTTGCGTCGGGTAGATGGTCGCGACACTACTAACAAGAATTTGTGCTCCGTCTTGAAATTGTTGACACCACCAATATGGATTGTTTCTCACGTTCTTCGAGAGAACACTCCGGAGAGAAAAAGATGAAGAAAGAGGTTACAAGGCCACCTCTATCTTCCAAAGGAGTAAAATTGCATTGATTCACCAATCAATGTACAAGAGCGAATGATAAGAGTAGTCGGATGCGGATAAGTCCATCGCGCACCCAAAGCATTACTCCGCACATGAATAGGAGAATCATGCAACCAACTCTCACAATTTAGACTGAAGATCTTGACAATCGGTGTCAACAAGGATTTAGAAAGATGATGTCATCGCAGAAGTTGCAGAACATCGGGAAACATTTGAAAATAAATCAGGTAGAATAAAATCCAGATATGGCTCCATGGTTATAAAAGGAAGGAAAAAAACCTAAAGGTACGATAGAAACCCAACCACGAGAATCCTAAACTTGAAGAAAGGTAAGAGAGCAGATTCAAACACGCAAAGATAAGATGAGAAAGAATATGGGTAAGAAATAAAGTCAGAGCTAATCAGATCTATCCAACCGATTTTGCAAAATAGTTTTGACCCTAGACATCGCTCGTTGGCAAGATTAACCTACGGGCTGGATCAGTGGGGTATCATAAACCTTTACTCTGACACCCCTAATCGGGTCTATGTAGATCTTAGCATTTCCATCCAAAACCCGCATAGAACCGATTCAAATACGCCCACCAAACACTTTCGTGTGGGTAGGATTTGATTACAAGTAGTTACATTATAATAGTTTACAGCAGAGTCCACAAGAACTTATATGTACAACAACGACTCAACGAGTCAAGAATACAAATGATATAATTCAAAGATACAAATCTTGAAGAAAGCGAAATAGTGTCCGAGTATAAAAAAGATCCGAATTGGACTAAGAGTCCTGAAGAATAACCATGCGGTGTTCATACCCCTGCCTAGGCCAAGCCGGAAGGGTAACCTTGCTAACATCGCCAATCACATACCTGTCAAATCCAAAGGGGTGCCGATAAAGGGAAAGGGAAAAAGAGAGTGGTAAGTACTAAGGCCAGTACACGGCGAGTATAGAATTTGGCGGTTCTCGCCTACATAGGTATGGTGGGCTCAGCGGCAGCAAATTTTGTACTATCTAACTTATATAGATACTCTACAATTTCGGCTATTAGAACGAGGTAAAGAGCACTATACGATAAGTATAATATAGCACCAAACATAACCCATCCGAAGATTTTCCCCTTGAAGACCCTCGAGGATGTCCTCTTGCGAAACACACACGATGGCAATTTTAGTTAAGCAGTTGTTTAGTTGACTAGCAAAAATGCTAGTGTGTTGCAACAGGTTAATTTCTATCGAATACTCCTAGCTATTTTGAAATCTAAACCTAAAAACCGAACAATACTCGAGCCATCCCATCCACCTAAATAAAAAACATGTTGATGTGTTCTTTTACTCCTCGCCGCCAATCTCCAAGAGAACTTCCACTACGCACCACCCCGGCACTTCACATTTCAACAACGCCAACTGCCCCATATTCCTAATCGAAGGCCTCTGGATCGGCCCCTTTTTCTTCCTCAGCAGCTACGCCGATATATGTTTCTCCCATATTAGAAAAGTCAATTAATACATCAATCTATTTTTTTAAAAAAATGTTCCAGGAGGCGGTGTAACATCCCAACATTAGGATCAAACGAAGGGTAGAAATAGGAATATAAGTTTATGCATGCATGCATCTGTAAAATCAGGGTAAATTTTTCGCCAAACAAAACACTAAAGGGATTAGAGTTTCTTTCACTAACTAGGGGTAGGAATACCTCTTGTTAGTGATTTCTATGAATTTTGACATGACCTTTAGGCAGTATTAAGAATTTGGGGAAATTACTTTGAATTCAAATTTGAAATTCAAATCAAATTGAAAGTATCTAAATATTAGAAGTTATAAGTGTTGAAGGGTTTTCCAAAATAAAACCTTATTAACATTGTTGGTTTTAATAAAGAAATAGTAATCAAAAATAAAAATTAATGACAAGGAAAATTAAATAAGAAGTAATTATTATTTATCTATTTTATAATAAGGTCACAACTGATGACAAATACATCAAACGTATAAGATTACAAAGAACGGAAATTTAACTTTATTAACTTGTAATAATATCTTTACAAGATCCTTTACAAAAATATTATAAATAAGGTTACAAGAAGAACCTATACTAACTATCTACTCCTATACTAATCTTGTGAGTCTAGATCTTGTTCCTGCAAATAAGATAAAAAACTAGAAAGGAAATTAGGGGTTAGTTAGATAATTTTTACTCTCAGTGTTGAACAGTGAAGTGCACTGTTCATGGTACATCATTGAGTAAGTAAAACGGGTAAGTTTCACCAAAAGTGAAGTATCTGTTCTTCTCAGTAAATAGTTAAGATTACAGGTAAAGCCAAGTGGATAAAGTAAGTTTCACCAGGCTGTCAATCAGTAAACAAGTAAGAGTAAAAGCCAAGTTACTTGAGCTGATCCACATGCACAGCACACACACACAGCTTAGTCGACTAACTGCATGGTGTGTGCTGTCAAGCTAACGGCAGCAGTACAAGCAACCATACAGAGCACCAGTCGAAGGGGAACACAAGAGCTCATTTCTCCTTCTCAGGCACACACTCACAGCTATAGAGCTTGCTGAAACCATAGCCAAATACTCCACCAACTTACCCAAATCAACCATCAAATCTCCACTTGATGGTAACATAAGGAGGGGTGGAGCAGGTGGAAAGAAAGGTCAAGCACAAAGTCACAGGAGCAGCACCAGGTGATGCAGAGCTAGATCAGGCAGCAAGCAACACCATAACATCATCAACCAACAAATAATCTGGTGAGTTCAAATAACATCACCACATGATCAGATTAGCATAGAGTCAAATGAGCATATGTTGTTTACCTAATCTTCTCAGAAAACACCCAAGTGGGGTGTATATTCATCCTAGAAGCATTTAGATGAAAGCCAATGACACATCCTTACAAACAAATCCAAGATCTCTGCCTATGCATCATAGATCTTGGATATAAACTTAAATCTCCACATTCATATATAACAGTAGCCTTAGAATAAGATTCAGGGCACATCTCTTATGGAGTAGCACCTCTGCAATCTATTGATCTTAAGGATCTATATTTAACAGTGAAGATGCCAATCATTTTTTTAAAGAAATTTAAGAATCATTAAATAATACCATGCATCAGAGCACATCTATGAGGGACAGCTAGTAACAACTTAATTTTACCTAGCTATGCCTCAGACCAGCATCATAGGATAATAGACTGTAGCATCTTAGGATAATAAAGCCAGCAGAAACTTTCCATTCATTTAGCTAGCCATACTTGGAGACAGGTAGAATTTCGACAATAGAAGTATGAACACTTGTGTACCATTCTAAAGAAGGTTTCACAAGTATAACTTCTAAAACCAAGCAAATACTTTACTTATATTTCATCAATAAACTTGCAGTTAGCTAAGTAATCATTTTCCTGGAATGAATACTCAGGAATCATAACCATGGTTGTTTTTACACAATCAGAGAATCATAGGAGTATCATATTAACTCCAATCTGAAAGATCAACACAAACTAGTGTATAAAGATCAAGTAAACATTACTGACAGTACCACTATCAGTACTAAGATCAGGAAACAGGAGTGAAATCCACATCACTAGCATAAGTGGGTAAACATCTAGGACAGTATAACCACTACAATCAGTTCTAATAGAGGCATCATAATCAAACCAGAGGGTTGAACCCTAATCAAACCTTGAACCCCAATTAGGGATTGATCACTAGAGGCACACTGAGGTTATCGAGCAAGGCAGAGAGGAGCACAGAAGGGGAATAATCAAACTTACACAAAGTCCTCGCAAAAAGAACCGAAGAGGATGTAGAGGATGGCCGACGGTGAAGCAGAAACGGCGGCACAGGGAGCACCCCGAAGGGGCGCTGCAACCCACACCAACCGCGCGTCAGATCCACCGGAGAAGGGAGGCGTACACCGTGAGAAACCTGGCGCGCCATCGCCGATGCTCCACGACGGCCAACCCTAACCCTAGTTTCGAGCAGGGTTCAGCGCGGCTAGGAGAGAGCCCCAGCGGAGAATCTGCTCGCATAGAAGGGAGTGTCGTCGTCGACTTAGTCACCCTGCAAAATGGCGGTGGCAACGGTAGACGGATTCGGCCGGAATCATGCGCGGTGGTGGTAGTAGACAGAGGAGGTGACCGCGTGCGCGAGAGAGCGAGAGAGGGGAGAGGAGTATACGTGTGTGGGGGTACTGGGCCTGTGGGCAGCCCAGTACTACCCTGATGGACGTAACCAGGCCAAGTGGGCTGGGGTAGGTTGGGTCGGGCCAGCCCAGTGGGCCAGGCCCGTACATTAATAAGGTTATATAAAAAGGGAATAATTACAAATATACCCCTAAAATAAAAGCAACTCTAGATAAATATATAAAAATCTTAAAAATACAAATAATATCTCTATGAACTCACAAAGATATTTTCTATTGAGTAAAAATAATCAATAGATTTTTTGGCAATTAAAATTTAAGGTTATTAGTAAAAGGATGCTAATTACTTTTGAATTTTACAAAAATATAGGAAACATCTAAAATTGAATAAAATTCACTTTTAAGATCCTAAATGATTATATTATTATAGAAAAATACTAATTTGTATTTTTGAAACGTGAATTTGGTGTGATGGAAATAAATCCTATTTCCTTAAAGAAATTTCAGAAAATATTTAAATAAAATAGTAAGCTTTTACTAAAAGGGTAAAACATGCAAAGAAGCACATAATAAATCATTGCATGACATTACTATGCATTTCATATTGCTTCTTTAAATATTGTCCTTATCGGGCAATAATGGTTCTTTGTAGAAACCGAAGCTCAAGGTCAGGGGGAAGCATCCGACTTCACTACCTTGTAGTCACAAGGCAAGTTCATAACTTGCTCATGTCCTTTGAAGAGTCTTTATCAAGGATATTGCAAATTGTGTGTTATCATCTATGATCTGAAGAAAGAAAATGATATCTTCTCTAATAAATAAGATGTAGTATCATCCTAAGTGATGATAAAGATCAGCAAAGGAACTTAGGGTTCCAATTGCATAAGTCACATAGGCTTAACAACCCATGACATCAGTGATTCTAGCGCCGTATAATACGCGTTAACCATGAGATTTGGAATGGGACAGAGAAGTCAGCTGTATATCTTCTTCCTTTCATATGGAGGCAAGATGACCTTATCGTGACATTGGGATTCCTGGTATGGATCCAATATATGGGTGGGCACCCTTAGGCCCCACGATTTTGGTATCTAGATTATTTATGAGTGGCTGCCGTAGGTATAGTCAGGCCTTTTAGGAAGCTTACCAGGGTGTAGCATCCCAATTGTCTAACAATTGTAATGCTACTTGGTCTAGTAACATAATGGCTACTTCAAATATATAATTGTTGCATCATCATTATTTCATGCTCATGTCATCATGCCACCTTGCATTTGAGCATCATATAAAACCCTTTTCCATTTGGTTCTTATCTCATATTCATTATTAATTGTATTTGCCTCTTGATATTGTATTTGGTTCTTGATATATTGTTTAATGCCCAAGTTGAGTTGGGGGCATATCTTTTATTAACTCCACCACCTTTCTTTCACCACCTTATAATTCCACCATCCAACTAAATATGAGCTTGGCATTTACTGGTTTTACTTCTAGCTCATGTGGGTTGGGATGGATCCAATTTGTTCCCACATGCTCTCATCTTGGCATCATGTTGTTTTCACATTATTGATATATGAGAGCCACATGGCCACCTTGGCATGCCTTGTGAGTGGGACCCTTTTTTTCCTAGCTTCCATATGGATTATCATGGAATTATGCTCATGTTGGAATATTTTGGGACTATTAATCATCTAGTGGAACATACACACTAGCAAGTCCCATTTCTATTTAAACATGGTCATCTCCATCTACTCCACATGGGCATCCTTTTTAATCCTTTTTGCTTGGCTTTTATTCCAATTTTGGGAATGCATAATAATAATGCCATGTGATAATATTGTTTTCACAAGAATCAACATGGCAATAAATATTTTGCATGGGCCATGCAAGCACCACCTTTTCTAATTTTTGGCTTTTATTTGATTTTTGAGTGGATCATCTCACTCTCCCTCTACCACTCCTTTTAGCTTGATCTTATTTGATCATGCTTAAACCCCATCCCCATACCCATCCATACCATCACCACCTTTCCTCTTTTCTCTCCTTTGGCTTTAGCTTGCTTAAGCTTGGTGTTCATGCTTGTTTTTGTCTTAGGAAACCCCTTCATCTATCTCTCATCTTACCTCTCTCCCTAAACCACACCCATCATCTACCTCATCACCACCATACCCCCCCCTCTCCTAAACCCTAATCTATACCTAATCTAAACCAAACCCTAAGTACCCCCCTCATCTCTCCTCTCTCTGGCCGAGCCACCCCACCTGACCACCCTGGAACCACCCCCATCGCATGTGCCTCCCCTGGTCCCCCTCTCTCCAAACCCTAACTCCATGCCCCCTCCCCCTCTCCTTTCTCTTTTGCATAAAGGTGGCCACCACCCCATGTGCCTCTCCCCTCTTCCCCCCCTTAGCACCTCAACCACCCCAGCTACCCCAGTACCCCAGATCCCATCTGGAAGTGCCCAGACCCCTCTCCATCCTCCCTTCTTCCTCCCCTCCCCACCATGATCACCACCATGCCCCTAAGCCCTAGCCACGGCCACACCTTCCTTTAGCCGATCTGGAGCGCGCCAAGCCGAACCAGGAGCACCAGGAGCGTCCCCTGCTTCCTCTTCTTTGCCCTGAAGCGCCGGAGCCCGCGGAACCTCGCCAGAGAAGCATCGCCGCCGCCGTGTCCGTGAGCACCAGGAGCACTCCGGCCGCCAGCCTCATCGTCGGTCACCAGCTACTCTGCCCGAACCATCACCACCAACATCCTCCTGGTGAGCCCCTGCGCCCTCCAGACATGGTCCCCTCCCCTCTCTTGCACCGTAGCGCCGCCCCTTCCGTCGAGCACTTCGCGTGCGCCGCCGCGCGCCGCGCTCTGGCGACAGCGGCAGCTACTGCAGCTTTTGCCTCTGTTCCTCGTTGGAGCCCGCGCGCTGCAGCCCTCCTCCGTGCTAGACACCTGAACGAAACTTGTAGCCGGTAAAGCCCTCTTCAACTTTGGTTTTTGTGGCTTGGCAAGAATCGCCGTGGTTTGCTCGCCATCGTCGCCGAAAGACGGCCAGATCCGTCGCCGGCAGCGCCGCATCTGTCAGCGCGCGACAGCAGTTCCGACAGCAGCTGGTCGTTTTGCGCAGAGGTCCCTGCAGTTTTTCCCGCCTCAACCCGCAACCCCCACGACCCCACCTGCCAGCCGTCCAGTGAATTTTGCAGAGACACCCCGCAGTTCTGAGCCCCTCAACCCGCAGTACCTGGATCAACCACGTGTCAGCGCCGGATAGCTGTGCGCGTGCTGTGGCCCCGTTACCCCTCTGGCCCACCTGTCATCGGCTGTGGCTAGACTAACCCTGGGTGACACAAGTTTCTGCGCGCGTGTGATGCTGAGTCAGCTGCTGGACCCACCCGACAATAGCTGTGGCTAGAACTAGACTGAGTAACAAAAGTATTTCTCTGTTTCTGTTTAAAATTCAAATCTTTTTCAAATTAATTCAAATTCAAATTTAAATCTGTTTTAAATATCTTTTTAAATATAACTCCAAACAAAACAAATAATATATGTTTCCAAATCAGAAAAATGTGAGGATTTCAAATATGCAATCCAAAATATATTTTGAACATTTAAAATTCCAAGTTTATTTAAATTACAATAAAAATGCCCCTTTGACTTAATTAATTAATAACTTTTGATTTATAACTCCAAATTTAATAAATAATATGTCCAAAATGATTAGCTCGACGAGACCTTTCTGTTTATGCATTCCATGGTTTGATTTGAAGCATGCATCATATAAATATAATGTATACAGCAACTAATATGAGAATAAAATGGGGCCAAAACTAAATAAAATGCTTTATTATTGTATTCCACACCTCACCCATGCCATGCTACTTTATTGCCATGCAAATTGTGCATCATTCATCATGGCATAATTGTTTGCTTGTCGCATTTATTCATATGCTTGTGCACTTTATTTATGTTGGCCCTTGTTTGTTTGGTTCTTCTTCGAATAGACGTTGAGCAGGGGATATATCAAGAGAACCAGGAGCACTACCCAGATCCATCCCTTGCTTCAACTGAGCTGCCAGGCAAGCACTACCACATGCTTGCATACATATAGTACCTATTGCCTCTATCTTATTCTTGCATCATTGAGTCGCGATTGCATTAAACTGAACCCCAAGTATTGCATAGCCTTTACTTTTAAACCCCACCGAAGTTTGTTCCTCCATCCCATGAGCCATTACTACAGGAGTTGTTTGAGCCATGCGAGTCGTAGAACAGCATGTGTAGGGTATGTGAGTGTCTGATGGATAACGAGGTACCTAAACAACTTAACCTGAGTATTAATGGGAGAACTAATGAAAGTGGCATCGGTGAGCCATATCTGCTATTTGGTTTTTCAGGCTCACTTGTGTCCCGTAAGACCCCGAGTGCTTGATTCCTGTTCCAAGAATATTCGCGCTATCCACATCCGGGAGGCTTATGGACCCCCCCCCTGAGCCAGAGCTTGATTCATTCTTATTTCTTGGGGCCACAAACTAGTTTGAGGTTTTATTGACTATCCGGTACTTATGCCATGCTTTACCGTTTTATTTTAAATTGTGCGAGGTACTGCACACTGTACTGTTTAGGAAAGCGGAGTGTTTTCGCGGTGTCGACAAGCCCAGTCACATTTTCGGGTTCCCAGTCGTTCACAGCCATTGACGCAAACCTTGAGTCCGTCTCGGAGTCAGCTAACTCCGTTGCGGGTAGCTTAATGGGGTGGCCCCCTGAAATATTTCTGAATCCTGTGATTGCTTTGTCGTGACTGCCTCGTTGGATTTTGATTTGGTTTTTCCGAGGCATATCGAGTGTGTGTTGCTATTTGTGCACCCCTGCAGGGTAAAACTTTCTGAAAGCCGTGTCCGCGGTTATGGACGACTTGGAGCACAGTTTCTCGATCATAGACAAGCATAACTAAAGTACCGCTTTTAATCTGACTAGACTAGGTACCTGACTAGTAAATAGTGCAACACTCATGGAATGGATAGTAAAACTGCCAACGGATGGGGGGGTTGTTCGTCCGCTTCCTCGTCGGTAAGCGAGGAGGGGGATGGATCTGATAAGATTACCGTTATTACTGTTATAACTGCTGATATTAATTCACGGACATCCGTCTATCTCTGGTTGGGCGGATGGTTAGCGAGTATCTATAGAACTGTTAGGGTTTATCTTTTGCTGCAATTGCGTCACCCCAGGTTGTGTCTCCTTTAGCGGCATAAAGTCTTGCTGAGTACCCCTAGGGTCTCACACGATAAATTATTGGTTCAGATGCACAGGTACACTCGCAAGATGGATACTGGGTGGACGAGACGGACAATGTGGGCAACGATCATTCGGTGTAGAGATTCCGGGAACGGGGATCCGTGAGATCTGTGGGCGGGATCTGCTTATTTATGGGGCATCTTATGCCAATTTGCTTCTTATCCGTACTCGGACTTTGTCTTCCGCTTCCGCTTGATACTCTGTTGATTGATGTATGAGGAGATATCCTAAACTATTATATCTACCTAGGATATTTGGATCTTGCCGTATGGCGTTGCTATATTTCCTTTCATTTAGATGGAATGGCTCTGATGTACTCTTGTATGGTGGCTTGCATACATATTCATTTGTGTATGTAGTTGATCCCTTCGCATGCCGATTACGCCGCCCGTTCTTGTCTCGATGTTTGGAAATGGTTGGGACGGCCGAAAGGTCTACCTGTGAGTGGCATTTGGGCCCCACCGTACTATTTCAACCATTTTCGTTCATCCAGGCTTGTAACTAGGAGCGTAATTCACCGAGGTAGTTACAATATCAGCAGTTATAACAGTAATAACGGTAATCTTAACAGATCCATCCTCCTCCTCGCTTACCGACGAGGAAGTGGACGAACAACCCCCCCATCCGTTGGCAGTTTTACTATCCATTCCATGAGTGTTGCACTATTTACTAGGCAGGTACCTAGTCTAGTCAGATTAAAAGCGGTACTTTAGTTATGCTTGTCTATGATCGAGAAACTGTGCTCCAAGTCGTCCATAACCGCGGACACGGCTTTCAGAAAGTTTTACCCTGCAAGGGTGCACAAATAGCAACACACACTCACACACAAACACACAACCTATGGTACTACGGAAACCCAGAACACGTGAATCCTAGTTTGAATTTAAGAAGAAGATTGAAAACGTTACACTTCCTTACCAGAAAAGGTGGTGGCTGGGTAAGAAGAAAAGTGGAAGCAGCCCTACTCTCGCGTTTTGTTTTTCCCTAGTATACATAACTACCAAAAATATTTGCTAGACAGACAACGACCATTTGGCTGAGACCCTGAAGGGCGGGACAGCTCTGATACCAATTGTAACTACCTCGGTGAATTACGCTCCTAGTTACAAGCCTGGATGAACGAAAATGGTTGAAATAGTACGATGGGGCCCAAATGCCACTCACAGGTAGACCTTTCGGCCGTCCCAACCATTTACAAACATCGAGACAAGAACGGGCGGCGTAATCGGCAGGCGAAGGGATCAACTACATACACAAATGAGTATGTATGCAAGCCACCATACAAGAGTACATCAGAGCCATTCCATCTAAAAGAAAGGAAATATAGCAACGCCATACGACAAGATCCAAATATCCTAGGTAGATATAATAGTTTAGGATATCTCCTCATACATCAATCAACAGAGTATCAAGCGGAAGCGGAAGACAAAGTCCGAGTACGGATAAGAAGCAAATCGGCATAAGATGCCCCATAAATAAGCAGATGCTGCCCACAGATCTCACGGATCCCCGTTCCCGGAATCTCTACACCGAATGATCGTTGCCCACATCGTCCGTCTCGTCCACCCAGTATCCATCTTGCGAGTGTACCTGTGCATCTGAACCAATAATTTATCGTGTGAGACCCTAGGGGTACTCAGCAAGACTTTATGCCGCTAAAGGGGACACAACCTGGGGTGACGCAATTGCAGCAAAAGATAAACCCTAACAGTTCTATAGATACTCGCTAACCATCCGCCCAACCAGAGATAGACGGATGTCCGTGAATTAATATCAGTAGTTATAACAGTAATAACGGTAATCTTAACAGATCCATCCTCCTCCTCGCTTACCGACGAGGAAGCGGACGAACAACCCCCCCATCCGTTGGTAGTTTTACTATCCATTCCATGAGTGTTGCACTATTTACTAGTCAGGTACCTAGTCTAGTCAGATTAAAAGCGGTACTTTAGTTATGCTTGTCTATGATCGAGAAACTGTGCTCCAAGTCGTCCATAACCGCGGACACGGCTTTCAGAAAGTTTTACCCTGCAGGGGTGCACAAATAGCGCCCCATAAATAAGCAGATCCCGCCCACAGATCTCACGGATCCCCGTTCCCGGAATCTCTACACCGAATGATCGTTGCCCACATCGTCCGTCTCGTCCACCCAGTATCCATCTTGCGAGTGTACCTGTGCATCTGAACCAATAATTTATCGTGTGAGACCCTAGGGGTACTCAGCAAGACTTTATGCCGCTAAAGGGGACACAACCCGGGGTGACGCAATTGCAGCAAAAGATAAACCCTAATAGTTCTATAGATACTCGCTAACCATCCGCCCAACCAGAGATAGACGGATGTCTGTGAATTAATATCAGCAGTTATAACAGTAATAACGGTAATCTTAACAGATCCATCCTCCTCCTCGCTTACCGACGAGGAAGCAGACGAACAACCCCCCATCCGTTGGCAGTTTTACTATCCATTCCATGAGTGTTGCACTATTTACTAGTCAGGTACCTAGTCTAGTCAGATTAAAAGCGGTACTTTAGTTATGCTTGTCTATGATCGAGAAACTGTGCTCCAAGTCGTCCATAACCGCGGACACGGCTTTCAGAAAGTTTTACCCTGCAGGAGTGCACAAATAGCAACACACACTCGATATGCCTCGGAAAAACCAAATCAAAACCCAACGAGGCAGTCACGACAAAGCAATCACAGGATTCAGAAATATTTCAGGGGGCCACCCCATTAAGCTACCCGCAACGGAGTTAGCTGACTCCGAGATGGACTCAAGGTTTGCGTCAATGGTTATGAACGACTGGGAACCCGAAAATGTGACTGGGCTTGTCGACACCGCGAAAACACTCAGCTTTCCTAAACAGTACAGTGTGCAGTACCTCGCACAATTTAAAATAAAGCAGTAAAGCATGGCATAAGTACCGGATAGTAAATAAAACCTCAAACTAGTTTGTGGCCCCAAGAAATAAGAATGAATCAAGCTCTGGCTCAGGGGGGTCCATAAGCCTCCCGGATGTGGATAGCGCGAATATTCTTGGAACAGGAATCAAGTACTCAGGGTCTTACGGGACACAAGTGAGCCTGAAAAACCAAATAGCAGATATGGCTCACCGATGCCACTTTCATTAGTTCTCCCATTACTACTCAGGTTAAGTTATTTAGGTACCTCGTTATCCATCAGATACTCACATACCCTACACATGCTGTTCTACGACTCGCATGGCTCAAACAACTCCTGTAGTAATGGCTCATGGGATGGAGGAACAAGCTTCGGTGGGGTTTAAAAGTAAAGGCTATACAATACTTGGGATTCAGTTTAATGCAATCGCGACTCAATGATGCAAGAATAAGATAGAGGCAATAGGTACTATATGTATACAAGCATGTGGTAGTGCTTGCCTGGCAGCTCAGTTGAAGCAAGGGATGGATCTGGGTAGTGCTCCTGGTTCTCTTGATATATCCCCTGCTCAGCGTCTATTCGAAGAAGAACCAAACAAACAAGGGCCAACATAAATAAAGTGCACAAGCATATGAATAAATGCGACAAGCAAACAATTATGCCATGATGAATGATGCACAATTTGCATGGCAATAAAGTAGCATGGCATGGGTGAGGTGTGGAATACAATAATAAAGCATTTTATTTAGTTTTGGCCCCATTTTATTCTCACATTAGTTGCTGTATACATTATATTTATATGATGCATGCTTCAAATCAAACCATGGAATGCATAAACAGAAGGTCTCGTCGAGCTAATCATTTTAGACATATTATTTATTAAATTTGGAGTTATAAATCAAAAGTTATTAATTAATTAAGTCAAAGGGGCATTTTTATTGTAATTTAAATAAACTTGGAATTTAAAATGTTCAAAATATATTTTGGATTGCATATTTGAAATCCTCACATTTTTTGATTTGGAAACATATATTATTTGTTTTGTTTGGAGTTATATTTAAAAAGATATTTAAAACAGATTTAAATTTGAATTTGAATTAATTTGAAAAAGATTTGAATTTTAAACAGAAACAGAGAAATACTTTTGTTACTCAGTCTAGTTCTAGCCACAGCCACTGTCGGGTGGGTCCAGCAGCTGACTCAGCATCACACGCGCGCAGAAACTTGTGTCACCCAGGGTTAGTCTAGCCACAGCCGATGACAGGTGGGCCAGAGGGGTAACGGGGCCACAGCACGCGCACAGCTATCCGGCGCTGACACGTGGTTGATCCAGGTACTGCGGGTTGAGTGGCTCAGAACTGCGGGGTGTCTCTGCAAAATTCACTGGACGGCTGGCAGGTGGGGTCGTGGGGGTTGCGGGTTGAGGCGGGAAAAACTGCAGGGACCTCTGCGCAAAACGACCAGCTGCTGTCGGAACTGCTGTCGCGCGCTGACAGACGCGGCGCTGCCGGCGACGGATCTGGCTGTCTTTCGGCGACGATGGCGAGCAAACCACGGCGATTCTTGCCAAGCCACAAAAACCAAAGTTGAAGAGGGCTTTACCGGCTAGAAGTTTCGTTCAGGTGTCTAGCACGGAGGAGGGCTGCAGCGCGCGGGCTCCGACGAGGAACAGAGGCAAAAGCTGCAGTAGCTGCCGCTGTCGCCAGAGCGCGGCGCGCGGCGGCGCACGCGAAGTGCTCGACAGAAGGGGCGGCGCTACGGTGCAAGAGAGGGGAGGGGACCATGTCTGGAGGGCGCAGGGGCTCACTAGGAGGATGTTGGTGGTGATGGTTCGGGCAGAGTAGCTGGTGACCGACGACGAGGCTGGCGGCCGGAGTGCTCCTGGTGCTCACGGACACGGCGGCGGCGATGCTTCTCCGGCGAGGTTCCGCGGGCTCCGGCGCTTCAGGGCGAAGAAGAGGAAGCATGGGACGCTCCTGGTGCTCCTGGTTCGGCTTGGCGCGCTCCAGATCGGCTAGAGGAAGGTGTGGCCGTGGCTAGGGCTTAGGGGCATGGTGGTGATCATGGTGGGGAGGGGAGGAAGAAGGGAGGATGGAGAGGGGTCTGGGCACTTCCAGATGGGATCTGGGGTACTGGGTAGCTGGGGTGGTTGAGGTGCTAAGGGGGGGGGAAGAGGGGAGAGGCACATGGGGTGGTGGCCACCTTTATGCAAAAGAGAAAGGAGAGGGGGAGGGGGCATGGAGTTAGGGTTTGGAGAGAGGGGGACCAGGGGAGGCACATGCGATGGGGGTGGTTCCAGGGTGGTCAGGTGGGGCCAGCTAGGGTTGGTCAAGGTGGGGTGGCTCGGCCAGAGAGAGGAGAGATGAGGGGGGGTACTTAGGGTTTGGTTTAGATTAGGTATAGATTAGGGTTTAGGAGAGGGGGGGTATGGTGGTGATGAGGTAGATGATGGGTGTGGTTTAGGGAGAGAGGTAAGATGAGAGATAGATGAAGGGGTTTCCTAAGACAAAAACAAGCATGAACACCAAGCTTAAGCAAGCTAAAGCCAAAGGAGAGAAAAGAGGAAAGGTGGTGATGGTATGGATGGGTATGGGGATGGGGTTTAAGCATGATCAAATAAGATCAAGCTAAAAGGAGTGGTAGAGGGAGAGTGAGATGATCCACTCAAAAATCAAATAAAAGCCAAAAATTAGAAAAGGTGGTGCTTGCATGGCCCATGCAAAATATTTATTGCCATGTTGATTCTTGTGAAAACAATATTATCACATGGCATTATTATTATGCATTCCCAAAATTGGAATAAAAGCCAAGCAAAAAGGATTAAAAAGGATGCCCATGTGGAGTAGATGGAGATGACCATGTTTAAATAGAAATGGGACTTGCTAGTGTGTATGTTCCACTAGATGATTAATAGTCCCAAAATATTCCAACATGAGCATAATTCCATGATAATCCATATGGAAGCTAGGAAAAAAAAGGGTCCCACTCACAAGGCATGCCAAGGTGGCCATGTGGCTCTTATATATCAATAATGTGAAAACAACATGATGCCAAGATGAGAGCATGTGGCAACGAATTGGATCCATCCCAACCCACATGAGCTAGAAGTAAAACCAGTAAATGCCAAGCTCATATTTAGTTGGATGGTGGAATTATAAGGTGGTGAAAGAAAGGTGGTGGAGTTAATAAAAGATATGCCCCCAACTCAACTTGGGCATTAAACAATATATCAAGAACCAAATACAATATCAAGAGGCAAATACAATTAATAATGCATATGAGATAAGAACCAAATGGAAAAGGGTTTTATATGATGCTCAAATGCAAGGTGGCATGATGACATGAGCATGAAATAATGATGATGCAACAATTATATATTTGAAGTAGCCATTATGTTACTAGACCAAGTAGCATTACAATTGTTAGACAATTGGGATGCTACAACTCTCCCCCACTAAACAGGAATCTCGCCCCGAGATTCTAGGATGAAGAAGACGACACAAAGAGGGTAGGATACTTGGCACGGAGTTCATCTTCACGTTCCCAAGTGGCTTCATCAACGGAATGGTGCGACCACTGCACCTTGTAGAACTTGATGGACTTGTTGCGAGTCCTTCTTTCTGCGACTTCAAGGATTTTTGTGGGGTGTTCTTGATAAGACAGGTCTTCTTGGAGATTGATAATCTCATGGTCCACGGTCCTGCCGGGATCCTTGAAGCACTTCTTGAGCTGAGAGATGTGGAAAACATCATGGACTTTGAGTTTTTCCGGGAGCTCAAGAGCATAAGCAACTTCTCCTCTTCTTCCACGAATTTTGAAGGGACCGATGTATCTAGGAGCCAACTTCCCTTTGATACCAAAACGGTGCGTGCCTCTCATGGGAGTGACACGAAGGTAAACGAGATCACCAGGGACATACTCCATGTCCGTGTGCTTCCTGTCATAATTGCTCTTCTGGCGACTTTGAGCAATCCTTAGATTTTCAAGAATGATATGCACCTTCTCCTCCGCTTGAGTCACAATGTCAGGGCCAAACAGAATCCTTTCACCTGCACCCGACCAACCAATCGGAGTTCTGCATTTGCGACCATAGAGAGCCTCAAATGGTGCCATCTTTAGACTTTTCTGGAAGCTGTTGTTGTAAGAGAATTCAGCATAAGGAAGACATTCCTCCCACTTCATGCCAAACGAGATGACGCAAGCACGGAGCATATCCTCCAGAATCTGATTGATCCTTTCAACTTGTCCTTGCGACTGAGGGTGGTAAGCTGTGCTGAAGTTCAACTTTGTTCCCAAAGCATTTTGGAAACTTTCCCAGAACTTGGAAGTGAAGATGCTTCCACGGTCTGAACTGATCTCGAGAGGAACCCCATACAGAGAGACAATTCTGTTGATATAGAGCTCAGCCAACTGAATTGCAGAAATAGTTTCCTTGACGGGGAAGAAGTGAGCCACTTTAGATAGCCTGTCAATGACAACAAAGATCGCATTGTTGCCCTTCTGCGACCTTGGAAAACCAGTGATGAAGTCCATCTCTACTTTCTCCCATTTCCATTCCGGGGGTTTCAATGGCTGTAGAAGACCGGAAGGTTTCTGATGGACAGCTTTCACTCTGTGGCAGACATCACACTCCGAGACATACTTGGCACAATATCGTTTCAACCCAGGCCACCAATATTGTGTTTTCAAGTCCATGTACATCTTTGTGCTGCCAGGTTGGATAGAAAGAACAGAATCATGCGCCTCCTTGAGAACTTGCTCTCTCAAACCCGGGTAGTTCGGAACAAACATCCGGCGTTCAAAGAAAAGCGTGCCTTGATCATCGACATGGAAGGACTCATACTTTGGAAGCTGAAGCCTAGAGATGATCTTTCTTGTGTGCGGATCACCAAGCTGAGAAGAGCGAACCTTTTCTTCCAAGAGAGGTGTTGCTAGAAGGTTCAGGAGATACCCTTGTTCCACAATTTCCAGGTTGAGCTGACGGAATTCCTCGCACAAGAGAGGCTGTTGTTCTTCCATCATGAGGTTGTTGACATAAGCTTTGCGGCTGAGCGCATCTGCTATGACATTAGCTTTGCCCGGAGTGTAGTTGATGGTCAAATCGAAGTCATTGATTGCTTCAATCCATCTCCTTTGCCTAAGGTTGAGATCAGGCTGAGTAAAGATATACTTCAGACTCTTGTGATCAGAAAAGATCTCACAACGGTTGCCAAGCAAGTAATGCCTCCATACTTTCAAAGCAAAGACAACTGCTGCGAGCTCGAGGTCATGTGTAGGATAGTTGCTCTCATGCGTCTTCAACTGTCGAGAGGCATAAGCAACAACTTGTTTTTCTTGCATAAGGACCGCACCCAATCCATGCAAAGAGGCGTCACAGAAGATCTGGAACGGCTTGGATGTATCCGGAGGAACCAAGACTGGTGTGGAAGTGAGCTTCTCTTTGAGTGTCTCAAAGCTTGCTTGACATGCAGGAGTCAACCCTCCTAGTTCTCGGCATTTGGTAATCCATGGCAATCAAATTGAGATTGGTGGCTCTTCGTTCTCGGCTTCCCTGATTGTTCTGGGCAATTCTGACATTGATGTCATCTTGGGCATGGATTGGTTGACAGCAAATGCAGCTGTGATTGATTGTGCTGAACGCTCGGTTTCTCTGAAGATTCCTGAAGGCCATATAGTCTTTTCTCCAAGTCTGACTCCTGCTATCCAGCTTTTCTCTTTGGCGGCTCTGAATGTTGATGCTATGGAAGCTATTCAGAGTGTTCCGGTGGTCTGTGAGTTCCCAGATGTCTTTCCTGAAGAGTTGCCAGGTATGCCTCCGGATCGTGAGGTTGAGTTTGTAGTTGAGCTTGAACCTGGTACCGCTCCTATCTCCAAGCGGCCTTATAAGATGGGTCCTGCTGAGTTGGCTGAACTCAAATGTCAGCTTGATGAACAAGAGAAGTTGGGTTTCATTCAGCCTAGTACTTCTTCTTGGGGTAGCCCAACTCTCTTTGTGAAGAAGCGAGACCAGACTGATAGACTTTGTGTTGACTATCGGGCTCTCAATGCTAAAACCATCAAGAATAAATATCCCCTTCCGCGGATTAATGATCTCTTTGATCAGCTAGCTGGAGCTGTGGTTTTCTCTAAGCTGGACTTGAGGAGTGGTCATCACCAAATCAAGATTCGCAAGGAAGATGTTCCGAAGACAGCTTTCACCACCCGCTATGGCCTGTATGAGTACACGGTTATGTCTTTCGGTCTCACCAACGCACCTGCCACCTTCTCGAGGCTCATGAACTCGGTTTTCATGGAGTATCTTGATAAGTTCGTTGTGATCTATCTGGATGACATCTTAGTCTATTCTAAGTCACAAGAAGAGCATGAAGAACACCTTCAGTGTGTCCTAAGCAAGCTTCGTGAGAACCGCTTGTATGCAAAGTTCTCCAAGTGTGAGTTTTGGCTGCCTCAAGTTACCTATCTTGGTCATGTCATCTCTGCCAAGGGCATTGCAGTCAATCCGGAAACTGTGAAGACAATTGTCGAATGGCTTCCTCCTGTCAATGTCAAAGAAGTGCGGAGTTTCCTTGGTTTGGCTAGTTATTGCCGTCGCTTCGTTCAGAACTTCTCGAAGATAGCGAAGCCTCTTACCGATCTCCTCAAGAAAGGCAAGAAATACCTTTGGACTCCTGCATGTCAAGCAAGCTTTGAGACACTCAAAGAGAAGCTCACTTCCACACCAGTCTTGGTTCCTCCGGATACATCCAAGCCGTTCCAGATCTTCTGTGACGCCTCTTTGCATGGATTGGGTGCGGTCCTTATGCAAGAAAAACAAGTTGTTGCTTATGCCTCTCGACAGTTGAAGATGCATGAGAGCAACTATCCTACACATGACCTCGAGCTCGCAGCAGTTGTCTTTGCTTTGAAAGTATGGAGGCATTACTTGCTTGGCAACCGTTGTGAGATCTTTTCTGATCACAAGAGTCTGAAGTATATCTTTACTCAGCCTGATCTCAACCTTAGGCAAAGGAGATGGATTGAAGCAATCAATGACTTCGATTTGACCATCAACTACACTCCGGGCAAAGCTAATGTCATGGCAGATGCTCTCAGCCGCAAAGCTTATGTCAACAACCTCATGATGGAAGAACAACAGCCTCTCTTGTGCGAGGAATTCCGTCAGCTCAACCTGGAAATTGTGGAACAAGGGTATCTCCTGAACCTTCTAGCAACACCTCTCTTGGAAGAAAAGGTTCGCTCTTCTCAGCTTGGTGATCCGCACACAAGAAAGATCATCTCTAGGCTTCAGCTTCCAAAGTATGAGTCCTTCCACGTCGATGATCAAGGCACGCTTTTCTTTGAACGTCGGATGTTTGTTCCGAACTACCCGGGTTTGAGAGAGCAAGTTCTCAAGGAGGCGCACGATTCTGTTCTTTCTATCCAACCTGGCAGCACAAAGATGTACATGGACTTGAAAACACAATATTGGTGGCCTGGGTTGAAACGATATTGTGCCAAGTATGTCTCGGAGTGTGATGTCTGCCGCAGAGTGAAAGCTGTCCATCAGAAACCTTCCGGTCTTCTACAGCCATTGAAACCCCCGGAATGGAAATGGGAGAAAGTAGAGATGGACTTCATCACTGGTTTTCCAAGGTCGCAGAAGGGCAACAATGCGATCTTTGTTGTCATTGACAGGCTATCTAAAGTGGCTCACTTCTTCCCCGTCAAGGAAACCATTTCTGCAATTCAGTTGGCTGAGCTCTATATCAACAGAATTGTCTCTCTGTATGGGGTTCCTCTCGAGATCAGTTCAGACCGTGGAAGCATCTTCACTTCCAAGTTCTGGGAAAGTTTCCAAAATGCTTTGGGAACAAAGTTGAACTTCAGCACAGCTTACCACCCTCAGTCGCAAGGACAAGTTGAAAGGATCAATCAGATTCTGGAGGATATGCTCCGTGCTTGCGTCATCTCGTTTGGCATGAAGTGGGAGGAATGTCTTCCTTATGCTGAATTCTCTTACAACAACAGCTTCCAGAAAAGTCTAAAGATGGCACCATTTGAGGCTCTCTATGGTCGCAAATGCAGAACTCCGATTGGTTGGTCGGGTGTAGGTGAAAGGATTCTGTTTGGCCCTGACATTGTGACTCAAGCGGAGGAGAAGGTGCATATCATTCTTGAAAATCTAAGGATTGCTCAAAGTCGCCAGAAGAGCAATTATGACAGGAAGCACACGGACATGGAGTATGTCCCTGGTGATCTCGTTTACCTTCGTGTCACTCCCATGAGAGGCACGCACCGTTTTGGTATCAAAGGGAAGTTGGCTCCTAGATACATCGGTCCCTTCAAAATTCGTGGAAGAAGAGGAGAAGTTGCTTATGCTCTTGAGCTCCCGGAAAAACTCAAAGTCCATGATGTTTTCCACATCTCTCAGCTCAAGAAGTGCTTCAAGGATCCCGGCAGGACCGTGGACCATGAGCTTATCAATCTCCAAGAAGACCTGTCTTATCAAGAACACCCCACAAAAATCCTTGAAGTCGCAGAAAGAAGGACTCGCAACAAGTCCATCAAGTTCTGCAAGGTGCAGTGGTCGCACCATTCCGTTGATGAAGCCACTTGGGAACGTGAAGATGAACTCCGTGCCAAGTATCCTACCCTCTTTGTGTCGTCTTCTTCATCCTAGAATCTCGGGGCGAGATTCCTGTTTAGTGGGGGAGAGTTGTAGCATCCCAATTGTCTAACAATTGTAATGCTACTTGGTCTAGTAACATAATGGCTACTTCAAATATATAATTGTTGCATCATCATTATTTCATGCTCATGTCATCATGCCACCTTGCATTTGAGCATCATATAAAACCCTTTTCCATTTGGTTCTTATCTCATATGCATTATTAATTGTATTTGCCTCTTGATATTGTATTTGGTTCTTGATATATTGTTTAATGCCCAAGTTGAGTTGGGGGCATATCTTTTATTAACTCCACCACCTTTCTTTCACCACCTTATAATTCCACCATCCAACTAAATATGAGCTTGGCATTTACTGGTTTTACTTCTAGCTCATGTGGGTTGGGATGGATCCAATTCGTTGCCACATGCTCTCATCTTGGCATCATGTTGTTTTCACATTATTGATATATAAGAGCCACATGGCCACCTTGGCATGCCTTGTGAGTGGGACCCTTTTTTTTCCTAGCTTCCATATGGATTATCATGGAATTATGCTCATGTTGGAATATTTTGGGACTATTAATCATCTAGTGGAACATACACACTAGCAAGTCCCATTTCTATTTAAACATGGTCATCTCCATCTACTCCACATGGGCATCCTTTTTAATCCTTTTTGCTTGGCTTTTATTCCAATTTTGGGAATGCATAATAATAATGCCATGTGATAATATTGTTTTCACAAGAATCAACATGGCAATAAATATTTTGCATGGGCCATGCAAGCACCACCTTTTCTAATTTTTGGCTTTTATTTGATTTTTGAGTGGATCATCTCACTCTCCCTCTACCACTCCTTTTAGCTTGATCTTATTTGATCATGCTTAAACCCCATCCCCATACCCATCCATACCATCACCACCTTTCCTCTTTTCTCTCCTTTGGCTTTAGCTTGCTTAAGCTTGGTGTTCATGCTTGTTTTTGTCTTAGGAAACCCCTTCATCTATCTCTCATCTTACCTCTCTCCCTAAACCACACCCATCATCTACCTCATCACCACCATACCCCCCTTTCCTAAACCCTAATCTATACCTAATCTAAACCAAACCCTAAGTACCCCCCTCATCTCTCCTCTCTCTGGCCGAGCCACCCCACCTTGACCAACCCTAGCTGGCCCCACCTGACCACCCTGGAACCACCCCCATCGCATGTGCCTCCCCTGGTCCCCCTCTCTCCAAACCCTAACTCCATGCCCCCTCCCCCTCTCCTTTCTCTTTTGCATAAAGGTGGCCACCACCCCATGTGCCTCTCCCCTCTTCCCCCCCCCCTTAGCACCTCAACCACCCCAGCTACCCAGTACCCCAGATCCCATCTGGAAGTGCCCAGACCCCTCTCCATCCTCCCTTCTTCCTCCCCTCCCCACCATGATCACCACCATGCCCCTAAGCCCTAGCCACGGCCACACCTTCCTCTAGCCGATCTGGAGAGCGCCAAGCCGAACCAGGAGCACCAGGAGCGTCCCCTGCTTCCTCTTCTTCGCCCTAAAGCGTCGGAGCCCGCGGAACCTCGCCGGAGAAGCATCGCCGCCGCCGTGTCCGTGAGCACCAGGAGCACTCCGGCCGCCAGCCTCGTCGTCGGTCACCAGCTACTCTGCCCGAACCATCACCACCAACATCCTCCTGGTGAGCCCCTGCGCCCTCCAGACATGGTCCCCTCCCCTCTCTTGCACCGTAGCGCCGCCCCCTTCCGTCGAGCACTTCGCGTGCGCCGCTGCGCGCCGCGCTCTGGCGACAGCGGCAGCTACTGCAGCTTTTGCCTCTGTTCCTCATCAGAGCCCGCGCGCTGCAGCCCTCCTCCGTGCTAGACACCTGAACGAAACTTGTAGCCGGTAAAGCCCTCTTCAACTTTGGTTTTTGTGGCTTGGCAAGAATCGCCGTGGTTTGCTCGCCATCGTCGCCGAAAGACGGCCAGATCCATCGCCGGCAGCGCCGCGTCTGTCAGCGCACGACAGCAGTTCCGACAGCAGCTGGTCGTTTTGCGCAGAGGTCCCTGCAGTTTTTCCCGCCTCAACCCGCAACCCCCACGACCCCACCTGCCAGCCGTCCAGTGAATTTTGCAGAGACACCCCGCAGTTCTGAGCCCCTCAACCCGCAGTACCTGGATCAACCACGTGTCAGCGTCGGATAGCTGTGCGCGTGTTGTGGCCCCGTTACCCCTCTGGCCCACCTGTCATCGGCTGTGGCTAGACTAACCCTGGGTGACACAAGTTTCTGCGCGCGTGTGATGCTGAGTCAGCTGCTGGACCCACCCGACAGTGGCTGTGGCTAGAACTAGACTGAGTAACAGAAGTATTTCTCTGTTTCTGTTTAAAATTCAAATCTTTTTCAAATTAATTTAAATCTGTTTTAAATATCTTTTTAAATATAACTCCAAACAAAACAAATAATATATGTTTCCAAATCAGAAAAATGTGAGGATTTCAAATATGCAATCCAAAATATATTTTGAACATTTAAAATTCCAAGTTTATTTAAATTACAATAAAAATGCCCCTTTGACTTAATTAATTAATAACTTTTGATTTATAACTCCAAATTTAATAAATAATATGTCTAAAATGATTAGCTCGACGAGACCTTTCTGTTTATGCATTCCATGGTTTGATTTGAAGCATGCATCATATAAATATAATGTATACAGCAACTAATATGAGAATAAAATGGGGCCAAAACTAAATAAAATGCTTTATTATTGTATTCCACACCTCACCCATGCCATGCTACTTTATTGCCATGCAAATTGTGCATCATTCATCATGGCATAATTGTTTGCTTGTCGCATTTATTCATATGCTTGTGCACTTTATTTATGTTGGCCCTTGTTTGTTTGGTTCTTCTTCGAATAGACGTTGAGCAGGGGATATATCAAGAGAACCAGGAGCACTACCCAGATCCATCCCTTGCTTCAACTGAGCTGCCAGGCAAGCACTACCACATGCTTGCATACATATAGTACCTATTGCCTCTATCTTATTCTTGCATCATTGAGTCGCGATTGCATTAAACTGAATCCCAAGTATTGCATAGCCTTTACTTTTAAACCCCACCGAAGTTTGTTCCTCCATCCCATGAGCCATTACTACAGGAGTTGTTTGAGCCATGCGAGTCGTAGAATAGCATGTGTAGGGTATGTGAGTGTCTGATGGATAACGAGGTACCTAAACAACTTAACCTGAGTAGTAATGGGAGAACTAATGAAAGTGGCATCGGTGAGCCATATCTGCTATTTGGTTTTTCAGGCTCACTTGTGTCCCGTAAGACCCCGAGTACTTGATTCCTGTTCCAAGAATATTCGCGCTATCCACATCCAGGAGGCTTATAGACCCCCCTGAGCCAGAGCTTGATTCATTCTTATTTCTTGGGGCCACAAACTAGTTTGAGCTTTTATTTACTATTCGGTACTTATGCCATGCTTTACTGCTTTATTCTAAATTGTGCGAGGTACTGTACACTGTACTGTTTAGGAAAGCGGAGTGTTTTCGCGGTGTCGACAAGCCCAGTCACATTTTCGGGTTCCCAGTCGTTCACAGCCATTGACGCAAACCTTGAGTCCGTCTCGGAGTCAGCTAACTCCGTTGCGGGTAGCTTAATGGGGTGGCCCCCTGAAATATTTCTGAATCCTATGATTGCTTTGTCGTGACTGCCTCGTTGGGTTTTGATTTGGTTTTTCCGAGGCATATCGAGTGTGTGTTGCTATTTGTGCACCCCTGCAGGGTAAAACTTTCTGAAAGCCGTGTCCGCGGTTATGGACGACTTGGAGCACAGTTTCTCGATCATAGACAAGCATAACTAAAGTACCGCTTTTAATCTGACTAGACTAGGTACCTGACTAGTAAATAGTGCAACACTCATGGAATGGATAGTAAAACTGCCAACGGATGGGGGGGTTGTTCGTCCGCTTCCTCGTCGGTAAGCGAGGAGGAGGATGGATCTGTTAAGATTACCGTTATTACTGTTATAACTGCTGATATTAATTCACGGACATCCGTCTATCTCTGGTTGGGCGGATGGTTAGCGAGTATCTATAGAACTGTTAGGGTTTATCTTTTGCTGCAATTGCGTCACCCCAGGTTGTGTCCCCTTTAGCGGCATAAAGTCTTGCTGAGTACCCCTAGGGTCTCACACGATAAATTATTGGTTCAGATGCACAGGTACACTCGCAAGATGGATACTGGGTGGACGAGACGGACGATGTGGGCAACGATCATTCGGTGTAGAGATTCCGGGAACGGGGATCCATGAGATCTGTGGGCGGGATCTGCTTATTTATGGGGCATCTTATGCCGATTTGCTTCTTATCCGTACTCGGACTTTGTCTTCCGCTTCCGCTTGATACTCTGTTGATTGATGTATGAGGAGATATCCTAAACTATTATATCTACCTAGGATATTTGGATCTTGCCGTATGGCGTTGCTATATTTCCTTTCTTTTAGATGGAATGGATCTGATGTACTCTTGTATGGTGGCTTGCATACATACTCATTTGTGTATGTAGTTGATCCCTTCGCCTGCCGATTACGCCGCCCGTTCTTGTCTCGATGTTTGGAAATGGTTGGGACGGCCGAAAGGTCTACCTGTGAGTGGCATTTGGGCCCCACCGTACTATTTCAACCATTTTCGTTCATCCAGGCTTGTAACTAGGAGCGTAATTCACCGAGGTAGTTACACAGGGGCATCACCACTTCATAGAGTCTTCGGGAACTCACCAGGGTTATAGCTTGCCCTAGTTGGAGGCTTAACGGAGGTGTAGTCAGCCTCGGAGGATCATGCAGACATATGGGGTCGCGGAGAGGGCAGTGATTGGCTTGGATCACCTACTGGGCCCCACATCATGGAATTGTGGACGGAAAAGTACGCCCAGTTGTGCAACAAGGAGTTGGTCTCTCATGGGTAAAGCAACGCACCTCTACAGAGTGTAAGAATTGTGACATGTTACTCCCTGTTCCGGGAAGGAGCTATGAACACGGCAGGTCAACTTGTGAAGGCTGATGGGCATAGTTTTTGATAATAAAATCAATCTTTGAAGAAATGTTTACGAAAATTGCATAGTACCAAGGACGTATCGTCCGAGGTGGTAGATAGAGCATCAAACTTCCCACATTGCATATAATGAACTGGCTGGGTAACGCTGTTACTCACTCTTTCCTTTGAACCTCTGCTTAGACTCTGAGAATCCAGAAGACACTTCGATGTACGTAGCTGATGGGCAAGAGGATGTCTGCTACGAGGAACCCAACCTATCCAGATGAGTTGAAGGGGTGGACTACGAGATACGCTATGTAGTGGAGGGAAACGAGTCCGAGTAGTTGCCTTAGTTATTAGTAAACCCAATTGAGTCGAGCAGCAGGAACTATATAAAACAAGTTGTTGAGCTCAATTCGAAGTATGTGTTTGGATTTTATATCTTCCGCTGAAACTACTTAATTTTGGTTTGTAATTTCATAATACTTGAAGTTTTGGAACTCTTGGTTTGTAATAATGAAGTGTGTATGTTTGTAATATGGACCCGCAATGTTTCTATTGTACCACTCTAAGGGGTGTGATATTTACGGAACGGTGTTCTGTGAGTGTCATATCAACGACTATAGTGTACTACACATGTAGTGGTATGCTGGATCACCACAGCTGGTATCGGAGCAATTGCTTTGACCTTAGGTTGGAAACCCAGTAAAGGGAAATGACTGTAGGAGTCTAGGTGCAACGATAAAGAGTTCTCTAGATCATATGATGAATATTCGATTGGGAATATTTTGTTATATTTTTTAGTGCGATAATTCTTTATTATGATGCATCATTATAATTAAGGGATACTAATAATATTTATATCTATATAGTGGAAATGACACCAAAGTTTCCAAAGTAGACTTTGGCAAGGAAAGAAGAGACTCTTGATGATTATCAGGGGGCTTTAACTGAACAGCTTCGAGAACTTCTGAAGGTTTTTGGTTGCACAACTAATATCCCAGTCAATACCATTACCTACCATGATGGGCGAATGTTAGCCAAATATCGTGTTAGCATCCAGCTACCAAAGAAGCTTGGTTTATATCACAACTTACCTATGGGAGAAGGTAGAAGTCACCTAGCAGCATATCATGTTGCTATTGTGGAGGCAATAGCCAATGTTCGGGAACATAAGCAGAAGAGTTAGCTGGAAGCACATATTCGGTGATTCCTCATGACTCTATAGACGAGGAACTGGAACCGGATCATCTTACTTTAGTAAGGAAGCATCCAAAACTAGCCTCTAAGTTTATGGATCTGTATCGACTGATGGTTGGGTCTTTGTATAAGACACATCAGGTTATCGTAGAATATCAGGTTGATATGTTAGAGGATTTAATGAATCCTGAAAGAAGGGAGAAGTTAGCATCTAAACTGGAAAATGAAGCAGTGGATAGGGTTAACCCAGTTTTCAAGGATATACCTATAGATCCAGCATATTTTACACCATATCCCTATTCACCAATACCAGAACCTATTAGATATCCTGATGAGGGCACCAGTTATCCAGTACCGCAGATTTCTTGGGGAACTGAAGACTCGGAATTACCTATTGGGAATTCTGAAGGATGGAGGTACGGATCAATGGATGGATCTGCTGGGAATCCTATTCCTGTGGAAGATTTAGTTGGACATACCAGGCAGATTAGTCGCATGGGCGTAAGATCTTATTCCGTTAATGGAAGAGATGTCCATGTGGAAGATGTAGAGTCCGAGGAGGAAGATCCTGAAGAAAGGGTGTTTGAGTCAATAGAAAATTATCCTACTCCAGATAATGTGCACTATCCAATCATAGTTGAGGACTATCGTACCCAGCAGAGTACTTGGGGGGTACCGGAAGGGGAATATTCTATAGATTCCTCTAGAATCGGGATGCAGGAGATGGATGAAGAAGAAAGTGATGAGGATGATTCGGTAGATACTTTAGATGAGTTGGAAGGTATGGATACACTTCAGCTGAATGATGTGTCAAGTCTAGAGACTTCTAATATTGAATATCGTCCGTCGAAGAGGCAAGTCGTTTCATAGTCGGTGCATCGTAGTTCACGTCAGCAAGGTTGTACTCTGGGTATGTATGATGAATGACAAAACTTCTGGGGAGTGTGACTTTGATTAGGAGCATCTCTGCAGGAGACGAGACTTGGAGTTGGAGTACTTGATGTAAATAAATAAGTGAGATAGTACCACATGAGCTTGTAATGTTTAATGAGTAAGGTCTTGTAATCACGTTGTATAAATTATATTGCTTGTAATGTAGAATATGTGTGTAATGCATATTTGGTTCTTATTTCGATCTTGTTTTCCATTGTGTGACTAGTTCTGTGCAGGAAGTTGAGCTCAGAACACATATGCATGATGTAATTATGAGTATTCGCTTATGTTACAGGACTAGGGGGTATGGAAACGGGTGTAGAAAACGAGACTGAGAAGTAGCGCATGGAGTGCGAAGCCAAAGAAAAGGCGGATGAAGACGCTTGAATGCAAGCGAATTTACCATCACCACCACCAATGAGGCCATTGATGGAGCAGAACTTTATGCAGTACATGCAAATGATGCAAGAGTCCCAGAATAAATTCATGGAGGGGTTAGTAGACTGTGTGGGACAGCCAAGGGCACCTCAAGGACGTGGTGTTAGTCTTTCGGATTTCCAGGATACCATGCCTTTACCTTTCGCATCCGCTCCAGAACCAATGGATGCAGAGGACTGGTTAACAGATACCGAAAGAAAGTTGAGAACTGTAGGATGCAATGAGGAAGAGAAGTTGAGGTATGCAACGCATTTATTGACCGGACCTGCAGCGTCATGGTGGGAGAGTCAGCTCGCAATGCAACCTCCAGGAAGAGAGTACAATTGGGAGGAGTTCAAACAAAGATTCCATGAATATCATGTTCCGAAAAGTATCATAGAGTTAAAGCGTAGGGAATTTGAAGAACTGCAACAACGATACTCCAGTGTCATGAAGTATATTCGGGAGTTTAGTGATTTATCTCGTTATGCTGCTGAAGAAGTTAGCACGGAGGCGAGTAGGAAGAAGAGGTTCATGCGTGGACTAAATCCATTTGTGAAGATGAGTTGAGGCTTTCCAACACTCAAACTTTTCAACAGTTGCTTGATGCAGCTATCACCTTTGAAGATGATTACAAAAATGTCCAAGAGGACCGTAGGAAGAGAGCAAAGAAGGAGACAAAGACGATTCAGGCAAGTAAACCCAAAACCAATCTGGAGTTTCAACCCGGAAACAGACCCTATAATAACAACAACAGGAGTATCAACAACACTGGAGGACAATTCAACCCCAGAAGGAATGTCATATGTCATAATTGCAAACTTCCGGGACATATCAGCAAGGATTGCCAGAAACTAGTGATAATTTGTTATGGATGTGGATTAAAGGTTCATATCAATCCTGATTGCCCAAACAAACCACCTGGTGGTTGGCCCACAAAAGGTGGAGGACAAGCCAATGGAGGCGGAGGTGGACAGTCTAACATAGGTGGAAGCTATGCCAAAAATAATGGCAAGAGGGGTAGACCTACAGGAAAGCTGAATTGCGTAACCTTGGAGGAGGTGGATAACTCAAATCAGGCGGTGATAGGTATGCTCAATATTCTCACAAATCCCGGAAAGGTTTTATTTTATACTGGTGCAACTACTTCTTTCATATCTGAAGAGTTTTGTGATAAATTCGGGATTAGAAGGGCACCGTTAGAAAAACCTATGATCGTAGTTACTGTCGGAGGGATCGTGGTAGTTAGGCATATTAAACTAAACCAAGTCATCTCAATCTGTGGTGAAACCTATTATGCAGATCTTTATGTGATCCCATTAAAAGGACTAGCAGTAGTGCTGGGAATGGATTGGATGACAGACTATGGAGCTCAGATCAATTGTGAAGAGAAAACCGTTTCAACCAGGTCTCCCAGTGGAGGAAGAATCGTCTATCAAGCGGATAAACATAGTCATATCATGGTAGATCTGCAGTTGAACTCAATTAAGGGGGTCAAATTATAATATATTCCAGTGGTGAAGGAGTTTCAAGATGTTTTTCCAGCAGAGTTACCAAGAATGCCACCTGATCGGGAGATAGAGTTCACTATTAACCTGATGCCTGGTACAACACCAATAGCTCAAGCACCATATAAGATGGGGCCCAAGGAATTAAAAGATCTTAAGGAGCAATTTGATGAATTAGCCCGGAAAGGATTTATACAGGAAAGTGTATTTCTGTGGGGAACTCCGGTGATCTTTGTGGATAAACGAGATGGTGGACGGAGAATGTGTGGGGATTATAGAAATCTCAACAATGTCACTATCAAGAACAAGTATCCATTACCAAGGATATAAGATTTATTTGACCAAGTCAGGGGAGAAGGAGTATTCTCCAAAATTGATCTAAGATCAGGATACCACCAGATAAAAATTAAATTTGAATATGTTCCTAAAAAAAGCATTTGTGTCAAGGTATGGACATCATGAGTATTTAGTCGTACCTTTTGGTCTGACTAATGCACCAGCAATATTCATGAATTTGATGAACAAAATCTTCATGCCATATTTGGACAAGTTTGTCATAGTATTCATTGATGATATTCTGATATACTCCAAAGATACAGAAGAGCATGCGGAACATTTGAGAGTAGCATTACAAATCTTAAGAGAACATAAGCTTTATGCTAAGTTCAGTAAGTGTGAATTTTGGTTGGACGAAGTAGAGTTTCTTGGTCGTGTGATCAGTAAGGATGGAATTGCTGCAAATCCATCCAAAGTTCAATCAGTACTGGATTGGAAGGCACCAACCAATGTGAAGCAAATCCGAGATTTCCTAGGTATGGCCGGATATTATCGGAGGTTCATTGAAGGTTTTTCCAAGATATCTTGACGAATGACCAAATTGTTAAGAAAGAACACACCGTGCATATTGAATGAGAAGTGCGAGGCGATTTTTCAGTACTTGAAGACCAGATTAACTACAGCACCAATCCTAGCAATTCCAGAACCAGGAAAAGCTTACACAGTATACTGTGATGCATCCAAAGAAGGATTAGGTTGTGTGCTTATGCAAGATCATAAGGTAATTGCTTATGGATCTAGGCAATTGAAACCCCATGAAGTGAACTATCCAACCCATGATTTAGAATTAGCAGCAGTAGTGTTTGCTTTAAAAGGATGGAGACATTTTCTCTATGGGGCAAGATGTGAGTTATATACTAACCACAAAAGTCTCAAATATTTCTTCACTCAAAAGGAATTGAATATGAGGCAGAAGCGGTGGTTGGAGTTGATTAAAGATTATGATCTAGCAATCAATTATAACCCTAGAAAAGCAAATGTTGTGGAAGATGCTTTAAGTCAGAAAAGCACAGATATACAACCTTTGAATAGAGAACCACCAAAAGAATTACAAATGGATTTGGAAAGGATGGAGATACAATTTATAAGTACATCAGTTCTTGGAGGATTAGCTACCATGCGGGTAACTAAAGAGCAAAGTAGTGATCTTCGACATGAAATCTTTAGACATCAAGATGAAGGTCCTTTTATTGCTCAAGAACTTCGAAGAATCTCTCAAGGTCAAACATCAGTTTTTCATCTAGGAGATTATGGATCTTTATGGTTTCAAAACCGTCTTTGTGTACCGATGTGCCAGAGATTCGAGAAGTGATACTTCGAGAAGCCCATGAAACACCATATTCCATACATCCGGGTAGTATAAAGATGTACATGGATTTAAAGGAATTGTTCTGGTGGAATAATATGAAAAGAGATATTGCAAAATATGTATCGGAATGCCATACTTGCCAAAGGGTTAGGGCAGAACAACAAAGTCCAGCAGGACCATTACAGCCTTTGGAAATTCCAGAAGGGAAGTGGGAAGAAATTGGTATGGATTTTATCACAGGACTACCCATGACATCTAAGCGGAAAGATACGATATAGGTAATTGTAGATAGACTCACAAAAAGGTCACATTTTATTCCAGTGAACCAAAAGGATAATGCTGAGAAATTAGTGGAAATTTATGTCAAAGTGATTGTGAGTAAGCACGGTGTACCCAAAAAAATTGTGTCTGATAGAGGATTTGTGTTTACATCAGCATTTTGGAAACAATTACATGCAGCACTAGGTTCAACGTTGGATTTTAGCACAGCTTATCATCCAGAAACTGGAGGTCAGACAGAGAGGACCAATCAAATCTTAGAAGACATGCTTAGAGCTTGTGCATTAGATTTTGGAGGTTCGTGGATAGATCATCTACCATTGGCAGAATTTTCCAATAACAATAGCTATCAGAGTAGTCTGAAGGCAGCACCTTATCAATTACTATATGGAAGAAGGTGTAGATCACCTATATGCTGGTATGAGCCTGGTAGTAGCAAAGAATTTACACCAGATTATATCAAGGAAAGACAAGATATCATCGATATCATTAGAGATCGATTGAAAATAGCTCAGACTCGACAAAAGAGTTATACTGATCAAAGTCGTAGATCATGGCATCCAGAAGTAGGAGATATGGTATATCTCAAAGTAAGTCCGATGAAGGGAGTGAAGAGGTTCGGAGTCAATGGAAAATTAAGTCCAGGGTACATTGGACCATTCAAGATATTAAGTCAGAACAGAACAATAGCTTATGCTCTGGAGTTACCAAAGAGGTTAGCTCAGGTTCACAATGTGTTCCATGCTTCACTCATCAAGAGATTGAGTTACAAGAAGATTTTACTTATGTTGAGAAACCCTGTAAGATTCTGGAGGAAACTAGAAAAGGTTAAGAAACAGGGCAATCAAATATTGTAAGGTACA
Organism: Avena sativa; assembly: GCA_916181665.1. Taxonomy (NCBI): domain Eukaryota; kingdom Viridiplantae; phylum Streptophyta; class Magnoliopsida; order Poales; family Poaceae; genus Avena; species Avena sativa. The sequence continues at coordinate 421,571,564 of OV702291.1, read as the reverse complement.
GTGGGAACATCACCCAGAATGAGAAGCTACCTGGGAGAAAGAAAATGACATGAGGGAAGCATATCCGGAATTATTCAGGTACCCATCTGCAAACTTCGGGACGAAGTTTAATCTAAGGGGGGAAGTCTGTAACATCCCAGCATTAGGATCAAACGAAGGGTAGAAATAGGAATATAAGTTTGTGCATTCATGCATCTGTAAAATCAGGGTAAATTTGTCGCCAAACAAAACACTAAAGGGATCAGAGTTTCTTTCACTAACTAGGGTTAGGAATAGCTCTTGTTAGTGATTGCTATGAATTTTGACATGACCTTTAGGCAGTATTAAGAATTTGGGGAAATTACTTTGAATTCAAATTTGAAATTCAAATCAAATTGAAAGTATCTAAATATTAGAAGTTATAAGTGTTGAAGGGTTTTCCAAAAGAAAACCTTATTAACATTATTGGTTTTAATAAAGAAATAGTAATCAACAATAAGAATTAATGATAGGGAAAATTAAATAAGAAGTAATTCTTATTTCTCTATTTTATAATAAGGTCGCAACTGATGACAAATACATCAAAGGTATAAGATTACGAAGAGCCGAAATTTAACTTTATTAACTTGGAATAATATCTTTACAAGATCCTTTACAAAAAGATTACAAAGAAGGTTACAAGAAGAACCTATACTAACTATCTACTCATATACTAATCTTGTGAGTCCGGATCTTGTTCCTGCAAATAAGATAAACAACTAGAAAGGAAATTAGGGGTTAGTTAGATATTTTTTACTCTCAGTATTGAACAGTGAAGTGCACTGTTCATGGTACATCATTGAGTAAGTAAAAGGGGTAAGTTTCACCAAAAGTGAAGTATCTGTTCTTCTTAGTAAATAGTTAAGATTACAGTAAAAGCCAAGTGGATAAAAGTAACTTTCACCAGGCTATCAATCAGTAAATAGGTAAGAGTAAAAGCCAAGTTACTTGAGCTGATACACATGCACAGCACACACACACACAACTTAGTCGACTAACGGCATGGTGTGTGCTGTCAAGCTAACAACAGCAGTACAATCAACCATACAGAGCACCAGTCGAAGGGGAACACATGAGCTCATTTCTCCTTCTCAGGCACACACTCACAGCTATAGTGCTTTCTGAAATCATAGCCAAATACTCCACCAACTTACCCAAATCAACCATCAGATCTCCACTTGATGGTAACATAAGGAGGGGGTGGAGTAGGTGGAAAGAAAGGTCAAGCACAAAGTCACAGGAGCAGCACCAGGTGATGCAGAGCTAGAGCAGGCAAGAAGCATATGTTGTTTACCTAATCTGGTGAGTTCAAATAACATCATCAACCAACAAATAATCTGGTGAGTTCAAATAACATCACCACATGATCAGATCATCATAGAGTCAAATGAGCATATGTTGTTTACCTAATCTTCTCAGAAAAACACCCAAGTGGGGTGTATATTCATCCCAGAAGTATTTAGTTGAAAGCTAATGACACATCCTTACAAACAAATCCAAGATCTTAGCCTATGCATCATAGATCTTGGATATAAACTTAAATCTCCATATTCATATATAACAGCAGCCCTAGAACAAGATTCAGGGCACATCTCTTATGGAGTAGCACCTCTGCAATCTATTGATCTTAAGGATCTATATTTAACAGTGAAGATGCCAATCATTTTTTTAAAAGAAATTCAAGAATCATTAACTAATACCATGCATCAGAGCACATCTATGAGGGACAGCTAGTAACAACTTAATTTTACCTAGCTATGCCTCAGACCAGCATCATAGGCTAATAGACTCTAGAATCTTAGGATAATAAAGCCAGCAGAAACTTTCCATTCATTTAGCCAGCCATACTTGAAGACAGGTAGAATTTAGACAATATAAGTATGAACACTTGTGTACCATTCTAAAGAAGGTTTCACAAGTATAACTTCTAAAACCAAGCAAATGCTTTACTTATATTTCATCAATAAACTTGCAGTTAGCTAACTAATAATTTTCCTAGAATGAATACTCAAGAATCATAACCATGGTTGGTTTTACACAATCAGAGAATCATAGGAGTATCATATTAACTCCAATCTGAAAGATCAACACAAACTAGTGTATAAAGATCAAGTGAACATTACTGACAGTACCACTATCAGTACTAAGATCAGGAAACAAGAGTGAAATCCACATCACTAGCATAAGTGGGTAAACATCCAGGACAGTATAACCACTACAATCAGTTCTAATAGAGTCATCATAATCAAACCAGAGGGTTGAACCCTAATCAAACCTTGAACCCCAATTAGGGATTAATCACTAGAGGCACACCGAGGTTATCGAGCAAGGCAGATAGGAGCATAGAAGGGGAATAGTCAAACTTACACAAAGTCCTCGCAAAAAGGACCGAAGAGGAAGCAGAGGATGGCCGGTAGTGAAGCAGAAATGGCGGCATGGGGAGCACCCCAAAGGGGCGCTGCAACCCACACCAACCGTGTGTCAGATCCACCGGAGAAGGGAGGCGTACCCCGTGAGAAACCCTAGTTTCGGGCAGGGGTCAGCGCGGCCAGGAGAGAGCCCCAGCGGCGAATCTGCTCGCATAGAAGGGAGCGGCATCGTCGAGTTAGTCACCATGCACCATGGCGGCGGTAACAGCGGCCGGTTCGGCCGGAATCGTGCGCGGCGGTGGCAGGAGACGGAGGAGGTGACCGCGTGCGCGAAAGCGCGAGAGACGGGAGAGGAGTGTACGTGTGTGGGGGTACTGGGCCTGTGGGCAGCCTAGTACTACCCTGGTGGACGTAACCAGGCCAAGTGGTCCGAGTTAGGTTGGGCTGGGCTAGCCCAATGGGCCATGCCCGTCTATTAATAAGTTATTTAAAAAGGGAATAATTACAAATATACCCCTGAAATAAAAGCAACGCTAGATAAATATATAAAAATCTTAAAAATACAAATAATATCTCTATGAACTCACAGAGATATTTTCTATTGAGTAAAAATAATCAATAGAATTTTTGGCAATTAAAATTTAAGGTTATTAGTAAAAGGATGCTAATTACTTTTGAATTTTACAAAAATATAGGAAACATCTAAAATTGAATAAAACTCACTTTTAAGATCCTAAATGAATATATTATTATAGAAAAATACTAATTTGTATTTTTGAAAAGTGAATTTGGTGTGATGGAAATAAATCCTATTTCCTTAAAGGAATTTCAGAAAATATTTAAATAAAATAGTAAGCTTTTACTAAAAGGGTAAACACTACAAGAAATCTACTCACTAGTGACCTTTTTTTAATGACCACGTATTTTTTGGTCATAGATCTATGACCATTCCGAGCCAATTGGTCGTAAGGCATTTTGAAGGGTCCAAACCTTGAAACATAACGACCAATTTAGCTAAAAAAGGTCACAGTTTGCTTACACGAAATGGTCATAGATAAACAACACTGATTTAAGATAGTGTATCTAGCCGATTACGACCAATTCAGATGGTCGTAACATATAATAATAATATATTTGCATGTACAAAAATAGTGACTGGACCGCCAACTAAGAAATTCGCCTAGTTGTCGTATGATGTGTCTACCTAGGCATCAAAAGTAAAACAAAAGAAATAATACTAGAGGTGGACTTGAACCAAGGACCTCTAGAGTCTACACTTGCGCCCATAACAACTAAAACACCACTTCATCTGCATAAGAGTATGTGGCTCTTACTAATACTAGTTTTGAACATACGGATCCACTATGACGAGGAAATAACAAATGAGCTGACACGGAGGACCCATACGTCAGAACTAAATTTCTAACTTTCTTTTGCTCGTCATCAGAAATTAATTCAAGCAAAAATGAGCTGGTGGGTACTCGAATTGGCGACCTCACTTCCATCCACTACGTGTGCCTACCACCTGACCACATCACATTTCTGTGCAAGTTTAGAACGCGAGAGCTATAACTATTTAGATTATTTCGTGGGCTTGGTCCTAAAGCACATGAGGCCCTTCGAACTGTGGCTGATTGGGCTACTTCCTGGGCTAGACTTGGGCCAAAGTCAGCGTGACGGCGTGCATAGCTTGCTTGGGCTGGGCCGTTTGGCCGGCGGGTTAGCTCGGTCGGACGTTCCAGCTATTTTTTCTTTTTATTCTTTCCTGAATTTTTTTATCTTTTTATTCATGACTCCAAATTAATTCAAACAAAATTCAAAAAACTTGTCAAATTTCATAGGACATTATATAATGTTTTTATATTTCACAAAAAATATAAGAATATATTTTTTATATAAAACCTTAATAGGTGTAACTTGAGATTTTGAATCATGGTTTTGACAATAGGGTTTGAAATTGAAATTTTTCGTCTACGGGTTAGGCCTCGCTAAACTTTCGGTGGATCGCTGACAAAATAGCATAGTGTGAATCCAAAAATGATTTTTCCAAAAATGATTTAAAGTGTCTTTTCTATGCGACGAAAAGGAAAACTTCCTCCTACAACAGTGTTCGCCATCCCAATATGCACAAGAATGCACAATATGGGCATATTATCATAAACTATGCCGCGATTCTGGCCATAACATTGGTTGTTTTGCCTGAAAGCCATTAAACCTGTAGGTCAAATCGGACCCACTTTCTATCGATTCGGCAGGAATTTGTCTTTTTCGCCAGGGGTGGACGGAAAGGTTTCAAATACCCCAGTTAGGGCATTGGTCATGTAACATGGTCTAGTATTTTTGAAAAATAGGATGGTACCATTTTAAAACTTTCACTTGGTGGTTGCTTAACAAAACGTCCCTTTTTGCACTCAGAAAATAGAAAATGCTTTTTCCGTGTGTCGAAAAGGAAAACTTCCTCCTACAATATTGTTCACCATCGTAAGTACATGTGTGTGCACGATATGGGCACATTATCATAACTATGCCGCGATTCTGACCATAACATTGGTCGTTTGGCCCGAAAGCCATGAAACCTCGAACATAATAGGTCATTTCTGAAAAGGTTTTTTTGAGACACTTGCAATCTACCAAGTTTGGTATTTTTCCTTGTAACTATGTCATATAATATGACATCACGCGAAGGATTCACCTTGTTTGGACCATTTTTGAATTTCTTATGCCCGTTTCAAATTTTTCTTATTTCAAACTATGGTCAGACGGTGGGCATGAAGATAGGGGATGAGCCACGCTAAAATTGCATTGGATCTCTAATAAAACAATATATTGTGAGTCTAAAAATGATTTTTGCAAAAATCATGAGCATTAGATAATGTACATGTAATTCAAATCAGACCCACTTCCTACAGATTCGGCAGGAATTTGTATTTTTTGCCAGAGATGGAAGGAAAGGTTTTAGATACCCTAGTTGGGACATTGGACATTTAAGGTGGTCTAGTATTTTTTAAAAATAGGGTGGTACCATTTTGAAACTTTCACTTGGTAGTTGCTTTAAAAAACACCCTGTTTTTGGCACTCGGAAAATGGAAAATGCTTTTTCCGTACGTCAAAAAGGAAAAATTCCTCCTACAATATTGTTCACCATCCCAAGATACATGTGTGTGCACAATATGGGCATATTATCATAAACTATGCCATGATTCTAACAATAACATTGGTCGTTTGACCGGAAAGCCATGAAACCTCAAACATGATAGGTCATTTCTGAGAAGGTTTTTTGAGACACTTGCAATCTACCAAGTTTGGTATTTTTCCTTGTAACTCACATAATATGACACCACACGAAGGATTCACCTTGTTTGGACCATTTTTGAATTTCTTATGCCCGTTTCAAAATTTTCTTATTTCAAATTATGGTCAGAACGGCGGGCATGAAGATAGGGGATGAGCCTCGCTAAAATTGCATTGGATCTCTAATAAAACAACATATTGTGAGACTAAAACTGATTTTTGCAAAAAATCATAAGCATTAAATGATGTACATGTAGTTCAAACCGGACCCACTTTCTACCGATTCGGCAGGAATTTCTCTTTTTTGCGAGGGGTGGACGAAAAGATTTTAAAATCCTCGGTTGGGACATTGTTTATGTAAGGTGGTCTAGTATTTTTGAAAAATATGATGATACCATTTTAAAACTTTTATTTGATGGTTGCTTCACAAAACGCCCCGTTTTTGGTATTCCGAAAACGGAAAATGCATTTTCTGTACAACGAAGAGGAAAACTTCCTCCTGCAACATTGTTCGCCATCACAAGATGCACATGCATGCACAATATGGGCACATTATTACAAACTATGCCGTGATTCTAGCCATAACATTCGTCGTTTGACCTGAAAGCTATGAAACCTCGAACGTGATAGGTCATTTCCGTGAAGGTTTTTTCGAGATGCAATCGATATACCAATTCTAGTATTTTTCCTTGTAACTATGTCACATAATATGACACCACACGAAGGATTTACCTTGTTTGGACCCTTTTTGAATTTCTTGTGCCCATTTCAAATTATGGTCAAAATGGCGAGCATGAAGGTTCCTAGCTAGGGGCTGAGCCTCGCTAATCTTTCAATGGATCTCTGATAAAATAGCATATTGTAAACGTAAAAATGATTTTTTCAAAAAATCAGGAGCATTAGATATTTTACCTATAGTTCATATCGGACTCACTTTCCTAGCGATTTGGCAGACATTTGTCTTTTTCACGAGGGGTGGACCGAAAGATTTTTAGATACCCAAGTTGGTACATTGTCCAAGTAAGGTGGTCTATTATTTTTGAAAAATATGATGGTATCATTTTAAAACTTTTATTTGGTGCTTGCTCCACAAAACGACCCTTTTTGGTATGCCGAAAATGGAAAATGCATTTTCTGTACGACGAAAAGGAAAACTTCCTCCTACAACATTGTTCGTCATCAAAAGATGCACATGCATGCACAATATCGGCACATTATTACAAACTATGCCGTGATTCTAGCCATAATATTGGTCGTTTGACCTGAAAGCCATGAAACCTCGAACATGATTGGTCATTTCCGTGAAGATTTTTTCGAGATGCAATCGATATACCAATTCTAGTATTTTTCCTTGTAACTATGTCACGTAATATGACACCACACGAAGGATTTACCTTGTTTGCACCCTTTTTTGAATTTCTTGTGCCCGTTTCAAATTATGGTCAAAACGGCGAGCATGAAGGTTTCTCGCTAGGGGATGAGCCTCACTAATCTTTCTGTGGATCTCTGATAAAATAGCATATTGTGAACCTGAAAATGATTTTTTCAAAAAATCAGGAGCATTAGATATTTTACCTGTAGTTCAAATCGGACTCACTTCCTACTGATTTGGCAAACATTTGTCTTTTTCGCGAGGGGTGGACCGAAAGATTTTTGATACCCAAGTTGGTACATTGTCCAAGTAAGGTGGTCTATTTTGAAAAATATGATGGTATCATATTAAAACTTTTATTTGGTGCTTGCTTCATAAAACACCCCGTTTTTGACATTTCGAAAATGGAAAAAGGAGCCATCCAATCAGAAAAGAGAACCAGCTAACCACAGATCGGTCCATCAAAGCTGATCTCTACCGTTGAAATGGCCTCCATCCAATGCTCCAAAGTGACGGGGCCTGTTTCTGCCGCCTCCCCCCACTTGGACGTGAATTGACAAAAATGCCCTACAATTTTCAATCTTTGCACCACAAATGTGTAGGGGTAGTTTGGTAAAAGCCCCACGATAACCATCCAGTCATCCAGATCGCCCCCTAAACCCTAACCTCTCACGCGCGAGACGCCGCCGCCCTCCCCAGATCTCCACCCCGTCGCCCTCAACCTCGTTCCCCAGACCGTCTCTTCCCGTCGCCCCAGACCTTGTTCTGCATCTCGAGATCGTCTCTTCCCGACCCCGTCCCCTCCCTATAGATCTCCATCTCCACCACCAGAGATAGTCCTCTCCCTCCATTCCCCACCGCCAGCCAGTCGCCCCCGACCTTTTTCTCCTTCCTCGACGCTGGCAACTCAGCGCGTCGAGCATCTCCTCCTCGGCCAAGATCACCGCCTCGCCTCCTCACGTGTGGCCAACGGGGCACATGGGGGCGGAGGTGGAATCACGATGGCGAGCAGGGCAGCGCTGGACGCGTCCGTGGTGTACGTCTCCTCGTTCAGGCCAAGTGTCAAGCGCTCGTCTGGAGCACGAGAGCATCACGAGGACGTTGGATCCAGCCCTTCTCCCGCCGCCCCTTCCCTCTCTATTTCCCTTCTCCCCCTCTCCACCTCTCTATTGGTTTCTATCTCTCACTCTCTCTTTCTCTCTGTAGGCAACACCAAGAACCATCTGCGAGGAAACAATGCGTTCATGAGATCCGACAAGGAAACGATGCGCTCGATCCCCACCTCGATCTCCCTCACCCTGGACGTTGACCTCCGCGACTTCTCCTGCCTCCCTAACCAGATCCCCGTCGATCTCTTCAGAGTACATGCTCGCTCGGACTTCCCCTTCCTACTTAGCTCTGGTTACTTGCAACTGGACTACAGAATCATTGTAGATGATGTACTCGAGTGCCTCCATCATACCATAAATAGTAGAAGACAGTTTAAATTAGCTGCATGTGCTCGTGCCATAGCAAGTAGGTAACTAACAGATTATTGTTTGAATATAACTTGTACAAGTTTGGATTTAGTCATTTTTGTAGACGAATTTGATGTCTACTGCAGCACATCATTTTAGTTTTTCAATAGTGTTCAGCTGTACCCTGCATTGAAATGGTAGTATTCCATGACATTTGCATACAAATAGTTTCAGAGGAAACAGGTTAATAGCCAACTTTCTATTGTTGCTAACTGGTTAGAAAATAGTTAGCTAGTATGTCATGATTTTATTCTTGTTGGAGACAGTAGTGTGCTCCACTAAGTTACATCATGATTATGTATCAATGTGACCCTGAAATCTTCTGTACTTAAGTGCTTTGTGTTTTTGTCTAAAATGAATGGATGCAGCATCTATTCTTTCTACTCTTGGTACATAATGGAGTATGTATCATGTCTATTCTGGTAGATGGGTTAAGATGCATGCTCTAAAGGCTGAAGTTGCCAGTTAGGATGTTATCATTACTGAACTGGTGCTGAATAGTCACATATTCTTATTTAGTTTGCTTCAGTTTGGTTATCTATCATGTAGCTATGTGTTCGGAGATACTGCTCCGATAATTTTGGTCATCCAACATGTTGCTTATATCATCTGTAACTGTATATATATGCAATGGTCACCGGATCTGTTCCATCCTAGGTGTCTGAGCTGCTGCTGTCTGGGAGACCATGTGTCTGAGCTAATGCAGTCCACCACTTCCCTGAACTTCTTCTACTTCTTCTGCACCACTCCAAGCTGCTACTGCCCGTGATGTCTATTTTCTCACCCATTCATGTATTTCGGCTAAAGTTTATATATTTTTACTATACTGGTGTAGTATAGAGTAGCAGTACCATGCTTCAACAGTAGATGCACTATAGGGGTGTTATGTTTTTGATATGGTGCTTCTTTGTTTGGGTTGCTATTCTGTAGAGTTATATGTACTAGCTTGTGATCATAGAATGTAACACCTAATCATAAATTAATTTCTGGTATACCATGTGTATTTCTATTGTATGAGTGATCACCATGTATTTTAAACCTGTTGTAGCTTGGTAGTATTTTTACACTGATCTTGTAAAAGTTTAAACAACTATAGGCATCCACGGTGGCACATTTTGCACTGCCAGATGTACTGTTTTGTAGTTCCCAAGGAAAGGTGTATGTCCTGATTGGTTATCTCAATTCTTATCGTCTAGACTACCTTTCTTGTTGCTAGATGTACCCTTTTTTATGCTAGATGTACTGTTTCGAGCAAGTTGTGCCTACTAATATACGTCTCTGTTCTGTGTCCAGTAGTTATTGTGCAAGTGTGATTTCCTATTTTTATTACTCATGTAGACTGTAAGTGTGATTTCCTATTTTTATTACTCCTCTAGTTACATCCTCCACCTTGACGTGCCCGACGCCGGGAGTTGCAGGCACAGGCGATTATGCGGATGAGCACGACGAGCTATGGCGCGTCGCGGAGAGGCGGCAGCGCTGTGCTCGGGAGCCCACTGGCGGCGGCTGCTCTGATGGCCCTTGGCTGGGATCACGAGCGAGTTAACTGTGATGAGGAACTCTAACATCAGCAGGATTTTTTTGTAAATTTTAATTGTATAGGACACACGACATACTTTCTGGGATAAATCTGGTATTTTGATTGTCGATTACCTGATGACATGGCTGTAATCTATCTTGTTTCGTCCTATTTAAAATATTATGATTTTATTGGATCCGTATGAATAAAATTAATGGTTATTGCACAAATGAAAACCGATGTGTGACCTGTGTAGGATTTATACCTGACATGTAGGGCCAGTAATGAAACTGGTACTCATGGGTAGGACCCATCTGACATGTGGGACCTACTGATGTAAAATTGAAAAAACAGAAATGTTGGGCCGAAGCAAACACCAGAAATTAAATATATATGGGCTTAAGTTTTAGGTTTGTCCCATGAAATAACTGGACAGTAAAAGATAAGCTTAGAAACTAAAAGGCTAGAATTGTTGGGCTTGGCCCATGTAAAGCACCGAACTGGACTGGGCTGAATTTACTGCCACGTCAGATTCCATGTTGGATTGGCTTACGTGGATAAGCCAGAATGCCATGACCAAAATTTTGGTCATAAACACTATGACCATCTATTTTGGTCATAATAGTCCATGACCAATTGAAAAAAAGGTCGTTAGCTGTCTATAGTGACCCTTGTTATGTGACCTACTACTTTTGGTCATAGAAAGGTAATATATGGATTACTATGACCTTTTTATGACCAATATTTGGGGTCACTATTTAGCACATTCCTTGTAGTGAAAACATGCAAAGAAGCAAATAATAAATCATTGCATGACATTATTATGCATTTCATATCGCTTCTTTAAATATTGTCCTTATCGGGTAATAATGGTTCTTTGTAGAAACCGGAGCTCAAGATCAGGTGGAAGCATCCGACTTCAGTACCTTGCAGTCACAAGGCAAGTTCATAACTTGCTCATGTCCTTTGAAGAGTCTTTATCAAGGATATTGCAAATTGTGTGTTATCATCTATGATCTGAAGAAAGAAAATGATATCTTCTCTAATAAATAAGATGTAGTATCATCCTAAGTGATGATAAAGATCAGCAATGGAACTTAGGGTTCCAATTGCATAAGTCACATAGGCTTAACAACCCATAACATCAGTGATTCTAGCGCCGTATAATTACGTGTTAACCATGAGATTTGGAATGGGACAGAGAAGTCAGCTGTATCTTCTTCCTTTCATATGTAGCCAAGATGACCTTATCGTGACGTTGGGATTCCTGGTATGGATCCAACATATGGGTGGGCACCCTTAGGCCCCACGATTTTGGTATCTAGATTATTTATGAGTGGCTGCCGGAGGTATAGTCGGGCCTTTTAGGGAGCTTACCAGGGGCATCACCACTTCATAGTCTTTGGGAACTCACCAGGGTTATAGCTTGCCCTAGTTGGAGGCTTAACGGAGGTGTAGTCAGCCTCGGAGGATCGTGCAGACATATGGGGTCGTAGAGAGGGTAGTGATTGGCTTGGATCACCTACTGGGCCCCACGTCATGGAATTGTGGACACGAAAGTACGCCCGGTTGTGAAACAAGGAGTTGGTCTCTCATGGGTAAAGCAACGCACCTCTGCAGAGTGTAAGAATTGTGACATGTTACTCCCTGTTCCGGGAAGGAGCTACGAACACGGCAGGAAAGGAACTCCATGAAGTTCTGGTCAACCTGTGAAGGTTGATGGGCATAGTTTTTGATAATAAAATCAATCTTTGAAGAAATGTTTATGAAAATTGCATAGTACCAAGGACGTATTGTCCGAGGTGGTAGATAGAGCATCAAACTTCCCACATTTCATATAATAAACTGGCTGGGTAATGTTGTTACTCACTCTTTCCTTTGAACCCCTGCTTAGACTCTGAGAATCCAGAAGACACTTCGATGTACGTAGCTGATGGACAAGAGGACGTCTGCTACGAGGAACCCGACCTGTCCAGAGGAGTTGAAGGGGTGGACTACAAGATACGCTATGGAGTGGAGGGCAACGAGTTCGAGTAGTTGCCTTGGTTATTAGTAAACCCAATTGAGCCGAGCAGTAGGAACTATATAGAATAAGTTGTTGAGCTCAATTCAAAGTATGAGTTTGGATTTTATATCTTCCGTTGAAACTACTTAAGTTTGTAATTTCATAATACTTGAAGTTTGGGAACACTTGGTTTGTAATAATGAAGTGTGTATGTTTGTAATATGGACCCACAATGTTTCTGTTGTACCACTCTAAGGGGTGTGATATTTATGGAACGGTGTTCTGTGAGTGTCATATCAACGACTATAGTGTACTACACATGCAGTGGTTTGTTGGGTCACCGCAGGTAGCCCTCATAGTCATGGACAATGAGATAGCTAGCTAGCAACTGAAGATGTAAAAGAGAAGAATAACACATGCGTAGATAGACAAGTAAGGCCGGTCATTTACAAAGCTATTACAATGACAAGCAGATTAAATAAAACACTACGTAATAATAGATAAAAAAATGTTTTCATCACAGGAGAGACCTAAATCACATCCCTTACATCGTCAGATTAGGGCCTGCCTTTAGAAGATATATATGTTGACCTAAATTCGGATGGCGTCTCCCACCACCCCCACCACCCCTCTGGCGATCTCCCCGGTGATCCATGGCGTCTCCCTCTAAACCTCCCGAGCAATGGATCCTCCTACCCTCAGAGATACTCTGGATTTCTCCCATGGCATGGGACTTGAATTGAAGGTTCGATCTTCCTTCTCCACCCCTGTGCAATCCCCAACTCCTGGGTCTGGTTTTACCCTAGTGGTATCTTTTGGCCGAGACAATTTCCGTCTCGATTTGGAAAATGTTTGTACTGCCCCTCAATATTGCATTGGAGGCAGTAAACATGGTTTCAATGTCACTATGATTCGTGACCGGACTTTCAAATTCGAAGTTTTCTCCAAAGCTGTGGGTTTCATGATCTATAAGCTCACATGGTTTGAATGTTCGACATTTAAATGCTATTTTTTTCTTTGGGGATTTGGTGGTCCGAATTGGATCAAGGAATTATCTGATTGGTATAATGAACAAGAGATTAATTGGACTTTGGTCTCTCGCTGGAGATCTCGACTAACCGGCGCCAATACCACGTCGTTGGCTGCTCGTCAGAAGATGGTCTACGTGGCTCGATCCCTGGCCTCATCTCTACATGATCCAACTTCCTCGGATCGGATGCCAGTTTCCCACTTGGATTTTCACTCAAGTTTTGTTGATCAATGGCCTGCTACTTCAACCAGCCCATCCCCCCATCTCCCTTCGGCCCATGTGGCCTACACTAGATGCTTAGCGATGGGCCGTATTCTTTGTGGTTACACCTCGCAAATTCGGTGCAAAGGTTTTTATGTATACGGTCATATTAGGAAATCTTGTTATATCCTTAGACACAAGTCTCATGCTTATCGTATTAAACAAAAATGACCTGAGCATATCACCTCCTCAGAAAAAGGACTTGTCGTTATGACTTCTGATACCGAGAACCTTGACCCCTCCGTTTACCTGTTGAGCCCTGTTCATCTCTCGCCATCTTCGCCTTTCCCATTTCACACCTGCAACAATCTCCTTCTTGCCTCGACAATGGCAAACTACCCCTGCAACCCAAACCCCCACCTCCCACCTGGCGCCAAAGTCATTCAACCCTGCATCCATCGCCGCCGTCGGGATTTGATACGTTGCTAACGTATCCATAATTTTTGATGTTCCATGCTTGGTTTTATCTATGTTCTTGTGTTTTGTCCACACTTTGTAGTACTTTTCATATGATTTCTTGGACTAACCTATTAAGAAGAGCCACAGTGCCAGCTGCCTGTTTTCTGCTGTTTTTGGTTCCAAGAAAGTCAGAAAATGAATATTCTTGGAATTGGATGGGACAAAAGCCAAAGTCAGTTTTTCACCGAGGGACACCCGGAGCTAGAATACGAGACGGAGAGGGGCTGGGGCCCGGCCACACCACCTGGCCGCGTGGCCAGGCCTGGCCCATGCCAGGGGGTGGTCTGGTCACCCCAGGCACCCCCTCGGCCTCTCCTTCCGCCTATAAGTTGCCTCCGATACAGAAACCCTAAGTATCCGATCAAAATTCCACGATAGAGTCTATAGCCGCCGTCATCTCCATCCCTAGATCGGGAGGGATCTGAAGCTCTTCCTGGCACCCTGCCGGAGAGGGGAATTCACCCTGGAGGCCTTCTTCGTCATCATGCAAGCCTCCGGTGTGATGCGTGAGTAGTTCATCTCTGGACTACGGGTCCATGTAGTAGCTAGATGGCTGGTTCTCCTCCTTTGTGCTATCATTTTTAGATCTTGTGAGCTCCGTTGATGATCAAGATCATCTATTTGTAATTCTGCATGTTGTTTTTGCGGGGATCCGTTGGATATTGAGATGCTATTTCAGATTGATTATTGATTCTATCATGTCTTTGTTATTTATGATCTTGCATGCGTTCCATTGTTAGTAGTTATCTTGGCCAAGTAGATGCTAGCAACTCCAAGAGTTAGTATTTATGCTCGATAGTGGGTTCATGCCTCTGGTAATATGGGGAAGTGATAGAAATCTCTAAGGTCCTAGATGTGCTGTTGCTACTAGGGAGAAAACAACAATCCTTTGTTCATAGAACAATCATATTGTTTACTTTACATGCAATTCGTAATGCAATTATCCGTTGCTTGCAACTTAATACTGGAGGGGGTTCGGATCATAACCTGAAGGTGGATTATTAGTCATAGATGCAGTTGGATGGCAGTCTATGTATAATGTTGTAATGCCCAATCGAATCTGAAAGGAGTCAAGATGAGTAGTATATGCGTGTATGCTTTCTCGATGTTTGTCAATTGCCCCGATGTAATTTGTTCACCCAACATGTCATCTATCTTAAGGAGAGCCACCTCTAGTGAACTATGGACCCCGGTCCTTTCTTTTACTATCAATCTACAATCAACTGTTTACTATTTGTGTTTACTTTCTGCAAACTATTACTTTCTTCCACTCGATACGTTTAATCCTTTGTTTTTAGCAAAACCGGTGAGATTGACAACCTCATCGCAAGTTGGGGACAGAGTTCTTTGGTTATGTTGTGCAGGTCTCCATGTTGATGCTGGCACCGGTAGTGCGCCCTGCCAAAGTTCAGCTAGCTACACCTTTGGGGTGTTTCCTTGCTCCTACTAGATTGATAACCTTAGTTTCATAACTGAGGGAAAACTTACTGCTATGCTCATCATACCTTCCTCTTGGGGTTCCCCAACGAGCTCGTTAGTACACGAGTCAGCAAGAATATTTTCTAGCGCCGTTGCTGGGGAGTCAAGGACATCTTCACAAGGGGAGTCCCTCATAACCAATCTCTTTACTTGGTTATTTTTGTTTTTCTTAGTTTACTTTTGCTTTGTTTGCTTGTTTCTTTATCAAAAACACAAAAAAATAGGGTTTCCATATTTTCAGTGGGGAAGCTCTGCTTCGGTGTGACGACATGGCTATTGTCGTCCTCGAGCCTCCCTCGGGCCCCCGAACAATTTGTTGTTGATGCCCACCTGATCAAAACCTACTTCAACGATGGCCTCCACATCCGCAACTACTCTAGGTCTGCCATGGGCGCCGCACTGGTATAGTTCTCTGACACCTGTGCAAGGGACACTGATATTGAGCGTAGTCCTTTCTTTGTTGGAGATAGTATTCTTAGGGTGATCCCACATAACAGAGGACTGAATCATAGGAATATGACTTTCACACATGATGTTTGGCTGATGATGGTTAATTACCCCCAAGATGCATGGCTTGTGGACAAGGTTAGAGAATCTATCAGTGAGTTTGGAAAAAATTTAGTCTGGAACAGAGATTACTCCAATAGAGCTAGAATTCTGGTTAAGATCAGGGTGCTAGATATGCTTGAAATCCCTATTAGCCTGGTTCTAGGGGATAATACTAGTGATGAAGGACATGGTCATTCCTGGACTATGGTTAATTACATCCTGCAGGCTAAGGTTATTGGAGGACTTGGTGGTGATGAGGATCCCCTTCCACCTGATGGTGGTAACCCACACCCCATGCCTCCTCCATTTGGTGGATTTTGGGATGATATGGTGCATGATCATGTACCTGATGATGCTGCCAATGTTGTACCTGACTTTCCCGATGTTGCAATCCCACATGGTAATGCTGCACCTGCTGCTGATATTGAGCCCATGATTGCAACCCCACCTCAACATAGTCCTACACATGTTGATCATCTTGCTGAACTTGAGCCCATGATGGAAGTTGTTGATTCATTTAATGCTATCCATGGTCTGCTATCTAACGTTGTGAAGAATGCACACACTACTCTGGGCAACACTGATACATCTCTTATCCATGGTGCTGGTTTTCAAATACTTGATGTGGACACATAATATGGTAAACAGAGAAAGTGCTTCCTGAAACTCTATGCCACTTCACCCCATGTACCTGCCACCTCAACTGTTTGTATATCAGAAATCTCTAGAAATGATGAGCATGTTGTATTGGATATCTCTGCTGGTAATTCTTCTTGTGAGGATGGTGACAGCTGTTCACAGGTGGCTAAGCGTAAACTATCTGCTCCCAAAGATGTTGCATCTATTAGGCGCAACAAAAGGATTGCCCACCAATCTGAAGGATATAAGAACAAAGAAGCTGCACAAAGGCACATGAGAAGGAATCATCTGATATTGCACAGATCAATGCTGCTGGAAAATCTAGGAAGGTGGCCAAGAGCAAAGCACACCCACACCCACACGAGGTTGTTATTGTGGATCAAGATGCACCACCCCACATGTCCTCCCTATTGACACTATCCAGTCTATTGGTGTCAATCAATGTCTGATTTCTCCTAGTGAGATTTCGGTGGACAAGCTCAATTCCAAATGTGGCTAATGTATTCTCACTCTGCTACCTGTAATAATGTGTGTCATAAGTGGCATATGACACACAGTTTTATGTTTCTTCTTCTATATCCACTTTGCTTTACCTGGCATGTAATAAGCACTACTATGTTGCTCATGATGAGCAGAACACTATCTTTATATCTTTATGCTTGTTTGGATGTTTCTATGCCTACTGCAAAGCACATTACCTTCCTTTTATTCCCGTGGATTCATCAACCTGTGTACAAGGAACATTTTATGCCAATCTTTATCCTACCAGCTACCCCCCCCCTTGAAATCCTAATTAATTATGTTAATCGGATCTATTTGATCCCTAGTATGCTAAATTGTGAATAGAAGCTGGATGATTCTAGACTGGAATGTCAGAGGCATTAATTCTGATATGAGACATGATAAAATTAGAGAAAAGGTGGACTCTAGCAATTGTGATATTATATGTCTTCAAGAAACAAAAAGAGAAGTATTTGATCACTCCTATTTGAGAAAAATCTGTCCTAGTAGATTTTCCCAATTTGCATTTTCTCCATCTCTTGGTAATTCTAGAGGCTGATTACTATATGGAATGGTAACCTTTTCAAAGGAAATTTACTATGTCAATCTAAGTATCATATCTCCATGGAATTCACTTGCAATCACTCTGGTATCACATGGATTCTGACCAATATTATGGACCTGCACATAATGAATACCGAGCTGATTTTCTTAACTGGATGCATAATCTTGATACCTCTAATTATCCATACTGGATGTTAGTGGGGGATTTCAACCTCATTAGAAGCCCTGAAGATAGAAACAGAGATGGTGGAGATGCTCATAATATGATGCTTTTTAATAATGCCATCCAGTCACATGATCTTGTTGAAGTACCACTCAAAGGAAGATCATTCACCTGGAGTAATATGCAGGACCCCCCTCTACTGGAAAAACTGGACTAGATTTTCACATGCCCTCTATGGACTACTACATTCCCCAACACCATGGCTTTTCCTCTATCAAGAATTGGTTCTGATCGCACTCCCATCGACATAAAAGTGGGCACTACTTCCCTAAAGCTCAACTCTTTAGGTTTGAGAACTTCTTGCTGGATTTTGATGGTTTTTATAACACTGTGAAAACACTATGGAATTCTGCTCCTTTTAATAATGATGCTGCCCTTTCCATTAACTGCAAATTCGAATATCTCAGAGCTGGTCTTAAGAAATGGAGCAAGAAACTTTCAAATCTCAACCTGACTATTGGAAACTGCACATTTATGTTGGATTTACTTGAAGGAATTGAAGACCAGAGACAACTTGCCACTTATGAGATGAATTTCAAAAGGATTCTGATGAAGCATACTAATAAACTCCTTGAGGCCAAAAGGATTTACTGGAAAAGCAGGGCCAAAATTAGATGGGCCAAATTTGGTGATGAGAACACTAAATTCTTCCATGTTGTGGCAACTTAGAATTTCAGGAAAAATCTTATTACTCATATCAAGACTGATGACAACATGATTGTGACTGGTCATGAACTGAAGGTTGCTGCTATATGGCATTCATACAAACAAAGATTGGGAACAAGTGAAAATATTATCATAGACCCTAATCTTGATGAATTGGTTTTATCACATGACCTTTTACACCTGGATGCACCATTCACAAATGACGAGATCAAATTTGTGGTCAAAGAATTACCTTGTGACAAGGCACCTGGTCCTGATGGTTTTAATGGGCAATTCCTCAAGAAATGTTGGCTTATCATCAAGGAAGACTTCATAAAACTGGTTCATAACTTTTATGATGGATCAGTAAATATGGAAGCCATCAACACTTCCTTTATTACTCTCATCCCTAAGATTAATGACCCTGAATCCATGAATGACTTCAGACCCATTTCATTGGTTAGTCTTCCTCTAAAGTTTATCACCAAGATCATGGCTAATAGGCTTCAGAAGGTTATCAAATCCATTCTTCACAATAATTAGTATGGTTTTATTAAAGGGAAAAATATACATGACTGTCTAGGATGGGCCTTTGAATACCTACATATTTGCCATGTGTCAAAAAACCTATAATTATTCTGAAGATTGACTATGAGAAGGCATTTGATAAGATTGAATACAATGCAATCATAAGTATGCTGAAAGCTAAAGGATTTGGGCCCAAATGGATTTCCCTGGTCAGCTCTGTTTTATACTCTGCTTCTACCTTAGTTTTAGTAAATGGTGTCCGAGGAAAAAAAATCTCTTGCAGAAGAGGTGTCAGACAAGGAGACCCCCTATCTCCTTTGTTATTTGTTTGCACTACTGAGTTATTACAAGATATTGTCAATGATGCCTGGCATAGAAATGAAATCAGCTTGCCCCTTGATGATGATTTTGGGAAAAAATATCCTATCCTTCAATATGTTGATGATACTCTTTTGATTATGCCAGCTAACCTCACTCAACTGAATAATCTTAAGGACAGACTCCAACAATTCAGTAGGATGACTGATCTCAAGGTAAATTATGATAAATCTATGCTGGTGCCCATCAATGTGCCAGAGGACCATGCCTGTCAACTAGCCTCATCTTTTGGATGCAAATTGGAGAGCTTACCTTTTACCTATCTGGGTCTCCCTCTTGGTACTACAAGACCATCTATAGATAGCTTGATGCCCATTGTATCCAAATTTGATAGAAAACTCTCGGGATTATCTTCTCTCATGTCATACACAGGAAGACTCACACTATTGAACTCTGTACTCAACTCCATGTCCATTCATGCCATGTGTTCTTTTAAAATTCCCATAACATTTTTTGTCCATTTTGAGAAAGGTGGACGACAATTCCTTTGGGCAGGGAAGGACATCAATAGTCATGGAAAATGTCTTGCTAAATGGAAAATGGTCTGTAGACCAAAGGATCAAGGAGGTTTAGGAGTTTTAAACCTCAGGGTACAAAATCAGGCACTTTTGATGAATAATCTCCACAAATTCTACAACAAGATGGATGTACCATGGGTCGATCTTATATGGAAAGCCTACTATAATGGAGATTCAGCCCCCCACTCTCTAAACCATATTGGATCCTTCTGGTGGAGATACTGTATGAATTATGTTGATACATACAAAGACATGACTCACTTCAAAGTTGGTAATGGAAAATCTATGCTTTTATGGAAAGATCTATGGAAGGATGAATGTTTTGAAGATAAATACCCACATCTGTTTTCTTTCTGCAATAATGAAAACTTAACTATGGACAAGGCTATCTCAGCAGCAGAGAATGATTTCTATGATCTCTTCCAACTCCCCTTATCCATTATTGCTCATGAGGAATTAATTGAAATGTTGGAGAATATAAGAAGCATTAGTCACACTGATGACCATGCCTCATGGTATTTTTCATGGGGAGAAGCCTTTAAAACCAGGAATGTATACAGAGCACTGATTAGGATCCACCCAACACCCAAGCCTATTCTTGATATCTGGAAATCATGTTGTCTTCCAAGGCACAATTTTTTTGCTTGGCTCCTTCTAAATAAGATATTAAATACCAAAGAATTAATGACAAGAAAGAATTTCTTCGTGGAATACAATGACTGTATACTATGTGATACATGTCCTCGGGAAACTCTACAACACCTATTTTTTGATTGCAGCTTCAGCCAGGGATTTCGGTGGGCCTTGGGGATTGAATGGAACACTGATATGGATATTCATCAAATGATCAATGATGCAAGAAGCAGATTTAGTGCCAGCTTTCTTATGGAAATTATCATAACTGGATGTTGGAGTATATGGGACCAAAGAAATAGTTTTATTTTTAGAGATCTTAATCCCTCCATTATTAGATGTATCTCTTTTTTTAAAGCTACCTTTTCCTTGACTATGCATAGAGCTAAACCTAGTCTCAAGGAAGGTATGCAATAGTGGCTAGACACGGTATAACTTGTAAGCTTGCTGAGCACGGCTCATTCCTCTAAACATTTCCAAAAAAATCTATAAAATGACACAGTAGGGGCCTTCCCTACTTTTTTTTGTCAAAAAAGAAGATATATATGTATATTGTACTTTATTGAAGATGCACGCTTGTACCCTACATTTATTCACATGAAATTGTTGTTGCATTGCGGACTTGGTAGAAAAAAGAATCAAGCAATTGAAATTTCTGTATTTTTCCTTCTATGTTTGTTGTTGATTTGGTTTCCCAAAATCTGTAGCAATTCTTTTTAAGCCACTGGTATATTCAAACACAATTGACGGGAATCAAACATAGATAGTAACTGCATGCATAAAATTAAAGATCTGTTGGTCATGCCCACAAAAAGAAGAACATGAGCTTGATTCTTGAAGGATTTACACCATGCACTATTTGCTATGTCCCTGAGGTCCTTGTGTTTGAATATGATTAGGCAAAGTAGGAGCTTGCACGCTATGCATAGAATCTGGCTGAACTAAGGTAAAGACCCATGGCAGAATGGCCAGCTTGATAATCTTGAAAACTACTATTTTGCAGCCATTGTTCCTGAATGAACAAACTGACATGTTAAGAGCAAGACTTCCAATAACCACTCCACGTCTCATACTGGCATTTTATTTATAGCCAGGGCACAACATATAAAAAATACAATTAATCTAACTACTGAAGTTGGCAAAAATAGTGGAATCGAAACTACTGACAGCCACAAAAAAGTCTTAAAACTCAGCGAAACAACTGAAAGGATAGAGATGTCGCCTAGAGGAGGGGGTGAATAGGCAATTTCAAAACTATTACGGTTTTGGCTTGATAGAATGCGGAATTAAACTAACGTTTATTTTACAAGCACAAAACGTAAATACACTAGGCACAACTAAGTGCACCGACAACAAGATAAGCTAAGGAAGATAGCACAAGATAAATATACCACAAGTGATAGGCAAGATATAAGTACTTCAAGCTCGATGGCTATCACAAGGAAAGTAAGCTCGGGCATAGAGATAACCGAGGCACGCGGAGACGAAGATGTATTCCCATGTTCCCTTACAAGTAAAGTACGTCACGTTGGAGAGGTGTGGGATTCCACGAAGGATTTCCCAACGCCACGAAGGCTCACCTTCTTCTCCGAGTCTATCCCACGAAGGAATAGCCCCTTTCCTTATGGCTAGCTTTTCCTCCACTCCGGAGATGGCAAGCTCCACAAACACTTCACAAGCTCCACGAAGGAGAAGCCCGGGTCTCTTCACAATCTTCCACGAAGAGGACACCGCGGCACCAGCAGCCAAGCCAACTAGGAGGTCACCCTCCAAGAGCAACAAGCTCACGGTCTCTCACTCGAACAAATCATAATGGAGAGCTCAACACTTATGCAAGAATTCAAAGCAAGAACACCAAGGGTGTTCAAATCCTTCATTCTCAAATCCCACCAAAGCAACAAGTGCTAGGGAGGACTTAGAGAGGAAGAACAATGGTGGAAGTCAACCAATGACTCCAAGATCTAGATCCAAAGGGTTCCCCTCACTTAGAGGAGGAATTGATTGGTGGGGATTGTAGATCTAGATCTCCTCTTCCAAAGCCCTCAAAAAGATGCAAGAATCATAGGAGGGAAGGGAGAGGAAGCAAGCTCAAGAGGGTCAACAATGGAGGTCAATTTCGAGCTCAAGAACACCCAAAAACATTGGGGGAAGAACCCCCTTTTATAGGGAAAAGCAAATATGGTTGTTGGAGAGAAAACAGCGAAAACTCGGTTTCAACGTCGGTTGGACTGGCCCCAGAACCGGGAAACTCGGTCCCCAGGCCAGAGGACCGGCCTACAAACCGGAATACCTCTGTTTGCCAACTCATAATAGACTCGCTCGCGAAAACCAGAAAATCCGGTCTGAGATCTGGTCTACCGGCGCTGGCACCGGACCGTCCAGTGTGGGACTCGGTTGAACCGGATCCACAACCGGGATGAAACAGACTTCATGAAAAACGCAATAAATTTTGGATCCGGACTCCGATTTTGATGATTTTGGGCCTGTTTTGACGAGGACAACAAGCTCTGATATATGGTGCATGAAAACATCATAGTACCACAAAGGAAGATAGAACCAAATGAGGAAAGGTATGAAGCCTCCCTATAAGAAGAACCGGTAAAACCTTCAAACTCGAGAACGCTATAGAAGATGCATATGAATTCCGTTTTTGATGAACTTGGGCTTGTTGAAGAGCTAGCAACAAGCTCAAGAACCTTTCATGGAGAAATACCAAGAAGCAAAAAAATAGGAAGATGCAAAGTATGCAAAGGATTGAGCTCCCTAAGACAATGTGATCAAGTTACACAACCGAAAGCCCCTCTTGATAGTACGGCTATCTATCCTATAACCCGGTCTCCCAACAACCACCTTGAGACCGGTAAAAGGAAAACCTAGCAAGGCCATACCTTTGCCTTACGCATCCCGCTTGATCTTGATGACAATGCTTCAAGCTCCATCGAAGCCGAAATGCATCACTTGATCATTGTTGCTTTGTGAAGACTCATAATTTTCTCCCCCATGCACCACTATGGGATAGCTTCATTAAGACACATCTTCAGTCCATTATCACCAATATGGACGGCAAGCTTCAAGCAAATGATCTTCTCGAGATGCTTATCTTGAACTTGCCCTTCTCAAACTTTGATGACGATCACCACTTGATGTCATCCTCTCATGGGCTATATGAGATCTTCACTTTTGAAGGATGCCCATGGAAAGATACCTATACCATATAGAAAATGCAAAGGCACATATAATGGGTTAGTTCATGATGTATAAATGACAAGGCTTACCATACCACAAGATCCATGTGGTACGTTCTTTATGCTTCATGTGTTGACCAACTTGAAATCACTCTTCACTCTTTGTATCGGTCAACCAAGTATCTTCTCATGCTCCATCTCAATATCTTGAGGTACATAAAGAATTCTTCAATTGATTATATGCTCTAAATCTTAGTCAACCATAGCTCAACTAATAAGGCTATCATGACACTGACTTAGAGCCATATCTTGAATTCTTCTATTGAGATCACACTCTCAAGAACTTGAACATATCATATTCTTCTCTTCAATTCGATGATCTTGATGTCAAAAATCAAGGTATATCTTTATCTTCATGGCATCCATACTTGAATCTAACATATGGACTACAAGCATGACATATGGAATATTCCTTCATATAAAACTCAATGAAAACATTAGTCCATAGGGATTGTCATTAATCACCAAAACCACACATAGGGGAAATTACCCTTTCAATCTCCCCCATTTTGGTAATTGATGACAATCACAACAAGAGGGTTTATATAATGAATATTAGAAACAAGTACGCAACTTATCTAATAATAAGTTTTATACAAGAGGTTGTATTTGATATGGTTAAGTAACACAAAGATACTAGCCCATATCAAAACCGACTCTACTCACACAAACTACAACTAATGCAAGAGATGTGAGTAGAACCAACATATATAGAGCAAACTCCCCCACAATATATGCACGTGTGATGAACTTGAATTTCATTGCATACATTGTCAAGCATAACCTTTGGGAGAGTTTCCACTATATATTCAACCATGCAATACATAATAAATATGAAATGCATAAAAGGCAAACACTTAAGAACAACCAATCTTAAGTAGAAAACCATTTCCCTTAAAACCCTCTAAACTTCTCCCCCATTGACAATAAGTGCCAAAATGGGTGACAAGGTTAGAAGGACAATATAGGGTGAGTTCCTACCCATGGTGTCCATTACTCGTAATATGAGTGAAATCATATGCACATATCCAATGACGAATACTTGGAGGAAATCAAACTATATTGAGGATCAAATATTGCTAAAAAGATAACAAGGTGAAGAAACTTCAACGGATGAAGCAAGCACTCAGAAGATCCAAATAATATAATGGGCAAATAGTGCTCTAAATGAAATAAGGAAGCTCTCCAAGGTTCGTGCATAAATCAGTTGTTTCATTTGAATACAATATGCACAAACATGGAATCCTCACTCCCTTTATATCATTTAGAACACAACCAAGATACAAGGAGTATAGATATAGATCAATACACTTGTCAAGACAAGCTTAAGTCCAAAAGAAACCAAATATGAGATATGAGTGCATGAAGATGCAATGAAAGTAAATCAAGCACTCATAAATCAAGACCTTACCAATACCATAAAAAACAAGAGGAAGTCATAAGATATACCAAAAAGGATATTTTGCTTAAGTGCATGTATAGCCCATGGCTCTATTTTATCTTATGGTATATCAAAGAACTTCACCAAAGAAAAAGAAAAACCTCAAAAACATCACAACTAACACTAAGGGAACTAATTCTAGTTGGGATTTTTGAGAAAGGCAACAAGTATCAAAAGGAAGGATTCAATGCAATTTCAACAATATTGCACATGAGAGTACCTTGATGAATTGATATGCAATAAATTTCTAGAAGGCATATTTGGAATTGGTGAATCATGAACATGATTTTATATACTCCCCAAAATATGAATCATCTCATATTACTCACATAAGAAATAAGGATAGAGAAGTATTTCAAAGATCCTTGCAAGAACCGCAACATTTTGAAACAAATAAATTCATGCCAAGATGTAACCTACAAGAGATTGGATGGAAGAATAGTATGCATGAATAAGATACTTGTTACCGAGATAGCAATGGTATGATGTAGTAGATAAGAATTCTTCGAGCATCCTAGCTTGGCTCGAATTATCATATGGTGACAACACCTTCTTTATAGATGAGACAAGCATCCATTGCATCTCCAATGTACCTAAAACAACATTCAAGTACATCTTGGTCCCCAAACTTATTGGGTCCAAAGTGGTTAGACTAACCACAACACATACAACATACTCCATAAAAATATGTGCATATTTAGAGATGAAATTTGAATTTAATGCACATCATAGCCTTTTAAGGATTTGATGGAGTATACCGTATATTTTGGATCAAAGAAAGCAAAACATGATATAAGGTATACATTTAGTAAACATGCATTGATAAGACTTACAAGAACCAACGAAAATATAATTTGGACAAAACACCAAAATATTCAAGAAGGCATACAACGTGTGACAAAACACATTTGTTGTCCAAACTATATCAAATAATCAAATCAACACAAGATTAGTTCAACAAAGTTCAACAAATGAACCAAGCAAAAACTATTGAGCATAAAAGATGAGATAAAAACACAAATGCCCAAAGATTTATCTCATTCAAGCAAATAACATAGAGAAGAAAGAATAAGATGACAAACTCCCAAAAGAGCAAGGTTTTAATAAATAAACCAAACCCTTAACACTTTTCACAATGGCACAAGGTTCCGAGAAGTAAATGTTTGTCTTCCACTAAAAACGCATTTGATAATAATCAAAAACACTATCAAAGAGATGTTTAAAAGCCAAGGAAGACAATGGGAGCCAAAACAATTTTTGGAAAGAAAAAAGGCAATAAGAGGTGAAATCCAAGGTGAAGATGATCCATAAATGCTACCACACCCAAGTATATCAATTGTCGAAGACAATGAGTGTATTGGAATTTATTACCGATGGTATATTGCACGGATATTAAAGATAAATATTCACAATAAAAAGCATATGATAGGAATAAAAAGGTTAAGCACTATGCAAAGATAGAGATTCTTGATAGCTTCAACTAGTTACGCAATCATGCAAAGCAATGATTAGAATAACTTGAAGCAAATGGTCTATCAAATAAGATATAGAGATATGCATTTGAGGAAGGCTACGCCAAGAATTTCTTACTCAAGCAAAGAATGAAAAGACGAGCAATAAAAGATTATAACAAAAATTAGGACCTTGTTTGAGCTAACATGCCACCTAGATACAAGATAATCAACAATATCAACTCTAAGGGCCACCACCTCATATGTTCACATTTCCAAGGATTGTGATATGCAAAAGAAGCATATTACTCCCCCATAATGTGGTATTCATTTTTTCTTAATAAGAGGAAAATAACCTCAACTAGAGATAATTAATGGACATTTAGAATTTGAATTTCTCATGAGTATGACACACCACATAGTGACTAGATAAGCTTGCAATATCAATACTAAGTGGTAGTACTCATGTACACACATTTTAAGGTTTGAGAGATGCGCGAGGCATATCACTCCCCCAAAGTGGGATGTTCCATTAACCACTCGAAAAGAACCAAAAAAGATATCATCAAGTTGCATTAGAGGCTCAAAGCAAAACACACAAGTACATGATGTTCCAAACACATAGACATACTTCAATACACAAAATAATCAAGCACGAGGCACAACAAATACAAACACATACTTGGTAGAAAACCAAAACATGTAACGGGGCAAGTAACTTACAATATAAAAGAGTTGAGTTAGAGTTACCGCAAAGAGGCACATTGGGTATATGGTAGGGAGATGATAATCCTTATAACTTGGCTTTATAAAATATAATATATGAAGATCCCTTAATGCTTCATGAGTTATCCAAGTCTCCAATGCCCTCCACAAACACCTATTGATCAAGTTTGCTCTTGTTGGTCCCCAACCAAGTTGGGTCCTAAGAGGTTAGTCACAATAAGCTTGGCAACCCAAATGTTTTGTTTCTTAACACCATTTTGAGTTCCAACAAGCTTGGCAAACACATTGCCATCCTTATCCTTCCCAAGAGAATAATAATCATCAATAATGATAGGGTTAGATAAGGTACCATTTGAACATGAAGAGGCCAAGTGCCCCATTCTCACGACATATGTAGCAACAAGTGATCCCCTTTCTCTTCTTTATTGATTTCTTGTCTTGGGGAGCCTTATATTGATTCTTCTTGGGAAGTGGCCTAGCTTCAACTTGAGGTTGAGATTGGGCTTGACGTTGAACTTGTGGCCGCTTCCCTTGTTGCTTCTCATTCAAGTACTTTTTCTTCAATGGACAAGACCTTACATGATGTCCTACAACCTTGCACTTGAAGCAAATAATCTTGGGCGAATCCTTGACTTGGTCTTGGCCCTTCTTCTTGTTGCTCTTGGACTTGTTCTTGTTATTGGAGTTGAATCCAAGTCCACTTTTATCATTGGGGTATTTTTGCACACTAAAAATATTATCGAGTGTAGAATTTCCTTCATGACTCTTTTCCAAGTCTTTCTTCAAAGAAGTGACTTGGGCCTTGAGCTCTTTGATTTCCTCTAC
Organism: Avena sativa; assembly: GCA_916181665.1. Lineage (NCBI taxonomy): Eukaryota > Viridiplantae > Streptophyta > Magnoliopsida > Poales > Poaceae > Avena > Avena sativa. The sequence continues at coordinate 421,543,378 of OV702291.1, read as the reverse complement.
ATGGTTAGTAGAAATAGAGGTACTAGAGGAAGTAGAAGCTTCATTGTTAGAGAAACAAGGCAAAGCAAGTAATCCAACACAAGGTTTATCACTAGTATGACTATAAGGATCACTAGGACTAGCACATGGCAAAATAGCATTTTGAGTAGAAGTTGTGCTAATGTCTAAAAGAGGCTCACAAGATGTTACCTTAGTGATACTTGCCTCAAGAGCTAATTTTGGCCCATCATAGGAGATTAGAAGATCATTATGAGAGGCCAAGAGCTTTTCATGACTTTCTTCCAATTTCCCATAATTGCTAGTTAGCAACTCAAGTTGAGACCTTAGCTCAACATTTGTAACACCCTCAAAATCGGCCCTATGCGAGTTTCAGCGCTTCCCGCCAAACCCGCATAGAAACGATTCAAAGGTGCCCACCAGGCACTTTCGTGTGGGTGGAGAAAAAAGTAATAACATTACACAACAGTCCTCGATGGGACCCACAGAACAGATATATATACAACACGACTCCATGAGTCAAGAATACAGATATACAGAACAAAGATCCAAATCACCTTGAAAACGATAGAGCGTCCAACTACGGACAAAATGCAAATGGGGCTAAGAGCCCTAAAGAATAACCAATGGCGTCCATAACCCTGCCCAGGCCAAGCCGGAAGGGTAACCCTGCTAACGACGTCGATCTCAAACCTGCTAAACAAAAGAGGTGCCGACAAAGGGCAAAGGAAAAAGAGGAGCGTCAGTACTGAGGCCAGTACACGGCGAGACTAGAATTCGGTGGTCCTCGCCTACATAGGTATGGTGGACTGAAGCGGCAGCGCGTCATGCACTAACCAACCTATAGAGACTCGATATAACTGGCGGCTATCAGAGAGGGATAAGAAAGACCTATTTGGAACCAACCTGATTCTACCACCAAACATACCCCTCCTGGTATTTCCCCCTCGAATCCAAACGAGGAAGTCAACCGAGGAACTCACACAGTTGGCAGTTTTAGTTATTCAGTTATTGTTGCAGCAATTACTAGTCAGGTATAGATAGCCATCCTGATATAATAAGCAGTGGGCACTTTTAGGTTAACCATTTCGTTGTAGTTGCAACACTTACTAGTCAGATACAATTAGCATGAGATATCCCAAACCCAGCAGTTGTTGGTACTTTTATTTAGCCATTCCGTTATAGTGAAGCTGATTACTAGTCATATCGGATACAAGTCAAATTATAACAGTAAACTTTAGTTATAGTTGTCTATGATCGAGAACTGTGCTCCAAGTCGTCCATAACCGCGGACACGGCTTTTCGAAAAGGTTTAACCCTGCAGGGGTGCACCAAAGTATCCACACGCACTTCGACCCTTTTTGCCATATCAGTTAACATACACCCATCGGTATGTTGGCGGGGCCTAAGTCATGACGTTTCCCAGACCCAAAGCAAGTACATGGGGGCCACCCCACTAAGCTACCCGCAACGAAGTCGGCCGGTCTCCGAGACGGACTCAGGGTTTGCGGAGCCGGCTGTAAACGACTGGGAACCCGAAAGTGTGACTGGGCTTGTCGATACAGCGAAAACGGGTCACGGTCCTAAACAGTACAGGTGCAGTACCTTGCACAATTTAAATAAAGCAGTAAAGCATGGCATAAGTACAGGATAGTAAATAAAACCTCAAACTAGTTTGTGGCCCCCAGTACAATACTTTGAAATCAGGTACTAATCAATGGGGGTGCCCATACACCCCACCTGTGGTTAGCGCGCTCGATCTCGGAACAGGTGTCAAGAACTCGGGGTCCTACGGGACACAAGTGGACGGTTAACAACCAAATAACATCTATTGCCCACCTGTGCCTCTGCATTTACCTACTTTCAATTTTAGTTATTAAACAGTAATTAAAGCCATGATCATCTCCAACATTAAACACACGGCAAAACTCCAACAACTGTGGTACTTGACGACACGCAACAGCACTTGAGCAAGCGACTACGACGCGCAAGTCCAACTATCTGCCAATCAACGGGTAATAGGATGTGTCCAAGACAATATAAGGCTGCAAGGGATATCTCGGGCACGAATACTAGAGCATCGCAACACAGATAGCAATAGATCAACATGAGGGAATAAATACTATAAAAGTAAGATAGGTAGAAAGGGGGAGGTGCTCGCCTGAAAAACATTGTCAAAGGTTCATCCGAAGATCGGATCGACACTCGCATCAACTCAACGGCCTTATCCGCGAAGATCCAAAACACTAGAATAAACACCGGATGCACTATTTAATACTACGGCAAAAGATCGGGCATGGTGCATGTATGATGTATGACATGGAAAATATGCGGTGCAATTAGGTAATATTAAACGGAACCGGGGTCCCGACAATTATTTAGATGGTTCATGTTGTTTAGATACCCCACAATTTAAATGTTGTCTTAACATGGCAAAACATATCACCTGTTCGCTACACAAAATTAAATGGAGCCAATATATGACTAGAAGAACCGTCATATAGTCTCCATATGTAATTATTAGATGAATCGACATAATGTCCCCAAACCACATGATGAGATGCGAGCATGAATAATTAAATATGCAGCAAGATATATTATATTGTAAAAAAAATAGAGGTCTCGGATAGAGGTCACACATCGAAAGGCGATCTTGGGGTTCCGAGGGTTCGGGGGATCGGTCTTGGGTCTCCGGTCTCAGGGAAGGAGAAAGAAAGCGCCAAGGTTCGGTCTTCGCACTTGGGGTCTTCGGTTTCCGTGAGGAAGAACTTGGCATCTTCGGGTTCGGGACGGTGACCTTGGCGTTCCGTGAAGAAGATCTTGTCATCGATAGCGAACTTGAATGGATGAGTTACTAGTGGTCTTTCGAAGATCTTGGCAAAAATCCGGGAACCAAGATCGCCGTGAGGGTTCATACTCTTCGGGTGGCGCCACGCAACTTCCCACGGTCGTCATCCACTCCACACCACACGCGTACATCATCCGGGCACATCTTGGAGGATGTTTGTGCTAACTTCCGTACAACACACCATCAAAACACGAGCGCAAGACCAGGATAAAATACTGTGAGTGAACGAGTTCTCTATAGACATTTTGTCAAACAACTTCTAGGAGCCCGGGCGTTGACTACAAGGGCAAAGACAGGAACAACCTGCAAGGTGTGTCGACTAGGGGCAGCCACGACGGGAGGCGGCGGTCGCAAAGCAGAGGACGGGGAGGCTCCTTGAAGGCCGATCGACAGGTGGATGGAGGCAGAGGGCGGAGACGACCGGTGCTGGCGCGGGGTGAAGCAGACGGGCGATGGGGCAGCAGACCGACAGCGGGGCGCGCTCCCACTGGGTCTGGAGGCGGCGCTACCGAGGAGCTCGCAGGAGGGCGCCGCGACGGCGGCGGAAGGTGAGGCCCGGCGGCGGATACCGGAGCTTGGTGAGGTCGGCGGCGCACGGAGGTGGGATCTCGCGGTGGCGGCGGGCGACGAGCCTGGCAGCAGCGGCTAGAGGGGTCGCGAGCGATGCCACAGGAGCTTGGAGAAGGGCGAGGTCACGACAAACGGGAGGAAGCGGCTCTGAGGAGAAGGCCATGGCGGCCGGGGCGCGGGGCTCGACGGGGACGGAGAGGGGCACGGCGGCGCATCCGTGGTCGCGAGCAGGGACAGAGGACGGCCAGGGCGGGTCCACTACTGGGGATCGAGGTGGGCGCGGCAAGGAGAAGGGCGGCGGCCTGGCTCGTGGCCGGAGGAGAGCGGAGGCGGCGACCGAGGCAAGGGACGCTCGGGAGGCGGCCGGGGAAGACGATGGGGAGGAGGGGCCCTGGAGCGGGGGAGGCCAGGGATGGGACAGAGCGCGTGGGGGAGGGAGCGGCACGAGGAGGTGGGCCAGGTGCGGGGCCGGGGGTGCGTGGCCGGGGTGGTTGGGGCTGTGTCGGTGTGAAGTGCCAGGGGTGGGGCCGGGCTGGCAGAGAGAGGGGGAGGAAGTGGGTTGGGTGCGTGCGTGTGGAAAGGAGGTGGCGGCTGGGGCAGTGGGGTGAGGTGGCGTAGCGGGATTGGCTGGAGGAAAGGGAGTGGCGAGGTGGCGGCAGGTGATAGGCCGGGGTGAGGTGGAGGGGGGCTAGGTAGGATTAGGACTAGATATTTTAGACTAGGGTTTGGAGGTGGCCGGCCGGGCTTTCGGGCCTGGCGGGCTGCCTCCTAAAAACAATTTAATTTTTTTATTTATTTAAAACGGGGCTTTTGCAAACCGTGGGCAGACAAAATAAAATATTCCGGAGACCCCGGTTTTGATTTAAAATAAAGAAGAGGCGTTTCAAAAACAAAAACAGGCTTTTCGAAAATAGTTTTATGCAAACAAATGCAAGATGACATGACGATGCTCAAATGCAATGTGGCATGATGACATGAGCATGCGGTCATGGCGATGCAGTGCACAAAAACAACGCGATTTTCTAGTAGTGGTTTTTGCGGGGCGCCACAATTCGACACCACTAACAATGGATCTCGCCCTCGAGATCCACCTCATGGTACCGGAAGGAAGGTCGGCGATCTGAATCTTCCCGCTTCGTGTAGATCCTCGCGACACCACTAACAAGAGGTCATTGTCCGTGATCGGCAAGAGAACACTCCGAGAACAAAGGGCGAAGGTAGAGGTATCCACAAATAAAGCCACCTCTAACTTCGATAAAAGAGAAGAACGACGCATTCTTACCCACTTCAATGTACAAGAGCAAATAGATTGAGTAGTCGGCATGGGGGCCAATCCATCACGCACCCAAACTATTACTTCGCACAATCAGTAGAAAAGCGTGCAACCCTTCTCGGAATCAGACTGAAGATCTCGACAATCGAGGTTCGGAAACACAGGAGAATTGCAGACTCTGCATCGGACCTGGCGTAGATGATGTCGTCGCGTCGGAAAACACCGGAAGGCACGAGAAGGAACAAGGAGAAGTCCACCAGACGAAGGATCCCTCGGATAGCATGAGGACCAGATGTAGCAACACCATTATCAAAGGAGGAAGCGAAACCCTGACGGTACGATGGAAATACCACCCACGAGAAACCCTGGACTAGAAGAAGGAAAGAGAGCAGTTTCAAAACACGCAGAGGTAAGGGAAGAACAGCAGAGGGGTAAGGAGTAAAACAGACCTAATCAGAACTATCCAACCGATTTTGCAAAAATAGTTTTGACACTCTACTTCGGCCGTTAGCTAGGTTATCCTACAGGCTGGACTTGTGGGGTATCGCAACTGCTGAGCTCTGATACCACTCTGTAACACCCTCAAAATCGGCCCTATGCGAGTTTCAGCGCTTCCCGCCAAACCCGCATAGAAACAATTCAAAGGTGCCCACCAGGCACTTTCATGCGGGTGGAGAACAAAGTAATAACATTACACAACAGTCCTCGATGGGACCCACAGAACAGATATATATACAACACGACTCCATGAGTCAAGAATACAGATATACAGAACAAAGATCCAAATCACCTTGAAAACGATAGAGCGTCCAACTACGGACAAGATGCAAATGGGGCTAAGAGCCCTGAAGAATAACCAATGGCGTCCATAACCCTGCCCAGGCCAAGCCGGAAGGGTAACCCTGCTAACAACGTCGATCTCAAACCTGCTAAACAAAAGAGGTGCCGACAAAGGGCAAAGGAAAAAGAGGAGCATCAGTACTGAGGCCAGTACACGGCGAGACTAGAATTCGGCGGTCCTCGCCTACATAGGTATGGTGGACTGAAGCGGCAGCGCGTCATGCACTAACCAACCTATAGAGACTCGATATAACTGGCGGCTATCAAAGAGGGATAAGAAAGACCTATTCGGAACCAACCTGATTCTACCACCAAACATACCCCTCCTGGTATTTCCCCCTCGAAACCAAACGAGGAAGTCAACCGAGGAACTCACACAGTTGGCAGTTTTAGTTATTCAGTTATCGTTGCAGCAATTACTAGTCAGGTATAGATAGCCATCCTGATATAATAAGCAGTGGGCACTTTTAGGTTAACCATTTCGTTGTAGTTGCAACACTTACTAGTCAGATACAATTAGCATGAGATATCCCAAACCCAGCAGTTGTTGGTACTTTTATTTAGCCATTCCGTTATAGTGAAGCTGATTACTAGTCATATCGGATACAAGTCAAATTATAACAGTAAACTTTAGTTATAGTTGTCTATGATCGAGAACTCTGCTCCAAGTCGTCCATAACCGCGGACACGGCTTTTTGAAAAGGTTTAACCCTGCAGGGGTGCACCAAAGTATCCACACGCACTTCGACCCTTTTTGCCAGATCAGTTAACATACACCCATCGGTATGTCGACGGGGCCTAAGTCATGACGTTTCCCAGACCCAAAGCAAGTACATGGGGGCCACCCCACTAAGCTACCCGCAACGAAGTCGGCCGGTCTCCGAGACGGACTCAGGGTTTGTGGAGCCGGCTGTAAACGACTGGGAACCCGAAAGTGTGACTGGGCTTGTCGATACAGCGAAAACGGGTCACGGTCCTAAACAGTACAGGTGCAGTACCTCGCACAATTTAAATAAAGCAGTAAAGCATGGCATAAGTACAGGATAGTAAATAAAACCTCAAACTAGTTTGTGGCCCCCAGTACAATACTTTGAAATCAGGTACTAATCGATGGGGGTGCCCATACACCCCACCTGTGGTTAGCGCGCTCGATCTCGGAACAGGTGTCAAGAACTCGGGGTCCTACGGGACACAAGTGGACGGTTAACAACCAAATAACATCTATTGCCCACCTGTGCCTCTGCATTTACCTACTTTCAATTTTAGTTATTAAACAGTAATTAAAGCCATGATCATCTCAAACATTAAACACACGGCAAAACTCCAACAACTGTGGTACTTGACGACACGCAACAGCACTTGAGCAAGCGACTACGACGCGCAAGTCCAACTATCTGCCAATCAACGGGTAATAGGATGTGTCCAAGGCAATATAAGGCTGCAAGGGATATCTCGGGCACGAATACTAGAGCGTCACAACACAGATAGCAATAGATCAACATGAGGGAATAAATACTATAAAAGTAAGATAGGTAGAAAGGGGGAGGTGCTCGCCTGAAAAACATTGTCAAAGGTTCATCCGAAGATCGGATCGACACTCGCATCAACTCAACGGCCTTATCCGCGAAGATCCAAAACACTAGAATAAACACCGGATGCACTATTTAATACTACGGCAAAAGATCGGGCATGATGCATGTATGATGTATGACATGGCAAATATGCGGTGCAATTAGGCAATATTAAACGGAACCGGGGTCCCGACAATTATTTAGATGGTTCATGTTGTTTAGATACCCCACAATTTAAATGTTGTCTTAACATGGCAAAACATATCACCTATTCGCTACACAAAATTAAATGGAGCCAATATATGACTAGAAGAACCGTCATATAGTCTCCATATGTAATTATTAGATGAATCGACATAATGTCCCCAAACCACATGATGAGATGCGAGCATGAATAATTAAATATGCAGCAGGATATATTATATTGTAAAAAAAATAGAGGTCTCGGATAGAGGTCACACATCGAAAGGCGATCTTGGGGTTCCGAGGGTTCGGGGGATCGGTCTTGGGTCTCCGGTCTCAGGGAAGGAGAAAGAAAGCGCCAAGGTTCGGTCTTCGCACTTGGGGTCTTCGGTTTCCGTGAGGAAGAACTTGGCATCTTCGGGTTCGGGACGGTGACCTTGGCGTTCCGTGAAGAAGATCTTGTCATCGATAGCGAACTTGAATGGATGAGTTACTAGTGGTCTTCCGAAGATCTTGGCAAAAATCCGGGAACCAAGATCGCCGTGAGGGTTCATACTCTTCGGGTGGCGCCACGCAACTTCCCACGGTCGTCATCCACTCCACACCACACGCGTACATCATCCGGGCACATCTTGGAGGATATCTGTGCTAACTTCCATACAACACACCATCAAAACACGAGCGCAAGACCAGGATAAAATACTGTGAGTGAACGAGTTCTCTATAGACATTTTGTCAAACAACTTCTAGGAGCCCGGGCGTTGACTACAAGGGCAAAGACAGGAACAACCTGCAAGGTGTGTCGACTAGGGGCAGCCACGACGGGAGGCGACGGTCGCAAAGCAGAGGACGGGGAGGCTCCTTGAAGGCCGATCGACAGGTGGATGGAGGCAGAGGGCGGAGACGACCGGTGCTGGCGCGGGGTGAAGTAGACGGGCGATGGGGCAGCAGACCGGCAGCGGGGCGCGCTCCCACTGGGTCTGGAGGCGGCGCTACCGAGGAGCTCGCAGGAGGGCGCCGCGACGGCGGCGGAAGGTGAGGCCCGGCGGCGGATACCGGAGCTTGGTGAGGTCGGCGGATACCGGAGGTGGGATCTCGCGGTGGCGGCGGGCGACGAGCCTGGCAGCAGCGGCTAGAGGGGTCGCGAGCGATGCCACAGGAGCTTGGAGAAGGGCGGGGTCAGGACAAACGGGAGGAAGCGGCTCTGAGGAGAAGGCCATGGCGGCCGGGGCGCGGGGCTCGACGGGGACGGAGAGGGGCACGGCGGCGCATCCGTGGTCGCGAGCAGGGACAGAGGACGGCCAGGGCGGGTCCACTACTGCGGATCGAGGTGGGCGCGGCGAGGAGAAGGGCGGCGGCCTGGCTCGTGGCCGGAGGAGAGCGGAGGCGGCGACCGAGGCAAGGGACGCTCGGGAGGCGGCCGGGGAAGACGATGGGGAGGAGGGGCCCTGGAGCGGGGGAGGCCAGGGATGGGACAGAGCGCGTGGGGGAGGGAGCGGCGCGAGGAGGTGGGCCAGGAGCGGGGCCGGGGGTGCGTGGCCGGGGTGGTTGGGGCTGTGTCGGTGTGAAGTGCCAGGGGTGGGGCCGGGCTGGCAGAGAGAGGGGGAGGAAGTGGGTTGGGTGCGTGCGTGTGGAAAGGAGGTGGCGGCTGGGGCAGTGGGGTGAGGTGGCATAGCGGGATTGGCTGGAGGAAAGGGAGTGGCGAGGTGGCGGCAGGTGATAGGCCGGGGTGAGGTGGAGGGGGGCTAGGTAGGATTAGGACTAGATATTTTAGACTAGGGTTTGGAGGTGGCCGGCCGGGCTTTCGGGCCTGGCGGGCTGCCTCCTAAAAACAATTTAATTTTTTTATTTATTTAAAACGGGGCTTTTGCAAACCGTGGGCAGACAAAATAAAATATTCCGGAGAACCCGGTTTTGATTTAAAATAAAGAAGAGGCGTTTCAAAAACAAAAACAGGCTTTTCGAAAATAGTTTTATGCAAACAAATGCAAGATGACATGACGATGCTCAAATGCAATGTGGCATGATGACATGAGCATGCGGTCATGGCGATGCGGTGCACAAAAACAACGCGATTTTCTAGTAGTGGTTTTTGCGGGGCGCCACAACATTCTCCTTTAACATAGATCCTTCACAAGAATTAGAGTTAGTAGCACTAGCATAATTAATAGATTTTTAATTTTCAAGCTCATAAGATTCAATTTTTTGTGTGAGGAGACAATTAGTGTGCTTCTCGTTGGCAAGCTCTTTCTTAAGGAGATGGAATCTACGACTCCCATCATCAAGATGGAAATCTAACTCCTCTATGGTTTCCGTTTGTTTAGTTATGGTGTCCATAACATGTTTGAGACAAGCAACGGCCTTATTATTACCACAGAGAGAGGTACACAAAAATTCAACTCACGCACAAGAGCACTAGTATCCTCATCAAGGTCATCATCGCTATCATCATTATCATTGCTATTATCTAGAGAAGATATGTTGGGACCCAAAGTAGGAGGATGAAGATGAGGATATTCTTGAATCTTTATTCATGATCGTGTCTTGCTCCATAGGGTGTTTGATTTCCTCTACATTGTTAGATACACAACTAGAGGAAATATAAGCATTTTGTTTATTGGAACAAGACAAATCAAGCATATCATCTACACCAGTACTCAAATAATTTCTAGACAATATGCAAGGACTAGCAACATAAGGGGATATACAATTATTGTTGCAAGAAGTGCTTAAGTCCAAACTCTCTACGCCATTAGCATTTATAAAACATGAATCATTGGTGTAAAGAGAACCACTACCATCATTACATATGATTTCTCCACTCTCCATGAGATTACCTTGTGACTTGTCACATGTAGGTGAAGTGGAGGGAATTGAAATCTCATCGCCACCGGAGGTGGAAGCCACTTGGAGCTCTTCATGATGTGAATGAGAAGAGAGCCCCTCGGAGATACCACCGACCCTATGAGAAATGGACCCACCAAATATTTCTTTAAGCTTGGTCCACATCTCATGAGATGACTTGCGCTTCACAATCGCCAAGAACAAATTAACTGTGGGGCTCAAGGAGAAAAATAGCTTATTAGATACTTGAGTTTCAAGATGTAAATTTTTCTCATCCTCTAAAGATAGATTTTGAGGATCCATCTGAGGAGAAAAACCTACATCTAGAAATCGCTCAATATTTGGACACAAGGTCCGAAGATTACAAAGCAAGCAATTCTCCACAAAATATAATGCCCCATTTGTGTCATTATGCACTATACTACTAGCCGACATCTTTACACTCTAGGCGGTGAAGCCTAAACAAGGAGAGACCTTGCTCTGATACCAATTGAAAGGATAGAGATGTCGCCTATAGGGGGTGAATAGCCAATTTCAAAACTATTACGGTTTTGGCTTGATAGAATGCGGAATTAAACTAACGTTTATTTTACAAGCACAAAACCTAAATACACTAGGCTCAACTAAGTGCATCAACAACAAGATATGCTAAGAATTATAGCACAATATAAATATACCACAAGTGATAGGCAAGATATAAGTACTTCAAGCTCGATGGCTATCTGTGAAGACCGGAACTTAACTTCCAGACCCCCCCTGTGTTTATTCGTCAATCCCAAGATCAATGTTGACGACACAGCGAAATGTATATCATTGCAGACGTACAAAAGTAATTTATTACAAAGTCTGGATAACAACATAGTAAAATGTCTAGTGACATCTATTACATCCAGAAAGCATAGCGGAAAAAATAAAACACGTAGTGACTCCATCTCAGCCACAGGCAGTCGATGTAGTCCACGAGGCCTCACTCATCAATGTCGTCATAGTAGTCGTAGTCCTCCCCTCCATAGTATTCTGAATTCAACAAAAGTATTGCCATGAGTACATGAAGTACTCAACATACCCGTTATGCAAAACCTGATATATCTACATGTGGCTTTATGTGGAGGTCATAGGGTTCTTTTGCATAAAAGCCAATTTTATTTGCAATTGATAGTAGTTTTGATAAAAGCGCTTTCAGAAGAAAACATGTTTATCATCAATGTGGTATTTCTCAATAGTGTGATTGTCTACGACAACTCACATAGTTCATAGATTCTAGGATAAGAATAGGGGCAAAGAGGGAAGTAGCAAGACAGGTTCCCGTATGTTAAGAAAGATTCATGTGTCATCCATGACCGTAGACATGGCTATTCGAATAGGTTTACACTCTGCAGAGGTTGTACACTTTTCCCACACGACACAATCCCGTCTTGATGCCCACCAGTGGCCGCTGGTTTAGTACACACCTATCGGTGTACCGGCAGAGGGATTGTGACAAGGTCTTTTAGCTAGATCCCCCAATGATGTGACATGCCCATCGGGTATGGCGCACGGAACTGAGAGTACGTCCCCAAACCGGTCCTCCCATCTGTGCCGAAGGTTCCCCCGCAGGCAGACACCTCATCAGCGGTACGACGACATCGACACCTAAGGCTGACTAACCTACTTGACCAAGCTAGTGCCCATTATAGCATGTGGTTGTACGGTGGTCACAATCTTCAAATCCAAGACTTATTAGGCCCTCATGCGGCACGGATGACGGATTGCCCCCTTCATCTAGTGAAGAGCAGCCAATCGCTCCTTCCTTTGATCCAGCTGTCGCACGTGCCAGTGTTTAGATGGTAAGTTTCACCCAGAGTAGAATAGAGTAGAGGAAGCAATAACGGCTAGCTCAGCGAGCTCAACAAGTTTCAAAAGTATATATGTGACCCGAAGGTCACCCAATTCCTCCGAAGAGGAGATATCAAGGGTCCTAAATATTATTTAGCATGGCTAAGCAATTCTACTCTACAGGATTAATATATAATCTCTACTCAGGGTTGTGTATGACGACAGGTGTATCAAGATATGTGGGTAACCAAAATAACAGTAATATTTGTAAAACAATAATAACATGCACTTGTAAAACATGGGATAATTATGAAAGGGCATGCCTTCGTTGTTGAATCCTTCTTCAATAAGCTGATTATGTCCACGACCAAACTCGTCACTCCCTACTCGTTGTAACGCTAGCAAATGAAAACCAAATAAATACCGAGGCAATAAATACGAAATAAAATATAAATCAAACGAATGATGAGTTGGTGTAGAATAGGACATAGGATAATTTGGTAAGGATCGAGGAATTGAGTTGTATTAACTCGAATATGAATCTCGAATGGATGGATCGGATTCTAGGATGCAAGCATAGATTATCTCAACATAATTTTGTGATAATATATACGGATATGCTTGCTAGGTTTAGACATCTCAAGGTACATTGGACAGTCTACCGATCTCGACTAGTAATAATATATATTAAGAAAATAATATATATTTGATAAGCCACTATAGGTGGCATAGATATATTATGCAATGCACAATTACACTATATGCTAGCTAGACATACTACCAAGCACACACATGAAATAATAGAAGCATGCAGAAAGCTACTGTACCACACATGCAATAATAAACACTTTAACAAAGCTAGAATTAACTGTACATCAACATGGCCATATGAACATCTAGAAAAGCAACTACATCCAAAGCAAAAGTATACTATGATCTAGCATAACGGACTACCATGCAATAACTGGACAACTAGTACACTTAATCCAACCGGTAAGATCAGCATATCTAGATAAATAAAGTGTAAGAAAAACATATGAGACTCTTTTATCAGTAACCATCCAATTATAAAAGCAAACTAGTAAACATTATTCAACCAACCAATTAAATCTATAGTATCTAAGCATGCATGCAGAAATTAAGATGAACGCATATGTACATGCAATAATGAGCAGCATCCAATTTCAGGTCCATGCACTAAGTAAAAATATTGACGGTAGCATGGCAATAATGAACCGGTACTAATTATTATTCTAGCAAGATTGTCCTAATGAAAATAGTTACAGGCTACTAGAATAACCAACAACATAACAACAACCACAAAATAAATTCTACAATTATTTTAGCCTAAGGACATGATGAACAAACAATATATATTATGACTTGTAAATAACTTGTCATGGTATACTGATGGTAATCCAACTAAGTATGATGATCAAGCGGTATTAATTAAGCAAGACGAGCAGCATGTTGTACTGGTGATCAACTGATTCAAGAAAAATCAAACCTACTCAATAACTAGCACACTTGTCAGTACAACACGAATAAGCAGCTACATACTCTCGACTTTGAGTAAAAAAAAACTGAATAGCAAGCAATCATACACTAGGCATATAAACAAAATAGCAGATTCAAAGCGATGTACATGGTGACACAAAGAATTCAAACAAGGCAAAGGTGAATAACTAAAAAGTTAACAGCAGCACACTAGGCAAACACAATACACGAAACATGACCATATGCATGTGTACGTGATGTATTAGAATCCATAGCTTTTCAAAATAGACTGATAATATCACAGATATTCACAACTAATAATACCAGTGGGGTCTTAGAGTTACTGGGAACATTATCTAAGTTTGGACCAAGATCATCAGGCATGAGCATGGTGGTCTAATTTGCCCATGTCACCGGTCGGTATTCGGTTCACCGGCACCACGGTCAACAAGAAAACTACGACCAGAGACTATGTCTAGGAGGTGCATATATATGCGTGTATTAAGTGGGTCCAAGGATTTGGCATGGAGCTCACCGAGTGCAACAAATTCGTTCAACGAACTTGTATATCAAACTGAAGTAGATGGAGAAATTGACGAGCTGCAGTTGATAAATTAAGGAACAAATCGTCTGAATGAGATCCTAATGTCAAGGGGGATCTGCTGGCTAAGTGGTTCTTCCTGAAGTGGCTTGATTCACCAGCGACAAAGCGCGGCGGCCGACGGCGGTTCAGGCGGCGCTCGAGATGCAGGCTATGTGTGCTACTGCAGGTAGGACAAGATGGTGGCATGATACTGAAAGAGCATACAAGGGGAGGCGACATGCTGGTTTATAGGCGGAGCGAGCGGTAGCGCGATGCTTGGACGAGGTGCGATTTATGGTGCGTACGCTTCAGCTAGCGTTTCTTGTCTGGCTGCTGGCCTCCTGTTCGTGCCTGCGTTCGGGAAGATGAAGCAGGTGACGATGTGGCTTCTTGTGCTGGGACTCTGTCCTATGCGAGTAGACCAAGCGCTTGTTCGCTTGGCCAGGTTCGTTTGTTTCATGGGCTAGACGTGGGCTCATGAATCGGTGCGCGCTGCAGCTAGGAAAATCAAGGAAAGTCTTTGGATGATATAGTTTCAGTGTGTCTAGGTGGAGCGATGCATCTCATGCTAGAAAATAAAAAGAAATAGTACTACAAAAAGGATCGATGGACACAAGAGAAAATGCTCTAAGGAAAGCTAGCAACGTGGTGGTGGCATGGTGCATCCATCCAAGGCATGCATCGTGCATGCACGTGCATGGCTAAAGAACAATCCAAAATAGGATTTTAGAAAAAAGAAAAATAAAGAGAATTCAATAAACCAAAACAAATTCAAGGAGCATATTTCAAATCCAACTTGGACGACAAATAAAACAAAGTTTACAATCACGCTTGTTTAATTCATGTTAAAGCCTTTTTTGTATGAAAATTCTGGTTATGCTTTAGTTATTTAAACGAAATTTTCTAGTCCTCATTTTCCGATAAAAGGTTTTGAAAACTCCAAAAAAAATTGGTCTGTGACAAATCTACCCCCCTTAACAGAATCTTGTCCCCGAGATTCGGGCTCACTACAGAATGGGTTCTGGGTGGCTCCTAGGCTTAGGACCGATGGGTTGCTCGACTGATCTCCTGCTTTCTTCTCGTACTTATGATCTTCTATTTTATTGGCTTGGCTTAGATCATCATGAGGTCGTAGCTAATAGAAGCAGTATTTCTTTAGATTCTTGAATCATATTCTTCAGGTCGACTAGCATGTCTTCATTGCATTGCTCGATCTCACATTGCACCATAGAGTTGAATGAGCATGGTCTATTGTAATGCTATGTTCATTCGCAAACAAATCAATCCGACTCTAGGTGTAGGCATTCTCCAAGCGGATGGCTTCCATCGTCGTTAGGGCAACTTTCTCGGTGTGCTTTGGAAGTGTTTCCAATCTCATCTGCAAGTTTGCATGCATAATTCATCCTCCTTGGTTGGTATGGAATGTGGGAGCAACAGTCTTTGGTGTAGGTAACATACGATTATTTTCCTCCTCTCCGGTCATGAGAGCTTCAGTACTTAGTACCATCACCAAAGTCCAACTTTTTTTTCAAAGGGTCCATAGGTAAGAAGGAATAACATAAGATGTGTAATAGAACCTAACTTTGAGGGTTATCCAAGAATAAAACACGATAAAAAGCAAAAGACTACAAAAGAAGAATTTAGAAAAACTAATAGTTTCTTTGAAATTGTAGAGGTTTTAGCATGACTACATAGGAAAAGGTGCCAAAGGCCAAAAATATGCAGACCTTGCTCAAGCAAAAACTTGTTTTTGTCTAACCTTATACTATATAGCTACCAGGGATCTATCAACCTTATTCTATATGGTTGTCTGGCCTCAACAAGTCTTGATGTTAATCTTCGACATTGAAGAATGCAGAGTGTGGTTGAAGACTCTTGACTCCTTGAGTTCTTGAAAAGTCTTCTCATGGATAGGATATGGTATACAATGGAAGTGTTAAGGTAAGAAGAATTTTAACATAATGTTAAATAAGAGAAGACAAGGAACTAGAATAGCCAAGAATTAGACTACTAGATTTCCAAAAATAGTTTTTACTTTTTGAAAATAGTCTCTAAGGCTTTCCATTTCTAACTAAGGCCATGCGACTAGGTCGACATCGGCTCTGATACCACTTCTGTGAGGACCGGAACTTAACTTCCAGACCCCCCCTGTGTTTATTCGTCAATCTCAAGATCAATGTTGACGACACAGCAAAATGTATATCATTGCAGACGTACAAAAGTAATTTATTACAAAGTATGGATAACAACATAGTAAAATGTCTAGTGACATCTATTACATCCAGAAAGCATAGCGGAAAAAATAAAACACGTAGTGACTCCATCTCAGCCACAGGCAGTCGATGTAGTCCACGAGGCCTCACTCATCAATGTCGTCATAGTAGTCGTAGTCCTCCCCTCCATAGTATTCTGAATTCAACAAAAGTATTGCCATGAGTACATGAAGTACTCGACATACCCGTTATGCAAAACCTGATATATCTACATGTGGCTTTATGTGGAGGTCATAGGGTTCTTTTGCATAAAAGCCAATTTTATTTGCAATTGATAGTAGTTTTGATAAAAGCGCTTTCAGAAGAAAACATGTTTATCATCAATGTGGTATTTCTCAATAGTGTGATTGTCTACGACAACTCACATAGTTCATAGATTCTAGGATAAGGATAGGGGCAAAGAGGGAAGTAGCAAGACAGGTTCCCGTATGTTAAGAAAGATTCATGTGTCGTCCATGACCGTGGACATGGCTATTCGAATAGGTTTACACTCTGCAGAGGTTGTACACTTTTCCCACACGACACAATTCCGTCTTGATGCCCACCAGTGGCCGCTGGTTTAGTACACACCTATCGGTGTACCGGCAGAGGGATTGTGACAAGGTCTTTTAGCTAGATCCCCCAATGATGTGACATGCCCATCGGGTATGGCGCACGGAACTGAGAGTACGTCCCCAAACCGGTCCTCCCATCTGTGCCGAAGGTTCCCACGCAGGCAGACACCTCATCAGCGGTACGACGACATCGACACCTAAGGCTGACTAACCTACTTGACCAAGCTAGTGCCCATTATAGCATGTGGTTGTACGGTGGTCACAATCTTCAAATCCAAGACGTATTAGGCCCTCATGCGGCACGGACGACGGATTGCCCCCTTCATCTAGTGAAGAGCAGCCAATCGCTCCTTCCTTTGATCCAGCTGTCGCACGCGCCAGTGTTTAGATGGTAAGTTTCACCCAGAGTAGAATAGAGTAGAGGAAGCAATAACGGCTAGCTCAGCGAGCTCAACAAGTTTCAAAAGTATATATGTGACCCGAAGGTCACCCAATTCCTCCGAAGAGAAGATATCAAGGGTCCTAAATATTATTTAGCATGGCTAAGCAATTCTACTCTACAAGATTAATATATAATCTCTACTCAGGGTTGTGTATGACGACAGGTGTATCAAGATATGTGGGTAACCAAAATAACAGTAATATTTGTAAAACAATAATAACATGCACTTGTAAAACATGGGATAATTATGAAAGGGCATGCCTTCGTTGTTGAATCCTTCTTCTTCAATAAGCTGATTATGTCCACAACCAAACTCGTCACTCCCTACTCGTTGTAACGCTAGCAAATGAAAACCAAATAAATACCGAGGCAATAAATACGAAATAAAATATAAATCAAACGAATGATGAGTTGGTGTAGAATAAGACATAGGATAATTTGGTAAGGATCGAGGAATTGAATTGTATTAACTCGAATATGAATCTCGAATGGATGGATCGGATTCTAGGATGCAAGCATAGATTATCTCAACATAATGTTGTGATAATATATACGGATATGCTTGCTAGGTTTAGACATCTCAAGGTACATTGGACAGTCTACCGATCTCGACTAGTAATAATATATATTAAGAAAATAATATATATTTGATAAGCCACTATAGGTGGCATAGATATATTATGCAATGCACAATTACACTATATGATAGCTAGACATACTACCAAGCACACACATGAAATAATAGAAGCATGCAGAAAGCTACTGTACCACACATGCAATAATAAACACTTTAACAAAGCTAGAATTAACTGTACATCAACATGGCCATATGAACATCTAGAAAAGCAACTACATCCAAAGCAAAAGTATACTATGATCTAGCATAACTGACTACCATGCAATAACTGGACAACTAGTACACTTAATCCAACCGGTAAGATCAGCATATCTAGATAAATAAAGTGTAAGAAAAACATATGAGACTCTTTTATCAGTAACCATCCAATTATAAAAGCAAACTAGTAAACATTATTCAACCAACCAATTAAATTTATAGTATCTAAGCATGCATGCAGAAATTAAAATGAACGTATATGCACATGCAATAATGAGCAGCATCCAATTCCAGGTCCATGCACTTAGTAAAAATATTGACGGTAGCATGGCAATAATGAACCGGTACTAATTATTATTCTAGCAAGATTGTCCTAATAAAAATAGTTACAGGCTAATGGAATAACCAACAACATAACAACGACCACAAAATAAATTCTACAATTATTTTAGCCTAAGGACATGATGAACAAACAATATATATTATGACTTGTAAAAAACTTGTCATGGTATACTGATGGTAATCCAACTAAGTATGATGATCAAACGGTATTAAGTAAGCAAAATGAGCAGCATGTTGTACTGGTAATCAACCGATTTAAGAAAAATCAAACCTACTCAATAACTAGCACACTTATCAGTACAACAGGAATAAACAGCTACATACTCTCGACTTTGAAAAAAAAAACTGAATAGCAAGCAATCATACACTAGGCATATAAACAAAATAGCAGATTCAAAGCGATGTACATGGTGACACAAAGAATTCAAACAAGGCAGAGGTGAATAACTAAAAAGTTAACAACAGCACACTAGGCAAACAAAATACACAAACATGACCATATGCATATGTACATGATGTACTAGAATCCATAGCTTTTCAAAATAGACTGATAATGTCACAGATATTCACAACTAATAATACCAGTGTGGTCTTAGAGTTAATGGGAACATTATCTAAGTTTGGACCAAGATCATCAGGCATGAGCATGGTGGTCTAATCTGCCCATGCCACCGGTCGGTATTCGGTTCACCGGCACCGCGGTCAACAAGAAAACTACGGCCAGAGACTATGTCTAGGAGATGAATATATATGCGTGTATTAAGTGGGTGCAAGGATTTGGCATGGAGCTCACCGAGTGCGACGAATTCGTTCGACGAACTTGCATATCGAACTGAAGTAGGTGGAGAAATTGACGAGCTGCAGTTGATAAATTAAGGAACAAATCGTCTGAATGAGATCCTGATGTCAAGGGGGATCTGGTGGCGAAGTGGTTCTTCCTGAAGTGGCCTGATTCACCAGCGACGAAGCGCGGCGGCCGACGGCGGTTCAGGCGGCGCTCGAGATGCAGGCTATGTGTGCTACTGCAGGTAGGACAGGATGGTGGCGTGATACCGAAAGAGCATAGAAGGGGAGGCGACATGCTGGTTTATAGGCGGAGCGAGCGGTAGCGCGATGCTTGGACGTGGTGCGATTTATGGTGCGTACGCTTCAGCTGGCGTTTCTTGTCTGGCTGCTGGCCTCCTGTTCGTGCCTGCGTTCGGGAAGATGAAGCAGGCGACGTTGTGGCTTCTAGTGTTGGGACTCTGTCCAGTGCGAGTAGACCAAGCGCGTGTTCGCTTGGCCAGGTTCGTTTGTTTCATGGGCTGGACGTGGGCTCATGAATCGGTGCGCGCTGCAGCTAGGAAAATCAAGGAAAGGCTATGGATGATATAGTTCCAGTGTGTCCAGGTGGAGCGATGCATGCTCATGCTAGGAAATAAAAAGAAATAGTACTAGAAAGGATCGATGGACACAAGAGAAAATGCTCTAAGGAAAGCTAGCAACGTGGTGGTGGCATGGTGCATCCATCCAAAGCATGCATCGTGCATGCACGTACATGGCTAAAGAACAATCCAAAATAGGATTTTAGAAGAAAGAAAAATAAAGAGAATTCAATAAACCAAAACAAAATCAAGGAGCATATTTCAAATCCAACTTGGACGACAAATAAAACAAAGTTGACAATCACGCTTGTTTAATTCATGTTAAAGCCTTTTTTGTATGAAAATTCTGGTTATGCTTTAGTTATTTAAACGAAATTTTGTAGTCCTCATTTTTCGATAAGAGGTTTCGAAAACTCCAAAAAAATTGGTCTATGACACTATCACAAGGAAAGTAAGCTCGGGTATAGAGATAACCGAGACACGCGGAGACGAAGATGTATTCCCGTGTCCCTTACAAGTAAGGTACGTCACATTAGAGAGGTGTGAGATTGCACGAAGGATTTTCCAACGCCATGAAGGCTCACCTTCTTCTCCGAGTTTATCCCACGAAGGAATAGACCCTTTCCTTATGGCTATCTTTTCCTCCACTCTGGAGATGACAAGCTCCACAACCACTTCACAAGCTCCACGAAGGAGAAGCCCGGGTCTCTTCAAAATCTTCCACCAAGAGGACACCGCAGCACCAACTGCCAAGCCAACTAGGAGGTCACCCTCCAAGAGCAACAAGCTCACAACCTCTCACTCAAACAAATCATAATGGAGAGCACAACACTTATGCAAGAATGCAAAGCAAGAACACCAAGGGTGTTCAAATCCTTCACTCTCAAATCTCACCAAAGAAACAAGTGCTAGGGAGGAATTAGAGAGGAAGAACAATGGTGGAAGTCAACCAATGACCCCAAGATCAAGATCCAAAGGGTTCCCCTCACTTAGAGGAGGAATTGATTGGTGGGGATTGTAGATCTAGATCTCCTCTTCCAAAGCCCTCAAAAAGATGCAAGAATCATAGGAGGGAAGGGAGAGGAAGCAAGCTCAAGAGGGTCAACAATGAAGGTCAATTTCGAGCTCAAGAACACCCAAAAACGTTGGGGGGAAGAACCCCCTTTTATAGGGAAAATCAAATATGGCCGTTGGAGAGAAAACAACAAAAACTCGGTTTCAAAGTCAGTTGGACCGGCCCTAGAACCGGGAAACTCGGTCCCCAGGCCGGAGGACCGGCCTACAAACCAGAATAACTCTGTTTGCCAACTCGAAATAGACTCGGTCGCAAAAACCGGAAAATCCGGTCTATCAGCGCTGGCATCGGACCGTCCGGTGTGGGACTCGGTTGAACCGGATCCACAACCGGGATAAAACAGACTTCACGAAAAATGGAATAACTTTTCCATCCGGACTCCGATTTCGATGATCTCGGGCTTGTTTTGACGAGGACAACAAGCTCTACAATATGGTGCATGAAAACATAATAGTACAACAAAGGAAGATAGAACCAAATGAGGAAAGGTATGAAGCCTCCCTATAAGAAGAACCGGTAAAACCTTCAAAGTCGAAAACGCAATAGAAGATGCATATGAATTCCGTTTTTGATGAACTTGGGCTTGTTGAAGAGCTAGCAAAAAGCTCAAGAACCTCTCATGGAGAAATACCAAGAAGCAACAAAATAGGAAGATGCAAAGTATGCAAAGGATTGAGCTCCCTAAGACAATGTGATCAAGTTACCCAACCGAAAGCCCCTCTTGATAGTGCGGCTATCTATCCTATAATCCGGTCTCCCAACAACCACCTTGAGACCGGTAAAAGGAAAACCTAGCAAGGCCATACCTTTGCCTTGCGCATCCCGCTTGATCTTGATGACAATGCTTCAAGCTCCATCCAAGTCGGAATGCATCACTTGATCATTGTTGCTTCGTGAAGACTCATAATTTGCATACACCACTATGGGATAGCTTCATTAAGACACATCTTCACATGTCCATTATCACCAATATGGACGGCAAGCTTCAAGCAAATGATCTTCTCGAGATGCTTACCTTGAACTTGCCCTTCTCAAACTTTGATGACGATCACCACTTGATGTCATCCTCTCATGGGCTATATGAGATCTTCACTTTTGAAGCATGTCCATGGAAAGATACCTATACCATATAGAAAACGCAAAGGCACATATATAATGGGTTAGTTCATGATGCATAAATGACAAGGCTTACCATACCACAAGATCCATGTGGTACGTTCTTTATGCTTCATGTGTTGACCAACTTGAAATCACTCTTCACTCTTTGTATCGGTCAACCAAGTATCTTCTCACGCTCCATCTCAATATCTTGAGGTACATAAAGAATTCTTCAATTGATTATATGCTCTAAATCTTAGTCAACCATAGCTCAACTAATGAGGCTATCATGACACCGACTTAGAGCCATATCTTGAATTCTTCTATTGAGATCACACTCTCAAGAACTTGAACATATCATATTCTTCTCTTCAATTCGATGATCTTGATGCCAAAACCCAAGGTATATCTGATAGGGATCAAGCCGATGATCCTTGAGTTTTGTCCCGATCTTTTACAGCGAGTCAACCAGATAGATGATCTCCCAATAACGCGATGAATGTCACCTGAAGAAGAGGAACGAATCCAGCAAGTAATGTGATGAAGATCACCACGCCTCAAACCTGAGCACGACAATCCTTGATGAACACAAGAACCTCCGCAGCAATAATATGATAAACGGTATCGCCGTCCCCGGAGGGATGATACACGGTGGAGCACAATATAGTTTTTAGACTAAACAACTAAACTCTCCTAAACCCTAGGTGGCTGGCTCCTTTATATAGGAGGCCTGCAACTAGTCGGTTGGATAGACCCAAACCGAACACACAAACGGACTCAAACCTAACATGGACTCGGACTCAATAATATAGCAAAATATTTGACACAACCTTAGACTTATCATTACATATCGTAGGTTGTCCTGGCGTGCCAATCATCAGTGGGATGCTCCCGCATCATCTAGCTTGGTGGAGTCCTGAAATTAGGCTTCACCTCCTCCTTCATGCCCATATCATCATCCCCCCTTCAAGAAGCATTGTCCCCAACGCTTGCGAGTCAGGTCGGAAAGGTGGCGTGATATGAACAATTGCTTCACGCGTCTTCACCATCTTAAAGTCTTGCTTTCCTTCCTCACCACATCCTCCCGCTTGGCCTGCTCGACTTGATATAGCCCTCGGCGCCTGCACCTCCTTGCGTCTCCATACGAGCTTGGACCTAGGCGCCACCGTCTTCTTCTTCTCAACTCTTGTTGGAACCCGTGCGTGCTAAACATGGACCTTCTTTGCACGACTCTGCATAAGATGAGTAATGTCTGTACCACACAACTAACGAACATGTCCATCCTTGCCTTTATGCATCCGCACAACTGTCCCAACAAAACGCCTCACAGGTGTGCTAACAAAACTACTCTTGTTACCCCGTTGCACCACATGCACTGGAACATCAGGAGCACAAATATCATCTGTCTGAACACCTATGTCAACACATACAACCTTCGGAACACATGCTGCAACATCCTTCCTCTCAGCAATAAGAGGATGCACTTCAACTGGCTTGTCACTAACAAGTTCCACTGGCTTGTCATCTATAGGCATAGCTGAAGCAATATCAACATTGTCGCACTGTGCATCATGCTCTCCATCCTGCACCTTAGTTAGCCCAGATTTTGGATTAGCCTTGCGCACCTTCTCCTTATGTACCACTGGCTCCACATAAGACTTTATGTGATCCACAAGAAAATTTTCATGCATGCTATATTCACCAATCAGATTGAAAGTGAAACAAGGAGAATATGTGCTAGAATTCAGAAATGAAATTTCAGAAATCTTATCTACAACACTACTCATATTCATAGGTTCATTTAGCATGATGGAATACACAATATCAGTAGGAGGTATTCGAGCAAGTATTTCCTTATATGTAATCAGTACCACATGATCAAACTTCGAATTTGGTAAACTATCACATGGTGCTGTAACATTAGTGCAAGGCAAGTCACAAGGAGGCTTCAGTAAAGGAATAAACTCATAATATGTCGCACATGTTGGATGGATCTCCAAAACAGTACCAATGTCATCAACAATCTTCTCAGCTGTAGTAGGTACTACGACATCCTCCTCAAGTGACAATACCAGATTGTGTGATGCAGGTTGTAAAATAGGCGGCTCCCTTTTTTCAAAAGCAACCTGCACATCATAAGATACAACACTAGGAGTAGACATGATTACATTAGTAGACAACTCACATGTCTCATTAGTGTCCACTCTCAAAATTTCTGGAATAGGCCATTTGTAATTGTTCAAAAACATAGAACGTAGAAATTGCTTTGAAATCTTCCCAAAGGATTTTTTTACCCATGACACCATACACAATCCTTGCATCCTTCCACCAACGAGCTACCTCTTCATCCACACGTCGGTGAGCAAGAATGTATTCTATATGGCCATTAAACTTGCTATTGAAAGTACGACATCTCGCAAAACCAAATCCCATATCAATTTCCCAAATCTGATATTCTGCAGGTGTGGCGGAACTTTCCAATCGCCACTTGATTGTAGTTGGATCATATGCCATGCCAACCACAATAGCTAAATAGTCATGGTAAACATTATCTGATTTCTGCATCACATCAACACTACTAGAAGTCATGATTAGTACATTAGTGCAAAAACACAAAATTGTTTTGGTGGCACACTCACAATTCACTTAAAAACTGACAAGAAAGCAGATCTTACCGTTCTAAAGTGAATAGTGATGCTTACCAATTCGAAATCAAAGAGTAATGCACTGATGTGATGAAGTGAATACCAAATGTATAGAAAACGATCACAGGACACATAGGTTATTTATGGTAGAGTTGTAGGTATGATATTCTAACTACACCGCAAACAAGTTCTAGTGCTGATCGTATGACATAGACCCACAGAAACACACATGGTGGAGATAAATGGGGCAATTGCAACTATGAAAATGAGCTCAATAAAGTGAGGTATGTCAGAGGAACACTCGTGTTTCAATGCACAAGGAGAGACGCTAGCAATGTCTCAACGAAGCGGGCACAAGATTGCTAAACTGAGCAGCCCGCAGAGCACTAAGCATGCTAGTCTTGTAGGATAGTTTTAGACACAAAGAAAGGCTTATTAAGGCTCACAAGGAAAGGTACGCTATGTGGCTTCAGTAAAAAAATAAACAAAAAAAGGAAAAAAATTGATCTGAGAATTGGTCTCTGTCACGGCAGAAAAAAGGGTCGACATCTTGCCGCGGCAGGATGTCGGCAGACATAAAAAATTCTCATATGAGGACAGACTTGTCTGTGGTCAGGCGAGGAGTCCGATTTTTTTATTTAAACATGAGGATGCTCACGTACTAGGACAGAAGAGTCTGCCCTGTAGCGATCGAGGCTGTAGCGATCGAGGCAGTATGTATTTTTTCAAACCCGCGTGAGGAAGGTTACGTGCAGGATATACACGATTAGATTTTTTTTGCTATCCTTCTCACGTACCAAGCTACAGATCCGATCGGTTTATTTTTTTTCTCCTTCTTTCAAATGGATCTACAACTTCGGACTAAAAGAAAACAGATCTAATAGATCTAAGATCAAGAACACGACGAACAGTCTAGAAATAGTCTAGGGACTTCGATAATGGATAAAGCAGATAAAAACTAGACAAAAAACTACGACTCAGATTTGGAAAAAAGGCTGCACAAAAGGATTACGATCAGCAACTAGAACTCACGAACAGTGTTATCTAGGCTATGGCAATGAACTATAAACCCTCATATTTTTGTGTGGCTTTTTTTGTATAGGACAAAAACAACTAATCTATGGATGGATTTGTGGATGCTTACCGAGGCAACACTGGAAATCTGATACCAAGATGATATTGCTCACCGAGTAAACCCAGCGTCCACTATCCCATTCACAACCTTGGGCGGCTGCTCGATTTCCTCCGTATACGGTAATACGAAACCATGACGGAGAAAACTTTTGTAGTCCTCCCACGTATGAGAAAAACCATCTATTTCAACCGCCTCGGACCACCAACTGTCTAACTCCTTGTCCACACGCCATCATACCCACTAAACTTGCCATTGTATTTGCGACATCGATGGAAACCCCGTTCCATGTGCATTTCCCAATCTTGGTACTCCTCAACTGTCGCAAGTCTGTAGGCACCATCTATGCTCGGATGCATCACATGCCACTCCATCCAAGAGATTGAGATAGTCATTAAAAACAACACTAGACTTTTTGCCACGGGTACACCTCAAGCCCAAAATATCTTCTGAAAAAGAATCTATCTTTGAATTATAGCAGAGCTTTGACCAAAAAATTCTGAGTCGCGGCAGGATAAGTATCACAGCAGAAAATCAGATCAAAACAGTCCACGGTAAAAGGAAAAACAGTCCACAACAGCTCAAAACGGGGCAGAAAATGAGTTGCGATAGTGTGCGCGGCAGCGATATGTTTTTCTTTCCTTTACTGGAGTCCACGTGACTGTTTGCTGGTATTCACTGATCCAATTCTTAGAGAAGTACGTATAGAGAAGGAATTGCAACGCTCGAGCAATACGGCTCGCTCAAGGGCAGACGCCCGCTGTAGTCTAGCGAGGCGGAAAAAAACGGTATGCGTGGGCGAGCGTAGATGGCCCGGCCAGGCGTGGGCGAGCGTAGTGCCAACCACGGGCGGCTTCGATCGCCAGGCGCGCGGCGACTCGATCGTCGGGCACGCGGAAGACTCGTGAGGCGTGGGCGCGATCTAGCCTCCTTCTGCGCCCTTTTTTTTATCCAATGCCCCGATTGGATCTAGGATCGATCGGATCTGATCAAAAACCAGCTCGTGATGGAACGGAACCTGCTCGCGATGTAAACGGACACTGACCAAAAACCTGCTCGCGATGGGGTCGGATCGCGATCCCCTTCTTTCTTCCAATCTCTTCTCCACAAACTAATATGTAAACTGCTTGTAGAAAAATAGTCTACAGACGATTCAAAAACACGCTGTGATCAACGAGAGCTCTGATACCACCTGATAGGGATGAAGCCGATCCTTGAGTTTTGTCCCGATCTTTCACAGCGAGTCAACCAGATAGATGATCTCCCAATAACGCGATGAACATCACCTGAAGAAGAGGAACGAATCCAGCAAGTAACGTGATGAAGATCACCACGCCTCAAACCTGAACACGACAATTCTTGATGAACACAAGAACCTCCACAGCAATAATATGATTAACGGTATCGCCGTCCCCGGAGGGATGATACATGGTGGAGCATAATATAGTTTTTAGACTAAACAACTGAACTCCCCTAAACCCTAGGTGGCTGGCTCCTTTATATAGGAGGCCTGCAACTAGTCGGTTGGATAGACCCAAATCGAACACATAAACGGACTCAAACCTAACATGGACTCGGACTCAATAATATAGCAAAATATTTGACACAACCTTAGACTTATCATTACATATCGTAGATTGTCCTGACGTGCCAATCATCAGTGGGATGCTCCCGCATCACCTAGCTTGGTGGAGTCCTGAAATTAGGCTTCACCTCCTCCTTCATGCCCATATCAATATCTTTATCTTCATGGCATCCATACTTGAATTCAAAATATGGACTGCAAGCATGACCTACGGAATATTCCTTCATATAAAACTCAATAAAAACATTAGTCCATAGGAATTGTCATTAATCACCAAAACCACACATAGGGACAATTACCCTTTCAATAACTTACATTTATTTTACTTTTATTAGGATAGTAAATATGTCCGTGCGTTGATACGGGCAACGAGTATCTATATATTGCGGAATTATTTTTCTTTTAGCGTGTTGCTGTCCCATATAGCAACCACATATAAAAAGTCCAAAATTGATTGACTGCGTAGCCTAGACTCAGTTCGAACACTCCGGTTCTCCACTTGAGAAGCTTCTCCGGCAGCGATCTATCTAGCAGGCCTTGCGCTCAACCTACAATTAAAATTTTCACCCAAGAGGGAATCAAAATATAGTCCACTAAAGATCTCAGATTTTGAAGTATTCTTCAACACACGAGTGGGCTTACAGGGCCCGACCCCCGCATCGCCCTCTCTGGCGACACGGGGGAATCTCCCGCGGGCGACTCCCTAGCCCCCTCCACTTCTCTCCCCTCGCACCTCCGCCACCGAAGGGGCCGGCTGGAGAAGCCTCCACAGGTTCTCGGGACGGTGGTGGCGGGGCTTCTCGCGTGGCACTCCTCCAACGCATCGGCGACGTCAGCGATGGTGCGGGGCGACGCTCTGCTCCGGGGAGGCGCCCTGGCTCGCGGGGGTGGAGGATCTTCGGCACACTGTCCTGGGTGCGGTGTGGAGCGAGTCGTTGTGGGCGCTCTGGCTCTAGACGTGGGCCTCAGTGAGGGCCCGATCTAGGTCCTGCAGGCCGCAGCTGGCGCTGGCGTTGCTATTGCGGAAGGTGGGCAGTGGCGAGGATTTCGGTGTTGGCACTTCAGTCTGCAGCTCGGCTTGTTTCTAGCGGTGGTCTGGTGTTGTCCCGAAGTGCTCGACCTAGTGGAACGGAGCTGGCTTCGGCATGGGTGGTGGTCGGCGGGCTTCAGTGCGCATGGTGGATGTTCATGGGTGGCTGTTTTAGGTGGCAGGTGTTTGAGCTTTTCCGAGAGAAATCCTTGCTCCGGTTTTGGCCGGGGCTGCCGATGGTGATGCCTGCGGGTGTCGTGGACTTTCTTGGAAGCATCGTCGAGGAATGCTCACTCCTCCTCCTTCGGCCTTGACTCCAAAGGGAGACCTCAGATCTGGGATCAGGCGATGGAGACGCTTCTACATCTCTTTCCTTCTTGGGGACATCGTCTCGGAATCGCCTTCGGCCACGGGTTCAGGGAAGAGGGCATGATGTCAGGCAACTGCGCGAGGTCCAGGTGTGCAGTTTGGCAAACATGATGCATCGAGCTGAGGATAGGTTGTGACTGAGCTTTGGTGTTTGGTTTTCCCGGCATGTCCGATGGGCTCTTCTGCTTTCCTGTGTTGTTGTGGAGTCGGAGCTGCGATGGAGCGTGTCCTGGTGGCAACGATGACCGGCCACCGGTGGCTTCTATAGAGTACTCGGTCGATGCGAGATCAGCATACCCTTGTGAAGCTCGTTGTCTGAGTCAGAGTTTTACGGGTTTTCGTCCAGTTTCCCCGCAAATGAAATAGTCAATTCTCTTCGATCTTTTTAAATAAAATAAGACAAAATTGCTCGTTGTGTTAAAAAAAGCCCACTGAACTAGGGAGCAAAAGTGATCACGTAGAACTTTCATTAATTTGACTACAGGAGTAGTGAGAAGTAGTGTGCAGTGTGTACATACCGGTCACCGTACATAGTAGAGAAGTCACGTTATTGTGTTTTGTAGGTTGAAGTATAGCATGAAAGTAAAAAGAAATCAGCTATGCCCATAATGGGAATCAACCCAATTACCACACATGTTTGGTAGGCCACGCATCAACAACAAGCAGAAATATTTTAAAGAAAAAAGGAAGAGTAAGCTGCTTCTACAAATCGGCACAAACTCGATGCACGTCTCAACTCTCGCCAGTGAAACGCATTGAGCAGGTGTAATCTCCCCACAACACTGCCGTCTAAAAACCGGACATGTTGTCGACGGGCAGGCGTGTGGGATGTGGCCATGACGACCTCCCCTCCCTGTCTAAGACTTGGCCCTCGCTGGTTTTGTTGAGGATCAAGATGGAGATGTCGACGCCAAGACCTGATTAAATGTTGTACGAGAGGCCGATGAAGACCCAGACGACCAGGAAGCTATCCATCGATCGACAACTTGGATTACTCGTAATCTAAAAACACTTGGGAGTTGGGAGTACTCATGGATAGCTCGTGTAGCTAGAAAATTGCGCTCATGCTGTCATGGATGGGCAATTAACCGTCATAGAAAGCATTAGCTTGCACGTCAGTAAACCCCTTACGGTTATTCATCATCGCGCCGGCATTGTAGTTGTAGCTTGTGCCTGACTGATCTTGGATCAAGATGCGGTAGCTGTAGCTGTCGTCGTACTCGACTATAGTAGTACTCTGCCATTACTATCATAGACGGCACCATCGTGCGCGCCAGCAAATCCCTCGCCGTTGGCAAGGGCATCGTAGTCGTAGCTCGTGCCCTGATGGTACGGGGCAAGGGCCTGGATAATCGCCTGTTGCTCGTCGGCTCCATCGTCGTCTATGGCCGGATTTCGGTGTGCGTCCGTGCCACTTTTATTGAAGCGATCGAGAGCCGATTTCGTGATTGATTCGACCACTCCTCCCGTCCATGCCAGCGGCGAGTAGCTCGACTTCATCCCTCCATCTACTTCCCTGAACAACATCTGCATACATGAAGTGATGGATGGAGGAACGAACTCATGAGCTTGATGGCGACATCCTCTTTGGTCAGGATATTGGTGCCTGCAGGCAGAAGGAAATACGAAATACATCACCAGTCGTCCAGTTCAGTTTCAGAAATCTAATCTAGACGGTTTAAAAAAATAGAAATAGATGAGAGAGATCACTGCGACGAGCCTTTAGTAAATCTCCCCGAAGGATCCGGTGCCGATGAGGCAGGCAACTTGGAAGTCGCCACCGTCGCTGTCGATGGAGATAGTCTCCGGGACCATCTTGAACTTGCGGGACGGTCGCCTGTTGTATATGTCCGGTTCTGGCGGCGAGCGGATCGAGGCTGCATTATTGGTTCATTCGTCATCCTCCCGGGCAGTGAGTCGGCGGCCTGTCATGGCTGGCGGTCGGTGATCCATCAGTCCAACTGGTTCTTTTGTCTATCTCTTTTTGCTTTTTGATTGGACTACAACAAGTAGAGATGAAGCATCATGCATGTCAACTTGTAGAGCGGACCTAATATTGAACATAACGGATCGAATCTAGGTCTCTTATTCTGTGTCGCGACAACCATGCCGCTCGACCTAACTGACCATGAATAACGCGACATACAGATACTAATGGTCAATCCCATCCATTGCTAGAGAAGCCTATATAGATCATCACGGATATGCACTTGATCAAGAACTTGAGCCAAATCCTAGGCAGTGGCCGATGCCATCCATCTTGCGATCTACAAGCGGCGAACATGAAGACTCCCATGCAGCGCTCAGGCGGGCGGCCGACCGTGGACAGGCGCGAACATGCCAACTCTCGTCCAATAGGTGGCAGCAGACGACTATATGGGATATGTCCATCGTGCGTTCGAGCATCGAGAGCGGCGGCGAACATGACGGTTCCGTCCAGCGCTCAGGCGGGCGGCCGACCCCGGACAGGGGGCGAACATGCGTGCTCTGTCCAACGCACGGGCAGGCGGCGGCGCATGGGTAGCTAGGATTCCGCGATCAGCGGCGGAATTGCTGGCCGAGTTGGTCCATAGATGCATATATATATCAGAGTTTACATGGAGAATCGTACGCGTGCATGTCGACCTAGACTCTTCGGGAGCGAGGCCGGGAGACCGGACCAGATACGTCCATATGTTGGGCTCACGTAACGGTAGGTGTCGTACAAAAATTGACATATACCATAAAGAAAAAACAAACCAGTACGGTGGTGCTGGATGTATCGGTGACATTCATGGTAATATATGTTTTGGTGGGAGGGTAGATCTGTCTAAAAAAGTAAAAATATTGGACCGGGAGAAACAATCCGTCCTTTATTATTAGGTATAGATAAGACTAATTACTAATCATATTATTAGAGGCAAAACATGAATGGCGTTGTCTATGATCATGACAACGTACTCCTGAGGCGTCCATAAGCGTGGACACACAGCTTCTTGAAAAGATTTACCCTGCAGGGGTTCAGTATTGTATCCAAATGCATGTTCAAACATATAATATGCGTGCTTTCGAAATCTCACAACAAGAACTATCCCATAACTACACGCGTATCTAGAGGTATCACCTACTGTGTGGAACCAACCAAGAGGTACGACGATTCTCAAAAAGGCACAACGTTTGCGCCTACTACACGAAACGGCACTGGAAGATAACTTGTAGAGTCCCCTTGAACCATCGGCATGTACCGTTTTTATGTATGCAATGCTTGGACTGTCCACCAAATCATATCATCACCAAGTCCGAAGACATATCAACTCACCCATGTCCGAGGACATATTATGCGTATGCACCAAATGAAAAACCAATTTTGTGACTCTCTGGATAAACGAATAGCGGCGACAGTTGAGGGAGGATCCCAGGGTTCCCCACGTTTGGTTAGCGCGATTAACTCAGAACTAGTATCATAAAAAAGATCCTAGGTCGGCTCAAGCAGTTTCTAAAGGTGGTCCCTGCCGGGATCTTATCGTTATGTGAAACCATAACCATAACCAAAATAACCAATTTAATTTATCGTGTTATCAACTATAACCAGATATCACGGTCCACCTAAATGAGAACAGACAACAGACCTAAGCATGCGCTATGACTCGCAAGGACAAAACTAGCTACTCAAACAAAGGCAATAAGATAACCAAGGCAATATAGTAGAACAGGTAAAATAAGGGAATGGTACTAAAGCATTGACAGTAAGGATAGCAATAGATCAAAGGTAGGAAGTAAAGACTATAAATACAAAATAGATAGAAGGAGAGAATGCTCGCATG
Source organism: Avena sativa (assembly GCA_916181665.1). Taxonomy (NCBI): domain Eukaryota; kingdom Viridiplantae; phylum Streptophyta; class Magnoliopsida; order Poales; family Poaceae; genus Avena; species Avena sativa. The sequence goes on along the minus strand of OV702291.1, from coordinate 421,510,810 downwards.
TGAGACAAAATCGATGACCGAAGGCTTGTCGCAACTCGCATGCACTCATCATTTTATCCGGTGAAGAAGCAAACACTTGAAAAAACACCCGATCAAATATTTAATACTACGGCGAAAGATCCTGCATATTTATGATATGATACATGGTATAGCTATATACAGTCTATCTTAGCAATGTTAAGCGGAATCAGAATTATGACGATTAATAACATGGTTCAAGTTATTTAGCTACTCCGCAAATTAAATATTAAATTAATAAGGCAAAGCATGCATCGGTTTGCTACACAAATTTAAATAGAGTTCGAAATATATCAAAGATATCCCGCATAAACACTATAATTAATTATTAGATAAATTCGACTTATTACCCCAAATGACAAAATATGTATGCAAGCAAGAATAATTTAATATGTATCAAAATATATAACATTTCATAAAATAGGTTGAGGGTTTGGGTCTCACGGTTAGAATAGAAGGCATGGAGAGATAATCTTCGAAACATAGTTGAAGTAGCCAAGTAGCGAACAACGCTGGGAAGAAGTCGTTGAAGGGCGATGGCATAACCCCGATGGACTCCGGTGCGACACAATGAGGGAAAGGATCAATGCCATCCGGTAGACACAAACCACAACCAAACTTAAGTAGACATATTATCAAACACTTGACAAACGAGAATGTAGCGGAATTGACGAGGTTTCCTGGCGGAGTGATCAGTTTGATTAAGACCAAACTGTGGCGATCTGGACACTTATAGATGTATAAGTATTCGTGGTATGACAGAAAGATCAACCAACGAGTAGAGAAAACGAGATAAAAATATAGAGGCTTGTCCTGTAGATGATGTGAACCAGCGGTTTGCGCTACTACCTCATGGAAACAATGCGACAGGGTGGAGCCGGCCTGCTGTCCGGCGGAAGGACTCAGGCAGCGCCAGGCACTGTCGCGGTCGACGGGAGTACGACTTGGAGCCATGCTGCCGGTGGCTTCCAGGGAACTCGGCGCGGGGCAGATGGAGCACGGGCGGCCAGGGCCAAGGGCTGGTCGTTGCTTGTGCGGAGCTCGAAGCGGACAGGATGTTCGCGTGCGCGCGCATACGCGCGATCTGAGAGCCAAGCTGGCTGGCTGCTCGTGAGCGCGTAAGGACAAGCAGGAGCTGCTGCAATTTGATCATGTGGTGCTGCACGGGAATCAAGAGGCATAGAGGATAAAGAGCATACGACGGGGAAACAAATTGGTGTAGGCTGTCGGCATGCGCATGGATTTGGCTGGGATTTCTCACGCGAATAGAAGAATGACGGCGGCGCATGGTAGGCAGAGGGGAACCCTCCGGCGGTGGAACTTTTAGAGGAAATAAGTCATCTCAGATCTAGATTTGGAAGATTTTGGGGGTTAGGATTTAGGAGGAAGAAAAGGGGAATGGGATATTTATAGTCTAAAGTAGAGTAGATAAGCTAGTTTTAGACCAAAACTCACGAGACTTTTGCCTAATTATATTTTATTTATATAACACGATATAATATATATTGTGATCTTATAATTGATCCAAAACTATTGTTTTGTTTAATTTAGAAATAAGAAAAAAGGGGAACAACTTTATGTACATCAAATCATATGAATAATTTAGCAAACAAGAAATCAGAGTTTAATAAAAATAATTTGTGTGCTCAGCAAATGCAAGGAAATAAAAATATATACGATGTCATGATGATGCACAAAATAAAAAAAAATAGACAAATCTAATTAAAGATATTTTCACACTATTATGATCTTTTCTCTTTTCAGTAGATTGATCTGTAGACATTGACACACAGTAAAATAAACCTAGTGTTCTTAACAAACACCAGAACAGATTATGACAGTAAATGTCCTTTTACTAGTACACTATATAGTGGTGGTATATATAGTGGTGGTATGGTAAGAGTGGTAGGATTAAAGCAGTGGTGTATGGGGCTTGAACATAACGTGTTTATGCCTTTCATCACAACAATGGGAGTCACTTAGCGCAGTATCATTGGCAAATTATAGTTACTGATGAGGAGGAGTACTTAAGAGATAATCCATTAAATAGGTTGTCGCTTAAGCATTTTACCTAGTAGTACTACTAGATACTACTAGTATTGTGCTAAGGCCTTATTATTAGAGTGAGAGGTACTAGTACTTAATTAAACCGAAGGCAGTGACCTAATTTTGCAGAAATGGGGCTAGAAATACTCATTACAGTAAACTATATTTTCTAGTCCTTGGACTATAGCTACTCTAGGATAGGATATTATTTTTCTATATCTTTTGTACTGTATGGCTAAATTCAAAATCATAGAGCGCCAAATCCTCCCGCCTCACCTCCACCAAAATATTAAGTTTTAGCAATACGAAATTCTTTTTCAACCCCTGGAAATAGCCTAACTACTAATGTAGGTGCGTGCATATCCTCTGTAATTTTCTATCCCCAATCCCCACAACTCTGTAGCTGGGTAGTCCACCTTCTACCTACACCATTTCCCCCATAGATCCTCCGGAAACCGTAAGCCCTATCTCACCTCCGGCTGCTGCACCACCGCACTGGAGCATCCCGACCGCACTTCGCCGTCCTACACGCCACCAACCCCCCATCTCAACTCTAGATCCTACACCACTACACCAAAACATCCCTTCCGCACTTTTCCAGCCTACACGCCACCCAAACCCCCTTATTCCACCTCCGACTCCTGCACCACCTCACCGGAACATCTCCGTCGCGCTTCGTCGGCCTACACGCCATACCTCGAGACCATATACTCCTCACCAGTCTACTGGATCTGCCGGCGTCCACCATACCGAACCTAGTTCGCTGACACCCTCTTCCACACAACCTTGTTAGTTTGTTGATTCACTTGTCTACACCATCTGACCTGCTTCACCTACGCCGATATGTGAAGAGAATATTCCCTTAGAGGAAATAATAAAGTTGTTATTATGTGTATTCCAAGTATATGATAGATGTTTATTTTGCATGCTATAGTTGTATTAATACGGAAACATTAATACATGTGTGTTTAATAAATAAATAGAAAGTTCCTAGTTATGCCTCTCTTTGAACTAGCTCGTTGATTAACAAGATGATCAAAGTTTCCTGATCATGGACATTAGATGTCATTAATAACGAGGTCGCAACATTTGTGAAATGATGTGATGAACATTCATCCAAAGTATAGCATTATGATCAAAGTCATTGTGTTTATATTGCTATAACATCGTACAAAGTAATCCTAGTCCTTAGACCATGAGATCATGTTAATCACTAACACCAGAAGAGTATCTTGATAACATCAAACATCACACCGTAAAAGGGTGACTATAAAGGTGGGTTCAGTGCTACGAAGGTGTTATGTAGAGGCTCATGGATCAATAGTGGGATTTGTCCATCCCGATGACGGATAGATATACTCTGGGCCCTCTCGGTGATATCACATTAAGAATAGCTTGCAAGCAAGTGATGTGATCACTAGATTGTTATATCACGGGAACGAGAAAAGAGTGCATGTTGGTAATGAGATCAAACTAGGTATTTGCATACCGATGATATAATCTCGGACATGTAATATATCACAAGACAAAGGGATTAAGTTACTAGCATTAAAGGTTCTCAGGATCAGAGAAGTCATCGTTGAATGTGTAGGAGTCAGAATGGATCTCTAGGTCCCGCTTCTGATTATTGATCTGAGAGGGGTCTTGATCATGTCTGCATTATTCGTGAACCATAGGGTGACACACTTACTGGTTGCCAAACACCATTTGGAGAAAATATGTTTCAAACGAAAGAATTACAAAGCGCTGGAATTATTTCAATGGACACCGGAATTGTTTCGGGTAAAATTGCTAAAATTGGTTCTGCATTTGATATTGAAATATTGCAGGGGGTTTTATGTGAATTTTTGTTAATTAAAGTAATTAACAAAATTCTGAACAAAATAAATAAAAGAGTTTTATTAAATGAGAGTTGCATTAAATTTGGTGGAAATTTAATGCATGTAAGTGGATTTGTGAGTGGAGGCATGTTTATGTGAGTGGAGCTTCCACCACATGAATGAGGAAGAGGTGGGGGAACCCCCCTTGGGCGCCGGCCATGGGAGGGGGAGAGCCCCTGACGAGGGTTTAATTCATCAATGCCCATTGTTATGGACTTGGGTTTTGGAGAAGGAGGGAGCGCTGGAGGCATCAATCGGCTAGCAAACAAGCACACAAGGACGTAAGTTTTACCCAGGTTCAGGCCCCCTGCTTGTCTGCTCTTGGAATTATCGAAGGAATCGAAAGTTACAGGGGTGCGCAGATGCAATCTGGCGAGGTTGTGGAAACTAGGGTTGTGATTATCTTCCTCGCCGCCCCTCCTAGCCTTTATATAGATAGGCTAGGTCTCAGGTAGCAGGTCGAGTTAGTTATAGATTAGGTTTCGTCCCTTCAAACTTTCTATCTTGAGTTTTGTCTTGTGCTGCAAGCAACCGAAGTCTCCGTGAGTCACCCGAATCCTGTATTGGGACTTGGTAACATGATGGACTTCTACCATATCCGGACCGTATATGCTCAACTCGAGTACCTGTAGGGTATGCCCACGTCAGCCCCTCTCTCCTATAAAAGGCCTCCCTCTCCTCCCTCACAAAGTACACCTCCTCGTGAAGGATATCTCTCCCCCTCTAGATATATTCCCCCATGGTCTCATATTAGCGAGATACATGTTCCCGGTGGCATTTCGTCTGGAAGAAGTTGCTGCTTCCGCTGATTCGCTAGAGCGAGGAGGTGGAGGTTATTCGGTGGCCTGAACGTGTGTGCGAGGACGAATGCGCTGCTGATTTGCGGTGCTAGGACTTTCACACGATCTTGAGATCGGCAAGTGTTTGACTACATCATCCACGAGTTCCATCTTGTTAACAAAGCTTTGTTGTCTTCGAGGTTAAGTTCTCTATGGATGTATATCCACCCATTGCATACATCTAGTAGATAGATCTTGGCGTATAATAGTTCCCGTCGTAGGAATATTTTTGTTTTCTATGCTGCGAACCCAACAGTATGCACTATAATCGATCTGTTTCACAGACTCAATAGTCCACTACACCAGATCTGCTTCACCGATGATGCCGCGCACTACACCAGATCTCCTTCACCGGCCATCTTGTCTAGCAAGCCAGACCCATCAACGAGCTCCATAGATCTACTTCACCAACGCTCTTGTGTAGGGCGCCGAATCCAGAATCTATCACGAGAGATCTCCTTCATCGACTACACCATGCACTACACCGGATCTCCTTCACCTGCCATCTTGTCAAGCAAGCCACACCCATCACCAGATCTGATTCACTGACGCCGCTGTGAACTTTGTTCTTCTGCGTGACTCACCGCTACCGGGCATCCTCGATGTCATTAACCTGACCCGCAAAGATGTCATGTATGCGTAGACTATGTTGTGACCTAGGTAAACTAGATCCTCTTGTTCATTTCAATATAGCAGGTTTAAGCCTGCGATAGTGAACTGCATTTCTGTATTGGTGGTTAATTTTTACCCCAATAGTGGCTTAACTGATATCTCACCCCTCCTTAATAAATTCGGTGTAGTCTATGTTAAATCCTGGCATTAAGCTACTCCCTCAGTTTCAAGGAATAAGGCGGCGTCCTTTTGCGTGTTTTTCTTTTACCAACAATTACTCTAAATATATAAACAATTTTGGTAGTACAAAATTGGCATCATTGGAATTCCTTGGTATTATGCTGTTCATGGCAAATGTTAATTCACTAACCATCTAAAGCTGCCTACCTGCTCTACAAGTTCGCAAACTATGTCATCATAATGTGTATTTTTTTGTTGCTACAACACTAGCTGCATGTAATTATGGAGTTCATTGGTATTTTTATGCCACTCATCATGTAGGTTAACATTCCCTACTCTACAAGTTCGCAAGTTATACTATTTTAATTTCAATCTGGTTTGTACTCCCTCCATTCAAAAATATAAGATGTTTTAGCTTTTGGAAAACGAATGTATTTAGACGCCTTTTAGTGTGCAAGTTCACTCCAAATCTACACACAAAAAGCCGTCTACATGCACTCGTTTCACAAAAGCTAGAACATTTTATATTTTGGAACGGAGGGAGTACAAAGCAATGACAATAACTGCCTTCTCTTATGTGGTTCATCACAAATTTTATGTCATTGAACTTGTTTGGTTTGCATCCCTTTTCCAAGTTATGCCATTATAGTTTCTATCTTGTTTCAAGTAAGCTCCGAAATAACTCTAACATTGCTCCGACATGGAAATTTTAAGGCACCGAACATGGTTATCGCATGCCCTACTCTATAAATTCAAGTTTCTCAATTCTAATTTCTATAGCAGTAGTATATACCTTCTATTATGTAGTTCATGGCATTCCCTAACCTATAAGTTCACGAGGTATACCATTATAATGTTGATCTTGTTCGCGCTAATGTTAGTACAATAACCGCCTTCTTTGTAGATCATGGCAAATTGTATGGCACTTTACATATTTATTTGCAACCCTATTTCACAAGTTAAACCATTGTAATTTCTCTCTTGTTCTTGCTAAGGAGCGACTGTAACTGCATTCTATTTTGTCGTTAATGGCAAAAAATGTCATTAAAATGTTGCTTTATATTCCGCCATTCCTTGCTCTACGTGTTCACCAGTGATTATACTATAATTTCTATCTAGTTCTTTGTAAACAACAACAACCACTATCTGATATTATTTCCTCTCTTAGAGAACACGGAGAATCATAGAGTGAATCGCCCCTACAATCTTGTAAGTACTTGTTGCTTTCTATTGCTGAATGCAAATATATATGTTAATGAGTGGCCTGAACCTATATGAAGAGGAGCAACAATAAAGTAGATGCATCGTCTATCCAAGTACTGGATGCGGTGGATGTCTTCAACGGACGAACTAACAACAAGATGTCCTCCAACGGTACTGCACAAATAGAAAGAGTAAGTCCCTTATTTTTTATTGAGATGTGCTCAGTGTCAGATGCTTGTTTGTATGAGGCACCACATGAGTCATCTAATGGTTAGAACAAGATGACCTTTAACAAGACTACACAAAGACCAAATGTAAATCCCTTGATTTATAATTCAATGTGCTCAATCAATCATGGCGATGATTTATTTTTACTATACTTGACTCATGTTCATCTATCTATCTATATATACATTAACTAGCCATGATTAGGTGGTGGTGATTTAAGTATATCCACTTTTATGCTATATTTTTTCGCTATGTAACATTGTCTAGTGTTGGCACCACATGAGTTGGTCAATGATTGGAACAAGATGAACTTTAACGGACTCCACAAAGACCAAATGTAAATCGCTTGATAATTCAATTTGCTCAATCAATCATGGCGATGATCTATTTTTTGCTATATTTGACTCATGATCATATCTATTTATATATATGTGTTAACTAGACCATGATTAGGTGGTGGTGATTTAAGTATATCGACTTTAATACTAATTTATAGTCCATTATAATATTTTAACCTTTATTTAAGAGCTTATATACACTTTGGAGGTAGTAACATAGCCTTTATGTATGAGACTAGTCTAAGTTACTCCCCAGCATGCCCATGGTCTTGGTGGGGAGTAACTTAGACTAGTAAAAATACATACAATACTAGTCCAAGTTACTCTACCAACATTGTGGGTACTGTCACAGATGAATCATGTTTATGATACTATAATTGATATGGGCATGATATGCGCGAGGGAGGAGCGGGAGGTAGGCGCAAGGGAGATCATCAAGAAGAAGGAACGTTCAATTCAGACAGACAGAAGTCCTCAAATTGAAACGGACGTGGATTCCTCATACGAACTCCGAATCAAACAAATAAGCACTTGTTGGATAGATAATACCAAGATATTTCCAATGAGTACTTCCACGTCTCAAGACCCCGGATAATCTGGCCCCCACACCCCGGATAATCCGGCCCTGCTTCGGAGATTCTGCTAAGGACTTCGTGCGCGACGTTCTGTATGGCCCCCGGATAATCCGGCCCACTTAGACCAGATAATCCGGCCCTGTAAGTTTCTGTCCGATCCAGACAGACCAGATTATATCAGACACGTTTTTGTTTCGTGTCGTTTGGACGTTCCGGCTGCCATATAAGCCCTAGAACACCCTCTAGATTAGGGTTAGCTAGAAATTGAGTCAAAAACTATTGTGTGAGTTGCTTGGTGAGCATCCCTCCGGGGACGGTGATGCCGTGTTATCTATCGTATTGATATTGTCGCGGAGGTTCTTGTGTTCATCAAGGATTGTCATGTTTTGGTTTGAGGCGTGGTATCCTTCTCCATGCTACTTGCTGGATTCGTTCCTCTTCTTCAGGTGACGTTCCTCGCATTATTGGGAGATCATCTATCTGGTTGACTCGCTATGAAATATCGGGACAAAACTCAAGGATCACCGGTGGGATCCGTATCAAGGGTTAGACCACTTTAAAATATATTGGAGTTGTTTCTTTCATAGAACCTTTGGAATTACCCTATGTTCAAATTTACCAACTATAATTGAGTGTGATCTGTTGTTCCATTGGGAATTAGTAGATTGCATACTACCGTTCGTGGTCACGGCTGTGTGCGCAAGAGTGTGGTGTTGTGAATATCCTACATGGTTCGAGATCTGTTGCACTAGCATCAGGGATCGAGCGGGAGAGATCATAGCTATGCACTAGTTATCTATCATCCACCATATCATCGACAAGAGCTTGCTGAGAAGATCGGGCCACCCCTTATCATCTTGGTATCAAATTTCCTCGTTGCCTCGGTAAGCAATCCACAATCTATCCATAGATTAGAGAGTGTTTTTCGTCCTATACAGAAAAGCCCCACAAAAAGAGTTGCCATAGCCTAGATTGCATCGTAGACAAGTAATAGTTGTTGGTCGTGTTCATCCTTTAGTTTAGGTCTAGATCTGTTTTTCTAGTTGTTTTCTAGTCAATTTCCACCTTTGTTTCCGCCACCACAAGGTCAGATCCGATCTAATCTAAGAGTCCTAGTCTACTACTCTTGGCCGAGTCAGAAAAAAAAATTTCCTACTGACTCTGCCGCGGCACGGAAACAGCCTGTTTTCCTGCCGCGGAGTCCTGTTCTGCCATGACTCGGATTCGCTGCCGAGACACGTTTTTGACGTGTTTTTCTGCCGCGGCAGGATTTTCTGCCACGACACGATTTTGCCTTGTTTTTCTGCCATGGCAAGAATTTTTACAAAGTGTGATTTTGCACTTTTCCTTTAACCTTAGCTACAGCCATTCTATTTCATAAGTGTAGGAAGTTTCCCATTGAGACTAGTTTCCGCTCCTATAGGCTGCTCATAGAATTTTGGTGCTGTACTTTGTAATTGGCCGGCTGTGTTCTATAAAAGCAAAAAAATAAATAGAAAGAGCATATAGCAAAAGAAAAAAGCAAAAAGAGAAAGAAGCTATACAAAAGAAAAAGAAAAAGAAAAAAGGAGAAATTGAGCAAGAGGCCTAGTGATATCTTTGTGCACCGGTAGATTGAGCAATCTTGTGCCTGTTTACTTTGAGCTTTGCTAGTGTCTTTCCAGTGTAATGCAACACCCTTCATAGATGCATTGCCACGTTTATCTCCACGTGTGTGTTTCTTGGGTTTTTGTACGATCAACACTAGGACTTGTTTGCGGTGTAGATAGGGTAACATACCTATAGCTCCACCATAAATAACCTGTGTGCCCTGCAATCGTTCTGTATACCTTCGATATTCACTTCATCACATCAGTGCATAAGTCTTTGATGACGTTTGGTAAAGCATCTATATTCACTTTGGAACGGTAAGATCTGCTTTCTTGTTAGTTGAGAGTGAGTTGTGAGTGTTCCACCAAACATATTTTGATTATTGCACTAACCTACTAATCATGTATTCTAGTAGTGTTGATGTGATGCAGAAAAAGGATGCAGATGATTATCCCTTTCCATTACAATCCTACTGCAGCAACACATTTTGGGAAGAGGAGTCAGGAGTAGTACCTACGTCGGGTTTGTTCCACTTCATCACAGAAATTAGTGGTAGACAAGCTGCTTCTACCATTGATACTTGTTCTTACATAAATTTGGTTAGTGTTGAGGTTGTTGAAAATCTACAATTATACACAAGTTCTTTAAAAAAACCATTTATGTTAGCAACTTCTGTACGGCCCCCGGATAATCCGGCCCACTTAGACTGGATAATCTAGCCCTGTAAGTTTCCGTCCGATCCGGACGGACCAGGTGGTATCAGAGCACCAGGTTGCTCATGGCGAGATTGTGTTGATTGATCGGCTGAGTGTGTTCTTGGTGGAGATCAGAGAGTTAAGGCGGATCAGATTGGATCTCGACGTCCGCACACCGGAGTGTTCGACGGTTTCCGCCTGGAGTATCCGGCCGACCCGGATAGCCCGGCCCTCCAACATCGGACAATCCGGCCCTGGATTTTTTTTGTGCAGTCATGCTAGGAAGCATGTCGTCGTGTCAGGGTGATTTTTTGGCAAACGGTGCACTTCTGGGAAGATATCTAGTGATGTGTACAATGATTATCTCGACATCTTGCGTGGTGTAGTATGTGATGATTCTCAAATCAGTTATAGACTAGTCCATATGGCAACATATGAGGAATATGAGTTGTGGGAATCTTATATGCAAGATGGTTTTTACAGATGTGATACATACGAGTATTCCGATAATCCTACACGTATGCGTCTTGCATTATGATGTGTGGATGAGGAGATAGCTCGTTGGTGGGATAAAGAGGTGCATGAGAAGGATATTGTTGATGCAACTTGGAAGTACTTCAGTAATTTTTTTCGTGGCTATTTTATGTCTCCTCGTCGTAAGGTATTTTGTACCAATCCCGTGAAAGCACTCCAGCAGTAACCCAAAGTTGCAGTTATGTCTATTCCATCTCATGTAAAGGAGGCTCCAGCAGTTGTTCCAGTGCAACCGGTCAGCATGGCAGTGCCAAAATTTTCTGAAGAGAAGCAGCCTGATGTTGACAAGGTTGTTGTGTATGCTGCAACTATAGTGGAGGATGTTGTACCATTGAGTGGGCTGAATGTGCAACTCAAGAAGGTACAAGGCGATGCTTGCATGACAGTTGACAAGGGCCAGTGTTGGAATTTATTTCAGGCGCAGTGTCTGATCAAAGGCAAATCATGCAAGTTGATTGTTGATGGAGGACGTTGTACTAATGGCATTAGCAAGGCAATGGTGGCAGCATTAGGGTTGTCCACATGGCGTATTCCTGAACCTAAGCATCTACAATGGTTAAATAACTGCGGCATGGTGAAGGTAACTCATAAGGTGCGTGTGCCATTTACAGTTGGTGATTATGTTGATGAGATTGAGTGTGATGTGTTGCCATTGGAGGTATGTGGGATGTTACTTGGTCGTCCATGGCAGTATGATCGCAACGCTACACATGCTAGACGAGCAAATACAAATTCTTTTGTGCATGGTGGCAAACAATAGACTTTGAAGCCTATGCAGGATGATCACATAAAGTCTGATGTAGAGCTGGTGGTACATAAGGAGAAGGTGCGCAAGGCTAAGCCAAAATCTGGGCTAGCTAAAGTGCAGGATGGAGAGCATGATGCACAGTGCGACAATATTGATATTGCTTCAGCTATGCCTGTAGATGACAAGCCAGTGGAACTTGTTAGTGACAAGCTAGTTGAAGTGCATCCTCTTATTGCTGAGAGGAAGGATGTTGCAGCATGTGTTCAGAAGGTTGTTTGTGTTGACATAGGTGTTAAGACGGATGATAGTTGTGCTCCTGATGTTCCAGTGCATGAGGTGCAGTGGGGTAACAAGAACAGTTTTGTTAGCACACCTGTGAGGAATTTGGTTGGGACAGTTATGCGGATGCATAGGGGCAAGGATGGACATGTTCGTCAGTTGTGTGGTCCAGGCATTACTCATCTTATGCCAGGTCTTGCAAAGAAGGTCCATGTTCAGCAACCACAAGTTTCAACAAGAGTTGAGAAGAAGAAGACGGTGGCGCCTAGGTCAAAGATTGTATGGAGACGCAAGGAGTTGCAGGCGCCAAGGGCTGTTTCAAGTCAAGCACGCCGAGAGGGAGGTTGCGGAGTGGAAGGCAGGTAAGACTTGAAGATGGCGAAGACGCGTGAAGCGCTTGTTCATATCACACCACCTTTCCGACCTGACCCGCAAGCATTGGGGACAACACTTCTTGAAGGGGGGATGATGAGATGGGCACGATATGCGCGAGGGAGGAGCGGGAGGTAGGCGCAAGGGAGATCATCAAGAAGAAGGAACATTCAATTCGGACAGACAAAAGTCCTGAAATTGAAACGGATGTGGATTCCTCATACGAACTCTAAATCATGCAAATAAGCATTGTTGGATAGATAATTCCAAGATATTTCCAATGAGTACTTCCACGTCTCAAGACCCCGGATAATCCGGCCCCCACACCCCGGATAATCTGGCCCTGCTTCGGAGATTCTGCTAAGGACTTCGTGCGCGACGTTTTGTATGGCCCCCGGATAATCCGGCCCACTTAGACCGAATAATCCGGCCCTGTAAGTTTCCATCCGATCCGGACGGACCAGATTGTATCAGACACATTTTTGTTTCACGTCGTTTGGACGTTCCGGCTGCCATATGAGCCCTGGAACGCCCTCTAGATTAGGGTTAGCTAGAAATTGAGTCAAAAACTATTGTGTTTATTTCTTGGTAAGCATCCCTCCAGGGACAACGATGCCGTGTTATCTATCGTATTGATATTGTCGCGGAAGTTCTCGTGTTCATCAAGGATTGTCGTGTTTTGGTTTGAGGCGTGGTGTCCTTCTCCACGTTACTTGCTGGATTCGTTCCTCTTCTTTAGGTGACATTCCTCACGTTATTGGGAGATCATCTATCTGGTTGACTCGCTGTGAAAGATCGGGACAAAACTCAAGGATCACCGATGTAATCGTATCAATAATACTAGCTAGACTACTCATCGTGAGTGTGTTATAGCTAATATCATGTAATATATGTTGTCAGCATGGCTACATGATACAACTATTGATACTCCCAAAATGACTAGCCTAGTAAAAGATAATATCTTGTATAGAGTGTACTTTTTGATTAAGAGAAGTAACAATGTCCTCCCTGGATATAAAAATCATAATCAATCTTTTATGATACTCAATTACTATATATATGTACTATAACCATCTTAATATGGTCTAGAAATCTATATCGTGCACCTCATGTTTGATTGCTTAATTCATTCTCTCACTAGCTACTCCATGATACACAAAAGATTATATTGTCAATTTTATTCTTTACTTTGGTCATGATTAAAGCGATATCATGCTTTGCGTAACTTAAACGATGGAAATTTCTATGAGATATACAATGTTTGATTACTATGAAAAATGAAACATTTGTGCACATGTGCTGACTCATGTATGCTAGATTTCATCTATAAATGGTCAGATGATCTTGCTAGTTTATTATTAGGCACCAGATGGTTCAATTGGTTATGAGTCATTTGCATTTTTAGTTGACTTGTGATTGAAACAATGGGATATTATGTCATGGTTCCTATGGACATAATGTTCATAACGGAGCTCATACACTTTTACTTGACATTATATATGTTGGATACTGTTTTCAAATAATCTGGCAGTTTATATGATGCACATGGTGTACGGTTACTTTATTTTTCTAGCTACCTAATCTATATGCTGCACAAAATGCTTCTAAAATTGTACATTTTGCTTAATTTGATCTGCCACTTCATACCAACCATACATTGTTTAAATACTTCATTGACCTTTTATCATTTGCGTGTTTCTCTACTGGATTTTCTTAGTTGGCTAGGTATATGTCCAATGATACTGTCAGTTGTTGGAAATAAAATAGTTGTAGGCATTACAAAGAAGGCAGTGTGCTACTTTTTGGCTGCATCCAACTATTGTTTTGGCAGCAAATGACTCGTCTCTTTGTTTTTCTTATTTTTTTACTAGCCAGACGATCAATTTTTTGAATGATCGGGTTACTAAAAAGCACAATGGTTGTTGATATCTTGTTTCTCTAAAATGATCCTGCTAGTCTATTTTAGGCGCACACACACACTTGATCTATTGCTTGTTTTCTAAGGCTATCTTAGTTTGCCAATTAAAATAATAGTGTCGCCTTATGTGGTTGGAGGTACAACCATAAGTTCTCGAACTGCACAATAATAATGCTAGTTCATACTATAGACCATTTTTAAATGCTATTTTTGTTTTACAGGTTAATGCTTGTTGTCCTTGCCAGTTCTAAGCAGCTCAATGAATTGCATCAACCCCTTCTTTTTCCATTTTCTATATTTCTATTGTGCAGTGATATGATTAGTTTACGAGGGAAAGTTTTGTCGTGGGAATGACCACGATAGTCGCTACCAGGGGTAGCGATTGATAAGATTGGCGGCGAGAGCTAGCGGCCATCTGCGGAGCGAGATGGGAGCGGATACACATGGATTTATCCAGGTTCGCCCCTCGGAGGGTAACGACCTACTCCTGCTAGATTGTATTAGATCTGAGCGAGTTAGAGGGGTGACGAGCTCGGCGTCTAAGCAGCGAGTCGCTCGAAGAGGTGTATGATGGAACGTGAGTACAAAGAGAACCCTAGGGAGGTTTATATAGGGGGTACCTCACTAGGGTTTACAGTGTTTACAACCGAACTAGTCAAGGATTCGTATGGTTTGACCTAATCCGACTGGGCTTCAGCTATGCTTCTGGGCCTCCAGCTTCCAGTCGCCAGGCTTACTCCTTACTCGTATTCCAGTCGCCGTCCTGCAGGCCCACTCGCAAGTCCCTTGACCCAATCGGAACATCCTGCTGGGCATACCCCATTTGGCATATCCCCATCAAGTGTCTAGTCACTTGATTCACTATATTCATTGCCACACTCTTGTTTAGTTAGTCTGCATGAGACACAAATGTTGATTGCTTGATTTATTATATTGGGACAATGCCGGTTTTGAAATTCCATTACAACAAACATGTTTTTTGCCTGCTTTGCCGCTCTAACTTAATATGTTTTAGTTTCAGCCTGCAAATAATTTGTAGGGTTTGTTCCATAGAGTGGCTGTGATTCTGGCACATGTCCGACTGTTCCTGTTACTCCAGAAAGAGATGTACGAGACACATTGTTGATTGCTTTGATTTGTTATGTCATGCATTAGAAATATTTTACATATAAGATGGTCGATCTGGTATGCTGTGCTGACTTGTTGTCTTTGTTCAGGCTGCACATGAAGTTATGCAGGCAAAAGGGAGGACTCCTATGCAAAGTGTGGAGGTCATTTCATAGAGCAGTAGTGATAACGGTTATTGCTTATATCGGCCCACTATGACCACAATCTAGTTTTTCTAGCACAAAGAGGTGTTACGGCTGCACTCTAAACAATTGATTTAGTTGAATAAGAAATAGAGTAAATATATGCCATAATCACCACTACATTTGAAGAGATAAAGGAACTAAAGGATCAACAAGATTGGACTGACCATCTACTTGATAAGCTCTTATGCAGCTGTCATGGTGAGGCAGTTGTTAGATGTATGGCGATGTAAGCTTCGTAGTAGAAACCCTTTTCCAACCCATATCTTGTGATGCCTTTGTAATGCTTTATCTAGTTTCTCCCCAAATTCTAGTCTGTAATAAATTTTAAAATTTTCTAGTTGATGTAATATGGTGTTCCCTGCTCGACCATTAGCAGGTTGAAATAGTAACAGACCGTTTAAAATAACAAATGTGTCATAATTATAGAATACGTAAATGGGCCTCCGGGGGTTGCCATGAATAGCGATGGTCCGAAAACGTGATGAACAGTTATGGGCCCAGTTGAGTTATGGGGATTAATCGAATTGATGTGCTTTTGTGGGCCAAATTAGTAGTCGATACTAAAACCGCTAGGCCTAACGGTAAAGCCCCAAAGAAATTGGCCAATCACACAACAGGCCTGAACAGTATTAGGCCATATTTATAGTAGTTCTTTGTTGGGATGCACAATAAAAGACTATTCTAAAGCGGCACAGGCCTTGACCAGGTAGAAACAGTAATGTACCAGAAGTTAACATGCCGCAATTGGGCTACAATATGATGGGCTCCATTGAACAGCGCGAGTCGTACGAATGCTGAAACAGTAATGGGCGAGGAAGCTAACAGGCCGCATCTAGGCTGAAATATGATGGGCCCCCACTAACTAGCGCGAGCCGTATGAATCCCGAAATAGTAACGAGTCAAGAAGTTAACATGTTGTAGCTGGGCTACAATATGATGGCCCCCTACTAAGCAGCGCCAGCCATACACAGGCTGAAATAGTAATGGTCAGGATGTTAACTTGTCGCAGCTGGGTTGCAATATGATGGGCCCACAGAGCAGGGGATGCCATCAACATGCCAAAATAGTAACATACCGAAAAGTTAAAAGGCCTCAGCTAGGCTGCAAAGTGGTGGTACCCATTCTATCAGTGCATGCCAAAACAGTAATGGGCTATTATCTTATTGGGATTCTCTCATGGACCGGCCACTTAATGGTTAGCAGGCCTTGGCTGGGCCTTGGCTTCCTCCATGATTTTTGTGACCATTAACAATGGTAACTAGCCATTAACGGTGCTTGCCACGTGGCTGGTTGCATGACATCGGCAGTCAACGGGGATGGGAAACTAATCTACGACGGCATAAATTTTTATGGCTAAAAGGTGCGCATCCACCATGATCGAGAAAAAAAATCATGGTAGATTCTTTGGTGACGAAGCTTTTACCATGGAGGCCATCCGTCACAGATGACTTTTCCACCACGAAAAACACACATTCAACCATGAAACCTGTCTGTTATAAAAGCCAAATTTTGTTGTAGTGCCACCCCTCTTCCGCGTATCGATCAACCCTAAGACCGGTTGCTCCATCGATGCATTGGATTTCTAGGCACGTACAGACAGCGAGAACACAAGAAAGGACATGATGAGAAGACACTATAGCCATACTGCCTACATCACTATATTGTTGCACTATACACTACATCACGAGATGACACACGAATAGTGTAGTTAAGCATGTGGGCCAAACCTTGTTTCCTAGGAATCCTTTATAAGTGCACCATGGAGGCTCACGTAAGGGGACATTCTCACTTGGAGTCAGTCTCCCTACTAGCTTGCTCTCTCTCACGAGCACATAAACAGTTGGTCTCTAGTAGTTCATTAGATCATACAGCTCGAGGAGCCTTGTAATTCTTGTGTTCATCCTCATAGTCTGATCGGCTAGAGTAGGAGTTTTACCTCTCACATAGAGAGCTCCAAACCTGGATATTTCATGTGTCACACTACACTCGCTTATGCCCAATCTCGCCTGCAGACACTGCCACTAGCTTCCCTATTTTCTCCCACCCTCTATCATACCTTCTTAGGTATTGTCGTAACCAATACTACGACAGTTGGCGCCCACCTTGGGGGCAAGATAGTTGTGATCGGAGCCTCTTCCACACGGGACCACTCTTCATCGCTGTCATCACCGACACTATTTCAAGTTTCCTCGAGGTTCACTATTGCCCCCGTCGCCGCGTCATCGTCACCTTCGCCTCGTCAAGATGACCAGGGGCTCACCACTGTTGTCGCATCATCGTCACCCTTATCCTCTCTGTGCCTTTTGCACCGATGTGTCCATCCTCAACCCCTGCAACTCGATGCATCTGCGTGTGCCCTCCTATGCGCATCCTCCTTCCATGCACATCCATCATGCACATGCAGTGCCTCCTGATGACCCACAAGTATAGAGGGTGTATCACATTATTTTTGATAAGTAAGAGTGTCAAACCCAACGAGGAGCAGAAGGTGTTGACGAGTGTCTTGGAGCAGGAATTCTCTGTAAATACTTAGCAAACGGATTTTAGGGGTTTTTGATAATGCAGGTAAATAAAGTACGAGTAAATAAAAGACAATAAAAATAAATGCAGCAAGTGGCCCAATCCTTTCTTTAGCAAAGGACAAGCGGGTTGTATTACTTAAGATGACCAAACGTTCTCGAGAACACATGGGAATATCGTCAAGTGCTTTCGATTCATATAGTTGATTAATCTTCTTTAGTTTCCTAAGTGTTGTGTGGGTGAACCTGTGCTAATGTACCGACCTTCCTAGGACTAATAAAACTTGTGATTATACCCCTTGCAAGAATCTGCAGGTACAAGAAAGTAATTAAGGTAGAAACTTAACCACAAATTTAAACTCTAAGACCCTGACGTTCCTTGTGCAAAGGTTTCCTAACGGGGGTTCAGGTTTCTGTCACTCCGGCAACCCCTATGATTAGTAGCCAAATACACAATGCATTCCCCTAGGCCCATATAGGTGAATTATCATGTAGTCGATGTTCACATGACACCACTAGAAGAAGTACACCACAACTTAAATATCAAACTATTGGATCTTTCTCAACACAATTCCACTACTAACAACATGACTTCTCCCATGTCCTCAAGAAAAAAACGAACTACTCACAAGACATCATATGGATCACGATCAGAGACGAAATAATGATGTGTAACAATATGAACATAAACAATAATTCAGTGGTTCACTCAATAGCATCAACTACAAGGAGTAATCAACACCGGGAAAGTTTCCCCTAGGAACTATGCAAGACTCAACCCAATTGTTACATCGGTATGAAGTGGTCATGATGGTGCTGGTGGAGATGATGGTGGTGATGATGATGAGGATCCCGATGAAGTCCAGCTTGATGGTGGTGTTGATGGTGACGATTTCCCCTCTCCGGGAAGGAATTCCTCCGGCAGAATTCTATCTGCCGGAGAGATCTTTCTCTCTCGGCGTTTTCTGCCCCGCAGAGGCGGCGGAATCTTTCTGTGGTCGCTCCCCGAGTCTTAGGGTTTCGGGAGGATAATATACGCTAGAGGGGAGAGGCTGGAGTGGACCAGGGCGGCCACACCACCTGGTGGCGCGACCTGGGATGGCTCGCGCCAGGTGGTGGTGTGGGCCCCTTGTGGCCCATCTCCACTCCCCCTTCTGGCTTTCTTCGTCTTCTGGAAAAATAGGATTTTCCATGTATTTTCCTGGATTTTCTAATCTTCGCGAATTTTGCCTCCAAACAGCACCTTTTCCATCAGAATCCTGACTGCAGTGGTCCATGCTCCAAAAGTCATCAACCATGCAAAAACAAATGAAATAACATAAGTATCATCTATTAATATGAAATATATCAATGGATAATAGTAAATTATGATATAGAATAGTGATGCAAAATGGACGTATCAACTCCCCCCAAGCTTAGACTTCGCTTGTCCCCAAGCGAAACTGAACTCAATAAACGTGACCTCAGGTTTATGGAGTGAAGAGTCGATAAAAGAATACGGATAAGTAGCATCACATTCATCAATACATAAGTCATAATAGAATACAACTCACTATTATATAACTTACTTGCAATAAGTAAGGGAAACACAATAATGATACATAAAGTAAATCACAATTGGTAAAGGCAACCTTAGCTCTTGGTCGAAGAATAGTTGACAATTTGCTGGAGTTCACAAATAACTGATTTTCAATGATAGCTTTCAAAGAAGTAGACACTAAGATAAGATCAATTTGCAAAACAAGGAACATAAGAAACATGAATGAATAAATCATCATATGAATGAATGAAACACGACAACTCAAAATACTTGCTGAGGTAGAAGGGAATAGGTTGACTCAACTAAAAAAGTAAAAGATAGGCCCTTCGCAGAGGAAAGCAGGGATTTCAAGTTTCATAAAGAGCTTCCAAAAATTATGGTACTTTTGAGCTTTCAGCTCTCATTGCCCCTATCATAGGCATATTTAGGTGGTTAAGGTTAAAGTGATCAAATATGAGGATATGCTTGACAAGTTGTAAGTTGAAAATCTCATGTCCCTTGAATACGAGGGACGCTCCTCATGCTACTCAAGTTTAGTCACCGGTAAGTTCTTGTCATAGTAAATACATGTGTATCATAGAGAACCACCAACGGGGTACCGTTTGCCTGATGATACGGAAGAATCCCCATATCAAAATGACAAGGCAAGCAGACAACAAGCATCTCAGCAATCTTCTTATTTACCATGGGAATATGGTGCCTTTTCTCTCTTTCCTCTTTTCTCATCTTTTTTTTCTTTTTTTCTTTTTTCAATCTCTATCTCTTTTTTTATATGAAGAATGCTTCATAGATGCTCAATATGGTTACGCTGCAGGTTTCCACCATGACATGATGGATTAAACCGGCGGCCCAGGTGTTTCTCTAACACACATACATAACTCCATGGACTTACAAGCTTCCCTTTCATTTCACACCGACGACATCCATAGACAAAATAACGTGATATCAACTAGGTAGAAAGTACCGGTGCAATGTTGAAAGCGTTCCCCATGACAGCATGGTTCTGCTAATTCACAACTTACAAAGCGCAAGCATATACGCGACATAGATGGGCACAATGGTTCAAGTTTATTAAGTGCAAGAAGGTAAAGTGTGCCATCAAGTTCGTGAGAGCTTTAATCACTAATATTCACATAACAAGTTTAATTTGGAAGGTAGATAAAAACATGAATTTACTTGGAATAGCAATAGTGCTAATAGGTAGGTATGGTGGACACAAATGGCATAGGTTTTGGTTTAAGGATTGGATGCACAAGAAGCATTCCCTCTCAATACAGGTTTTTGGCTAGCAAGGCTGGGTAGCAAGCATAAGAGTTGAAGGAAACAAACAAACATACAAGTGATAAAAACAAACATGTAATCTTCCTTGGAAACACAAAAGATCTTAACTAGAGAATACTAAACTTATGAGCAAACCCAGAAAGAAAGATGATGAAATTATATTTCTTTAGAGTACTTTTATCTTTTTCATTCAATTCTCAAAATAGTGTTGCTACTGACCGAGCCAGGTTTGCCAAAGCCAACTAAATTAACTCAATGATCCCAAAGTTATACCAATACTAATGACAAGATCAATCATATAACCATGAATTGAAAACTAATATAAGATATGCAAGAGAGTAAATGAAAGAACTTCTCATAAATAATCCATAACGGCAACTCACACCAAGGGATACAGATATCTAACGAGAGGGGGGACACTTCCATAATGCAAACCATCCTACATGATAACTTCTCTATTCATGATATGACTCTACTAAAAAGGTAAAAAGATAGAAGATAGTGATGTGATACCGCGACTGTTGGAAATATGCCCTAGAGACAAATAGTAGTAAGGACTATTATCATATTTCATATAGTTTATGATTAAGTTTTATATCATGCTATAACTATATTGAGTGGAAACATCAATACACATGTGATATACAAGCAAACCAGGGGTTCCCAGTGAAACTCTAGTCACTGGTTCATTGGTCATTAGATGATCATGTTTCCTGATCATGTGGCATTTATGCCAGTTGGAAATGAGGTCATCTCATTCTGAGAATGAGCTAATGAACCAATACCCAACCTAAACATCGTGATTCGATCATGTCACGAAGTTCAAGTTACGATGATTAGAAATGGATCCTCGTATACTATTCCTTAGACCATGAGGCTATATCAATCACTGTCTCCCGAGAATGCTTAGATAGCATCAAACGCCATCTGGTAAAACAATGGTTATAAAGGTGTGTTCAGGTATTCAGAGGCAACCGTAGAGGCAATATATGTCAAGAGCGGGATTTGTCCGTCCATGTGACGGGAAGATACTCAAGGGCCCACTCGGAGAGGTTATATCCAATAGTTGTGCAGCGTGTGATTAGATCACGGGGATATCACTCGTCAGAACGAGTCAAATAGCATTGTTTAGTAACGAGATTGAACACGACATGGTGATGTCATTGATCAGATCTCGGGCAATGCAAGTATCGAGAGACAAAGGGAATAAGACACGACTATCCCGGTTCAAATGATGAAAGATCTTCGTGGAATGCACAGGGGTCACATGGCCATCCAGGTCCCTCTGTTGATCATTGGTGCGGGAGTGTCCCGACCATGTCTGGAGTGTTCCCGAACCGTGGGGTATCACGCTTAAGGGCTTGATGATGCTTAGAGAGTGTTTATATGATCGGTAGAATCACCGAAGAAAAGAAGGGAGAAAACCGGAAGGGTTTCGGTAAGTCCGGAGGATGTCTGGAGTGGAGGTGGAATGTGTTCCATGGCCACGGAGATTAAATGATATGTAAATGAATGTTAAATGTTGATTTAATCATTTATTCATAATTATTTAATAAAGAGAAAATTCAATTTAATGGTCAAAGGCTTAATGGGCCAATTCCCGGAGGGGAGAGGGCCCATTAGGGAAAGGCAAGAGGGGAGAGGGGCCAAGGGGTGGCCGACGGCCCTATTGGGCCAGCCCCCCATGTGGTATTTTCTCTCTCCCCCTCTCTCTCTGGTGACCGTGGTCCCCAAGTCTGGACTGCGCGAGCTAGAGGCATCTTCACCGCGGATCACCGTCGCGCTGCGGGATTCGGATCTGGGAGCTCTACTTCCGCAACTGCTGCTGGATCAGGGAAGCAGGAGTCATCGTCAGGCACCGGACGTGTGTAACTCCCCGCAAGGTGTCGCATTTGAGGCACTCAAGTCGTTTGAGCCAGAAGGAGCGCAAGGACTTCATCACGACCTTGAGGTCGGCTTCGGCTCGTCTACATCAACCACGCTCTCCTGAGCGTTGACAACGCTTTTCAGTCTTCAAGGGTAAGTTTGCGAAAAGCCCCTCCTGTTACTGTATCACTAATAGATAGGTCCTGGCAGCTTCAGGGGTTCAGGGGCGTAGAGTAAAATTTATTGTTTTTATGCGCGGAACCCCTATAGTGGTATCAGAGCTAGATCTATGCGTAGTAATGCTAGTACGGGTAGAACACACGAGATGTAGCGTGTGGGCATTGATCTTTTAGTTGTTACCCTCCCACGTGTACTTGTGTATACAGCAGTAATGCCTGATGAAGCGGCCCCCAACCGACTTTACGCGTTCATTCGCGAGACTTGTCCACGCTTGACATACGGCTTGTACCGTATAAAGTGGCTTAGGGGGGTGTCTATCTCTCTTGCATTAGTTGGTATACCATTTGCAACGGAGGGCCCCGAAAGGGGTGTAGTATAGACAACTACTTGATCAGCGTTGTGCTGAAAGATCGTAGGTAAGAATGGTTCTTGTGCGAAAGCCCATTCAGCCACGTAAAACATGCAGAGATAAAGTAGAAGCGTCTAACTTTGTTTTGTAGGGGGGCGTTGCTTTGTGATATGGTTGTGGCAAAGGTAAAGTGATTACCTTTTGTTGCATAGTAGTAGATAGTCACGGTAATGACAAACTACCACGCCAGAATGACACTGGTACCCTAGTGTCTACGGCGCCGGAGCCCTGGCGCCGGAACCCGGTGACGGCGGATGGAGATCACGACGTGAAGGACCATATCACATAGCATTTACATTCAATGTTATTTTTTGTATGTCTTATTGTGTGCTAGTATTAGATACTCGACGGTAGCCTAATAAGATGATCCTTGTTAAAATTACCAACGTTGTGTTCCCCTTAGTGTGCACCACCAAGAAAGTTCTTCGGTATGAGGCGATCCAGGGTGATAGGCCTGGGTGTCATACATATCTACGTTCGCATACAGTGGGTGTAAGCCATGTTGCACAACGAATACACTAAGGTTGAGTTGGAGAGCCTAGCACGCTAGAGAAGCGTGGCCTCGAACGCGGATGGTCGAAAGATCGAGCACGAGTCGCATGAATGATGTGACCGACGTTTAGCGTCCACCCTTGAACCCACATTGATGGCCGTGACGATTGGGGGAGATGTGGCTGATAGGGGTTGTGTTATCACTAGGAACCCTCACTGGGGATAGGTGTTTCTGAGTCGAGTTATTATTAACTCGTTTAATTATAAACTTAGTCTAAATTCCTTTTGCAATTATAAATGTAGATGGCTCACCGTGAAGCTTACTTTGAGATTAAGGATTGGGTAAAGGGTGAGAAACTTAGACTTGATGGATCCAACTTCGCTAGTTGTCTTGTGCACCTAGATGATCTCCTTACTAGGAATCATGTGGTAGACTACATACACCGCACGATGGATTTTACTGAGCCAGACTACTATGAGACCCCACAAGAGCTAGCAGACCGCTACTATCGCCAAGAGATGTCCACTTACATTCAGATAATAATGCGTTACGGGATGGTGGATGAACTACATCCGCTCATGGGTGATCTTGACCCATATTCGATGGTGGATCAGCTGAGAGCAGAGTTCATAGGCCATGTGCGCATGTGGAAGCACGAGTTGCTTGGAGAGTTCCTTTCCATACAGATGGAGGAGCATACATGTCTGAAGAGTCGCTTGGAGCGCATGTTTGATGCACACACGAGACTAGTTCACTTCATGGATTACTGGATGGCTGATCCATTCGCGATAGACATACTGCTTCGGTCATTGCCTCCCAGCTACAAAGGACATGTCCGGAGTAGTATCATGAGTGGTGATACGGAAGCATTGGACTTCCATGAGTTCATATTACGTTTCCAGAACGTAAAGGTTGAACCAATCGCCGGAGAGGTCATCGATGACCAAGGTATATATTTGATATACAGCTTTATAAATGTTATAATCTTGCAAACACATTTGCAGTGTTAAGTATATTTGATACTTGTTCTGTTTTGGTGAAAACAGGCCCTTCTGCATGAGAGGTGCTTGCTGGAGAGGAGGTGACGTTGCATGTTGATGGCGAGCATGATGATGGCCGACGACACACTCCCTCGACATTTATCATTTAGTTTATGTTTTAGGATGATTTTTGTAATCAAGAGACTGTGAACTTCTTTAGTGTGTCTCACACTTTGTGAGACGGTTATTCATATGAGTTTGTAACAAACAGTTGTTCTGCTTTTATGAATGATTTCTATTCGTGTTCATATCTTGTTTGATTATGTGTGAATTATCCTTGTTGCTTGAAACTAATTGATAATGCATGAACATTTGTAAAACATTAAAATGCCTTGTTTAAAATACCCAACTTAATGATATTTCATTAATGAATGAAACCATTGTTTGAATTGAAAGTTATGTGATAATATGTGAAAGCCATTCGATTTCTTCTCACATATAAATCATGCCTAAGTTCGGCTAAATAATTTGAACACCGTGTATTACTTGAATACAAAGTGTTTAATGAATTGTTAAAAGAATATACATATCCGATGTATTATGTTTTAACGAAAATGGTAATTATCATTAAATGATTGTTTAAATGTGTAAAGTAAGTTTACCAAAGGAAACATGAATATGAAACTATTTGATTTCATGAAAGTGTTTCATCAACAAAGGGTATAAATATAAAAGAGAATCCAATTACTATGATTTGATTAATAGTAATGAAGTTCAAATTTATAAGAATGGCATAAAAGACATTGTGGAATGCAAAGTGTTTTGAAACGTCAAAATACAAAGCATCACAATGTGATATTAGATATCAAAATGGGTTGAATAGAAGGCACCAAATAAATCGTTGTAGAGTATATGTAGAGACCATTAGTTTAGAAATAGTTAGCAGTCAATTAGAATTGGTGAACCATTTGAATTCGTGAAAGTTTTGGGGTTATTCAATATAACCAAAACAATAGCGAATAAGTCCTTGTAGAGTATTCATTGGAAACTTTGAATATGAAACCCATAGCTGAAACCAAAAGGAAAGCAAAACTTGTATTGCATGGATTTTGGTGCATTCTTGAGAAAGCCCACTATTAGTGATGTTTCTCAATTATGAAGCAAATGGAAATTAGTGTAAAACATGATGAGGATTCAAAACCCTGCATCAGAATGTTGAGAAGCGCAACGGACAACATTCCTGAACGATTCTCTTCACAGAAGGAAAGAATCAATGATTTTGATCATTGTGTTTTTCCCTCCACTATTGTTTTTCACTATAAGAAGTAGGATTCAAAATGTAAATCCATATCTTGTATGGAGACATTTGTGAATCATTTGTCATGATTTTTGAAATATGTCATACCTACGAACTACAAAGGTAATAATGGTAAACTAGAATTATGAGAAATCCTGAAAGTAAAATTCCCTTGAGATTAGAAAGCAATTAGTTGTTGAATCTCACAAGTAAAAGGAGTTACTTGGTATTTTCCCAAATGACTGCAAAGCCATTGTAGGAAAAGGGGGTGAATGACAAAAGCACAATTTGTCAAGTATTGGACAAATTCAGATGAATTTGATTCACGTGTGCTAAATGTCTAGTGGATTTAAAACTAGTAAAGTACTAGTATCTCATAATGAATCTACAAGTTTGATGTTTAATCAAAGGATTTTGAAGTTATTCAAAACAGTAAGGAGATATGCAATTTGCATAAAATTTAGTGGGAGCTATGAAAGTCTTCCTTAAACAATATGTGATTGACATATTTTTAAGTGGGAGCAACATAAGACTCAAATTCAAATATGTAGGAACATAGTTTGAGTAAGAGTACTGACTCGTACCCAAATATGTTAGCAACATAGTGTGAGTGGGAGCTTATAGGAGTAATTCTTAAGTAAGTTAAGGATGAAAGTGCGAATACTTATAAATAAGGATTTATAAGATGTAGAAGTTGATAATAACCGTATTATGACATTATGTAGTATTCCTTAAAGGATTCTGAAAGTTGTTTCAGAATAGAAGTTAATTGAGGAACCAGTCCTTAATAACCCGAATTAGGAATAGCATTAAGTTTAATATCAATGGTTGAAAGAAAGAATAGGATGATCATCATCCACTATGTTAAGACATAGGTTCTGTCTTAGTAAACCATGATGATAACTTAGCATAATATGTGATCTAAATAAGGAACGTTTGAAAGTGATTAAGTTCGAATCACAGAATGTTGAGCTAAGTTTGTCCACAGAGTCTAATAGAGAACTGTAGACATGTTTTTCAAATCCATAAAGAATGACATATCTTAAAGCATAAAGATTTATGTCATAAGGGAATATGTTGGAAACTCCTGTAGATACCAATTAAAGTCAAATAGGAAGCGAGGTGAACAAAACATCGAAAGTTGCACCGAGTGCACTAGTGTTTCGATGAATACATTTATAATAATAGATAAGGGTACCATCTAAAGTGTTGTATAATGTTATGGCGGGGATAATTCGCTTTTAACATAGAATGATGTGTCCCAGGGCACAGTGCCCATGAGAAAGCCCTCGAGGTTGATCTGACATCACTGTAGGCTCCTGGAATCAGGCCTCGTTCTGCTGCCATAGCGATGATGCATACACACAGATGCTATCATGTGATGATAAAGTATTGATTACAATCAAAGTGACATTAGTAAGTTGCAAAGGATTTGGGACTGTAAAGTACATACCCAAGACTCAACCTCTTCCATGAGCAAGCATGTTCTAGGTACCGGTTACATGGTACCAATAATTAAGAACAAATGCAGCTAGTGTATTTGTACTCTAGTGCAAGTGGGAGACTGTTGGAAATATGCCCTAGAGACAAATAGTAGTAAGGACTATTATCATATTTCATATAGTTTATGATTAAGTTTTATATCATGCTATGACTGTATTGAGTGGAAACATCAATACACGTGTGATATACAAACAAACTAGGGGTTCCAAGTGAAACTCTAGTCACTGGTTCATTGGTCAACAAATGATCATGTTTCCTGATCATGTGGCATTTATGCCAGTTGGAAATGAGGTCATCTCATTATGAGAATGAGATGATGAACCAATACCCAACCTAAACATCGTGATTCGATCATGTCACAAAGTTAAAGTTACGATGATTAGAAATGGATCCTCGTAGACTATTCCTTAGACCATGAGGCTATATCAATCACTGTCTCCCGAGAATGCTTAGATAGCATCAAACGCCATCTGGTAAAACGGTGGTTATAAAGGTGTGTTCAGGTATTCGGAGGAAACCGTAGAGGCAATATATGTCAAGAGCGGGATTTGTCCGTCCATGTGACGGGAAGATACTCAAGAGCCCACTCGGAGAGGTTATATCCAATAGCTGCGCAGCGTGTGCTTAGATCATGTGGATATCACTTGTCAGAACAAGTCAAATAACATTGTTCAGTAACGAGATTGAACACGACATGGTGATGTCATTGATCAGATCTCGGGCAATGCAAGTATCGAGAGACAAAGGGAATAAGACACGACTGTCCTGGTTCAAACGACGAAAGATCTTCGTGGAATGCACATGGGTACATGGCCATCCAGGTCCCTCTGTTGATCATTGGTGCGGGAGTGTCCCGACCATGTCTGGAGTGTTCCTGAACCATGGGGTATCACACTTAAGGGCCTGATGATGCTTAGAGAGTGTTTATAGGATCGGTAGAATCACCGAAGAAAAGAAGGGAGAAAACCGGAAGGGTTTCGGTAAGTCCGGAGGATGTCTGGAGTGGAGGTGGAATGTGTTCCATGGCCATGGAGATTAAATGATATGTAAATGAATGTTAAATGTTGATTTAGTCATTTATTCATAATTATTTAATAAAGAGAAAATTCAATTTAATGGTCAAAGGCTTAATGGGCCAATTCCCGGAGGGAAGAGGGCCCATTAGGGAAAGGCAAGAGGGGAGAGGGGCCAAGGGGTAGCCGGCGGCCCTATTGGGCCAGCCCCCCACGTGGGGCCCATGAGGGGGTGGCCGGCGGCGCCTCCCCCCACCTCCTCCTCTCCTTTAGTCCCACCCCGGGACTTGAGAGGAGGTAGTACCTCCCCTCCCCCTATATAAAGTGGGGTATTTGGCCTAGAAAAATAAAACCAATAATCAATAAAGGTCTCCCCACTTTTGGGAGGACCTCCAATTGATATTTTCTCTCTCCCCTCTCTCTCTCTCGTGACCGTGGTCCCCAAGTCTGGACTGCGCGAGTGAGAGACATCTTCACCGCGGAGCGCCGTCGCGCTGCGGGATTCGGATCCGGGAGCTCTACTTCCGCAACTGTTGCTGGATTGGGGAAGCGGGAGTCATCGTCAGGCACCGGACGTGTGTAACTCCCCGCGAGGTGTCGCACTTGAGGCACTCAAGTCGTTGGAGCTAGAAGGAGCGCAAGGACTTCATCACGACCTTGAGGTCGGCTTCAGCTCGTCTACATCAACCACGCTCTACTGAGCATTGACAACGCTTTTCGGTCTTCAAGGGTAAATTCGCGAAAAGACCCTCCTGTTACTGTATTACTATTAGATAGGTCCTGGCAGCTTCAGGGGTTTAAGGGCGTAGAGTAAAATTTATTGTTTTTATGCGCAGAACCCCTACAGCGACACTCCCCCAAGCTTGGAACAAACCAAGGGGATGCCAAAACCTGATGACGAATTACTCCTTCGGTGGCGGTGGTATTCTCTCGATGAGATCTCTGATTAGTTTCCCCAAGTCTTCAATCTTGAAGGTGTGATTACGAATCAACTATGAGTTTTTCTCAATGCGGCTCATGATCATGTCGGGTTGCGAATTCCAGCTCTTGCGATTCGTCCCCCACTCTTCCTCCTTGAAGTCTTCTTTTCCTGCATGGCTAGAACGAGGCAAAACCCAATTGGAGGGTAGTTTCTCCTTGGGCATATTCTGGTATTGATGCTCATGAATAAGGGTATGGAAAGGATTCTTGGTGCATGGAGGAAGTGACCGTGGAGCCAAACAGTGACGCGGAGGTTTCCCTCCAGTTGACATCCGTGTAGTCCTTCTGATCCTGGCAGGTTTCCCAACACTCCAATGCTTGCAATGGTAGTGCCGGTGTGCGGATGTTGGCTTTGCTTTTCCTCCTCTTCATCTTCACTCTTGATCTCCTTCTCCTGCCCAGGGTCTTGGAGATCTTCCTCCATAGGCTCCTTTCCCTTATCCTTGGCAGACACCATTGTGCTTCTAACTTTCAAGAATAGTTCCTAGCAGAGACAGATCGAAACGAAAACACGACGAGAACTTGATATACGAACCTCGGGGGATCCGGGGGATTATATATTACGAAGTTTTACAACAAAAGGAAGGTACTGGGAGAAAACGGGTCGGAGACGGAGGCCGAGGTGGCCACACCACCTACTGGCGCGGCCAGGGGGGCCGCGCCAGGGGGTGGTGTGAGCCACCCTAGCTCCGTTTCCGTCCCTCTTTCACTTCGTAGCTTTCCTTGTTGGATAAAAACTGCTAAAATATTACTGGATAGAATTTTCGTGGAACTTTTCTTACTAGAACTGTTACCTATTCGAAAACGGACTCTGCAGGTCTCTGAATTTGCTATTTGATAAATTTTTCCGGAGTTACCACTGCAATAGCATCAATATCTTCATATTCATACTCATATTGCTCGAGTCATGAAACCTTTCTCTTTCTTATTACACCATTTTCTCCACTAACCTGGAAATTTCTTTCACACAATTCTCATTAGCAACATTAGTGTAAGCAAGTAATAAACCTTTTAGATTCAATTTCAACTGAAATCCGTCAAAACATAAGCTACTGCAGCAACTCCTTCCAAAAACCCAAAAAGAATTAAAAAAGGAAATCGATTTAGGAAGCAAATGCAAGAGTGGCAAAATCTGTCAAATCAGACCAGCAGGTAAAGATCAATTTTTTCAAAAATCTTATGTTGCTCAAATCAAAAGTGAAAAACTAACCAAAGTTAAATAACAACCTGGGGCAGAATCACAAAACATTACAGCTCAATCCGTCATACAGAGATCTCTCACGAATGGTTACGGTGAAGCTCAAAAATCTGTTTCGAGACAGCAACTTCCCCAAATCTTACTTCTCTCTCATTATAGGTTGATCTTGACACAAAAATCAAACTAAAAGGATAAGGAGAGGTTATTGCTGAAGCAATAACTTCCAAGACTCAAAGAAACAAAAACAAACTGAAAGCACAAATAAATTGGGTTGTCTCCCAAAAAGCTCTTTCTTTATAGCCATTAAGATGGGCATGATAATTTCAATGATGCTCACATAAAAATATGAATTGAAGTGAAAGAGAGCATTAAGAAGCAAAAATACACATGTTTAAGTCTAACCCATTTCCTATGCAAGGGAATTTTGTAAACAAACAAGTTGTTAAAACCAGAGGCTATAAGCATAGGAAGGCAAAACAAGTGCAACATAAAGACTTTAAGCATAAACGAGGAAACTTGATATTATTGAGGTGCATAAGAACAGTCTTCCCTCTCTCATAATAACTTTAAGTATCATGCATGAACTTAATAATATAACTATCACAAGAACCGTTGTAGCAATGATCACTTATCCTAACAGAAAACACAGGGACACTAGCTCTCATAACACTACTTTGTGAAACAATATTAGGGATATCCTTACAAAGGATAGTGTGTCCCTCTTCTACATATTTAGTGACAAAATCTTTCACATTTGCTATTATAGGTTCATCTTTTTTTTCATCAGGTTCAACAACTTTACTTGTACTTTCATTAACCATACTAGCTATCATAGAATGTTCCTTTATCTTAACTGGGAAATGCATTTTCTCAATGTAAGGTTCAGGTAAAGCATGATTAGCAGCATAAACTTCAGTATTTCTTGCAGGAACACACTTAGCAACATCTTTATATGGTTCATCATACTTATTCCACTTCTTTTTAGGAACTTCAATATAGAAAGGAAAAGCCTTAAAACAAGTTGCAATAGCTTCCGAGTCTAAACCATAAGCATTTTTAATATTTTGAAAGTCATCAGTTCCCATAAAAGATTCAATGCATTCATAATCATAATTTATACCTGACTTTCTTCCTTTGTCATTCTCCCATGCTTCAACATTGTCTTGAATACGGTCTAGAAGATCCCATTTAGCTTGTTCTTCCATACAAGTGAATGATCCAGCACAAGAGGCATCCAATAAATCCTTATCATGAAGAGAAAGCCTTGCATAAAAGTTATTGATAATAATATTGTTGGGGAGGTCATGAATGGGACATTTGAGCATTAGTAACTCCAATCTCCCCCAAGCTTGGGCTGTACTCTCTCCATCAAGAGGCCAAAATTTATATATTTGATTCCGATCTTTATGAATCTCACTAGGAGGATAAAACTTTGAATAAAAGAGAGGTACTATTTCCTCCCATTCAAGAGCTTGACCATTCTTTAGCGGCTTATACCATTCCTCAGCTCTTCCTTTTAGTGATAATGAGAATAACTTCTACTTGACTTGATCTGTAGTAATACCTGCACACTTGAACAACTCGCATAATTCGTGTATAAAGAGCAAATGATCACCGGGATGGACAGTTCCATCTCCAACATAATAGTTATCCATAACACGATCAATAATTCTGGTAGGTATTTTAAAAGTATCATTCTCACGTGGTGGTGGTTCATCTACTACCTTAGCAGTGGTAGTAGCATTACGAAATAAGAAACTCAGCAAATTATCCATATTGAAATAAAGCAACTAACAGAAGTAAACAATACTCACAGTAGAAGTTTCCTTTACCAGTTCCACTCTCCAATAGTGCTTCACTCCCCGGCAACGGCGCCCGAAAATAGTTTTCATGACCCACAAGTATAGGGGGGTGCATCGCAGTATTTTCGATAAGTAAGAGTGTTAAACCCAACAAGGAGCAGAAGGTGTTGACGAGTGGCTTGGAGCAGGAATTCTCTGTAAATACTTAGCAAACAGATTTGAGGGGTTTTTGATAATGCAGGTAAATAAAGTACGAGTAAATAAAAGACAATAAAATAAATGCAGCAAGTGGCCCAATCCTTTCTTTAGCAAAGGACAAGCCGGTTGTATTACTTAATATGACCAAACTTTCTCGAGGACACATGGGAATATCGTCAAGTGCTTTCGCTTCATATAGTTGATTAATCTTCTTTAGTTTGCTAAGTGTTGTGTGGCTGAACCTGTGCTAATGTACCGACCTTCCTAGGACTAATACAAACTTGTGATTATACCCCTTGCAAGCATCCGCAAGTACAAGAAAGTAATTAAGGTAGAAACCTAACCACAACTTTAAACTCTAAGACCCTGACGTCCCTTGTGCAAAGGTTTCTTAATGGGGTTCAGGTTTCTGTCACTCCGGCAACCCCTACAATTAGTAGCCAAATGCACAATGCATTCCCCTAGGCCCATATAGGTGAAGTATCATGTAGTCGATGTTCACATGACACCACTAGAACAAGTACACCACAACTTAAATATCAAACTATTGAATCTTTCTCAACACAATTCCACTACTAACAACATGACTTCTCCCATGTCCTCAAGAACAAAATAAACTACTCACAAGACATCATATGGATCATGATCAGAGACGAAATAATGATGTGTAACAGTCTGAACATAAACAATAATTCAATGGTTCACTCAATAGCATCAACTACAAGGAGTAATCAACACCGGGAAAGTTTCCCCTAAGAACTATGCAAGATTCAACCCAATTGTTTCAGCGGTATGAAGTGGTGATGATGGTGCTGGTGGAGATGGTGGTGGTGATGATGATGATGATCCCGATGAAGTCCAGCTTGATGGTGGTGTTGATGGCGACAATCTCCCCTCTCCGGGAAGGAATTCCCCCTGCAGAATTCTGTCTGCCAGAGAGATCTTTCTCTCTCGGTGTTTACCGCCCAGCAGAGGCCGCAAAATCTTTCTGTGGTCGCTTCCCGAGTCTTAGGGTTTCGGGAGGATAATATACGCTAGAGGGGAGAGGCTGGAGTGGACCAGGGCAGCCACACCACCTAGTGGCACGGCCTGGGGGGGGCGCGCCAGGGGGTGGTGTGGGCCCCTGTGGCCCATCTCCACTTCCCCTTCTAGCTTTCTTCGTCTTCTGGAAAAATAGGATTTTCCATGTATTTTCCTGGATTTTTTGATCTTCGCGAATTTTGCCTCCAAACAGCACCTTTTCCATCAGAATCCTGACTATAGCAGTCCATGCTCCAAAAGTCATCAACAATGCAAAAACAGATGAAATAACAGAAGTATCATCTCTTAATATGAAATATATGAATGAATAACAGTAAATTATGATATAGAATAAGTCCTTGTAGAGTATTCATTGGAAACTTTGAATATGAAACCCATAGCTGAAACCAAAAGGAAAGCAAAACTTGTATTGCATGGATTTTGGTGCATTCTTGAGAAAGCCCACTATTAGTGATGTTTCTCAATTATGAAGCAAATGGAAATTAGTGTAAAACATGATGAGGATTCAAAACCCTGCATCAGAATGTTGAGAAGCGCAACGGACAGCATTCCTGAACGATTCTCTTCACAGAAGGAAAGAATCAATGATTTTGATCATTGTGTTTTTCCCTCCACTATTGTTTTTCACTATAAGAAGTAGGATTCAAAATGTAAATCCATATCTTGTATGGAGACATTTGTGAATCATTTTTCATGATTTTTGAAATATATCATACCTACGAACTACAAAGGTAATAATGGTAAACTAGAATTATGAGAAATCCTGAAAGTAAAATTCCCTTGAGATTAGAAAGCAATTAGTTGTTGAATCTCACAAGTAAAAGGAGTTACTTGGAATTTTCCCAAATGACTGCAAAGCCATTGTAGGAAAAGGGGGTGAATGACAAAAGCACAATTTGTCAAGTATTGGACAAATTCAGATGAATTTGATTCACGTGTGCTAAATGTCTAGTGGATTTAAAACTAGTAAAGTACTAGTATCTCATAATGAATCTCCAAGTTTGATGTTTAATCAAAGGATTTTGAAGTTATTCAAAACAGTAAGGAGATATGCAATTTGCATAAAATTTAGTGGGAGCTATGAAAGTCTTCCTTAACAATATGTGATTGACATATTTTTAAGTGGGAGCAACATAAGACTCAAATTCAAATATGTAGGAACATAGTTTGAGTAAGAGTACTGACTCGTACACAAATATGTTAGCAACATAGTGTGGGTGGGAGCTTATAGGAGTAATTCTTAAGTAAGTTAAGGATGAAAGTGTGAATACTTATAAATAAGGATTTATAAGATGTAGAAGTTGATAATAACCGTATTATGACATTATGTAGTATTCCTTAAAGGATTCTGAAAGTTGTTTCAGAATAGAAGTTAATTGAGGAACCAGTCCTTAATAACCCGAATTAGGAATAGCATTAAGTTTAATATCAATGGTTGAAAGAAAGAATAGGATGATCATCATCCACTATGTTAAGACATAGGTTCTGTCTTAGTAAACCATGATGATAGCTTTGCATAATATGTGATCTAAATAAGGAACGTTTGAAAGTGATTAAGTTCGAATCACAGAATGTTGAGCTAAGTTTGTCCACAGAGTCTAATAGAGAACTGTAGACATGTTTTTCAAATCCATAAAGAATGACATATCTTAAAGCATAAAGATTTATGTCATAAGGGAATATGTTGGAAACTCCTGTAGATACCAATTAAAGTCAAATAGGAAGCGAGGTGAACAAAACATCGAAAGTTGCACCGAGTGCACTAGTGTTTCGATGAATACATTTATAATAATAGATAAGGGTACCATCTAAAGTGTTGTATAATGTTATGGCGGGGATAATTCGCTTTTAACATAGAATGATGTGTCCCAGGGCACAGTGCCCATGAGAAAGCCCTCGAGGTTGATCTGACATCACTATAGGCTCCTGGAATCAGGCCTCGTTCTGCTGCCATAGTGATGATGCATACACACAGATGCTATCATGTGATGATAAAGTATTGATTACAATCAAAGTGACATTAGTAAGTTGCAAAGGATTTGGGACTGTAAAGTACAGACCCAAGACTCAACCTCTTCCATGAGCAAGCATGTTCTAGGTACCGGTTACATGGTACCAATAATTAAGAACAAATGCAGCTAGTGTATTTGTACTCTAGTGCAAGTGGGAGACTGTTGGAAATATGCCCTAGAGACAAATAGTAGTAAGGACTATTATCATATTTCATATAGTTTATGATTAAGTTTTATATCATGCTATGACTGTATTGAGTGGAAACATCAATACACGTGTGATACACAAACAAACTAGGGGTTCCAAGTGAAACTCTAGTCACTGGTTCATTGGTCAACAGATGATCATGTTTCCTGATCATGTGGCATTTATGCCAGTTGGAAATGAGGTCATCTCATTATGAGAATGAGATGATGAACCAATACCCAACCTAAACATCGTGATTCGGTCATGTCACGAAGTTAAAGTTACGATGATTAGAAATGGATCCTCGTAGACTATTCCTTAGACCATGAGGCTATATCAATCACTGTCTCCCGAGAATGCTTAGATAGCATCAAACGCCATCTGGTAAAACGGTGGTTATAAAGGTGTGTTCAGGTATTCAGAGGAAACCGTAGAGGCAATATATGTCAAGAGTGGGATTTATCCGTCCATGTGACGGGAAGATACTCAAGAGCCCACTCGGAGAGGTTATATCCAATAGCTGCGCAGCGTGTGCTTAGATCACGGGGATATCACTTGTCAGAACAAGTCAAATAACATTGTTCATTAACGAGATTGAACACGACATGGTGATGTCATTGATCAGCTCTCGGGCAATGCAAGTATCGAGAGACAAAGGGAATAAGACACGACTGTCCCGGTTCAAACGACGAAAGATCTTCGTGGAATGCACATGGGTACATGGCCATCCAGGTCCCTCTGTTGATCATTGGTGCGGGAGTGTCCCGACCATGTCTAGAGTGTTCCTGAACCATGGGGTATCACGCTTAAGGGCTTGATGATGCTTAGAGAGTGTTTATAGGATCGGTAGAATCACCGAAGAAAAGAAGGGAGAAAACCGGAAGGGTTTCGGTAAGTCCGGAGGATGTCTGGAGTGGAGGTGGAATGTTTTCCATGGCCATGGAGATTAAATGATATGTAAATGAATGTTAAATGTTGATTTAATCATTTATTCATAATTATTTAATAAAGAGAAAATTCAATTTAATGGTCAAAGGCTTAATGGGCCAATTCCCGGAGGGAAGAGGGCCCATCAGGGAAAGGCAAGAGGGGAGAGGGGCCAAGGGGTAGCCGGCGGCCCTATTGGGCCAGCCCCCCACGTGGGGCCCATGAGGGGGTGGCCGGCGGCGCCTCCCCCCACCTCCTCCTCTCCTTTAGTGCCACCCCGGGACTTGAGAGGAGGTAGTACCTCCCCTCCCCCTATATAAAGTGGGGTATTTGGCCTAGAAAAATAAAACCAATAATCAATAAAGGTCTCCCCACTTTTGGGAGGACCTCCAATTGATATTTTCTCTCTCCCCTCTCTCTCTCGTGACCGTGGTCCCCAAGTCTGGACTGCGCGAGCGAGAGACATCTTCACCGCGGAGCGCCGTCGCGCTGCGGGATTCGGATCCGGGAGCTCTACTTCCGCAACTGCTGCTGGATTGGGGAAGCGGTAGTCATCGTCAGGCACCGGACGTGTGTAACTCCCCGCGAGGTGTCGCACTTGAGGCACTCAAGTCGTTGGAGCTAGAAGGAGCGCAAGGACTTCATCACGACCTTGAGGTCGGCTTCGGCTCGTCTACATCAACCACGCTCTACTGAGCATTGACAACGCTTTTCGGTCTTCAAGGGTAAGTTCGCGAAAAGCCCCTCCTGTTACTGTATTACTAATAGATAGGTCCTGGCAGCTTCAGGGGTTCAAGGGCGTAGAGTAAAATTTATTGTTTTTATGCGCAGAACCCCTACAGCGACACTCCCCCAAGCTTGGAACAAACCAAGGGGATGCCAAAACCTGATGACGAATTACTCCTTCGGTGGCGGTGGTATTCTCTCGATGAGATCTTTGATTAGTTTCCCCAAGTCTTCAACCTTGAAGGTGTGATTACGAATCAACTATGAGTTTTTCTCAATGCGGCTCATGATCATGTCGGGTTGCGAATTCCAGCTCTTGCGATTCGTCCCCCACTCTTCCTCCTTGAAGTCTTCTTTTCCTGCATGGCTAGAACGAGGCAAAACCCAATTGGAGGGTAGTTTCTCCTTGGGCATATTCTGGTATTGATGCTCATGAATAAGGGTATGGAAAGGATTCTTGGTGCATGGAGGAAGTGACCGTGGAGCCAAACAGTGACATGGAGGTTTCCCTCCAGTTGACATCCGTGTAGTCCTTCTGATCCTGGAAGGTTTCCCAACACTCCAATGCTTGCAACGGTAGTGCCGGTGTGCGGATGTTGGCTTTGCTTTTCCTCCTCTTCATCTTCACTCTTGATCTCCTTCTCCTGCCCAGGGTCTTGGAGATCTTCCTCCATAGGCTCCTTTCCCTTATCCTTGGCGGACACCATTGTGCTTCTAACTTTCAAGAATAGTTCCTAGCAGAGACAGATCGAAACGAAAACACGACGAGAACTTGATATACGAACCTCGGGGGATCCGGGGGATTATATATTACGAAGTTTTACAACAAAAGGAAGGTACTGGGAGAAAACGGGTCGGAGACGGAGGCCGAGGTGGCCACACCACCTACTGGCGCGGCCAGGGGGGCCGCGCCAGGGGGTGGTGTGAGCCACCCTAGCTCCGTTTCCGTCCCTCTTTCGCTTCGTAGCTTTCCTTGTTGGATAAAAACTGCTAAAATATTACTGGATAGAATTTTCGCGGAACTTTTCTTACTAGAACTGTTACCTATTCGAAAACGGACTCTGCAGGTCTCTGAATTTGCTATTTGATAAATTTTTCCGGAGTTACCACTGCAATAGCATCAATATCTTCATATTCATACTCATATTGCTCGAGTCATGAAACCTTTCTCTTTCTTATTACACCATTTTCTCCACTAACCTGGAAATTTCTTTCACA
Source organism: Avena sativa (assembly GCA_916181665.1). Classification (NCBI taxonomy): domain Eukaryota; kingdom Viridiplantae; phylum Streptophyta; class Magnoliopsida; order Poales; family Poaceae; genus Avena; species Avena sativa. The sequence continues at coordinate 421,472,071 of OV702291.1, read as the reverse complement.
CAATTCTCATTAGCAACATTAGTGTAAGCAAGTAATAAACCTTTTAGATTCAATTTCAACTGAAATCCGTCAAAACATAAGCTACTGCAGCAACTCCTTCCAAAAACCCAAAAAGAATTAAAGAAGGAAATCGATTTAGGAAGCAAATGCAAGAGTGGCAAAATCTGTCAAATCAGACCAGCAGGTAAAGATCAATTTTTTCAAAAATCTTATGTTGCTCAAATCAAAAGTGAAAAACTAACCAAAGTTAAATAACAACCTGGGGCAGAATCACAAAACATTACAGCTCAATCCGTCATACAGAGATCTCTCACGAATGGTTACGGTGAAGCTCAAAAATCTGTTTCGAGACAGCAACTTCCCCAAATCTTACTTCTCTCTCATTATAGGTTGATCTTGACACAAAAATCAAACTAAAAGGATAAGGAGAGGTTATTGCTGAAGCAATAACTTCCAAGACTCAAAGAAACAAAAACAAACTGAAAGCACAAATAAATTGGGTTGTCTCCCAAAAAGCTCTTTCTTTATAGCCATTAAGATGGGCATGATAATTTCAATGATGCTCACATAAAAATATGAATTGAAGTGAAAGAGAGCATTAAGAAGCAAAAATACACATGTTTAAGTCTAACCCATTTCCTATGCAAGGGAATTTTGTAAACAAACAAGTTGTTAAAACCAGAGGCTATAAGCATAGGAAGGCAAAACAAGTGCAACATAAAGACTTTAAGCATAAACGAGGAAACTTGATATTATTGAGGTGCATAAGAACAGTCTTCCCTCTCTCATAATAACTTTAAGTATCATGCATGAACTTAATAATATAACTATCACAAGAACCGTTGTAGCAATGATCACTTATCCTAACAGAAAACACAGGGACACTAGCTCTCATAACACTACTTTGTGAAACAATATTAGGGATATCCTTACAAAGGATAGTGTGTCCCTCTTCTACATATTTAGTGACAAAATCTTTCACATTTGCTATTATAGGTTCATCTTTTTGTTCATCAGGTTCAACAACTTTACTTGTACTTTCATTAACCATACTAGCTATCATAGAATGTTCCTTTATCTTAACTGGGAAATGCATTTTCTCAATGTAAGGTTCAGGTAAAGCATGATTAGCAGCATAAACTTCAGTATTTCTTGCAGGAACACACTTAGCAACATCTTTATATGGTTCATCATACTTATTCCACTTCTTTTTAGGAACTTCAATATAGAAAGGAAAAGCCTTAAAACAAGTTGCAATAGCTTCCGAGTCTAAACCATAAGCATTTTTAATATTTTGAAAGTCATCAGTTCCCATAAAAGATTCAATGCATTCATAATCATAATTTATACCTGACTTTCTTCCTTTGTCATTCTCCCATGCTTCAACATTGTCTTGAATACGGTCTAGAAGATCCCATTTAGCTTGTTCTTCCATACGAGTGAATGATCCAGCACAAGAGGCATCCAATAAATCCTTATCATGAAGAGAAAGCCTTGCATAAAAGTTATTGATAATAATATTGTTGGGGAGGTCATGAATGGGACATTTGAGCATTAGTAACTCCAATCTCCCCCAAGCTTGGGCTGTACTCTCTCCATCAAGAGGCCAAAATTTATATATTTGATTCCGATCTTTATGAATCTCACTAGGAGGATAAAACTTTGAATAAAAGAGAGGTACTATTTCCTCCCATTCAAGAGCTTGACCATTCTTTAGCGGCTTATACCATTCCTCAGCTCTTCCTTTTAGTGATAATGAGAATAACTTCTACTTGACTTGATCTGTAGTAATACCTGCACACTTGAACAACTCGCATAATTCGTGTATAAAGAGCAAATGATCACCGGGATGGACAGTTCCATCTCCAACATAATAGTTATCCATAACACGATCAATAATTCTGGTAGGTATTTTAAAAGTATCATTCTCACGTGGTGGTGGTTCATCTACTACCTTAGCAGTGGTAGTAGCATTACGAAATAAGAAACTCAGCAAATTATCCATATTGAAATAAAGCAACTAACAGAAGTAAACAATACTCACAGTAGAAGTTTCCTTTACCAGTTCCACTCTCCAATAGTGCTTCACTCCCCGGCAACGGCGCCAGAAAATAGTTTTCATGACCCACAAGTATAGGGGGGTGCATCGCAGTATTTTCGATAAGTAAGAGTGTTAAACCCAACAAGGAGCAGAAGGTGTTGACGAGTGGCTTGGAGCAGGAATTCTCTGTAAATACTTAGCAAACAGATTTGAGGGGTTTTTGATAATGCAGGTAAATAAAGTACGAGTAAATAAAAGACAATAAAATAAATGCAGCAAGTGGCCCAATCCTTTCTTTAGCAAAGGACAAGCCGGTTGTATTACTTAAGATGACCAAACGTTCTCGAGGACACATGGGAATATCGTCAAGTGCTTTCGCTTCATATAGTTGATTAATCTTATTTAGTTTGCTAAGTGTTGTGTGGCTGAACCTGTGCTAATGTACCGACCTTCCTAGGACTAATACAAACTTGTGATTATACCCCTTGCAAGCATCCGCAAGTACAAGAAAGTAATTAAGGTAGAAACCTAACCACAACTTTAAACTCTAAGACCCTGACGTCCCTTGTGCAAAGGTTTCCTAACGGGGTTCAGGTTTCTGTCACTCCGGCAACCCCTACAATTAGTAGCCAAATGCACAATGCATTCCCCAAGGCCCATATAGGTGAAGTATCATGTAGTCGATGTTCACATGACACCACTAGAACAAGTACACCACAACTTAAATATCAAACTATTGAATCTTTCTCAACACAATTCCACTACTAACAACATGACTTCTCCCATGTCCTCAAGAACAAAATAAACTACTCACAAGACATCATATGGATCATGATCAGAGACGAAATAATGATGTGTAACAGTCTGAACATAAGCAATAATTCAATGGTTCACTCAATAGCATCAACTACAAGGAGTAATCAACACCGGGAAAGTTTCCCCTAAGAACTATGCAAGATTCAACCCAATTGTTTCAGCGGTATGAAGTGGTGATGATGGTGCTGGTGGAGATGGTGGTGGTGATGATGATGATGATACCGATGAAGTCCAGCTTGATGGTGGTGTTGATGGCGACAATCTCCCCTCTCCGGGAAGGAATTCCCCCGGCAGAATTCTGTCTGCTAGAGAGATCTTTCTCTCTCGGTGTTTACCACCCAGCAGAGGCCGCAGAATCTTTCTGTGGTCGCTTCCTGAGTCTTAGGGTTTCGGGAGGATAATATACGCTAGAGGGGAGAGGCTGGAGTGGACCAGGGCAGCCACACCACCTGGTGGCACGGCCTGGGGGGCCCGCGCCAGGGGGTGGTGTGGGCCCCTGTGGCCCATCTCCACTTCCCCTTCTAGCTTTCTTCGTCTTCTGGAAAAATAGGATTTTCCATGTATTTTCCTGGATTTTCTGATCTTCGCGAATTTTGCCTCCAAACAGCACCTTTTCCATCAGAATCCTGACTACAGCAGTCCATGCTCCAAAAGTCATCAACAATGCAAAAACAGATGAAATAACAGAAGTATCATCTCTTAATATGAAATATATGAATGAATAACAGTAAACTATGATATAGAATAGTGATGCAAAATGGACGTATCACCTACCTCCACGCGCATTCGTGTCGTGGCAGCTGCCACTCGGCCACATCTGCCTCATCCCCATGCCCCTGCATGCCTCTGTCGTGCCGTCACTATGGGCTCCCTCCGCTATGTTGTAGTGCTGCCGCTCCGGCCATCTGCTCGTCGCCTGCTGCTGCGCTTCCCCCGCAAGCTCCCCCATAGCCCCACGCCCCTCCTCTCGACCTCTAATTATGTGTATGCGTGCTCGTCATCGCCTGTATCAAGAATGGAACCGTGTCACCGTAGCGCCCAGCAGCGCCCCTTTCGTGCATGTTCTCACTATGGCGCAATCGTGAGCCCCACTTCCCCGGCATACCGTATCTTCATGCGCCCCCCGCCATGTCCCCAGTGTCATGCCGTAAAGCCGCCGCTTGTCGTGGTTTGCTGCTTCTCCACGGCCGCATCTGTGCTGCCTCTCGTGGCGGTCCCCGGCAGCACCTCCAAGCCGCACACAAGCCAGCTCACCCCGATGCCCTGTCTCCTAGGTGCTCGACCCCTTACTCGCTGACCGTGCCCACTCCTCTCTGCCGGCGGAGACAGAAGAATAGGACGAGCCGAAAGGGTGAAAAGAAAAGGAAAAAGAGAGAAGGGAAACCGTCCGGTTGAGAAAGGTGTAGAAAGAAAGGGAATAAAGAAAAGAGGAAAGGAACCAATCGACTGAGAAAAAAAAGAAAAAATAGAAAAGGAAAATATCTTGGTCCGACTGATCCATCCAATCGTTTGGTTCGCCGAATAGGATGGGCTCTGTCGGGCAACCCCTGCCTGTTTGGTTCTTCATTCTAGCTAGGCTTGGCCGACTGAGGCTCGGTCCAGCTGACGCCCTGTTTGGTTTTTGATTTGGCTGGTTGGATCACCTTTCAACTGGGCCAGGCCAGCAAGGACCGGTTCGCCCTATTTGGTTCCCCGATCGGCTAGGAACTAAATCCTGTTGGTGATCCCATGTTTGGTTACCTAGTCAGCTGGAGCCAAGTTGGTTGCAGCACCATCAACCGTTTAGGCGTCAGTAGTGCCTCCAAGTGCCCGCCTTTGCCTCTCCTGCACCGAATCCATGCATGTGAGTGCTTTTCTGACCTCTAGCGACCCTCGGGGACTCTGTGTTAGATATCGACATGTTTCTTGCTTTGATTTTTTTGATTCTAGTAACCCCTAACCCGGGGCTCACCGGTTGACCTAGGCTATTGTTTTGTAAGTCGATTCAGTATTGTGTGCAGTTCCAAAGGACCACTCTTCTCAGCTACAGACCGCAACCCGGCTATCCGGCTAGCAATAGAAAAAGCTAGAGGGCACTCACACATGAAAGATCTATGAAAGACATGACAGTTTGGACGTTCTAGCTAAAATGCCTAGTTCGTATATGAAGGGGTTTTGTGGAAGAAAACAAAAAAAATTCCTATGGTGAACACACCTAACCAAGATCTATCTATGCAGATGTATAGTAACGAGCAGGGGTCGATGTTCATACCTTTGAAGAATGAACACGGTTAACGTTCCACGTGGAACGTGGACGATGTAGTCATACCCGTAGCCGAGCTCAAGGTCGTGAAGCTCCTCGCTAGTCACACCTTTCTTCTTGTATGGCGTAGCCGACCTCCTGGTTGTGTTGATGTCCAAGATCCAACCTCCAAACAAAAGCACCACAAGTGGTAGTGCCTCGTGGCCTTACATGCATGTGGTGTAGAGATGTTTCCCGGGCTCCGGTCCAGCAAAGCATCGGAAGAAGAATTATCTGAACCGAGTCCAGCAGCATGATGGCGTGCCTATGGTGTAGAAACCCCTATCCCCGTATGCAGTTCCAAACTTGGGAACCACATATGAGGGAGAGGGAGAGAGAATACGAAAAGTTAATTGGGATGGATTTAGGGAGAGGGGTGCCCCTCTTTATATAGGTGGAGGGGAGGCACCACCTCCCTCAAAGTCCCGAGGTGGGACTAAATAGGAGGGAGGAGGGGAGGAGGTGCGTCGGCCAGACCCCCCTCACATGGGCCCCACGTGGTGGGAGGCCCACTAGGGCTGGCAGAGTGGCAGCCCTCCCTTGGCCTTCCCTAGGGCGGCAGCCCCTCTTGGGCCTCCTCCGATGAGGCCCAAATAGGTGGGCTGTGATACGTCCAAAATGTATCTACTTTCCCGGACACTTTTGCTATTGTTTCTCCTCTATGCTTGTGTGATTTGGATACAACTAATGCGGACTGATGCTGTTTTTAGCAGAATTGCCTTGGTGTCTACTTTTTGTGCAGAAAACCAACTATCAGGAAAAATCCGGGAAAATATGCCAAAAATCCTATTTCACCCGAAGACTCTAGGAGCCAGAATACGAGACGGAGAAGAGCCAGGGGGTGGCCACACCACCTGCTGGCGCGGGCTAGGCCAGGGGGTGGTGTGGGCCCCCCAGGCACCCCCTCGGTCGCCCTCTTCGCCTATAAGGAGCCTTCTGACCTAAAAACTCTGGGGGGTTCGACGTTTTTCCAGAAGGAGTTCTGCTCCGCCGCCACCACCAGATTCCACGAAACAACACCAGAAACTCCATTCTGGCACCCTGCGGGGACGGGGAATTGGAGGAGATCATTACCACCATAATCACCATCGCTTCTCCATAGACCATCCATGTTTCCCCCATCTATGAGTGAGTAATCCCCCGCTATAGGCTATGGGGATGGTAGGGATTGGATGAGATCGTTCATGTAATGGCATCAGATTGTTAGGGCATGGTGCCTAGTATCTTTTATTAGTGCTTTATGACTTTGTTGCGACTTGTTGTGCTTAATGCTTGTCACTAGGGCCCGAGTGCCATGATTTCAGATCTGAACATGTTATTGATTCATTATGATAGTATTGTTTTTGGTCTTATCTGCAAGTTGTATACACACGTTGATGTCCGGAACCTATGGCCCCGAAGTGACAGAAATCGGGATAACCGGAAGGGAATGGCTTTGATGTGAGGATCACATGTGTTCACGGAGTGTTAATGCTTTGCTCGGTGCTCTATTAAAAGGAGCACCTTAATTGCCAGTAGTTCCCTAGAGGCCCCGCTGCAAACGGGCTGGTAGGACAAAAGATGTTGTACAAGTTCTCATTGCGAGCACGTATGACTATATATGGAACACATGCCTAGGATTATCTAGTACTTGGAAGCTTTATCTTATTTATATGCAGTTGCCCTATGTTCTGATTGCTATGTGAATTTTCTTGTCCATGCAATGCCCGTCCATCCATCCCTATGCCTACCGCACTCAAATCCCACTATTTACTGCTATTGTTATTGCTGTCTTTACTTTACTACTGCTGTTACTTTGCTATTCCTACTACAAAACTGTTGCTACTGATAAACTGCCGTGAGCAAGATTGTTTCCAGGTGCAGCTGAATTGACAACTCATTTGTTAAGGCTTATAAATATTCTTTGGCTCCCCTTGTGTCGAATCAATAAATTGGGTTTCACTTCCCTGGAAAATACTGCGATACACCCCCTATATTTGTGGGTCATCAAGACTATTTTCTGGCGTCGTTGCCGGGGAGCATAGCTTTATTTATCAAGTTCACTTGGATTCTCTATTGTTCGCTGCTATCCATCCATCATGGGTAAGTCTCGTGATGGCAAGGGTCCTATTTTACAATCCACTACAAGAAGAGGTATGGTTCTAAACACCTCTACTGCTCTTGATTCACCGTCTGTTATGAGTAAGTTCCTTACACCACCACATACACATGCTACACACACTGCTACTACTTCTGAATCTGAAACTTCTGATGCTTATGCTGCTGCTTCTACTGTGCTTGATAAGAGTGGTTCATTAGGTCCTTTCCTAGATGCTACGATTGCTAGAACTATAGCTGGAAATACCAAAACTACTAATGAAGACACTACCACGCCTGTTAGATCACCTGAGTCTAGTGAGAGTTATGATATTGAAGATGGTTATGTTGAGATGACCGATGAATTTATTAAAGAATGTAAAAACATCCATGATAGGAGCGCTGCTAAGAGTCTCCTTGAGAGGCGTACTATTAGACCCAAATTGTCTCCTGATGCTAAGTTTGCTGCTTCTCCCATAAACATTATAGATGAAGATTATGATTTCTCTCTCGATCTATCTTACATAGCTATTGTCGAGAAAGAACCTTTTTGTGGGACTAAGAATGAAAGTGCGGTAGCACATATGAATGAACTTTCTACCATGAGTGGCTTGTTTTCTGATGATATTAAGATGCGTACTTACTTTGTTGCCAAGATTTTCCCCTTTTCACTGAAAGGAGAAGCTAAAACTTGGTTTAGTAATTTACCTCCTGGATCTATTGATAGCCCTGAGTGCTTGATTAGTACTTTCCTGCAGAAATATTTTCCTCCTAGTGCTAGACATGCTATTTTGCAGGAACTTTTCGATTTTAAACAGGGAGAAAAAGAGGTATTGCCTGAATCTTGGGCAAGGTTTTATGCTTTGATTCATGCACAAGCTGGAAGTCCATTACCTAAGAATGAGCTTCTTGATATATTTTATAATGGACTAACTAAGGAATCTAGGACATACCTAGATAGCTGTGCTGATTGTGTTTTCAGGAATAGGACTCCTAAGGAAGCTAAGGAATTAATGGCTAAAATAAGTAAGAACTATGAAGATTGGACTCCTCCTAAACAAGCTATACCTGAAGTAATTGTACCTGAACCATCTATTCCGGTGCCTATTCCAACATCAAAAAAGAGGGGAGTTATTGAATTAAATGATGAAGTGATGAAGGAAGCTAAGAAATGTCTTAAGGAGAAGGGAATTAAAGCTGCAGATGTCAAGAATTTACCTCCTATAGAAGAATTATGTAAGCCTATCCCCTACTCATCCACTATCAAGGTACACTCTCTCCAACACTTTGATGAAGGTGATATCCCTTACTCTAAACCTCCTGATCAATGCTTAGAAGAATTCGATATCTTTATTGTTAAGCAAGATAATTTTAATAAAAGGGTGAAAACACTAGAGCTATAGTTGAGTTGAAAGATATTGTGGAAAGAACCTCTAATGATGTTAAAATGATTGTCAAACACTTTCAAATGGTTCAAACTCAAATAGATCAACTTGTTAAAGTGCAAAATGACTTGCTAGTTAATGCCGCTAAAGAAAAACATGCTTATGAAATTAGAACTAGAAGTGGAGCTGCTACCCAGGATCCTCTATATCCTGAGGGGCATCCCAAAAGAATTGAGCAGGATTCTCAACAAGCTGAAAATAGTGGTTCTACTCATAAGAAAAGGAAGAAGAAACATAAAATTGTTGTAGAACCCTCTGAACCTGCTATAGATCCTAATAGTATATCTATCTCTGATGCTGAAACTGAAAGTGGTAATGAAGAAAATGAAGTTCCTAATGAAGAAAAAGTTGAAGAAGAACCTGAAAACCATACTAAGAATACCAAATACACTAAAGAGGATTTTATTGCTAAGAAACATGGTAGTGAAAGAGAACCTTGGGTCCAAAAACCTATGCCTTTCCCTGATAAGAAACACAAGTCAAAGGAAGACGAACACTATAACAAGTTTTGTGAGTGGATGAAACCTTTATTCCTGCAAATTCCTTTGAGTGATGTTATTAAATTGCCTCCTTACTCCAAGTATATGAAGGATATTGTCTCGAATAAAAGGAAGATCCCTAATGAAGAAATTTCTACTTTGCTTGCTAATTATTCTTTCAATGGTAAGGTTCCTCAGAAACTTGGAGACCTCGGGATTCCAACTATCCCTTGTTCTATTAAGAACAATTATGTTAGAACTGCTTTGTGTGATTTGGGAGCTGGAGTTAGTGTTATGCCTTTCTCTCTCTATAAGAGGCTTCAACTTGAAAAATTAATACCAACTGATATATCTTTGCAAATGGCTGATAAATCTACCACTATTCCTGTGGGTATATGTGAGGATGTACCTATTCAGGTGGCTCATAATTGCTTGATATTAACTGATTTTGTTGTGCTTGAAATGCCTGAAGATGATAATATGTCTATTATTCTTGGGAGACCTTTTCTTAATACTGCAGGAGCTGTTATTAATTGTAATCAAGGAAAGGTGACTTTCAGTGTTAATGACAAGGAACATACTGTCTATTTCCCCAAGAAGATTGAAAGGACTTATGTTTGAATTCAATTGAACATGTTGAAGGCATTCAAGTTGGAGAGATATATTGTCCCATACCAAGAGAAAATTTTGAAACTATTATGATTGGGACCATTGCTATCAAAGTTGAGGTAACATAATCATTAGTGGAATACAAAGTTTTGTCTCATATGGAATTGTTTTGGTAGCAAGACTTGATCAACCTTGTTAACAAAAGGATTCCATTGAACAAAACAATGTTTTCACTATGATTATCTTCATTTACTTCTATCCTATGCATTTTAGTTTTTGCTTTCGTTTAGTTTTCTTTTGTTGTTAGTTGCTTGCATGTTAGAGTGTCTTAGAACTTCTGTAGTTCTAGCTTTGTTGTGTTCTTGCATCATGTTTCCAAAAAAATCTGTCTGCCAGAAAAATCATTCTTCTATACCTGAAAATGCCCCAAAATAAAGTGTCTCGAAAAATTCCAGAAAATTCATATTAAATTTTTACGTGAAAAAAGGGGCAGAGGAGTACCTGGGAGGTACCAGGGGGCCCACCAGGCAGGCACACCACATGGTGGCGCGACCAGCCTTGGGTGGCGCCATGCCCTGGTGTGGGCCACCCCTGGCCCCCCACTAACTCTCTCACCTGCCACTTCCTTCTCTCTCCCGAGTAAGCTCCAGTTCATAGCTCAAAATCGCGTTCTTGCTGTGCTTGCTCTCGATTTTTTTCGATCTCCTTGCTCAGCCCTTCTTTCTTGCTGAAATTTGGAGCATTTGTTCCCTGGTATGTGACTCCTCCCCTTGTCCAAGTAGATTTGTGTTTAGTGGATTATATATTGAGTATTTTGCTGCTATAGGTGACTGGTTACGAGAGCTTGTAAGCTTGTTTGATGCTTAGAGATATAGTTTTGATGCATGTTTAGGCCTCCTGCAAGTCCCTATGAGTAGAATCCTTCATTATATTCACTTTGCAATCACTTGTTTAATAGGTGTTTAAATTTCAGAATACCAAGCATGAACAACCATACTTTTGGAGAGATATTTGAAAGTGATGCACCTAGGAGGTCGAGGCCCTCAAGAACATCTCAAGCTAGTCCATCATACAATGAAGATCTCATTGAAACTTGTATTCGTAGTGAAAGGGATGATGGGGATGCTCACCCATCCTCTTTTCCATGTTTTACTTTCTTACAAGCTGCAGGTATTCTTGATGATTTCTTTCTACTGATTGAGAGGGTTGGTTTGACCTCTTATATGCAAGATGAGAGTGCACAGTACACTATGCTCACCAAAACTTTTGTTGAGAGCTTCACGTTTACTAACACATCCTATCAGTCGACTGTCTCTTTTAAAATCTATAATCTGCCCTTCACCATGCCTTTGGAGAGATTTTGTAGTATTGTAGGTGTATGCATGACAGGGACTGTGAAGAAAATTCAAGGGCGACCCGCTGATTTGTTGGAGCTTTACCGAGGGGTGACCAATGATGATGACCGCGTGGCGCAGCACAGAAAGATAAGAAATATCCAACTCCCTGCTCTTAGATACTTTGCATATTATCTTGCTACTAGTGTACTTGGTAGGGAGAACACAAGTAATATCTCCAACTATCATTTAGCATTCCTTGCTACTGCGCTTAACAATGATACTCGGTACAATCTTGGCTCGATTATTGCTCGCCGCCTAGCTGCTAGGGGGCCTATCTATGGGGGCATCATTGCCTCGCGTATAGTCAATGCATTAGGTCTTTCAGTGGATCCCAATGATGCTATGCTGGCACCACAGAGGCTTGACCTTGTTGCTATGAAAGCTCACCACTTTGTCACTGCTACTTCTGACTTGGACAGTCTAGTATATAGGATGCTTTTCACTGACGGGGATGAAAGGGAGATCCGTTTGCCATAGCCTTCTTTGTTTAGTGTTCACAGGAGACCGTGGTCGTGCTCCAAGGAGGAGGTGGATGAGCAGCTTCGCTTGCTGGGTTTCCACGAGCAGCACCAGGAGGATGTGCCCTCCTATGATTACTCCGCGCATTATGGAGGGACGTACTCGACCTTGCACCAGGATGAGGGGACCTCTTCGTCGTACCAGGGTGACACTTCATCTTGGCCAGCGTGGGATTGATACCCACTTAGGCCAAAAGCCTAAGCTTGGGGGGAGGTACACTGACACTGCACTCATCTCCATATCATGTTGCATCGGTACTTTGTATACTCATGTTTTCGTTCTCTTTTTAGTTTTAGTTTTTCTTTTGCTTTCTAAAACACAAAAAGACCAAAAATATTTCTGTTGTTTCTCTTTTGGTTTTCTTCTTCTTTTTGCCTTGTTTTGTTTGAACTATTCGAAAAACCCAAAAAGATTTTGCTTTGCTTGTTTTTCCCTTTTTGCTTCTTGTTTAAAAATCGAAAACACCAAAAATATTTGTCGTTCTTCTTTGGTTTTGTGAGTTTTCTACAGGGTTCAGCAGTCCTCAGTGGGATATTGGTTTCATATTATTATTCAAGCCACACAAGTGAAGAGCAATAATGAGGATTAATGACAACTTGAGGCGTGGTAAGAAGCTGGTAATGAACTCTATTTGTTTTCATTTTTGTACATATACTCGTCACTGTGGGCATGCTTAGTCTATTCATGTAAGGTGTATGTTCTTTGGATGCTTAGTAGTTCTTGCTTTCTTATGATTAGCTCCAGCTCGCTAATAGTTTGTAGCATGTCTTATGAATGTTTGCTTGCATTGCTCTATTCATAAATTGGTATGACACCGTGGTATCCTCCTCTGAATATTTCATTTGAATTGACTTGGCACATGCTCACGCATGCACATGAATGTGATAATCAGTTAAGCCTTGATGAATTATTTTGCCTTGAGAATCTTGAATCACTTTCATGCCATGATTAGTCCTGTTTTGTTGCAAGCATGATTATGACAGCTATTGCTCTCTCGTTGGTCGCTCCCTTACTATTGCTAGCCTTCACTCACACTGAGTATGTTTTACTCAAGTTTCCAACTCCCTAAACCAAATATTCCCAAAGTGTCCACCATACCTACCCATTAGCATCATTTGTTAATTCCGTGCATATTCAATGTGCCTTGTTTTCTTCCGAATAAAATGTTTGCTTGTTATGAGAAAGTTAGTTAGTAAAGCTCTCACGAACTTGATGGCACACTTTATTTTCTTGCACTTAATAAACCTGAACCATTGCATCCTTCTTTGTTGCGTATATGCTTGCGCTTTATGAGTTGAAGTTAGCAGAACCATGTATCATGGGGACCGCTTTCAACATTTCATAGGTACTTGTACCTAGTTGATATCATGTTCTTTTTCTTATGGATCCCGGCGGTGTGAAATAAAAGTGGAACTTGTAAGATCATGGAGTTTGTATGTATGTTAGAGAAACGTCTGGGCCGCTAGCCTAAGCCATGCCTAATCATGGTGGAAACTTGCAGCATAACCATAATGAGCATTCTATGAAGCATCCTCAATAAAAATCTATCCATATAGTAAATAAAAAGATCGCCGAGATGCTCATTGTCTGCTTGCATTGTTATTTTGATTATCGGATAGCTCCCGTGTCATGTGCAAGGGGTACCCCGTTGGCGGTTCTCTATGATACGTATATACTTACAATGACAAGATCTTACTTGTGACTGAAGTTGAGTAGCATGAGGATCGGTCTTCGTAAGTAAGGGGCTTGAGACTTCGATTTATAACTTGTCAACATATCCTCTTAGTTGTGTCACTTTCACCTTAACCACATTAAAGATGCTTATGATAGGGGCAAGGAGAGCTCAAAGCTAACGAGTACCATAATTTCAGCATTTGGAAGCCTTTCAAATTATTTAAAACCTTTTCTTGTTGAGTCTCCATTTATTCTCTGAGCACCTTCTTGAGAGCATAGTTATCATTCTTTATGTTTGTTCCATTACTTGATTACTTGTGTTATGACTTTGATGCTTGTATCCTTGATATCTTTATTTCTAGTCATCACTTGAACTTTAGAGGTGCCTTGATATTCATAATCAAAGGCAAGCACCACTCTATCATACCTTTCTATGAGCATTGTAATGTTGCTTATGTTTGTGCCTCATGCTACTTATTATTCTTGAGTTGGAATCTCTTCATAGCTTGCAATGACTATTAAGTAGACTCAGTTGCATACTCTTTATTATGAATTGTCTAAGTAGTTGATCACATTGCTGAGAATATTTACATCTTATGAAGCAAATGTGTTTGTGAAAGTTCTTTTATCGCACTCAGTTTTCAACTGAATTGCTTGAGGACAAGCAATAAGCTAAGCTTGGGGGGAGTTGATACGTCCAAAACGTATCTACTTTGCCGAACACTTTTGATATTGTTTCTCCTCTATACTTGTGTGATTTGGATACAACTAATGCGGACTGACGCTGTTTTCAACAGAATTGCCTTGGTGTCTACTTTTTGTGCAAAAAACCAACTATCAGGAAAAATCCGGGAAAATATGCCAAAAATCCTATTTCACCCGAAGACTCTAGGAGCTAGAATACGAGACGGAAAAGAGCCAGGGGGTGGCCACACCACCTGCTGGCGCGGGCCAAGCCAGGCCGCGCCAGGGGCTGGTGTGGGCCCCCCAGGCACCCCCTCGGTCTCCCTCTTCGCCTATAAGGAGCCTTATGACCTAAAATTCTGGGGGGGTTGACGTTTTTCCAGAAGGAGTTCCGCTCCGCCGCCACCACTAGATTCCACGAAACTGCACCAGAAACTCCGTTCTGGCACCCTGCCGGGACAGGGAATTGGAGGAGATCATTGCCATCATCATCACCATCGCTTCTCCATCGACCATCCATGTTTCCCCCCATCTATGAGTGAGTAATCCCCCGCTGTAGGCTATGGGGATGGTAGGGATTGGATGATATTGTTCATGTAATGGCATCAGATTGTTAGGGCATGGTGCCTAGTATCTTTTATTAGTGCTTTATGACTTTGTTGTGACTTGTTGTGTTTAATGCTTGTCACTAGGGCCCGAGTGCCATGATTTCAGATCTGAACATGTTATTGATTCATTATGATAGTATTGTTTTTGGTCTTATCTGCAAGTTGTATACACACGTTGATGTCCAGAACCTATGGCCCCGAAGTGATAGAAATAGGGATAACCGGAAGGGAATGGCTGTGATGTGAGGATCACATGTGTTCACAGAGTGTTAATGCTTTGCTCCGATGCTCTATTAAAAGGAGCACCTTAATTGCTAGTAGTTCCCTAGAGGCCCCGCTGCAAACGGGCTGGCCGGACAAAAGATGTTGTGCAAGTTCTCATTGCGAGCACGTATGACTATATATGGAACACATGCCTAGGATTATCTAGTACTTCGATGCTTTATCTTATTTATCTGCAATTGCCCTATGTTCTGATTGCTATGTGAATTGTATTGTCCATGCAACGCTCGTCCATCCATCCCTATGCCTACCGCACTCGAATCCCACTGTTTACTGCTATTGTTACTACTGTCTTTACTTTACTACTGCTGTTACTTTGCTATTCCTACTACAAAACTGTTGCTACTGATAAACTGCTATGAGCAAGATTGTTTCCAGGTGCAGCTGAATTAACAACTCAGTTATTAAGGCTTGTAAATATTCTTTGGCTCCCCTTGTGTCGAATCAATAAATTGGGTTTCACTTCCCTCAAAAATACTGCGATACACCCCCTATACTTGTGGGTCATCAGGCTGCCCCCAAAATCCATTTAAACAATAGTTTTAATATTAATTCATTTAATTAATATTAAATACATATTATTTAATTCCTATCATTCCAAAACACCTTTCGGACCCCTCCGATCATAATAGGATATCCCCGGAACCATTCCGGTATCACCACAGAACAATTCCGGAGTCTTCTCTCTTTTCTCCTACGATCACAAATCAATCCATAAGCGTCTCTACCCTTAAGTGTGACACCCTATGGCTCGAGAATGTTTAGGTATGAAGGGGACATTTGCCTCGTCAATTGATTATCAGCGGTATTGATGGCTCCGATTATTGCCATCTTCCACTATGTTTAAACATTGTTTTTGGTCAAGCAATTGCCAAAGAAACTCTCAACTCTTGCCACCAATGACTAATAATTGCAAAGATATGCAAATCCCTTCTTTGATTTATGTTGTGCAGGAAATCACGGCTTTTAATGCGAAATAAGGAGTCATAATGAAGGATTTTGAGGAAGCACACATAGCCAAGTAATTGGGATGCTGTACCAAGGTGCAAACACGCTTAACGACCACCGGTACGGGTGTGGTCCGCTCATACCGCCCGCCCGTACCAGGTGGCGATGGCTTTGTCTCATCAAACCCTAAAACTTTCGTGAATACGCCTATATATTTTGAGGCTCCAATCATTGGCCAGAGAGCCATCATTCTCAGATTGCATCAAAACACCACCAAAGGAGATCCACACCATTGTTCATCCATTGTTCATCACTCCCCCATCCATCCATCCACTAGCCATAGCCATTGCCTTGTACTTTAGATCTGCTTGTGATTTGGTAACCATTCTAAGAATATTTGATTTCAATCTAAGTATTTGTATGATGTTTTCTATCTCCGATCTATTTGTTATGAGTGAGTAGTCCTCATAGGATGCAGGTTGGGGAGAAACCTCGCAGCGATTATGTGCATCTAGATCATGGGAGAATTGTATTTTGTTTGGAATTGTGATTTGTATCTTTTGTTTCTTCGTCTCTTGTCTCGATCTGTGGACTTGTAGGTACCCAAGATCCCATAGATTGATAAATGCTTGAGGTGAGATACTTGGCTAGCGGCGATCTCATAGGAAACTCAGTGATAGAAAGGGTAGTACGGTCTTCTCTTAGCGCCCCATTCAGGATCAACAACAACATCACCACTTAAAGCTTTGATATGTGTTTTACACTTAATAATCGTTTGTAACCCGTGGCTTCGGTGTACTCTCGGTTGGATTTAAAGTCTATTGCTACGCCCGCTGCATCACGGGGGCTCTAGAATATTAGGATGTGTTACCCACAAGAGAGTATCTCGATACAAACATTATACATGACTATGATTATTATTATCTTTTATCCCATTTGATGTGCAGCTGCAGGTGGATCTTCAACCCTAGACTATCTCCATCCATTGATTCAAACCTGTTATAAAGTAAACTAGATTGGTCCGGTCAACTAAGGTAAAAGGAACAAACAAAGTCTTTTAGACGTGTCCTTTCTTATTACCTTTTAGCAGTGCTTTCTGAGGTTCGATTAAACCTAGGTCTTCTAGGGAAAAAGCTATTATACTACATCCGTGAATCCAGATCGAAGGTATCAACCCTTTTTCTGGCGTGATACATTGCAAATGTATCTACAATTTTTGATGTTCCATGCTTGGTTTTATCTACTTTCTTATGTTTTGTCCACACTTTGGAGTACTTTTCATATGATTTCTTGGACTAACCTATTAACAAGATGCCACAGTGCCAGTTGCCTGTTTTCTGCTGTTTTTGGTTCCAGGAAAGTCAGAAAATGAATATTCTCGGAATTGGAAGGGACAAAAGCCAAAGTTCCTATTTTCCCGGAAGACTCACGGAGCAAGAAGGAGAGTCGGAGAGGGGCCACAAACCCCAGGCGCAGGCAGCCCTAGGCCACGCCAGGGCATGGTGTGGGCCCCCTGGCCGGCCATCGACCTTGCCTCCTTCGCCTATAAGAGCCTCCCGATACCAAAACCCTAAATAATCAATCAGAAATCCACGAAAAGTTCCGCAGCGCCGCCGCCACCGAAGGGGAGATTTGGGGGACAGAAAGTCTCTGTTCCAGCACCCTGCCGGGACGGGGAAGTGCCCCCAGAGCCATCTCCATCGATCTCCACCGCCATCTCCATCACCATTGCTGATTCCCATGATGAGGAGGGAGTAGTTCTCTCTCGAGGCTAAGGGTTCTACCGGTAGCTATGTGTTCATCTCTCTCTCTCTCTCTCTATGCATGATCTTATTGAGATCATGAGCTTGTAATCTATAGATCTACCTTGCTACTCAAGTGCTTTAATAGATCTCTGCTCTCCCCATGTGTGTGAAAGTGATAGCGTGCACACCATGGTGGCACTTAGGCTAGAGTTATCAAATACTTATTATGAGTTATATTTGGAGTTGGATGTCAAATTGTGGTGTTTGTTGGAACCATCTAGTACTCAAGGTGACAATGTGGGGTTTCTAGATGGGAAACATGAACTTTGAGGTGTGTTGTTATAGCCCTACCATGGATTAGAGTGTCCAACCGGAGAGTAGTTAAGAGTAGTATCATAAAGAGAAGATATTTAAATGAGAGTGTTCACTACTGAAAGTATGATCCCTAGGCCTTGTTTCTGAGCATTGATACACCGTATGCACTTAGATCTGTTACATGTTTGCTTGCTTCCATCTTTATTTCAGTTTGCCTTTAGTCTTTTCCATGCTATCAAGCTATTTTCTATCACCGTTACCACTTATAATTATCTATACCACTTGTATTTCACTATCTCTTCGCCGAACTAGTGCACCTATACACTTGACAAGTGTATTGGGTGTGTTGGGGACACAAGAGACTTCTTGTATCTTGATTGAAGGGTTGCTTGAGAGGGGATACCTTTGACCACTTCCTCCCTGAGTTCGATAAACCTTGGGTGATCCACTTAAGGGAAAACCTGCTGCTGTTCTACAAACCTCTGCACTTGGAGGCCCAACAACTGTCTACAAGAATAGAAGTGCGTAGACATCATGACGCCGTTGCCGGGGAAGCAATTTTGCTATCCCGGTGAGGTCATTAGATACCTTGTTTTTAGTTTTATTATTAGTTGTAGTTTAATTCTTGTTATTAGTTTACTTTCTTGTTATCTATTTGAAAATCCAAAAAAATTAGTTACTTGTTATTCATTTTCATTACTTAAAATTACCAAAACGATAAGAGCCATGGCTTAAAAGAGATTAGGGGAGTATGCTACTCTGATTGATGATTTTATTCATGCACCAATCACTCAGCTCACAGTTGATGTGGAAACATATGAGATAAAACATAACCTTTTAAGTTTAGTTCAACAAAACCAATTTGGGGGTTCATCCGCTGAAGATTCAGGATTGCACTTTACTACTTTAAAAAAATTGTGACATGATGCGTATTAAGGATGTCGATCCAAATGCTGTTAAGATAAGATTGTTTCCTTTCTCTCTTAGAGGAAAGGCTAAGCATTGGTTGCTAGCTCTACCAAAGAGCACTATTAAATCTTGGGAGGAATGTACTAATTTGTTTATGACTAATTTTCCCCCCAGCTAAGACTATGCAGCTAAGATCCAACATTACAAGCTTTAGACGATAAGACCGTTAGCCACTAGTGCTTGCATGTGAAAGGCTGTCCTAGTAATGGGATGGAAGAGTGGATTATATTAGATTTGTTTTATAATGGTCTTAACCCAATGTCTAAGTCTATGCTAGATACTGCAGCAGGAGGAACGATCATGGGAAAGCAAGTGAGTGTTGCAAAGAAATTACTTGATGATATGCAAAATAACCATGCCCAATGGCATGTGGAAAGAACCTCGAAGAGAGTAAGTTCAATTACCAAGGTAAATAAGAGCTTACATCTAAGGTAGATGAGTTGCTTAGCTTAGTAAAGGGTAAGGAAGATACCCAAGTTAATGTTATCACTACCAATGTTAATTATGTTAATTTTATAGCTCACACTCCTTTTAATCCTGCATGGAAAAATAATTATGCTTCCAATGTTCAAAAATATCATGCTAATCCTGCAGGAGCTCCTTATAATAATGATGATAATACTAATGGAGCAAATCATGGAAATCTCCTGTTTGAGCAAACCGTTAGAACATTTATACAAGCTCAAACCGAGCAAAATAATATGCTTATTAAGATTACGGAGAACCACGAAAGTAGTATAGGAAAATTATCTAACCAGGCTGTTCCATTAGAAATGATGTGTAGGCTCTACATGAAAGAACAAAGACCGTGGAGGCTCAGCTGGGTAAGGTAGCCGAGAGCCAAGCTCCCATACTAGCAAAGTTTGCTGGAAAACCTGAGCCAAATCCGGTAGAAGACCCCAAAATGATGAGGGTAGTAACCAATGAAGAAAAACCTGAAGACCTGGATTATAGCAACGCGCCAACACCCGAATATACCATGGAAGATCTATTGAAGATGATCACCGTTAAGAATCCAGGTATAGAACAAGGTAATGATGCTATGTACCAACAACTTATACAACAAGTAGCATCTAAGGTTTGTGATTTAGAGATGGAGTATAAAAGACTAGATGATAAGCTTCCAGCTAAGCTAGATGATATATTTGAGCCCACTATTAAAATTAAGTTGGGAGTTAATGAGATATCCGCACTTTGTGATCTTGGTGCAAGCGTCTCAACAATTTCCAAAAGCTTATTCGATAAGTTAAACTTGGGGCCATTTGTTACAACTGAATTGAGACTCCATCTAGCTGATTCAACTTATAAACAAGTTGTTGGGATAAATGAAAATATATTTGTTGAAATTAAAGATAGTCCCGCTCTTATTGATCTTGTTATTGTGGGCATGCCTGAAGATCCCATAGCACCTATAATTCTAGGTAGGCCATTCCTAAGAACTATTAAAGCTTTGGTTAATTTACATGAAGGGAATGTGAGAATACGACTACCATCTAGAGATCCTTTTATAGTCCACTTCCCTAGGAAGAAGAAGGCCAAGCCTAATGATGATGATGGCATAATTACTTTAAAAGAAAACTACTTTGGAGTGGGTGTTCCACTTCACAAACCTAAGTGATTGCCATCAAGGTCAAGCTAATTAACCTTAACTAGAAGCACTTCATGGGAGGCAACCCATGCGAAACAAATTTCTGTACATATTTTCTATTGTGTTAGTTTTGTTTTTTGTTTTTAATAAAGAGTGTTCAAGAAGACCTATGGGGAGAGGAGAAGAAATAAGGTAATCCTCTATATTTTATTTTACTAACACATGGCCTTAGAAGTATTGTTGGATCATTACTTAGTATTTTTGCTGTTATCTAGTCATTTGATCAGATGTGCAAAGGCACACAGAGCTATTAATCAAATTCCTTGAGTTTTGTAGTTCAGAGTGTTCGTAACAACCACTGGTACGACCAGAGTAGACCGTACCGTGCGCCTGTACCACCTCAAGCCAAAGGGAGATAAAATTTTTGATGTTTGCAGAAGGGACCAGTGTCGATAACGACCACTAGTACGGCCGGACGCGCTCGTACCATACCCCCAAGCAAATATCAGATTTCAAGCAAAGTCACCGTAGCGATAACAACCAGCCGTACGGGCGCGCGCGACCGTACCGCGCACCCGTACTGAGTGCACCACCTGGGAGCAGTCGTCACCCCCAAGGTAAGTCACCCGGTACAGGCGGGATCCGGCCGTACTGCCAGCCCGTACCACGTACGCGGCCACCATAAGCATCCCGAGGAGGTAACCGAAAAATCCCCAAATCATTTTTTTCTCTTTCTTCTTCCTCCAAACTCCAAACCACCTCCATTGGATCTTTAAATTGACTTAATATTTCTTCGATTCTTTGCACTCATTCGATCTAAGGTATGATTCTCCTCCGATCCTCAACTTATTTGTGCAAAAGCTTCACTCAATCATTCATCATTGTCAATGTAGACATAGGTATGTTCTTGATTCAATCTTGATATTAAGTATCTTAGCATTGTTTTTAGAGGAGTTTATTTTGTAGTTACTATAGAGAATCACTTATGCTATGTTTCTATTGGACCAAAAAAATTATTAGCAATCTTTATTTTCTTTATCTTGTTTTTATTTATTAGATGAACATGAGGAGTTGTACACATGAGATGGCCACGGAATCCTCCGCACCACCCGTTGATATGTTAACCCCCGAGTCACTTGGTATCGAGTTCACCGAGGAGTTCCAACTGATCCGTTTCGATCTTCTCAAGATTCGGGATATCAAGTCCACCAAGTGGGTGTGTCCTCATATCCTGAACCAACTTGGCATTCATGCTGATTTTGATTTACTTTGCAACAATGTTGGTTTGTACAATTTTGTCTTTCAGGATGTTGCCACTTGTTGCTACTTGACACTTGAGTTCTTTAGCACCTTGACGCATATGGTGGATCCTTCTGGTTGCTCGGATGGACAAAGGACCAGAGTTGACCAAATCAAATTCCGCCTTATGAGCTGTGAGTACACTTTGACACTTAGCCAATAGGCTCAATGCTTTGGGTTTACCAACAACACCCCCGATGTATGCACAACTACCTTTGTTTTAGATCCTTCCCCTTCACAATACTTGAATTTGATGAGAATTCGTGGAAACACACCCAAGGGGAACCAAATTGATCATCCTGCTATTTGATATTTATTCTATGTGATTGCTAACACACTACAGGCACGTGGTGAGTTTACTAGAGTTAATGAGGAGGACATGTTGATCCTCGCAAAAGCTACCCTTATTAATTGTAACTTAACGCCAAATTTGGGCGCTCTACTTGTGTTTTACCTTAAGCATCAGGCTCTTCAATCTCGAGGACCCATATGTGGAGGAGGAGTTATGACTGTTCTTGCACGCGCACTTCGCATCAACCTAGGTAACATCCAACCATTGACTGGAAGTAACCGTCTCGGTCTTTCTACTCTAAGAGCATGTGGTATGATTTCCAAAAATCATGGTAGATATTTCTTCGATATAACTGGGGTGGATCACTTAATCCCAGCTCCTTTGCCTAATGGTTTATTCTCTATCGAGGATGGATGTTTGTGTTATGACGCACGGGTTGAAGCTAATCTACCCCCAACAAGAAATACCCGTGGGAGGAGGAGAAGATCAAGAAGTAGAACAAGGAGGATCCTAACAAGATGTGCAGCCACCAAACTACTACACCACCTATGAAGACATCTTTGCACTCAAAGGAAATATTCAAAACATGAACCACCTCTCCATCAACCTTCGAGATGCCACTGCAAGCATCGCCACCTAGTTCCATGATTGGAGCAGCCAATGGAACGTGGGAGATTATCCACCACCAAAACAATGAGAAACAAAAGGGCTTGCAAAAGCCTGAGCTTGGGGATGTGTTCCCCTAGCAAATTTATTTGTGTAATAATGAGGTTGTACTCCACCTCCTTGGGATCTTTAAAACACTCGTGTTGGATTGTTCCAACACTTTGCTTTTTAATTTGCTTTCGTTTTAGTTTATTTTGTTTTCATTTGTTTTTATTTTCTTAAACCCTTGCTTGGTCGCAAGTTCTTTTCTATTCTTTAATCCCTATCCTCAAAAATACAAAAGGGCTTTTCCATTTTCCTTTTTTCGTAAACGTGGATTCATACTTTGCCTCCTTGCTTTAATATCATTTCGAGAGTAATCGTGTTTGGGTTTTGAAGGAACACATCTCTATAAGGAAGAGGATCATGAATTCACTTATGAGAGGTATGTATTATGTTTCCCACTTATGAAGTTTGAGTTGTTTATCTTAGTTGGTTGATTTCCTAAGATGCCATGCTAGTGGGAAGTAATTTAATATGGTTAGATAAGGCTTTTTATTGGTATGATGATTAGTTGTTGAAGCTCTTTCTCTAGTTCTTTTAGTCAACCGAGTCTTGCCTTGGAAATAATATTGCCAAACAAGTACAATAAGAAAAAGTCTGAAATTTACGACTTGTTTAATGAATGATTGTCTTGAGAGTATACCCTTGATGATACTTAACCCCATAGATATTCTGATAGTCTTGACGACACTCATGAAAGGAGTTGTTTGATTGAAATAAAGTATACTGGTAACTATGATGCGTGCCAAAGCTAACCTTGTGGATCAAACCACGGTTCTAGCTCAAAAAAAAGAGAAAGAGAAAGAAGTGAGACAACTTTTTTCTATGTCTCTAATGCACACCTTTGGGATGGCAACAACTCCGCTAGCTTTTGAACGATCTATGGTATAACCCCGGATTTCGGCTATGAGTTGATGACATGAGTGGTATCCGTGTCAATATATGGTAAAAAGTATTGGTACTCTCAAAGTTTGTGCAAACACTTGTAAAAGAAACAATCAGCGATCCTTGAAAAAAGATGAAAGAAAGAAAAAAGATATCTATGAGGTTCCACATAACAAGTCCTTGGCATGGTCTCATTACTACTTTATGATTTTTTCTTGAAAGATAATGATTGGATTAGAAGTGTTTTAGATATACTTGATTTATTGATGTTGGTGTAAATAAGACACTTCATTGCTATACTACTTGGGACATGAAACGCTCTTACTTAATTATGCTATTTAAACATCCTAGTGTTCCTTGGCAAGCTGAGAGTTAATTAGAGGAATTGGATTGATTGCCACACTTCTAGTTATTTATACTTATATTAAACTTTACTTTGATTATCTTGACTTACCGAAGCTTGTATAGTACTCTTGCCATCTCTCTAACTTTGATAAGCTTCGCAAATGAATGAAGTGTTGAGCACATACGACTACCAACTGTAAGTGAACTCTTATTCTCGTTGTTTCAAGTTTAAATGCTGAATTCCTTATAGTTCATTTGGTTCTTATTACTCGAGGATGATCAAGGTTTGAGCTTTGGGGATGTTGATGGCTCCGATTTTTGCCATCTTCCACTGCGTTTAAACATTGTTTTTGGTCAAGCAATTGCCAAAGAAACTCTCAACTCTTGCCACTAATGCTAATAATTGCAAAGATATGCAAATCCCTTCTTTTATTTATGTTGTGCAGGAAATCACGGCTTTTAATGCGAAATAAGGAGTCATAATGAAGGATTTTGAGGAAGCACACATAGCCAAGTAATTGGGATGCTGTACCAAGGTGCAAACACGCTTAACGACCACCGGTACGGGTGTGGTCCGCTCGTACCGCCCGCCCGTACCAGGTGGCGATGGCTTTGTCTCATCAAACCCTACAACTTTCGTGAATACGCCTATATATTTTGAGGCTCCAATCATTGGCCAGAGAGCCATCATTCTCAGATTGCATCAAAACACCACCAAAGGAGATCCACACCATTGTTCATCCATTGTTCATCACTCCCCCATCCATCCATCCACTAGCCATAGCCATTGCCTTGTACTTTAGATCTGCTTGTGATTTGGTAACCATTCTAAGAATATTTGATTTCAATCTAAGTATTTGTATGATGTTTTCTATCTCCGATCTATTTGTTATGAGTGAGTAGTCCTCATAGGATGCAGGTTGGGGAGAAACCTCGCAGCGATTATGTGCATCTATATCATGGGAGAATTGTATTTTGTTTGGAATTGTGATTTGTATCTTTTGTTTCTTCGTCTCTTGTCTCGATCTGTGGACTTGTAGGTACCCAAGATCCGATAGATTGATAAATGCTTGAGGTGAGATACTTGTCTAGCGGCGATCTCATAGGAAACTCAGTGATAGAAAGGGTAGTACGGTCTTCTCTTAGCGCCCCATTCAGGATCAACAACAACATCACCACTTAAAGCTTTGATATGTGTTTTACACTTAATAATCGTTTGTAACCCGTGGCTTCGGTGTACTCTCGGTTGGATTTAAAGTCTATTGCTACGCCCTCTGCATCACAGGGGCTCTAGAATATTAGGATGTGTTACCCACAAGAGAGTATCTCGATACAAACATTATACATGACTATGATTATTATTATCTTTTATCCCATTTGATGTGCAGCTGCAGGTGGATCTTCAACCCTAGACTATCTCCATCCATTGATTCATACCTGTTATAAAGTAAACTAGATTGGTCCGGTCAACTAAGGTAAAAGGAACAAACAAAGTCTTTTAGACGTGTCCTTTCTTATTACCTTTTAGCAGTGCTTTATGAGGTTCGATTAAACCTAGGTCTTCTAGGGAAAAAACTATTATACTACATCCGTGAATCTGGATCAAAGGTATCAGGTATCTAGAAACACATGTAGATCCCTTCACATTCCACGAATAACTTGATCACTTGAACCTTGAACGTTGAGTATCATTCCCTTTGATATATGATACCTTGTTTGTCCAAGAATTGATCTCTGGTATCGATATACCTAGTTCAATTTTGATACTGACAAATACATTTACTCGTTCACATGATATAACGTCTGCGTGACCTAGCCACATGTTTGAACTTGTAGATGTAATCTCACCGAGTGGGCCGAGGGTATCTATCTGTCACTCGGATGGGCAAATACCGGTCTTGATACATAGTCCTCAAAAGTTCCTCTGGAATACCTGACGCACACCTTTATGGTCACCTAGTTACAAACATGACGGTTGATGTGATCAAAGCAGCCTCGTGACATAGTGATTAATATGATTTCACAGTCAAAAAACTGAATCACTACACTTTGCTAGATATTTCAATGTTGAACTATATGACTGGATCATATTGCAATACAAGGAGTTTGGTGTTTTCCATCATTTCATAAGTGACCTTGTTGTCAGTTGATGTGGTAAAGTCCATGATCGGGGAACCTCGATCATCAGCTGCCCAACAAACTAGTTACTAGGGACCTAGTTTGTTTATATATCAGAGTTGGATTAATATTTCCATTTAATATAGTTATAGCATGATACAAAAATATTACGAATTAGTGTGACATGTCAATAAAAACATCATTATTATTGGCCTCTAGGGAATATCTCCTTCAGTCTCCCACTTGCACTAGAGTCAATAATCTAGTTATTGCTTCGTGCATTTAACACCTATGGCATTCCGGTGTTATCCACATATGTTGCTTGTGGTAAAACCAAGCTCCAACACTAACACTTTCAGTTCTGTGTGTATTTGCATGTCTATGCATCACTATTCTGGAATGAGACGACATTGTATAATTTAGTCTTCTGGTGAGACCTCAATTCCTTAAGTCAGAACTATATTAATCTTATTTTCGTATAATAGATCTTCATAGTATAGCCTACTTGGAACTGCACCTAGTTTGATAATCAAACTGTTTGACACAAAAGCCCTCTTTATACTGCTGTTAGAGCATTCATATACCCAGCCATCATAGTAGTATCTGTCAGAATGTTATAACTTTGGAACTAGTCCAAATCCATCATGGAACTTTCTTCCATTACACCGTGCCACCTTATTTCTAAACACATACCCTAATTGAGATAAACTTCATTTGTATATGTGACAAAAACTTGCATCAATGTAACACTTTACATTGAACTATTTCGTTACTTTTGCATACATGGCATATTCTTGTATCTTCCTACGTACACAATAATATCATTACTGGTGTCCAATAATCATCTTATGAATCATTCTAATATATTCTCCTAACACTTAGAGCATAAGACTCATCTAGATATGTACATATCGTGGTATTCACGATTGATCAAATCATTCACGAGGTTTTACTTATCAATTGTCAATACATTTGATGTTTCCACAATGTGGCAAGAACTTTTCTTGTCTAATCTTGACTAGGAAACTCACATAGCGCCCACTCAAATATGCCACCATATTGAACTAATTCAATATTTCATATATGTACTTCAGCATAACCATATTAGCATTTCAGTCTATATGTATAGACTTAGATGTCTAATATTATGGTTTTGCCTAAGTCTTTCATCAAAAATCCAATTTCAATGAAATTCTTAATTCATGTAAAATTAAAGATTCATCATTTCCAATTAACAAAACGCCTTTCACATAAAGCACTTGGAAATATGTCTTAACGCTCCCACTTATTTTCTTGTAAACACAAGAATCTTCATAGTTTTTGATGAACTTAAACTATTTAATGTTTCATGACGGTGAAGATTCCAACTCCACTATGCTTATTTCAACTACTGATACTTGCATATATTTTAGCACCTTTCGAATTAACAAAACCCTTTGGATAGTGTCATGCACATATCCTAGGTAACCATTCTTTTAGAAGAATGTTGTTTTGTTTATTGAACTATCATATCTCAATATGTAGTGGTTGCTACAATAGTCCGCCCAGACTAAATGTCACTATGGATGATCAAACCTTGTCACGTTCAACTATTTGAACTTTGTTGTAAACTTCTTTCCGACATGTCAACCATTTCGTGGTTGTAAACATCCATGTCTGTTTCTTTATAGATCCATTTATGCTTTGAAAAGCTTCATGCCTTCCTATCGGTCTACCAAGTTCATAAATTGATTTTCATATATGGATGCTATCACGAATTCATATGGCCTCTAGCCAATTAACGGATCTAGGGCTCATCATCACTTCTTTGCATGTAATCGATATATCATTGTCCAACAATGACATTTTGTCCTCAGATGTTGCTATTTGATTATTAACCGATCCACATGGTTCAATAAGAACTTAGATTTACGAAACTATAACATTTGTAGAAACGGTGGCCATGGGCATTGCAGCAGCCTCCGTAACATTTTCTGGCATTGCGCTACTCTAATCATGTCACTTAGGTTCAAATAACCACATTCAAATTTCTATTTTCCTCCCACTTAACTTTTCATGATAAGTCCCTTGTCAAAGAACTTGTCGTTCCAGCGACACACACTTTTGTCTTTAGTGTTACGGTGGATGAATTCCCAACAATTACTTTTGGGATAACCCACAAAGACGTGCATATCCGGCTTTGGTTTTGTAAACATTTTACACATTCCAAGAATACCAATTTTTTTATAAAAGACAAACTGAGTTTTAACCCTCACCATTTCAACGGATCATGATGTTTATCTTTAAGTGTAAAATGGTATGTCACTATAGCATAATCTTTTAAATTATAATGGTTGTTTAATATTTAATCTTACCAAGTCAAACTAGGTTTGATTATATTCTCAAAACATTCCATATTCCTATGGTGTTTTGGGAAAATCAAGGCGATGAAACAATTTCATATGTTTGCTAAATCTGTAACTCAAAATATCTTATTTTATGATATGATCATAAAACTATAGATTTTCTTGTTACGATGATTTCTTTATTTGCAACGACTTTATCAAAGTCTCTAGAAACTCGAACGTGCCATAAATCTTATGGTGTTGTTTTCACGAATCTAGATGATTTCTTCTTCATCCTAAAACCTTTGAACATGTTTCAAATGTCTTATAGTTTTTCCTCGTTAAATAGATATACTCATACATCTATTCAAGTACTCGGTGGAAGTATATGAAGTAGAATAATCCACCACAAATGGTTTTACATAATGGACATCATACATCAATATGTATTACTTCCACTAAGTTAGTCATCCGTTCAACTTTGGTCCATGAACAGAGTTTTAGTTATCTATAGAAAAGTCTTACAAGCGTCAATTTGTTCGAAAACAATTTTACTCCAAAATTCCATCAAGATGGAGTTTCTTCATGTCTTTCTTTCAAATATAACTT
Organism: Avena sativa; assembly: GCA_916181665.1. Lineage (NCBI taxonomy): Eukaryota > Viridiplantae > Streptophyta > Magnoliopsida > Poales > Poaceae > Avena > Avena sativa. The sequence continues at coordinate 421,443,015 of OV702291.1, read as the reverse complement.
AAACACTGGTGAAATTTCAATAATTTCGTCTTGTGACGCTTTAGCATTTTAGTTTTATGAATGTTATTTCACCAACAAGATTTATAATGGTTCATCGATCAACTATGGAATACAGTAATTATTTGAACAACAGTTTGTTCTCACAGTACTGGAACAAGATAATAATTATCAAAATAAATCTTAATGGCTTGGTATTTTATGTAGATGACAAACATAATAACACTTTATTTATTTATTTATTTATTGATGAACATCATTACCGTATTCTTTTGCTAGTTATTCAGACCATCGTATTTATCCTATTGAGTTGCTGTATGACATTCCGTACCAACCAATTAAATATCTAATACCAAAGAAGTACATAGGTTTAACAAGCAAAGAATATACATTCATAACATGTATATCTTGTATATACCTAAGCTGGAAAATCCAGTCTTTTAACTTCTACCAATTATATTTATGAATTCTCTTTCAATATTTTCCTCTCTATCAGAAGAATCAACCAACATCATGAGTGGAACATATCACATGGTACTTGGTTCAAGTGTGTTAGCCAAACACTAATACCCTTAAACTCACACTTTAAAGTGGAACACAATCATCACATGATCCGTGTTCTTCTAGATTCATTCATTAGTGTTCTTTTAGTATAGTAAACATTTTACTATACTTCCTATTTATCCTATCACGACCATTTTCATGAATGAACTATATAGTTCATCAAGATGAATGTTTGTATAACTTTAGTTCCCAAACTTATTGGGTGGTAGGTACGCCTAGCGTCACCATCATTCGGAAATGCTCATCCAATATGAGAATATGTTTTAACTAAATTATACTTTATCATGTTCCAATCAAATAGTGTTTCAGATATCAGAATATCTGTTAACATGGGGTGATTTCTGAAATGAATCTTTCAGCTCTTAGACAATCTTGATACTAGAAACTCTCTTTCGAATATCAAGTATCATGGAGGCAAGCATGATTATTTAGAGACTAATTTCAGAATCAGTTACTCTAGGATTAATACACTATTAAACCTTATGGAGTAAGTGAGGTTTACTTGAAAGTCTTCTTTAGGAGTTTTATCTATAATTTGACACTCAAACAATATGGTACTAGTCCGTAAAGTAAGTATCTAGAATACTATAGTACTATTACCTCAATTACAACCAAGGTAGTCTATAACGGATGCCAACTACAACAACTATGCAAATTCACTTAGTTCCTTTAGTTCGTAATATGAGTTCATTACCAGAACTCCCACTCAAACAAACATATCCCAACGTTTGTTCAGTGATTACACGACCCCTTTACACCGTATCATCCCCGATCATCACGGCCTTTGATACAGCTGCCAGGGTAGATATCGACATATCGATCACATCATCATGTGACTCATGCTTAACCTTTCGATCATCTATGTTCCGAGGCCATGTTTGTACATGCTAGGCTCGCCAACATTAACCATAGTGTATTGCAGTGCATACATGGCTTATACCCACCGTATGAGAATATCAATGTGTTTGCACCCGATTAGCACGATCTGCTCCACAATGAGGGACATTTTGTTGGGTTCTGTAGCAGAAAACAAAAAATTTCTATCTACTCGAACACTAATACCAGGATCTATACTATGTAGACATAAGTAACGGAGAAGGAATACAATATTCATACCTTTGCAGAGAGAGGCACGCCTTACGCAGGAAGGGATATATTGATGAAGACGAGCAACACCCCAAGTGTGGTGCCTCCGAAGTTTGTCAGACGTCCGGTGTAGGGGACATTCCCCAGGCTCCGATCCAGCCGAGCAGCAGAAGAAGTAGATGCCGGATCGCCGATCACACGACGGTAGTGTGAAGGTGGAGAACTCAACCACGAGGTCCTCCCCAATATTACGGGGAAGTCCTCAGCAGATGAGAGAGAAAGAATGAGAGGAATGGATGTCTTCCAAGGGGAGGGGGACCCCTTTATATAGTGGGAGGGGCGTGCACCACCCAGGGGCCAGGCGGTGTGGGACTAATACCACACCCGCCGGCCACCTTGGGGCAGCCGACGGCCCTAGGTGGGCCCCACTGGGGCGGCCCACCAGCCCTAGGCCGGCCGGCCCCCACTCCCTAGGCGCCTTGCCCACTTGGGCCTCCCTTCGGGTGAGGCCCATTAGCAATATAGTGCATTTAAATATAAAATAAAATATATATTTAATATTAATTCTCCAATTAACATTCAAATACACATATTATATTATTCCTTCACTCCGGAACAACTTTCGGACCCCTTTCCGATCTCCATCGAGTGTTACCGAAACTATTCCAGTCTCTCTCTCTCTTTATTTCTCATATGATGCCTCATCTACCCTAAGCGTCCCGACCCTTAAGCGTGACATCCTTCGGTTCAGAAACACTCTGGACATGATAGAGACCACTCTCATATCAATGATCAACAGAGGGACCTGGATGGCCATGTGACCCCCGTGTGTTTCACGAATACAATCGCTCGAACCGTGAGATAGTCGTTCCCCATTCCCTTTGTCATACGATACCTAATTCATCCGAGACTTGATCTTCGGTATCTCCATACCTTAGTTTGATCTTGTTACCGATGAACTTGTTTTCTCGTTCTCATGTCGTTGCATTCCGTGACCTAGTCACATGCTTGCAAGCTTCATTAATGCAACGTCACCGAGATGGCCACATGTATCTGTCCGTTACATGGACTAGACAAATCGTGGTCTTGATATGTACTCCTCTACGCATTCCTTCGGAAAACCTGAGTGACACCTTTTTGATCACCCTGTTACGAGATGATTCTTGATAACCATCTAAGCTTCTTCCAGAATGGTGATTTGCATTACCTCACAGTCAAAGGATCAGGTTGAGAGGTTCTTTGTGTTTTATCATCAAGGGTGAACTTTGTAACTAGATCTCATTATGATATAACGGTCGGATATTTGTCTATCATGTTATTCAAGTAATAACATGACCTCATTGTCAGTTAGCATAAATTCCCATGATCTTGAATCACAGACCATCCTCATGACCAATGAACTAGTTCACTAGAGGTAACTAGAGACACAAAGTTTGTTTACATACCACACGTGTATTAACGTTTCGTATTAACACAGTTATAGCACAATATGAAACGTATTGTGAACATACAGGAGATATATCAAACAATACACTTTATTATTTGCCTCTAGAGTATACAAAACTAGTTTACAATAGGCAGGAACCTAACACCAATGGAATCTCGGTGTTGTTCGTGTTTGTCATGTTGGAGAGCTTTAGTCAAAGTATCTGCTACATTCAGTTCCGTATCTACTTTGCAAATCTTGACTTCACCTTCGTCAACAATCTGCCGGATGACGTGAAATCTAAGCTTGATGTGTTTGGCTATGGAATGAGTTCTTGGTTCCCTTGCATTTTCAATAGCTCCCGTGTTATCACAATAGATCATCACGGGGTCTTGTGCATTGGGAAAAACTCCTAGTTCGATGATGAAATTCCTTAGCAAAACAGCTTTATTTGCTGCAGCAGCTGCAACAATGTATTCAGACTCCATTGAAGATTGTGCCACCAGCGGCTACTTCTTGCTTTTCCAGCTTACCGCCCCACCATTCACCAAGAAAACAAATCCTGTTTGAGACTTTGAGTCATCATGATCTGAATTCCATCTCGCATCTACGTAACCTGTTACGTTTAGAGCTTCATCATTTCCTCCATAGATCAGGAACATATCCTTTGTTCTTCTCAAATACTTTAGGATATTTTTCACAGCTATCTAGTGATCCGGTCCTGGATTACTCTGATATCGGCTCGTCAAACTAAGAGCCAATGCCACATCAGGTCGGGTACTAAGCATTGCATACATGATAGATCCTATTGTAGAAGCATAGGGGACGTAAGACATCTTCTCTCTATCATCATCCGTTACAGGACATTGAGTCATACTCAAGTTGCAATTCTTCATCATAGGTGTAAAACCCCTCTTGGTGTTTTCCATTTTGAACCTCTTCAAAATCTTATCTATGTAAGTACTCTGACTTAATGCTATTAGGTGCCTTGATCTATCTCTATAGATCTTGATTCCTAATATGTATGCAGCTTCACCTAGATCCTTCATGGAAAATTGGTTGCTCAAATACGCTTTCACGCTATTCATAAGATCCACATCGTTTTCCATGAGTAATATGTCATCCACATATACTACTAAGAAAACAACCGAGCTCCCACTCACTTTCTTGTAAACACAGAACTCTTGTTGGTTTTGGACAAATCCAAAACTCTTGATCACTTGATCAAAATGTTGGTTCCAGCTCCGAGATGCTCGCTTCAACCCATAAATGGACCGTTGGAGCTTGTATACCTTTCCAGCATCCTTAGGATCAACAAAACCTTCCGGTTGCATCATATACAACTCTTCATCAATGTGACCATTGAGGAATGCGGTCTTGACATCCATCTGCCAAATTTCATAGTCAAAATGTGCAGCAATTGCTATTAAAATCCTGACAGCCTTAAGCATGACTACGAGAGAGTAAGTCTCATCATAGTCAACTCCTTGGATTTGTCGAAAACCCTTTGCGACAAGTCGAGCTTTGTGAATGGTCACATTACCATTTGCATCTGTCTTTTTCTTAAAGATCCATTTATTTTCCATGGCCTTGCGGCCTTCTGGAAGATCCACCAAGGTCCAAACTTGGTTTTCATGCATGGATCCTATTTCGGATTTCATGGCTTCCAGCCATTTCTCGGAGTCAGCACTATCCATAGCTTCTTTGTAGTTTGCAGGTTCTTCCTGTCCATCCAGGTTGACAGAAATCACAAGGCTGTTGTATCAATCAAGAGTGGCACGAACCCTTGTAGACCTGCGAACCTCAGGAGTCTCGATGTCATTGTTTTGATCATCATCAATTGTCTCTTCCTCCATGTTGGAGAGCGGTTTTAGAACAGCTTCCATTGTGCTACTCGGAATTTGGAGAGAAGGGTCAACAATTTCATCTAACTCAATTTTCCTTCCACTCACTCCTTTTGCAAGAAACTCTTTCTCGAGAAAGGTGTCGTTTCTTGCGACAAACGTTTTGCCTTCGGCTTGGTTGTAGAAAGTATACCCAGCGGTTTCCCTTGGATATCCCACAAAGATACATTTTTCCGATTTGGATTCGAGTTTGTCAGGCTGCAGTTTCTTGACGTAAGCCTCACAGCCCGAAACTTTCAGAAATGACAACTTGGGCTTCTTCCCATGCCATATCTCATATGGGGTTGTCTCCACGGATTTGGATGGTGCTCGGTTTAAAATAAAAGCGGCGGTTTCTAACGCGTATCCCCAAAAAGACATAGACAAATCAGTTAAAGACATCATGGACCGTACACTATCTAATAGTGTTCGGTTACGGCGTTCCGACACACCATTACGCTGTGGTGTTCCGGCTGGCGTAAGCTATGGGATGATCCCACAGTCCTTCAAGTGCATGTTAAACACATAACTCAAATACTCGCCTCCTCGATCCGATTGAAGGTGCTTTATTTTCTTGTTAAGTTGATTCTCTACCTCTTTCTGAAATTCCTTGAACTTTTCAAAGGTTTCAGACTTGTGCTTCATCAAGTAGATATATCCATATCTACCGAAGTCGTCAGTAAAGGTAACAAAGTAACGATAACCATTGCGTGTTGAGACACTCATTGGTCCACATACATCCGTATGTATGATCCCAAGTAGGTCTACAACTCTCTCCACTATACCGGAGAATGGTGTCCTAGTCATCTTGCCCATGAGGGATGGCTCACATGTATCAAGGGATTCGAAATCCAATGATCAAGAAGCCCTTTTGAATGAAGCTTCTTCATGCGTTTTACGCCAATATGACCAAGACGGCAATGCCACATGAACATGGAATTATCGTCACTGTGCTTACAACATTTAGCATCAACACTATGGATGTGTGTATCACAATCAAGATCAAGTAAGAATAAACCATCACGTACAGGAGCATGAACATAGAAAACATCATTCATATAAACTGAACAACCATTTGTTCTTGATTTAAACGAATAACGGTCTTGAAACAAGCAAGACCCACTCACAATATTCATACTCAGTGCGGGTACATAATAGCATTTATTCAAAACCAACAATAATCCTAATGGCAGACGCAGATGTAGGGTGCCGACGGCCATCACTTTGACTCTCAAACCATTGCCGACGCGCATCGTCACCTCGTCCTTCCTCAGACGCCTCCTACTCTGCAGATCCTACTGAGAGTTACAAATGTGAGCAACAGATCCGGTATCAAATACCCAGGTGTTACTCCTGGTGCTCGTAAGGAATACATCAATAACATGTATATCATATATACCTTTGTCTGGGATGGCTATCTTGCCAGCTCGCTTGTCTTCAAGGTACTTAGGGAAGTTGCATTTCCAGTGCCCGTCCCCTTTGCAGTAGAAGCACGAAGTGCCGGGCTTAGGGCTAGGCTTTGAAGTCTTTGAGGTGCTAGGAACAAACCTGCCATCCCTCTTAGACTTTTTACCCTTGCCTTTCCCTTTTTGCCCCGGTTTCTTAAAGTTGGTGGTCTTGTTGACCATCAGCACCGTGTGCTCCTTCTTGATTTCAACCTCAGCATTTTTGATCATGGCGAACACCTCAGCAAGGGTCTTAGTCATCCCTTGCATGTTGTAGTTCATCACAAAACTCTTATAGCTAGGGGGCAGCGAGTGCAGCACCCTATCTATAGTGAGCTCCTCCGGGATTTTGCAATCCAGGGTGTTTAAGCGCTTGACGTAGCTAGACATTTTGACCACGTGCTCACTAATACTGTTGTGCTCTTCCATTTTAGCAGAGAAGAAGAGCTCGGAAGCATCATACCTCTCTGCACGAGCCTGTGGAGCAAAGACAGCCTTGAGATCCTCAATGATCTCAAAGGCATTCATCTTCTCAAAATGCTTTTGAAGCTCCGGCTCCATGGCATAGAGCATTCCACTCTGGATGAGGGAGAAATCATCCGCCTTGGACTGCCAGACATTCTTTTCGTCCTGGGAGGCGGAATCTGTAGGCTTAGCCGGAAGCTCAGCCTCGATGACATAAGTCAACTTATAGGGGACTAGGAGGATCCTAAGATTGCGGAACCATGCGATGAAGTTGGTTCCATCAGTTTTCAGCTTGTCCTTCTCGAGGAAAGTGCTAAGGTTGAAGGTGGGTGGGCGAGACATCTACAAAGGAATTTGCAAAGTATTTAGACTATGTTCACAATAATGAGTTCAAGTTTTAGCTAAAAGAACTCCCACTTAAACGAACATCCCTCTACTCATTTAGTGATCACATGATCCCAATCCCCTGCACCTCCCTCGGTTAAACACAACCATCAGTGCAGTATCAAGGGTGGACATTCCCTAATGTCGATCACATCAACTATGTGATTCATGCTCGACCTTTCGGTCTCTTGTATTCCGAGGCCACGTCTCTATAACGTGCTAGGCTCGCTAGTTCTAACTCGTGTGTATTAAAAGTGCAATATGGCTTACACCCACTGTATGCGAACGTAGATATGTCTGACACCCAGGCCTGTCACCCTGGATCGCCTCATACCGAAGAACTTTCTTGGTGGTGCACACACAAGGGGAATACGATAACTGGAATACTATGAGGGATTATCTTATTATGCTACCGTCTAGTAAGTATACTAGCACAATAAGTAATACTTCAAAAGTAAAGTGTTATGACATAGTTGTAGCTTCATGATCATCATGAACGGCCTTAAAGTTTCACAAACTTGTCAATGCCATGTTATAATACTTTCCCCTATGCAATAAGGAAGATAGACGCCTCTATATTAACTATTGCATGTTTTACGCGGCTTTAGGGCTTTCGCAGTAGAACCCCTTCCCACCTACGAACGTCGAGCCACAACATGGATTCAATGATTACCATTCTTCTTCCCTTTTCAGGGCCCTCCAGTGTCAATGCCATATCAACTACTGTAGAGAGACAAACACCCCCTAAGCCACTTTAATTCGTGGACTAGTCTCGTGAATCACCACGTGAGGTCAGTTGGGGGCCGCTTGATCAAACAGTGCCGCGATATGAACAGTAATACTAAAAGAGGGTAGCAACTAGAGAATCAATGCCCACATATTGCTATGTGTTCTATCCGTACGACATGTCTACCCATAGACCCGCTCTGATACCACTGTTTGGTTCCGTAGTAGAAAACAAAAAATTTCTATCTACTCAAACACTAATACCAGGATCTATACTATGTAGACAGAAGTAACGGAGAAGGAATACAGTATTCATACCTTTGCAGAGAGAGGCACGCCTTACGCAGGAAGGCGTATATTGATGAAGAAGAGCAGCACCCCAAGTGTGGTGCCTCCGAAGTTCGTCACACGTCCGGTGTAGGGGATGTCAACCGGGCTGCGATCCAGCCGAGCAGCGGAAGAAGTAGATGCCGGATCGCCGATCACACGACGGTAGTGTGAAGGTGGAGAACTCAACCACGAGGTCCTCTCCAATATTATGGGGAAGTCCTCAGCAGATGAGAGAAAAAGAATGAGAGGAATGGATGTCTTCCAAGGGGAGGGGGCACCCCTTTATATAGTGGGAGGGGGGGTGCACCACCCAGGGTCCAGGCGGTGTGGGACTAATCCCACACCCTCCGGCCACCTTGGGGCAGCCGCCGGCCCTAGGTGGGCCCCACTGGGGCGGCCCACCAGCCCTAGGCTGGCCGGCCCCCACTCCCTAGGTGCCTTCCCCACTTGGGCCTCCCTTCGGGTGAGGCCCATTAGCAATATAGTGCCTTTAAAAATAAAATAAAATATATATTTAATATTAATTCTCCAATTAACATTCAAATACACATATTATATTATTCCTTCACTCCGGAACAACTTCCGGACCCCTTTTCGATCTCCATCGGGTGTTACCGAAACTATTCCGGTCTCTCTCTCTCTATTTCTCATACGATGCCTCATCTACCCTAAGCGTCCCTACCCTTAAGCGTGACATCCTTCGGTTCGGAAACACTCCGGACATGATAGAGACCACTCTCATATCAATGAACAACAGAGGGGCCTGGATGACCATGTGACCCCCGTGTGTTTCACGAATACAATCGCTCGAACCGTGAGATAGTCGTTCCCCATTCCCTTTGTCATACGATACCTAATTCATCCGAGACTTCATCTTCGGTATCTCCACACCTTAGTTCGATCTCGTTACCGATGAACTTGTTTTCTCGTTCTCATGTCGTTGCATTCCATGACCTAGTCACATGCTTGCAAGCTTCATTAATGCAACGTCACTGAGATGGCCACATGTATCTATCCGTTACATGGACTAGACAAATCCTGGTCTTGATATGTACTCCTCTACGCATTCCTTCGGAAAACCTGAGTGGCACCTTTTTGATCACCCTGTTACGAGATGATTCTTGATAACCATTTAAGCTTCTTCCAGAATGGTGATTTGCATTACCTCACAGTCAAAGGATCAGATTGCGAGGTCCTCTATGTTTTATCATCAATGGTGAACTTTGTAACTAGATCTCATTATGATATAATGGTCGGATGTTTGTCTATCATGTTATTCAACTAATAACGTGACCTCGTTGTCAGTTGTCATAAATGCCCATGATCTTGAAACATAGACCATCCTCATGACCAATGAACTAGTTCACTAGAGGTAACTAGGGATACGGTTTGTTTACATACCACACGTGTATTAACGTTTCATATTAACACAGTTATAGCACAGTATGAGACGTATTATGAACATACAGGAGATATATCAAATAATACACTTTATTATTTGCCTCTAGGGCATAACTCCTTCACTTTTTTGGTGGTGCACACTTATGGGAGAACACGAACGTTGGAATTAGGTTGAGGGATCATCTTATAATGCTACTGTCGTAGGATAATACTAGCATAATAAGATACACAATCAATTCACATCAAATGCAAATAGTTTATGTGTGATATGTGGTGGTTGTCATGCCCTGATATCCATCGATTGCGCTGGCATTGTACCAGGTCCATGGTGCCTCCATGCCGTCGGTAGTACATTTCATAAAGACTTACCTTTACCATGGTGCCTCCATGCCGTCGGTAGTACATTTCATAAAGACTTACCTTTACCATACATATCACATGCCCCTGCAAAATAAAGTTAGACGACTCTACTTTATCTTTGCATGTTTTATGCGGTTGTTAGGGATTTTGCAAGAGAACAGTTTCTAGCTACGAACTTCCAACCATAACATGGATTGTGACTAGTTTCCGCTTTAAGTCCGTTCCCAAGGCCATCCTTTGTAAATGCCATATCAAGTAATGTCAAAGAGACAGAAACCCGCCGGCCACTTATATGGTACAAGCCATATGTTAGTCGTGGAACCAGTCTCGCGTAAGGTCGATCCGTGCCGCTTCATCCGACATTGCCTTGATATGAACAAGTACACGTGGGATAGTAGCAAATAGAAAATCTATGCCCACACAATAAACATGTGTTCTACTTGTACCAAACATCTACGCATATATCAGCTCTGATACTACTAAAGGGGTTCCATGGCAGAAAACTAAAAAATTCCTATGATGAACACACCTAGCCAAGATCTATCTATGCAGATGTATAGTAACGAGCGGGGATTCGGTATTCATACCTTTGAATACCGAACGCGGTTAATGTTCTAGGGGGAATGTGGATGATGTAGTCGTACCCGTTGCTGACCTCAAGGCCACGAAGCTCCTCGCTAGTCACCCTTGCTCCTTGTATGATGTAGCCGACCTCCTGGTCGTGTCGACATCCAAGCTCCAAGCTCCAAGAAAAAGCACCACAAGTGGCAGTGCCTCGTGGCTTTACACACATAGAATGTAGAGGCGTCTCCTAGGCTCCGGTCCAGCAAAGCAGCGGAAGAAGACTGATCCGACCTGAGTCTAGCAGCACGACGACGTGCGTATGGTGAAGAAAACCCTATCCCCGTATGAAGTTCCAAACTTGGGAACCACATGTGAGGGAGAGGGGAGAGGGAGAGAGAATAGGCAAAGCCAATTGGGATGGATTTGGGGAGAGGGGTGCCTCTCTTTATATAGGTTGAGGGGAGGCACCACCTCTCTCAAAGTCCTAGGGTGGGACTAAACAAGAGGGAGGAGGGGAGAAGACGTGGCGGCCAGGCCCCCACACACATGGGATCCACATGGTGAGAGGCCCACTAGGGATGATGGCCGTCCCTTGGCCTTCCCTAGGGCGACGACCCCTCTTGGGCCTCCTCCGATGATGCCAAATTAGGTGTGCTGCCCCCAAAATCCATTTTAAACAATATTTTTAATATTAATTCATTTAACTATTATTATATACATATTATTTAATTCCTATCATTTTGAAACACCTTTTGGACCCCTCTAATCATCATCGGATATCCCCGGAACATTTACTTGTTCTTGTTACTGACAAACACATTTACTCATTCCCATGATATTACATCCCCTGACCTAGTCACATGTTTGAACTTGTAGATGTAATATTACCGAGTGGGCCCAGGGTATTTATCCGTCACTTGGATGGGAAAATCCTGGTCTTGATACATAGGCCTCAAAAGTTCCTCTGGATTACCTAGCACACACCATGGTCACCCAGTTACGGACATGATGGTTGATGTGATCAAAGCAGCCTTAGGAGATAGTGATAATATGATCTCACGGTTAAAGAACTGAATCACTACAATTTGCTAGATATTGTAGTGTTGAATTATGTGACTAGATCATATTGCAATACTAGGAGTTGGGTGTTGTCCATCACTTTATAAGTGACCTCGTTGTCAGTTGACATGGTAAAGTCCATGATCAGGAAACCTTGATCATCAACTGCCCAACAAACTAGTCTAGAGGATACTAGGGACCTGGTTTGTTTATATATCACACATGTATTGATGTTTCCACTTAATACAGTTATATCATGATACAAAATTATTATAAACTATTGAGATATCTCAATAAAAACATCTTTATTATTGGCCTCTAGGGCGTATCTCCTTCAGTATATTTCCAACTATTAAGCCTCTAGTACCATGAAAGATGTATTGTTGGCTACCCCTTCGATTCTAGCTGCATACCGCAACTAGGCACACCAACCGTTAAGTACACAACGTAAACAACAGAACACACGGGAAAGTGAATAAGTATTCAGAGGAGCATGAGCTAGTTTTTCGACGAATAAAATCATCCTTCAATTGGCAACATATACTCCATATGTTAATGTACTAAAAATCAACTCATTTTTGTGTGTTTTTTGCACGGACTACGCCGAGTCAATTACAAGATGCAGATAAGTTTCGAATTAGTTGACTCCAAAACATGGGGGCTACAACCACTGGGTGCACTCGCGTTCCCCTAGTGGAATCAAGCGTTCATGTCTGGCTAAAGGAGTGTAGCTGGATAGCAAGTTCAGGGTGTTGAAGAAAGGCAAGAAAGGCAAAGTTTCAAAGCAGTTGTCTCCATCAACTACTCCAAAACTCAGGGGCTACACCTAGTGGGTGTGCTCGTGCACAGCCACTGGAACTGTGTTGCTTCCCTAGCTATACGTGTCCAACCAGATGCCATTCATGACGGCATCATCAAATAAGATAATTTCAAGTTTGGGGGAGTCCGCGCCAATTTCCCCCAGAGGGTGAAATCAACGCACGCTCGGGGGCTAGTGTCAGGGGATGGTCCCTGGATACCCCAAGAGCACCAAAAGGTTAACAAGAACAAGCATCATCGATACTACCTCAAAGAAAAACAAGAAACTACAAAATTCCATCGCCAGAATAAAAAAATACTGCAGTAGACCCAACTTGGGCTAGTTGAGGCCTCCCAGTCGGCCTGTCTGTGCCCCCGTATGGGCCTCCTCTTCTGCGCCCCCTGCTGGGCCTCCTTGTCCGACAGCTGGGCCTCCTCTACCCTGGCTGGGCGGCTCTCGTCCGACTGGCCTACTTTCCCGCTTAACTGGGCACTAGCTCCTGGCCAGGCCGGATCGCCCCACCTGCTCCTCGCTGGGACGGTTGCTCACCAAGCCGGATCCCCAGCCGGCTAGCTCCTTGATCGCTAGCTCCCCATTTCTTGATCGATCCGCCTCCTCCACCCGGTTGACGCTGGCTGCTCCCTACATAGCTATAGTGTTGCACTGTACACTACATCACCAAATGACACACCGAATAGTGTAGTTAGGCATGTGGGCCAAACCTTATTCCCTGAGCATGCTTTATAAGTGCACCAGGAAGGCTCATGTAAGGGGACATTCTCACTTGGAGTCAATATCCCTGATAGCTAGCTCTCTCTCATGAGCACATACATGGTTTGCTCTGGTAGTTCATTAGCTCATACAGCTCGAGGAGCCTTTTAGTTCTTGTGTGCATCCTCATAGTCAGATCGGCAGGAGTATGAGTTTAACCTCTCACATAGAGGGCTCCGAACTAGGGTACTTCCCGTGTAACGCTACAATTGCTTGTGCCCTACCTCGCATGCGGAAGCCGCCTCTAGCTTCCCTGCTTGCTCCCACCCTCTATTATACCTTCTTAGGTACTGTCATAACCAATACTACGACAGCGAGTACGGCGCCGTACTCTTCGCCACGCTCACCGTCTGTTGAGCGCATCATGGGGGTGCATCCTAAGAGTGCGGTGCACGACAAGGAGGAGGCCAATGAGGATTCAACGCATGTTGTAGAGGATACTTGCATGACCTAGGAGGAGCTTGCCGCGGATGAGGCGTGCGTCACCAAGGCTACGCATGCCGTAGAGGAGTTCCGCCTCGTGGAGGTGGCACGCTTAGCGGAGGAGGCGCGTGAGGCGGAGAGGGTGCATGCAGCCCGGGGAAGCACATAATGGACCAGGCAGGCTCCACAGCCACCGATGCGCCTTAGGAACCTCAGCGGGATGGTGAGGGAATGAGCGCCATCCCCAACACTCTACGGTGGGTTAGGGGAGCGTGGGTGGTGCCCCAGAGAGGAGGCAATGCCCTAGGCCCTCGCGGGGCTCCCCGTCTGGCCGTGGTGAGCTGAACCCTGTGGCATGGAGGCTGATGGTGTCTAGAGGATACGGCGGCTGCAGAAGCTACATCATTGCAACCATCTAGGCGGTGCACGTGAGCCTTAACAGGCTCAGCGCAGAACTGGCACCGGAGGAGGCGTGGTTAGCCATGGAGTGTGACCGCCTTGCGTATTCGTGACACACACTCCATAGGGTCATGGATGTCAAGCGCAAGGCCGCGGAGGATGCACGCCTCCACCATGAAGATCTTCTCTTAGAGGTGGAGGAGATTTGTGTGAGCACCATTATCAATGCGGGCAAGATTCTTGACATGACAGATGCCCAGGCCACAGAGGCGGAGAGCGTACAGAGGCCCTCGTGCCTCATGAGAGGGACCTTGCTGCTCACAAAGAGGCACTAACTGCACGTTCAATAGTTGTTGATGCTCGTGAAGAGGCTCTCGCTATCGGGGAGAGGGAGGCAGATTCCTAGCATCGTGAGCTCCAATTCCTTGAAAAGGACATGTCTTCTCACGAGGCTAGCGTCATGATCCAAGAGAACAAGCTGATCCTAGAACAGAGTCACCTCGAGAAGATGGAGGGCTAGCTCGCAGAGGGCCAATAGGACCTCGTGCATCGCCATGCCAAGCTAAAGGATAACATCATGAAGTCTAACACCAAACTCACTAAGAAGGAGAGTGCAATGCAGGAGAAACTCAACCAGAAGTTCTCCATTAGAGATATTAAAACTAGGACAAGAGGGAGCCCTCTCACGCCCTCTACATTTAGGACCGTCGGGTAGAGTGATTGATTGTAAGCATAAACTTCTATGGTACTAATAATAAAAAAAGCATAGATGGATAGATAAACGCACAACAGATGTTGACACGCGGAGACTTTTCCTGTCTTTCTTTTTGCTGGATCGGATCGGATCGAAATTGAACGGTAGTGGGTGATGATGTATCGCCATCATTTTTTGTGTGTGTGGATATCGCCATCATTCATTTAAGGCCACACCAAGTATAATCGAGTTTTTCCCCCTCATGATCGGAACATTCTTTTAAAAAGCCACTACGATGTTTGTTACTCCCTATTTCAAAATGTAAAGATGGTTTACTTTGTAAAGCGAATGTACTTAGAGCATCTCCACTTGCGTTTCTAGGAAGGCGTTCCCAGGGCCTATTTTTCTTCCGGACAGCGAAAATTTGCCCAGTCGTGTTCCCAGGATGCCGGCTTCGTCCGGATTTGGCCCAAAATTGGTCCGGCGTTCCCAGGGTGAACCCGAGGCGCCGAGAACGGCCTGGGAACACCGGATGGAGAGAAAACGAGGGTGGGCTAGCCCTGTCCGCGAGTGGAAGCCGAGTTCCCGCCATTTTCCTCTTGTCCTCCCGCCTTCCCTCCATAATCCCCAACGTCTCCCGCCAGTTCGCTGAGCTCTCGGCCGCCATGCCGCCCAAGGCTTTTGCCAAACCCCGATCCGCCACCGACGAACCAAAGGAGAAAAAGCTGAGGAAGCCGAGTGCGCCCGTGCTGAGACCTGAAGGCATGAGCGCCCCCGCCTGGTTGGCCCTATCCATGAAGAGAAAGTTCACTACGGACAGCCGTAGGGATAGGTAGGCAAGGGCGAAGCAGGCACAGGAGCTCGCCGAAGCTCAGGCGATGAGGGGAGCGGCAGCCAAGGCACAAGCGGTGAGGGAATAGGCAGCGGCGTCGTTGCGTGCGCAGTACGGCGGCATGCGCGGGAGCCAGCCAAGCGTCGCTTCGCCTGCCGGATACTCGCCGGTCGGCTTCTTACCGATCTCATAGATCTTAAGAGGGTCCATGAGAAATATCGCAAGAAGGCCAAGTACCAAGATACCCGTCTTGCTGAGAAGAAATCGGCTCTCGAGGAGGCGAAAAGGTGGCTGGAGGAGTAGCTCAAGGGAGTTTGTTCCTACCTTGAGTAGATCACGCTCCCGGGATGAAGCCTCTACCGAGGCCAAATGGCTTATTGAGGATCTGAACTCACTGCAGATGCAGGTTGGCCCTATCTCCAACCTCTTTGAGAAGGGTAATAAGGAGAAGCTGGATGCAATAGTGATGAAGAATGAGCGGTGCAAAATGTTCCGCAAGCTTGTGAAAAGCGTCACCACTGCCATTGAACGTCTCGGGGTCGGCAGCCTCCAGATCCCTCCGAACCTCCTGACCGACGAGTCTGCACCCTTCCTGCACCTCATCGACTACATCATTGTAAAGCTAGAGATGGTGATGGGAGGCCTAGAGAACATCGTTGCAGAGGAGTGTCGCGCGCTTTTGAGTGTCGCGGGGATTCGCCTCTTTAGCAACCTCTTACGCGCCAACCCGAAGTTTGATTTTGTTGTAGTGCTGAAGCCCGTGGAGCCTAGGTAGGCCGTTGAGACGACGGAGGAGGCCCAAGAGCATGTGGACGCCTTGCTTGTGATCTACAAGAGGAATTCGGGTGGCAAGGCTGAGAAGGTCTCAAACAAAGGCTGTGTCGAGGAGTCTGGCTATGATGCGGATGATAGTGCCTCACGGGAGTAGATGCTAGGTATTCGTATCCCATGAAGGCTCAACCTATACAATGCTCTATGTGTAACAAACATGTGTTCGTGAAGACACCACCCGAGTGGGCCTATTAGTGTAAAGAACATGTTTTGCATGCACAATTTGTGTTTGTCCTCAAGCTCTTAGCCCCCAGTCCTCTATGAATTGTTGGACATGGGCACCAAGAAGGGAGAGGCGATAAGTACTTGGTACTTAGCTTTCAGTGAGGAGTAGTTCCTACAGATTGCGCCTCGCAAGCCTTGTGCCTTGAGTTGTTCTCTTGTGAGGGACGACAAGGGACCTCTCGTGAGACTTGGCGAGAACACCTCGTGGGCCTCGGGAAGAATTTCTTGTGAGACTTGGCGAGGGCACCTTGTGGGCCTCGTTAAGAATCTCTGTGAAATTTGGCAAGAGAACCTTGTGGGCCTCACGGGGGACCTCTTGTGAGGCTTTGGCGAAGAGTCTCTCATGTGACTTGGCGAGTAAACCTTGTGGGACTCGGCGAGGACCTCTCGTGAGGCCTCACGAAGCGCATCTCGTGATGGCTTCCCTGGAGGGGATGCCTTTTCTTATGTTTCACTAACATAGGCATTCCCTTAGTGAGGACACCTTGTTGGCCTTTGGAGTGGACTTCTTGCGAGGCCTTGGAGGAGAGTCTCTCATGAGACTTAGGCGAGGACCTCTCGGGAGGCCTCCAAAAGGACACCTCTTGGCGCCTCGTGGAGCACATCTCATGTGCTGGAAATATGCCCTAGAGACAAATAGTAGTAAGGACTATTATCATATTTCATATAGTTTATGATTAAGTTTTATATCATGCTATAACTGTATTGAGTGGAAACATCAATACACGTGTGATATACAAACAAACCAGAGGTTCCTAGTGAAACTCTAGTCACTGGTTCATTGGTCAACAGATGATCACGTTTCCTGATCATGTGGCATTTATGCCAGTTGGAAATGAGGTCATCTCATTCTGAGAATGAGATGATGAACCAATACCCAACCTAAACATCGCGATTCGATCATGTCACAAAGTTCAAGTTACGATGATTAGAAAAGGACCCTCGTAGACTATTCCTTAGACCGTGAGACTATATCAATCACTGTCTCCTGAGAGTGCTTAGATAGCATCAAACGCCATCTAGTAAAACGGTGGTTATAAAGGTGTGTTCGGGTATTCGGAGGAAACAGTAGAGGCAATATAAGTCAAGAGCGGGATTTGTCCGTCCATGTGATAGGAAGATACTCAAGGGCCCACTCGGAGAAGTCATATCCAATATCTACGCAATGTGTGATTGGATCACGGGGATATCACTTGTCGGAACGAGTCATGTAGCATTGTTCAGTAACGAGATTGAACACGACATGGCGATGTCATTGATCAGATCTCGGGCAATGCAAGTATCGAGAGACAAAGGGAATAAGACACAACTGTCCCGGTTCAAACGATGAAAGATCTTCGTGGAACGCACAGGGGTCACATGGCCATCTAGGTCCCTCTGTCGATCAATGGTGCGGGAGTGTCCCGACCATGTCTGGAGTGTTCCCGAACCGTGGGATATCACGCTTAAGGGCTTGATGATGCTTAGAGAGCATTTATAGGATTGGTAGAATCACCGAAGAAGAGAAGGGAGAAAACCGAAAGGGTTTCGGTAAGTCCGGAGGATGTCCGAAGTGGAGGTGGAAGGTGTTCCATAGCCACGGAGATTAGATAATGTGTGAATGAATGTTAAATTTTGATTTAATCATTTATTCATAATTATTTAATAAAGAGAAAATCAATTAAAGGTCAAAAAGGCTTAATGGGCCAATTCCGGAGGGAGAGGGCCCATTAGGGGAAAGGAGAGAGGGAGAGGGGCCAAAGGGGGAGGCCGGCTAGGCCTAGCCCCCCCGTGGGGCCCACTAGGTGGCCGGCAGCCACCTCCTCCCCCCTCCTCTCCTTTAGTCCCACCCTGGGACTTGAGGGGAGGTAGTACCTCCCCTCCCCCTATATAAAGTGGGGTATTTGGACTAGAAATTTACACCAATAATCAATAAAGGTCTCCCCACTTTTGGGAGGACCTCCAATTGATATTTTCTCTCTCCCCCTCTCTCTCGTGACCGTGGTCCCAAGTCTGGACTACGCGAGCGAGAGACATCTTCATCGCAGAGCACCGTCGCGCTGCGGGATTCGGATCCGGGAGCTCTACTTCCGCAACTGCTGCTGGATCGGGGAAGCGAGAGTCATTGTCAGGCACCGGATGTGTGTAACTCCCTGCGAGGTGTCGCACTTGAGGCACTCAAGTCGGTGGAGCCAGAAGGAACGCAAGGACTTCATCACGACCTTGAGGTCGGCTTCGGCTCGTCTACATCAACCACACTCTCTTGAGCGTTGACAACGCGTTTCGGTCTTCAAGGGTAAGTTCGTGAAAAGCCCCTCCCATTACTGTATTACTAATAGATAGGTCCTGGCAGCTTCAGGGGTTCAGGGGCGTAGAGTAAAATTATTGTTTTTATGCGCGAAACCCGTACAGTGGTATCAGATCTAGATCTATGCGTAGTAATGCTAGTACGGGTAGAACACACGAGATGTAGCGTGTGGGCGTTGATCTTTTAGTTGTTACCCTCCCACGTGTACTTGTGTATACCGCAGTAATGCTTGATGAAGCGGCCCCCAACCGACTTTACGCGTTCATTCGCGAGACTGGTCCACGCTTGACATATGTGTTGCACCGTATAAAGTGGCTTAGGGGGGTGTCTGTCTCTCTCGCATTAGTTGGTATACCATTTGCAATGGAGGGTCCCGAAAGGGGTGTAGTATAGACAACTACTTGATCAGCGTTGTGCTGGAAGTTCGTAGGTAAGAACGGTTCTTGTATGAAAGCCCATTCAGCCACGTAAAACATGCAAAGATAAAGTAGAGGCGTCTAACTTTGTTTTGCAGGGGGGGCGTTGCTTTGTGATATGGTTGTGGCAAAGGTAAAGTAAGTACCTTTTGTTGCATAGTAGTAGATAGTCACGGTAATGACAAACTACCACGCCGGAATGACACCGGTACCCTGGTGTCTACGGCGCCGGAACCCTGGCGCCGAAACCCGGTGACGACGGATGGAGATCACGACGTGAAGAACCATATCACATAGCATTTACATTCAATGTTATTGTTTGTATGTCTTATTGTGTGCTAGTATTAGATACTCGACGGTAGCCTAATAAGATGATCCCTGTTAAAAGTACCAACGATTGTGTTCCCCCTTAGTGTGCACCACCAAGAAAGTTCTTCGATATGAGGCGATCCACGGTTACAAGCCTGGGTGTCATACATATCTACGTTCGCATACAGTGGGTGTAAGCCATGTTGCACAGCGAATACACTAAGGTTGAGTTGGCGAGCCTAGCACGCTAGAGAAGCATGGCCTCGGAACACGGATGGTCGAAAGATCAAGCACGAGTCACATGAATGATGTGACCGACGTTTAGCGTCCACCCTTGAACCCACATTGATGGCCATGACGATCGGGGGAGATGTGGCTGATAGTGGTCGTGTTATCACTAGGAACCCTCACTGGGGATAGGTGTTTCTGAGTGGAGTTATTATTAACTCATTTAATTATAAACTTAGTCTAAATTCCTTTTGCAATTATAAATGTAGATGGCTCACCGTGAAGCTTACTTTGCCATTGAGGATTGGGTAAAGGGTGAGAAACTTAGACTTGGTGGATCCAACTTCCCTAGTTGGCTTGTGCGCCTAGATGATCTCCTTAATAGGAATCATGTGGTAGACTACATACGCCGCACGATGGATTTGACTGAGCCCGACTACTATGAGACTCCACAAGAGCTGGCAGACCGCTACTATCACCAAGAGATGTCCACTTACATTCAGATAATAATGCGTTACGGGATGGTGGATGAACTACATCCGCTCATGGGTGATCTTGACCCATATTCGATGGTGGATCAGCTAAGAGCAGAGTTCATAGGCCATGTGCGCATATGGAAGCACGAGTTGCTTGGAGAGTTCCTTTCCATACAGATGGAGGAGCATACATGTCTGAAGAGTCACTTGGAGTGCATGCTTGATGCACACACGAGACTGGTTCACTTCGTGGATTACTGGATGGCCGATCCATTTGCGATAGACGTACTGCTTCGGTCATTGCCTCCCAGCTACAAAGGACATGTCCGTAATAGCATCATGAGTGGTGATACGGAAGCATTGGATTTCCATGAGTTCATATTACATTTCCGGAACGTAAAGGTTGAACCAATCGCCGGAGAGGTCATCGATGACCAAGGTATATATTTGATATACAGCTTTATAAATGTTATAATCTTGCAAACACATTGCAGTGTTAAGTATATCTGATACTTGTTCTGTTTTGCTGAAAACAGGTCCTTCTGCATGAGAGGTGCTTGCTGGAGAGGAGGTGACGTTGTGTGTTGATGGCGAGCATGATGATGACGGCCGACGACACTCTCCCTCGACATTTATCATTTAGTTCGTGTTTAGGATGATTAATGTAATCAAGAGATTGTGAACTTCTTTAGTGTGTCTCACACTTCGTGAGACGGTTATTCATATGAGTTTGTAACAAATAGTTGTTCCACTTTTATGAATGATTTCTATTCTTGTTCATATCTTGTTTGATTATGTGTAAATTATCCTTGTTGTTTGAAACTAATTGATAATGCATGAACATTTGTAAAACATTAAAATGCCATATTTAAAATTACCCAATTTAATGATATGTTCATTAGTGAATGAAACCATTGTTTAAATTCAAAGTTATGTGATGATATGTGAAAGTCATTCGATTTCTTATCACATATAAATCATGCCTAAGTTCGGAAAAATTAACTTGAACACCGAGTATTACTTGAATACAAAGTGTTTAATGAATTGTTAAAAGTAAATACATATCCGATATATTGTGTTTAACGAAAAATGGTAGTTATCATTAAATGATTGTTTAAATGTGTAAAGTAGTTTTCCAAAGAAAACATGAATATGAAACTATTTGATGTTTCATCAACAAAGGGTATAAATGTAAAGGAGAATCAAATTACTATGATTTGATCAATAGTAATGAAGTTCAAATTTATAAGAATGGCATACAATAAATTGTGAAATGCAAAGTGTTTTGAAACGTCAAAATACAAAGCATCACAATGTGATATTAGATATCAAAGGGGTTGAATA
The DNA here is from genome assembly GCA_916181665.1 of Avena sativa. NCBI lineage: Eukaryota > Viridiplantae > Streptophyta > Magnoliopsida > Poales > Poaceae > Avena > Avena sativa. The sequence continues at coordinate 421,421,291 of OV702291.1, read as the reverse complement.
GAAGGCACCAAATAAATCGTTGTAGTGTAGATGTAGAGAACATTAGTTTAGAAATAGTTAACACTCAATTAGAATTGGTAAACCATTTGAATTCATTAAAGTTTTGGGGTTATTCGATATAACCAAAACAATAGCGTATAAGTCCTTGTAGAGTATTCATTGGAAACTTTGAATACGAAACCCATAGCTCCAACCAAAAAGGAAGCAAGATTCGTATTGCTTGGATTTTGGTGCATTCTTGAGAAAGCTCACCTCTAGTGAAGTTTCTCAATTATGGAGCAAATGGAAAATGGTGTAAAACACGATGAGGATTCAAAACCCTGCATCAGAGTGTTGAGAAGCGCAACGGATAGCGTTCCTGAACGATTCTCTTCACGGAAAGAAAGAATCAATGATTTTGATCATTGTGTTTTTCCCTCCACTATTGTTTTTCACTATATGAAGTAGGATTCAAAATGTAAATCCATATCTTGTATTGAAGCATTTGTGAATCACTTGTCATGATTTTTGGAATATGACATACCTACGAACTACAAAGGAAATAATGGTAAACTAAATTATGAGAAATCCTAGAAGTAAAATTCTCTTGAGATTAAAAAGCAATTCGTTGCTGAATCTCACAAGTAAAGGGGTTACTTGGAATTTTCCCAAATGACTGCAAAGTCGTAGTGGAAAAAGGGGGTGAATGACAAAAGCACAGTCTTTCTAGTATTGGACAAATTCAAATGAATTTGATTCATGTTTGCTAAATGTCTAGTGGATTTAAAACTAGTAAAGTACTAGTATCTCATAGTAAATCTCCAACTTTGATATTTGATCAAAGGATTTTGAAGTTGTTTAAAATAGTAAGGAGATATGCAATTTGCATAAAATTGAGTGGGAGCTATGAAAGTCTTCCTGAAACAATCTGTGCTTGACATATTTTTAAGTGGGAGCAATATAAGACTCGAATTCAAATATGTAGGAACATATTTTGAGTGGGAGCTTATCGGAGTAATTCTTAAGTATGTTAAGAATGAAAGCGCAAATACTTATAAATAATGATTTATAAGATGTAGAAGTTGATAATAGGTGTATTATGATATTATGTAGTATTCCTTAAGGGATTTTGAAAAGGTTTTCAGAATAGAAGTTAATTAAGGAACTAGTCCTTAATGACTCGAATTAGGAATAGCATTAAGTTTAACATCAACGGTTGAAAGAAAGAAAAGGATGATCATCATCCACTATGTTGAGACATAGGTTCTATCTTAGTAAACCATGATGATAACTTAGCATAACATATGATCCTATTAAGGAACGTTTAAAAGTGATTAAGTTCGAATCACATAACGTTGAACTAAGTTTGTCCGCAGTGTCTAATAGAGAACTGTAGACATGTTTTCAATTCCATAAAAGATGATATATCTCAAAAGCATAAAGAGTTATGTTATAAGGGAATGTGTTGGAAACTCCTGTAGATACCAATTAATGTCAAGTAGGAAGCGAGGTGAACAAAACATCGAAAGTTGCACCGAGTGCACTAGTGTTTCGATGAATACATTTATAGTAATAGATAAGGGTACCATCTAAAGTGTTGTATAATGTTATGGCGGGCCTAATTCTCTTTTAACGTAGAATGATGTGTCCCAGGGCACAGTGCCCATGAGAACGCCCTCGAGGTTGATCTAACGTCGCTGTAGGCTCCTAGAATCAGGCCCCGTTCTGCTGCCATAGCGACGATGCATACACTCAGATGCTATCATGTGATGATAAAGTATTAATGTTAATCAAAATGACATTAGTAAGTTGCAAAGGATCTGGGACTGTAAAGTACAGAACCAAGGCTCAACCTCTTCCATAAGCAAGCATGTTCAGGGTACTAGATATATGGTGCCAATGATTAAGAACAAATGCAGCTAGTGTATTTGTACTCTAGTGCAAGTGAGAGACTGTTGGAAATATGCCCTAGAGACAAATAGTAGTAAGGACTATTATCATATTTCATATAGTTTATGATTAAGTTTTATACCATGTTATAACTGTATTGAGTGGAAACATCAATACACGTGTGATATACAAACAAACCAGAGGTTCCCAGTGAAACTCTAGTCACTGGTTCATTGGTCAACAGATGATCACGTTTCCTGATCATGTGGCATTTATGCCAGTTGGAAATGAGGTCATATCTCATTCTGAGAATGAGATGATGAACCAGTACCCAACCTAAACATCATGATTCGATCATGTCACGAAGTTCAAGTTATGATAATTAGAAAAGGACCCTCGTAGACTATTCCTTAGACCGTGAGACTATATCAATCACTGTCTCCCGAGAGTGCTTAGATAGCATCAAACGCCATCTGGTAAAACAGTGGTTATAAAGGTGTGTTCAGGTATTCGGAGGAAACAGTAGAGGCAATATAAGTCAAGAGCGGGATTTGTCCGTCCATGTGACGGGAAGATACTCAAGGGCCCACTCAGAGAAGTCATATCCAATAGCTACGCAGCGTGTGATTAGATCACGCAGATATCACTTGTCAGAACGAGTCAAGTAGCATTGTTCAATAACGAGATTGAACACGACATGGCGATGTCATTGATCAGATCTCGGGCAATGCAAGTATCGAGAGACAAAGGGAATACGACACGACTGTCCCGGTTCAAACGACAAAAGATCTTCGTGGAACGCATAGGGGTCACATGGCCATCTAGGTCCCTCTGTCGATCATTGGTGCGGGAGTGTCCCGACCATGTCTGGAGTGTTCCCAACCCGTGGGGTATCACACTTAAGGCCTTGATGATGCTTAGAGAGAATTTATAGGATCGGTAGAATCACCGAAGAAGAGAAGGGAGAAAACCGGAAGGGTTTCGGTAAGTCCGGAGAATGTCCGGAGTGGAGGTGGAAGGTGTTCCATAGCCACGAAGATTAGATAATGTGTGAATGAATGTTAAATATTGATTTAATCATTTATTCATAATTATTTAATAAAGAGAAAATCAATTAAAGGTCAAAAAGGCTTAATGGGCAAATTCCGGAGGGAGAGGGCCCATTAGGGGAAAGGAGAGGGAGAGGGGCCAAAGGGGGAGGCCGGCTGGGCCTAGCCCCCCCCTACGGGGCCCACTAGGTGGCTTCTGGCCATCTCCTCCCCCTCCTCTCCTTTAGTCCCACCCCGAGACTTGAGGGGAGGTAGTACCTCCCCTCCCCCTATATAAAGTGGGGTATTTGGCCTAGAAAAATACACCAATAATGAATAAAGGTCTCCCCACTTTTGGGAGGATCTCCAATTGATATTTTCTCTCTCCCCCTCTCTCTCTCGTGACCGTGGTCCCAAGTCTGGACTGCGCGAGCGAGAGACATCTTCACCGCGGAGCGCCGTCACGCTGCGGGATTCGGATCCGGGAGCTCTACTTCCGCAACTGCTACTGGATCGGGGAAGCGGGAGTCATCGTCAGGCACCGGACGTGTGTAACTCCCCGCGAGGTGTCGCACTTGAGGCACTCAAGTCGTTGGAGCCAGAAGGAGCGCAAGGACTTCATCACGACCTTGAGGTCGGCTTCGGCTCGTCTACATCAACCACGCTCTCCTGAGCGTTGACAACGCTTTTCAGTCTTCAAGGGTAAGTTCGTGAAAATCCCCTCCCGTTACTGTATTACTAATAGATAGGTCCTAGCAGCTTCAGGGGTTCAGGGGCGTAGAGTAAAATTATTGTTTTTATGCGCTAAACCCCTACATCATGATGGTCTCCCTAGAAGAGATGCATTTTGTTCTGTCTTGCTATTATAGGCATGTCCTTGGCGACAACACCTTATGGGCCTCAGGAGGGACCTCTCATGAGGCCACTGTCTGACTCCTTGTGGACTAGCTTTGAGTCTATGTTTTGCTTTCAGGGGCATAGGCATGCCTACAGAGTTGCAAATAGGATGAACACATGTGCTCATTGGTTCATGTATGTATGTTACACTAGGAGATAAAGCACCAAGGAACTTGGTGAGGTGACGTCGCGGGGTGATCAAGCCCGACAATCAGAGCTCAGTCACTTGGGATTTGTGCTGACGATACAGACCCGAGCATAGGCACCATGCCCAGCCCCCGCTCGTGTGACATACATGAGAGAACCCATGAGCGTATGAAATATGTGAAATACATATTACCTACCGAGGTAAGATACATAAACACGGTTGGAGTGAGGTTCATACTTTTCTTGCTGAGACGAAGGTATTCGTTACAAAAATGCCTTTATGGTGAATATGGGGCCCCACGAGGTGGGAAGAAGCTCTTGTGGACTGGTGTCGATGTTGGAGATATGCCTAATGGATATCACCATAACATAGCTCTAATATGGCTAACCCGGGTGGCCCATAGTTGGTAGCAAGACCTATGGCCTGTTGGACGGCCCAGTTAGGTGGATCTAGAAGGGAGGACCATGCCGGATATAGGGAGGCACTACTAGAGAAAACCCTACCACCGGCAAGCAAGAAAGTGTCATCATCGGCGCACTGGTGCCTCCTGTTGTCGTGCTCATGTGTCTCGGGCTCGGGAGGATCATCAGCAGGTGGTGGAGTGACCGTTTGGCTTGCCGCCGCAGGCACAGACACTAGAGTGACCCTTTCTTGGCTTGCCGCCGCAGGCACAAACGCTGGAGTGACCCTTTCTTGGCTTGCTGCTGCAGGCACATATGTTGGAGTGACCCTTTCTTCGGCGGTCTTTAGCCAAAGTAGGGCTTTCGGCCATAGAAGGACATGATTCTTTAGTTCCCCGACCTTCAGCTCATCTTCGGCACCCTGGGGTTGATGAGGAGGAACCAAGTGTGCGCATCCCGGGAACGACCGATCCACCTCAACTCGGTGCACGCTATCGTCCATAGGCTTGCAGTGGAACGTCCGGTGTGTTGGGTTCATGATGCATCCCCTCGCAACATCCTTGAGCTTGTTGTCCACATACATGAGCATGGTGCAAGGAACACTTTGCTCCTGTGAAGAAACATGCATGTGTAGGTCAGAGAGGGGCGGCGACAAAGTAATTAACTTGCGTAGAGGCTTAATTAATTACCATGAGAGTGTCGAGCTTGGCTCGCGTCGAGGGACCGGGGCAGGGCGTGCAAGTGACCGAGGGGCTGCTGGCTTCCCCCATGAACGACGAATCCTCCCTAGCACCTACATTAGAGCCGGCGGGTGGAGTCCCCAACATAAGCGCGTCTTGAGCCCGTGTAGCAGGAGGTGGCATGTTGCCCGAGTTGCTGCCGTCTAGGCTGATCATTGGGATGGTCCTGTTTGGCCACTGGCGAAGTGGAGATCGATGCCACCATTCTAGGAATGATCTCATTGAACCGGCTGGCCACTATGCCATCGACCTTGCTGGCCACCTCTGCCTGGACCCTGGTTTCTACCTCGGCATGGACCGCGGCTTGGACACGCTGGTCAAAGGTTGCTTCCAAGTTGGCCACCTTCTCCAATAGAGCCGCGTGCTCCCGGTCCTTCTTCGCCTGCAGCGAGACCTTGGTGGTGGGCATGTCCAAGCCATAATCGACATGCTGGCGACCTCCTCCGGCACAAGGGACACGGCCTCTTGCCGGCCTCTTCAATGGTGGATGCTCCTTCACGATGTTCAAGCCCCTGATGAAAGGGTTGTCCCACGGGACTTTGCCCGTCGACGTCTGGGACAAGGAGGTAGACTCGTTAGCTTATTCTGCGAACTGCAAGAAGTAGCATGAAGAATTTTAGAGATGGAGTTGTGGTGAGCAGTATGAAACTAGTAAGATGATAAAATTGCTTACCATTGCGTTCTCAACTTGCACCACCTTCGGGTCGGTGACCAAGACAACACCCTCCACCATTGTAGGGCTCGTGACAAGTTTCCCATCCATCTTTTTACGGTACCGGGACCTGACAAATGCCTTGAAGAGCGGGTCCTTGTACTTGGCCCAAGGGTTCTCGATGCCCTTCTCTGTGTAGGTCTGGTCCTCCTTCTGCCACTTGTCCGCCTTGCCGACACGGTGGCGACCGATGTTCTTCTCCGCCAGCTCCTTCCCCCAGGCCGACTGATCCTTGGTGTAGGCTAGGTCCTCGTTTTCTAGGAAGCGCGTGTAGTCCTCGGGCGTAAGCCGCGGGAAGTGGCACTTAATCTCTTCCCATGGCTCGTCATCAGCAATCATCCCCCTTAGCAGGGTTTTATATCCGCTGAGGTTCCTGGTGAACCTAGCGAGGGTGAACTTGTTCACGATGTTCTCCTTGGGATCCAGGCTCGTGAAGCCCTCAGGGAACAGGTACCGCGCGTGCAACCGCAAGAGGAGTTGGTCCTGTAGATGCTTCTTCTTCTTCGTTCGGAGTTTCGTCTCGTTGACATTGACGATGTCCCGAAGGATAGCTCCCAGCTGGAGGCCGTACCCCCTCGCGAGATGCTTCGGCTCCGTAGGGATACCGGTCTTGGGGTCCACCGCTGTGAATGTCTCCTTCGTGGTTCCGACCGTGTTCGGCCGCCTCTTCTTCCGTTCCCTCTTGGCCGACGTTGTTGTCTCTGAGCCACCCCCGATGATGCCACTGTCGGTGGTCTTGTCGCCCCTCTCATGACCGCCATCAAGGCGGTCATTGACGCCCATCTCCTCACCGCCATTATCGGTGGTCTCGTCGTCTTCTTCGCCCCTACCTCCTCCAGCTCTATCTCCTAGGACATGAGCCTGTAGTGCTCCTCTAAGTCTCGCTGGCCTCGATCGTCTTCATTGTAGTTTCCAGAAGACGACATGGCTATACCAAGCACTACACAAGCAAAAAGAAAGGATATTAGATACACAAATTCACAGCAAAAATCTGGCATGACCTTTGCTAAAAATGGTCATGCCTGAGTGCCAGAAATTCGCTGGAACAGAAATTAATCGACATTCCGGCGAAACATTGGCACTCAATGTACCTGCACAACATTCAACTACAGCCACCATATTTGGCACCAAAACAAACCTATACAATATCTAAAATCCTAAGGGAAATAGATCTATACAGACGTGTACAATAACTAAAATCCAATGACAATATCCAAAATAGACTTTATATAAGATGCAAATTCATATAAGATGCAGATTATATAAGATGCAGACTTTACAATGTTGTATCAGTTACAACCACTCGATCCAACACCAGAAGACAAATGGAAAGAGCTTGGTCAGGGCCCAACATTTAGTCCACATTCAAACATAGTTTTAAGCTACTAGCAGGATTCAAACATCATATAAAGAAAAATATAAGAATCCAACCATTAGCTCTATGAAGAAAAAACTGGAACAACCTTTGCGTTTATGTTATTTTAGCAGCCTACGAAATCTTATCACTCACCATTGTGCATGAACATGACACAATACCAGGTCGGAAAACGATCCACCATGAAAGAACTATATGATCTACAGACAAGGGAAACTAAGTACTCTATGGCTAGCTTCACTGTCATGGACGGCTACAAGCCAACAAACAACATCAATGCCCATGGCTGGTAGTTTTAGCTTGAATGTCATGGGAACAAACAACTATTTTGAAATTTTAATCGCTGTGTTGCGTGAAATGATATCAGAAAGTTCACAAAAAAGAAGACAAAATTGACAATCTTACGAAATGGAGATAGTATTAGTCAACCTTTGTATGTTGTCATAAAAATAAGTATAGTATTACACCAGTATGCAGAATTTAGTACTTACTATTTCCAATCTAATAAACTATGATGTCTAAGCAGTTTTGAAGCACAACTGGTTCTTCATTCACATAAACTCCATGTTAGTTTTTCTCAATGCATCCTCGGGCATTTTGAAATGAGACCCCATATTGAGTTCTCACAACTAGCATAAAGCATAGGTGGAAGAAACTGAAGCATCAAGATTGCGTATCTGGTAAAGTGTACTTCTCATCTAGCAACACATGACCAACTGGAATGCACATTCAATTTGAACCAACTTAATATCAATTGCAAATGTAACTGCATAGTGCCCACCTAGCATTGCGATTTGGTGGTCTTCATTGGAATGTTATCGTCTAGATTCAGTCATCGAACAGTTGACTATTACTCCAAATATATCAATTGTATACATACAGCAAACATGTATTTAAAAGTTATATGAGAACCCCAATAAAACTTATAAACCATGTGTGTCCTGTTTTTAACTCAAAATGTATGGTATTTACTTAATAAGCTCATCAATAAAACCTACCTATGAAATAATGCAGTCCAAGTGTAGTAGGTTTAAATGGGCAAAAGCACACACCAGCCAAACAAGAAGAAAGTTAAGATGGAAATAACAGGGCTCCTTAGGTGAAATCCCTTTGCAATCTACTACAGACAGTACAGATGAGCTGATGAATCATTCATGCACATCTGAAGGGCTAAGATGAGCCCCTGATAGGTTGACATATTTTGCAGGAAGGTACCAGATTCGTGAAACAAACATCAATTCCTCATCACAAACATGTCTCTGATACAGTAGTAGCAGTACTAGTAAAAACAACAGATAATCTCAAGCGAACTGCCAAAATTGCAGCAGTTGTCGGAGCAGGGCCACACGACCGCCTGCAAGTGCTTCGACGGTGACGGCCGCCTCAAGCGCACCGACACCAAATTGGAGCCACGGACGGGAGAGGGGGAAGGTGGTACCTGCAGGCGGCCGGCGGACGGGACGGCAACAGCGACGCGGTGGTCTCCTCCTCCTCCTCCAGGCGGTCTCCTCCGGGCCTCCTCCATGGTGGTCTCCTTCTCCATGGGGGCCTCCTCCTTCTCCGGGCGGTCGACGTGGGGGCCGCGGCTCCATCCACGGGCTGCTGCGAGATGGAGATGGTTAGGTAGTGGAGGGCGAGGGGGAGAGAGGAAGGGAGGGGAGAGGGGCCGGGGAGGGACTCGCCTCGCTAACAGCAAACGGCGGCGGGTCGACGGGGATGACAACGGGCACGCGCTTGAGACGGCGGACGGCGGCGGATTGGCGCTCGAGACAGGTGGGGATCGATCTGTTTTGATAGGAAGGACAAAACCTTATCCCGCGGGTGGGACCCACAGGCACCTTACCCCCGGCGTTTTCACAAATACGCCGTGGTAAAAGTAGGGTCATTGGCAGGCAGGGCCAGCCCGTGCTACCCCCGGTGTTTTGTCCGAATTCGCCGGTGGTATTCACTGGCAGGTGGGGCCAGCCTGTTCTACCCCCGACATTTGGTCTGAATTTGCCGCTGGTATTGTGAGGGTCACTGCCAGGTGGGGCCAGCGCATTATTGGTATGCTTTTGTCTAAGAGCTGATGCATTTTAAAATGATAGCGTGATTCCGTCGGAGGCAAACACACATAAAATGATAGCACAATTCCATCGGAGGCAAACACACATAAAATGATAGCACAATTCCGTCGGAGGGAACAAACACACATAAAATGATAGCGCAATTCTGTTGGAGTCAAAGAAACACACATAAAATGATAGCGCAATTCCGTCGGAGGCAACAAACACACATAAAATGATAGCGCAATTCCGTCGGAGGCAACAAGCACACATAAAATTATAGCGCAATTCTGCTGGAGGCAGCAAACACACATAAAATGATGGCTAAGTTAGTTGCAAATGATCTGTCGCCTCCATAGGAGTTTAATAGTATAGTACACATTTATACATAAAATCATTAATAATAGATATACATAAAATCATGAGTGTTAATTTCTCGACCACACCAATCTTACTGTTTCTTCTTCGCGCTCTGATTCTTCTTCTTGCCCTTCTGCTTGGTCTTTTTTGACTTGATCCTGCTAGTCTTATCATCATGACTCCTTGTGTACGGAGGAGTTGTTGTAGCTGACAACCTAGGTAGCGTGGTCCTTCTTCTTCTTTTTGTGTATGTTGCATCATCTTCATCGGGTTCTTCCATCATCTGGGTCACCGATGAGTCCGTCAAATTCTTTCTCGTCTGCGACTCCATCCATTCCGATGAGGGCCCTTTTGCCTCTCCTCACGATGACAGGGCTAGGCCTTGATGGGTCAGTAATGAAGAAGCATTGCTCAACGTGCTTAGTCAGTACCCATGACTCATTTTGCGCGATGGGTTTCTTGGTCTTGGATTTGGTGGGCATATGCATGGTGGTGAAATACTCATCTTCTGTTCTGACATCTGTAGCCCATGTGACACGGAACATCGGTAGCTTCTCCCCGACGTAGTTGAGCTCCCAAATTTCCTCGATCCTTACGTAGTATCTTTTCTTATCTTCACCCGTGTAAGATTCCATCATCACACTCGAGTTGTGATAGTCGCTTCTTTTGTCTCTCTCCTCCGTGTAGAATGTGTAACCGCTGATGTCGTATGCTTGATAAGTCATGAGGTTTGGCGCGGGCCCGTAAGACAAGGCCACTGTGATTCTGTCCGCGACGCTTGTCATTGGCGGGGGATTGGCATCAATCTGGTCTTTGAACCAGCACATGAAAGAGGAGTTGTGCACTCTAAATACCTCTTCTTCCGCCATCGGCCTGTTAGCATTGTTCTCGATCATGGTTTTGTGCTTTTCTACCCAAGGTGTGACATCGTCCATGTACTGTAGCGCTACTAAGTGGGCCCTATCAAAGTCAGATCTCCGATCAGATTGATCCATGTCCATTTCCTTCTTGCCGGTGCGGTGGCCTACTCCCTCGAACCTGCCGAGTTGCTTGTTCGTGGGCAAACCAATCGGACATGGGTTTTCCTTGTTAAGATAATTCTTGTAGAAAGAGACGCATTCCTCGGTGAGAAAGCCCTGGATGATGCTTCCATCCGGATGTGCCTTGTTATGGACATATCCTTTGATGATCCCGTTCATTCTTTCTAACGCCGTCATGTTGTGAATGAACAGAGGCCCGAGATCCTCGATATCGTCCACTATATGCAGCAGCAGGTGGACCATGATGTCGAACAATGCGGGTGGGAAGTACATCTCCATCTCGGATATGATGGTGACTATCTCTTCCTGCAGCCTCCCGAGTTTCTTGACGGTCATCGACTTCCGAGTGATGACGTCGAAGAAGTTACAGAGGCTAGTCAGTGTTGCACGGATGTGCGGTTCCATGATCCCTCAGATTGCAACCAGAAGTATCTGCATCATCATGATGTGACAGCCATGAGACTTCATCCCACTGAAGATTCCTTTCGTTGGGTCTAGCCATCTACGTATCATCCCCGGGTAGCCTAAGGGATACTTGGTTCCGAGGAGGCAACCGATCATCTGTTCGATCTTGTTAGGATATAGAGTGAAGCAGGAGGGACGCGGGGTTTCACTCTTCTTCGCCCTTTTTCCCTTAGGATCTTCCGTCTCCTCCTCAACCGGCTGCTTCCCCGCCCTTTTGCGCTTGCAATCGTTTTTCACCTCCTCAACCCTAGAAGAAGACAGGGGGTGAAGCTCTTCTTTGATATTCAGGGCCTTCAGGTCGTGTCTTGCTTTCAGCCCGTCTTCGGTCCTATCTGGCATGTTGAGCAGAGGGCCAAGGAAGCTTTTGCACACGTTCTTTGTGATATGCATGACATCAAGGCAATGAGGCGTATCGAGGATCTTCCAGTATGACAAGTCCCAAAACACGGACCTCCTTTTCCATACCCCCATGAGCGGGCCATGTTCCTTTTCCTTCTTCTTATCTCCTCGCTTCCGCTTATGCTTCTTTATCTTACCCGGCGGAGGGCAGTGTTTCCATCTTTTCAACAAAGCATTAATCTCCTCGCCGCTGCGCTTAGGTGGAGGTACTTTGAGCTCATCCTTTCCATTGAACAGATCTCCACGCTTCCTCCACGGGTCATTCTCGGGTAGCCACATCTGAGTCCTCATGTAGACAGTTTTCGAAGACCCGGGATCCTTACCCAGCTGAAGAAACGGTGTCCTTTCCATGCACCTCACACAAGCCTTGTGTCCATGGCACACCTGGAACGCGATATATCCGTATCCGAGATGGTCCTGCACCGTCGTGATTAGCGCTGCTTTCAGACAGAAAGGTTGTTGGAGGTGAGCGTCCCATGTTTCTACCCCTTCGTCCCACAAGATGGTTAGCTCCTCCTTCAATAGCTCAAGATACAGGTTGATATCGCTCCCTGGCTGCGTCAGCTCTTGGATTAGCATGCTCATGTGTATGTACTTCTTCTTCAGGCATAGCCATGGGGGAGGTTGTACATCCATACAAACATGGGCCAGGTGCTGTGCTTGTTGCTCTGGTTCCCAAACGGATTGAGTCCATCGGTGCTTGCACCCAGTCTGATGTTCCTTGGTTCTTTCCTGAAATCTTCGTACTCATCATCTAATGCTTTCCACTGGCTTGCATCCGAAGGGTGCGTCAGCACTGGGTTTTCAACCCGCACTGGATCCTTCATCACCGCCTCATTCCTTTCTGCATGCCAGCGCATGAGCTTCGCTTCCTTGGGGTCCGCGAAGTACCGCTGGAGACGGGGCCTGAGCGGGAAGTACCACTCAACTTTTCGAGGAGCTTTTCTCGTCCCTCTCTTGTACCGAGGCTCGCCGCACCTTGGGCACACGGTCAAGTCCTTGTGCTTGTTTCGATACATCACGCAGTCACTTATGCAGGCGTGGTATTTTTCGTGCGGTAAATAAAGAGGGCACACCACTTTCTTGGCCTCCTGTAGGCTACCTGCCAACGTGTTATCTTTAGGTAAGTGCTTCTTAAAGTATCAGAAGAGATCGTCTATGCTTGCGTCGTTCCATCCGTATTTTGCCTTCATCTCTAGAAGATCGAGAGTTACTCTCAAGCGGGTCTCCTCTGGCCCGCGACCTGCATCGTACAATGGAGTTCTCGAGTCTATCTCCAGTTGATCCAGCTTAGACTTCCGTCTACCGGCGAATCTGGGGTCGGTCGATGCGTTGCCAAGAAGAATTTCCTGAAGATGAGGGTCGTGCACGGCCGCGGTCAGTGGGGTATTACTACTCATGTCCTTGTCGCCTGCATGTTCTTCTTCTTCCCGACCTTGTTCATAACCGTCATCGTCGTGTGCGACATCCCGTTCTTCTCCCTCCTCATCCTCTTCATTTTCGTGTTGAACGTCATCCTCTTCCTCATCTTCATCATCCATCCACTGAGTGTAGCCCTCCATGAAACTATACCTGAGCAGGTGCTCATTCACTGTGCGTGACAAGGGGTCAAACAATGACGATAGTTTGCATTTTTGACACAGACATCTTATTTCCATACGGTTATTTCGATACATGTCGGTAGTCGTGCGTTCCACATATCTATCCACATCGCTTTCCTTCATCTCGATGACCATCGTCGCCTGCACAATAAGAGAATAGATTAGAACCATCGGTTCGGCTTTCACGGAAAAATTCGGCATGACCTTTGCTAAAAATGGTCTCGCCAGAGTGCCAGAAATTCGCGGGAAAGGAAGTTAATCGACATTCCGGCAAAACATTGGCAACTCATTGTACATGCACATTCCACCGACAAAACAACACAAAAAAGGTCCACATATGTGTGCAACCACTTTTCACCATCACAAGTGACATCACCGGTGACTTGTAGCCAACTCATGCACACATTCCACCGCATTAAACCTATTAGTTGACGCGAGGTCAAGAGCACCGGAGAGATGCCAAACATCAACCGAACAGAGCGTGTGTGTGTGTTGTCGGGACCTTATGCTCGAGATCTAGATCTACCAATAGAGAGAAGTGGGAAAGGTGGTGGGAGATAGAGATCTAGATCTAGATCTTGCTAGGTAGATCTAGTAATGAATGCAAGGGGAGCGACATCTCCTCAAATATATCAAACTTGTTGGTTGAATTAGCTAAAATGGGTGGGGAGAAGTGGGGGAATGAGCTAGCAAAGCTTGGGGTTGAGTTTCCTTGAAAAGTGAGCTAGTGGTGAGTGAGGAGGTGTTGGTAGGTGGCTGGTTCGAGCTTGTAATAAATCCCAAGTTACCACCGGCGGAAACAACAAAAGTGTCGGCGGTAATAGCATGGCCCAGTGGACCACCCGGTCCCACATGCATCCCCGGCGAGTGTACAAGCATTCGCCGGTGGTATGTGCACCTATCCCCGGCACCCGCGGGCTATTTCGCTAGTAGTAAGTGGTGGCCCATCCGGGGGACACGCAGGCCACTCTATCCCTGGCGAGCGTGGGCCTAGTTCGCCGGTGCTCCGTCTGCTACCCCCGGCATGCAATCACGGATTCACCGGCGGTAAGTGGCGCCCCATCCGGGTGGGCACGCAGCCCACCCTATCCCTGGCGAGCGTTGGCCTGGTTCGCCGACGGTACTTGTCATAGCCCCGGTGTGACAAGTTTGTGTCGCCGATAGTAACAGTACGCAGGTCTAGAAGCCCTTACCACCGGCGAGCATGTGCCCACTTCACCGGCAGTAATGAGTGCTGCTATAAGCTTTTCTCTAGTAGTGAGGATATGGCGCCGACAAATATGAAGCCAGAGCCTTGGAGTACAAGAAACAAGGACTAGTTAGTGTTAGTGTAGGACTCTATAACCTGTCCGGTGTAGACTTTACCCTGTAACCCTAGGATCTGAAGACTTTAAAAGCCAGAACTTTGGGAGCCTTTAGGGCACAAGAATAGACAAGTTCTAGCACATAAACCCTCACATAGCGAACCATACAATCCATGTAACTCGGCGTATTTCCATTATAGTGATTTATAGCAGGAGTAGGATTCCGCCACCGTTGTGGGATCTGAACATGGGTAAGTTGTGTTACTTCATACCCGCCAACTCGCCACCTTACCCCACCTATCTAAGGTCAACTCCAACAGACGTGATAAAACCCGACTCTATAAAAATAACCGCCGATATAGCGCGCGCACAACACTTTTTCATCCTCCAGCGGGCGCGCGAAAATCCGGCACGCACTAAAAAATTCGGGCGCACGTCAATTTTCCCACCCGCATTCCCCAAATTTGGTGCCCCGTTGCTAGAGCACGCTATCACTCTCCCTCGTGCGCGAATGCCAATGTCCGCTGAAACTTCCCACGCGCGTCCACTGCCCTGATTCCCCTTCCGTGATAGCACCAGTGTCGCCACTTCGATTTGCCACCTCCGCCGCCCGTCGCCACTCACCCGCGTGCGGAAGCTGTAGATCTGCCGCCGCTGTGCATCCCCGTACCTCCTTGGAGCTCACCGTAGTGAGAACCGACTCGAGTGGCCAGTGCCGTAGATCCTCTCGTGCCGCCAAACGACTGTCGCTGCCGCCGCGCCTCCCCACAACTCGGCGACCGTGGCGCCGTGCTACCCTAGGCCTCAATATCCTCCTCAAGCCAGGAAGCTACTTGGTTCATGCTTTTTTGCCGCCACAAGGTAGGTTTCGCCGCCGCCACGACTCCAAATTTTATTTTAATTTCGGTAGAGGAAGTGAGCGTATATTCGTGCTTGTAGAGGATACCATATGATTCATCCGGCGAGGAACTAGAGCTCGAGGAAGATGAGAACATATCGATGCTATTAGCTTGGCGCGAGATAAAAGAACCGAAGTGCGTTGGCTCGACTTTTGGTAGGCGCAAGTTGTGGAGGGAAATGATTGAAGGACATGATAGGTTGATGAGGATGTATTTCAATGACAATGCCACCTTTCCAGAGGAGTATTTTCGTCGGTGTTTTAGGATGAACACAGTTTTGTTCAAGCGCATTTGCGAAGAGGTGACCAAGTTTGATCGGTTCTTCGAGCAAAGAATTAATGCTGCTGGAGAGCTTGGACATAGCACCTACCAGAAGGTGACCGCTGCCTTGCGTATGATGGCATATGATATTCCAGCTGACCTTGTTGACAACCATTTGGCAATGAGTGAGAGTCAAGCCATTGAGTGTGTCAAGCGCTTTTTCGTTGCAATTGTGCGCGTGATTGGCACCGTCTACTTGAGAGCTCCCAATGCCGAAGACACGACTAGGCTTTTGGAGGAAAACAAGGCTCGGGGGTTCCCTGGAATGCTTGGCTCTATTGACTGTATGCATTGGAGTTAGAAGAATTGTCCTGCGACATGGCATGGACAATTCAAAGGTCACAAGAAGGATTGCACAATCATCCTTGAAGCTGTGGCAGATTATGAGACTTGGATTTGGCATGCTTTTTTGGAATGCTCGGGTCCTGCAATGACATCAATGTTGTTCAGTGGTCTCCTCTTATGTCAAGGATTGAATTGCATGAAGGTCCACAAGGAGAGTTTGAAGCAAATGGCCACACATACAACTATGGCTATTATCTTGCAGATGGCATCTACCCAAGGTGGCAAACTTTTTTGAAGCCGGTTCACAAACCCAAAGGTAAGAAAGAAAAGGATTTCCATGCCACACAAGCGGCGGCTAGGAAATATGTGGAGAGAACCTTTGGGATTTTGCAAGCCCAATTTTCTATTGTGCGAGGACCAGCTAGATTTTGGGACCAAGAATGTCTTTGGTACATCATGACCGCTTGTGTGATCATGCATAACATGATCATAGAGGATGATCATGGCAAAGATGTAGATCATAGCCACCACTATGACTTGATGGGGATTCTTGTGCAAGTGCATAGGAGAGAGCATAGGGTGGCGCGTTTCGTTGCCTCATATCATGCCATTCACGACAAAGAGATCCATGATAATCTTAAAAAAGATATCATCAAGGAGTGGTGGAAATGGTTTGGAGCACAACGTTGAACCCTCCTTTTATTTGTTGTTTGTTGTATTGTTGGAAAACTTATTGTATTTGTTGTAGTGTTTGATGTAAAACTTGTTGTATTTGTTGATGAACAATTCCTATATTTGTTGTACTATTCATGTACCATTTGGTTGTGTTGTAATAATAACTAGACAATTTTTTGTTGAATTTATTTGGGTTTGTTTGATCTTCTTGAACATATAGTTTGTTGTGAAACATGTTTGCGCTGGCACCTGCGCGCTGTATTTTTGTGCATCTGTTGGGGGTCCTTTTTGTGCTCTATTTTCGTGCACCAAATTTAGCGCGTCCGCCGGAGGAGAAATGTCACGCACACGCTAAAACTAGACCGTGCATGCTGCATAGCAATTTTATAGCGCCGGATTTTAGCGCGTTTGTTGGAGTTGCTCTAAACACGCTTTGTGAGGAATCCTCCATGGCATATTTGTCGACAATACCACGACAGTTGGCACCCACCCAGGGGCAAGAGGCGCTTCAAGCTCTACGACGGACAAGGCCCGAGCATTTCGTAGGAATCAGAGACACCGTAGCCATCAGGCGTGTTCTCTTATTTGACAATGTTTCGATCGTCCCTCCTAACGAGTTCTGGATCCCAGCAAAGACATCCACATCTTCATCGGTCAAACCGGCTCTAGATCAATGTCCCAGGAAGTCGGACACACGTCAAGACCTACACGAACCGCCTCCGGGGTGGACACAATCATGGAGGAACAATTTGAGACGGATCTCTCTTTGGAGTTTGCCGACATCTCTTTGGAGTTTGCCAGCATCTCAGCAATATCACATGATTTCCTATATTTGTAGTGATCATAAAACAATTCATCAATGATAAAGATTCATGGTCATCACACTGTCACGTGATAACTTAAGCACATGATTTCACTTTATCCCTAGTGAGGCAGCAAAAGAAAGGTAAAAACCAAAGTAGATCTTGAATATTATGTGTCACAATTCAATCTCTACCCCCATGCTACTCCATCTAACACACACTTATCCCCATACAAGTTCTTGCATACAAGTTGGATTAAAATAAGCAATGAAGAATGGGGTGCATGATACGCATCTATTAAGACATCTTACACAAAATAGATTCCAATCTCAAATATCAAATCACAGAACAAAGATCCACCACATAGGAATTGTAACTATGACCATAATAATGTTGGGTAGCTCATATGATGCTGGATCTATGAATAACAAGATAGAAATAGATCAAGCTACTGCCACAAACCCATAGCCCGGAGGTTAACTACTCCCTCTTCATCATGGTGATGAAGTTGGAGATGTTGGAGAAGGTGGAGATCTCCCTAGAGATGGCTCTGGCGGAGTTTCCCTCTCCAATCTTCGCCGGATATGACTCTATTTGGTGGTGTTTTCGTCTTTGGTGGCTTCTCGTCGCCCTCCCATCGCTCTCCTCCGAGGATGCCTCGGGGGGGGGTCCTTATATAGGGATTTTTAGGTCAAGAGACCTCCATGGGAAAAGGAATCAAGGCGATCGGACGGTCGAGGAGCAAAAAAGCATGGGTGGTGCGCCCACCAGGTCTGGGCATGCCACCTGGGCTCGTTTGGCCCTCCTAGTGAGATTCCAGTGCTCCAAAAGCTTCTCGTGGATAAATATTGGCATTCGCAAAAGTGCAGGTCCATTTCACTTCATATAGGTCCTGAAACATCAAAAACATTAAAAACAGGGTTTTTCTGCCCTGCTGAATTATAACCAAAATAAAGGGCATCATTGGTAAATCCCCAAAAATCAATGTAAAATCTGGATATAACATTATATATGATGCAAATATGTGGGAAAAACATGTTAACAAACTACAAAGTTCATGTATCCATTTTACATGCATCAACACCCCCAAGCTTAACCAATGCTCGTCCTCAAGCATGAAGGTGATAAAACTAAACATGGACTTTGGAGTTTGTTACCTTTGCTTCCTTCATTATCATGTAGAGTGCATAGGCTCAATTCCTTTCAATGAAACATAATATGCAAGTGTACTATCAAGTTTTATCTTTTACACATCTATAAATATGCTAAACAATAAGTGATGGTGTGAGAAGACAAATGATGAACACAATAACCTTCAAGCACACTTTGATGAACCTATAGAATTAGAGACTCTTTTCATGATTGGTATTGGTGTTTTCATGCCTTCATTTTTGGGCCACTTCTTAGTTTCATGCCCTTGACTAGAAGACTCACTTCTTAGTTTTATGTCTTCCCTTGAGATGTTTTGCATCCCATACGGAAAGTAAGCATTGAATAAATATGCTAATCCTCCATAAAGAATTAAAAAATAGAATTTTGAGCTATGTAATTCATGTCAACAATACTAATAAGGATGCGGTTCCCAGTATCTTTTTATTTCACTTTGTTTTAAAGACTCATATGGTTTATGTGCTAAACATATTACAAGTTGATTGTTTCATGCACCTAGCCTATGACCTTGCACTCCTCATGCTACTCAACTTAGGCCTGTCATTGTATTCTCATGTTGGTGTCATGAAACCGCATCACTAAAGTACCTCTTGCCCCTGGGTAGCTATATGCCCCCCTTTTTTGGCATTTATTTATTTGCTTATTTATGCATTTATTCATCATCAAACATAACATAATTCCTTGGTTGTGTTCAAGGTGGGAGGGGGCAGTATCTCTAATCCAGAAGACAAGAAAAATAGACATATGAATCATATCAACAAGGATCATCATGCTGTAATTTTCCACCATGTCATGCATGGCTTTGGCTAGCGGTTTAGGAGCGTTCTCTACAAACATGCCTACTCTAGTGTGCACACTTAATGTCACATTGTTGCAATCCATAGGTAGAACTTAAAAATGATTGATATTCAACATTTAACATTGAAAGCTTTGTTCCATGCTAGTCATGGTTTAGCTAACAACCACTAATAAGATGTGAGTCACAAAAATTTCCATAGTGGTATCACCCCAAACCTTTGTTCCTTATGAT
The DNA here is from genome assembly GCA_916181665.1 of Avena sativa. Taxonomy (NCBI): domain Eukaryota; kingdom Viridiplantae; phylum Streptophyta; class Magnoliopsida; order Poales; family Poaceae; genus Avena; species Avena sativa. The sequence continues at coordinate 421,401,724 of OV702291.1, read as the reverse complement.
CTTTAAAATACATGAAAAATGGTGTTTTAGGAGTGTTTGGAGGATTAACATACATACTCTACTTGAAAGTAGCTTTTTCCACAAGTAGGTGGGCATGCCTAGTCTAGTTTTAGGGGCTTGGAACAAGTCTTAGCTTGTGTAGAAAAGGCTTAGCAAAAAGAAATCTAAAGAGTGTGGCATCTACTTTATAATGTCAACATTTATTTTCTCACCTTGTTTATTAATGTTGAACATAAATATGCACAAGAAAAGGATACAAATCAATAGGCATAAAACTGATCATACTTCATATAAAGTACTTGATCTTAAGAACTAAACACAACATGAATTTCAGCTTTTGTTTTTAGCTCCCCTTTCTTTTGTTATATGGCATTATTTTTAACTTTTAATCTCATCAAGGTAGATTTTATTTTCAGTAGATAATCATAAACATTTTTAATAATGGTGGTGGTGGTCTTTCTAACGCAAAACAAAAAGAAAAATGACAAAACAAATGCTCCAAGTTTCTACGATAGTTCTATGTTGCTCAAAAACAAAGTTTAGAGGTTTGCAAACCGAGAGTTGAGTTGGTCCAGTGGGGTGCCTTGGGCATTCCCAAGATTATGGTTTTCACCATCCTTTGATTTCTCTTGGTGTGATGTTCCTCTATTCCCTGTCAAAAAAACTTCAACACAAACTTTTTCTCCCATCTCTTTTCTAAGAGGTGACATTAGTGGCACAAGAGTGTAATAGTTGTTGATTATATATCAAAGACAAATTTCTTTCTAAATGTTCCATCAAGCATATAATGTTCCTACATATCCCTATCATATAATATGACACATAAAAATCATCTTAGGACACATGGGAATGGTTAAAACAAAACATGGCAGAATTTTTCCAGATTTTTAGCAACAGAAGAATGAATTTTTTTCGTCCACTTATACATGTCAGGAATTTTAGCCAATTTTTTCGTACAGAGGATTAAGATTTGTAAATGCTAGATAAATCTGAGCGCAATCGAAGTTACAGAACAAATCAGAAAACTCACGCACTAAAAACTGTTCTACAAAAATTTGCTACTCCATATGTTTAGCAAATTTTAAAACATCCAAAATGGGTTCCACTTGGTACTTTATTAAAAACTTTAGAAATAAAACCAAAACAAAAATCTCTTGCTACATCAAGAGTTCAAAAAAAATCCAAAACAAAAATAACTGGTTGCCTCCCGCAAAGCGCTTTCCTTATAGCCATATAGCTAGGCTTTGCTTACTTTGTTAGGTGATGTGGAACTCATGGGATAGCTTGTGCTTAGCTACCTCCTTATTACTTGGAAAGTGTTCCATACATTATACCAGGGTCCCATGGTGTGATCATGCCAATCAAATAAATAATATAATAGGAACATGGTATAGAGCAATACAAAACATAAAAGCGATAATAACAAAGTCTAACTTTCTTCCTATGCATAGGGCTTTTATATTTGAATAACGTATAGCAAACAAGAGTATACCTATGCATATTATCAGTAGGTGAATGAGTTTTATAATTATTAGCAACATAAGGAGGGAATTGACAACCTCCTCTTTCATAATAGTTGCAAGAACTAGAAGTAAATTGAGCAATATGACCATTGGAAGCATGCAAGTTTGTAAAGTTTGTTTTATGAAGATGATTATTATAATTTTCATGGTATTCATTACCATGCTTTCCTCTTTCAAACTAGTCGCTAGTAATCTTTTCGTTATTAAGATTATGGTTGCAATGATGATTTTCAACGTAAGGTAATTGCAAACCACATTTATAGGTTCTAGCAAGTGCATATTTCTCCTCTATAGTTAAAATAGGAGAGTTCAAGAATATTATAAGACTCTTAGTCATAAGGGTATCATCATAGGCAGCAAGTTTATCATTTATATCTTCATTTTTTATACATGGATGGTTATTAAGAAGCATAGGAGCATCATCTAAAGCATTTTCATATATCATATATAAACAAAATTCCTCATTATCATCAATAATTTTAGTAGTAGCATTATTAGTAGTCAAAGGTGCACCATTAGTTTCATCATAATAGGAAGGGTTCTCATAAATAACCATTTGACTTTCAATTCCCCAACAAGAAATGCATCGATTTTTAGTTGGACAATTATCATAGCATGGGTTATCATAGATGACAAATGAGTTCTGAGTTTGAGTGTTACTATCATTTGTTGATTGTGAAGGTGGAATGTCCCACTCTTCCCCAATCTTAGGTTGGATTATCTCTATTTCATTTCTTATTCACACACTTGTTCTTCCAAGATTATGTTTTCGTCATCTTTTTCTTTTAATATATTAGTACTTTTCATGGCAGCAAGCTTTCTTTATATTTAATAACATAAGCGTTATCACTAAATTCTTCGTTGCAAATTTCAAGGATAATATCTATGTGTCCTTTCATTACATGAGCATCATGACTAGTTTCAAATTTTTGATTTATAAGAGAGTCTAGCTCATGGGCTCCCACATAGGAAATATATTTCTCAACTTGTTCTATATCATGGCATAAAAATTTACACTCTTGGTAAGAAGCAATAATAGGATCACTATTATGCTTACATTGATAGTGAGAGTGTTTATAGTATTTTTAGTGCAATAAATTATATCATGTGATTCACAAAAGTCAATAGTAAATTGATTGAGATCTGTAAGCAATTCATCCATTCTATTTCCTTCTTCGGTTGATCTATATTCATAGTAGGATTCCAATATTTTGACATGACCTATAGGTATGTGGATTCCAAGTTTCTCCATCTTTTAGCATGCATATTTAGAGGTTATACTATTTTTATGTATTTTCTGTTTTAAGGAAAACTTAAAAAGACTAAAAACAAGACAAAATAAACTACTTTAAAAATCTAAAAGGAGAAGAAAAAGCTCACAGTTGTGCAACCTCCTCAAGCTTGGGTAGTTGCACAAGTTGATGAAGATGGCGGCATCAAAAAATAATCTAGCAGCCGTCGTGGGTGTTTCACCACACTGCAACCACTATGATATGTCTCCACCAATTCCTCGGCAACGGCGCCAGAAAATAGTCTTGATGGCAACAAACGTAGCCACTTTTCATTGGGACTCCAAGTGCAGAGTGTTCTAGCAAGCTTGCTTTCCCCACAAGGGTGACTCGAGGGTTTATATCAAACTCTCGGGGAATTGTGTGGATATTTTTCTTGTCCTCTTCAAGCAACCTATAAAGTAAAATAATTTGCCTTGTTTCCCCAACTCCACCAAGTGGTTGTCAAGCACAAGGTTTCATATTAGTATTATGAAATAAAATATAAAACAAAGTAAATAAAGTAAAGGAATACAAACTAGATGATATGGAAGATAGTAGAGTTGTTTTTGGGTTTTTATGAGTGATTGCAAGTAAAGAAACTATTTTTGTATTTTCGAAATAATAAATTGCAGAAATTGTAAATGATAGTAGATGCAAAGGAAAGGTGTTTCTAATTATAAAAATCGGACTGGGGGTTCATGAGTTCACTTGTCTACTCTCTTTTTAGGTTGTAATGATCATAAAATAATTCATCAATTATAAAGATTCATGTAAATTCTACAAGTGATTGATAAAAGGAATTCATATGAGCATCACATTCTAATATTGAGATGGAATACATCTCTCTCTTATACTCCTCAAAAAAGGGAAATCACCATGCAATCTTAATTTAAGAACGAATCAGAGTATAGCTTTAAGCAATTAAATATATGATGTTTGAAATACGACTATGCTACCTTGATCTAACAAGGTCATCACACTGTCACGTGATAACTATAGCACATGATTTCACTTTATCCCTAGTGAGGCAGCAAAAGAAAGGTAAAAACCAAAGTAGATCTTGAATATTATGTGTCACAATTCAATCTCTACCCCCATGCTACTCCATCTAACACACACTTCTCCCCATACAAGTTCTTCCATACAAGTTGGATCAAAACAAGCAATGAAGAACGGGGTCATGATATGCATCTATTAAAACATATTACACAAAATAGATTCCAATATCAAATATCAAATCATAGAACAAAGATCCACCACATAGGAATTACAACTAAGACCATAATCATGTTGGGCAACTCATATGGTACTAGATCTATGCAGAACAAGAGAGAAATAGATCAAGCTACTTCCACAAATCCATAGCCCAGATGCGGAATACTCCCTCTTCATCATGGTGATGAAGCTGGAGATGTTGGAGAGGGTGCAGATCTCCCTAAAGATGGCTCTAGTGGAGTTTCCCCCTCCAATCTTCGTCAGATCTGACTCTATTTGGTGGTGTTTTTGTCTCTGTTGGTTTCTCGTCACCCTGCCATCTCTCTCCTCTGAGGACGCCCCGGGGGTCCTTATATAGGGATTTTTAGGTTAAGAGAACTCTATGGGCGAAAGAATCAAGGCGATTGGACGGTCGAGGAGCAAACGAGCATGGGTGGCGCACGCACCAGGCCTGGGCGCACCACCTGGGCTCGTTTGGTCCTGCTGTCCCTCCTGGTGAGATTCTAGTGCTCTAGAAGCTTCTCGTGGATAAATATTGGCATTCCCAAAAGTGCGGGTCCATTTGACTTCATATAGGTCCTGAAACATCAACTTGAAAACAAGGTTTTTCTGCCCTGCAGGATTATAACCAAAAGAAAGGGGATCATTGGTAAATACCCAAAAATCAATATAAAACATGGATATAACATTATATATGATGCAAATATGTAGGAAAACATGTTAACAAACTACAAAGTTCATGTATGCATTTTACATGCATCAAGAGCTTAGCTCAACAATGTCCTGGCCCAAGGCGTAGGAATCCATCAAGGTGGTGAGAGTAATGGAAAGAGGATACAAAAAACTGCTAACATAGAAGAAAGAAGAACGAGCTCCTGCTCACGTCGTCCAAGACCCTGGCATTCGATGAAAATTAAGACGGGGGCTTGATAAGGTGGAGAAACCAAATGGCTACCCGCTACATTGACAAGGCTAGGAAGTAGGTCATGCCCACTCCTACCCTAAACATGGTCATCGCAAAGACCCTACTGCATCAAGATAGATCACCTGCAGCGGTGGATCAGGTCTATGATCTAGTCACCAAGGTTATCAAACAATAGGATAAGGACACCTCACAAACGCTTGAGACCTATCCAGATCTTTGCATGTCTAGTTCTCAAAACCACCATAGGCCTAGATCTCTAGCTCAGCAAATCAGGGACCTACCTCAAGATGTTGGATCGCACATAGGTTCCACAGAACAAAGGTGGAGGGACACATAGAATCAGGATGATGTTATCCCCATATCCTCTAGCAACGGAACCAAGTCACACCCCGACCGCTCGTCGGTCCCTCCCCAACAATCTCGACGATACAAAGAGGCACCACCTCACTACCATACGAACATGCCTTCTCCAAGACACCCACATGGTGGCATAGTCATACGTGATGACGGAGTGCAGCAGGGGCACTATGGCGGAGATCGTAGCATCGATGACGGTCTAAGGAGCAATGCTCCAAACAATCAAGATGGGCACGATGATTCCCAAGATGGAGGAAGAAAGAGGACCAAACCCAACCCACCGCCACCACCACCGCCATCACCACCAAGAAGCCACCAGGACGGAGTATCTCGTAGGTCTCACCCTTTGCACCATAACTCTCATCCCCATGGTGGTGAGCATAACGCTCCACAACAAAAACCCTATGATGCATGCTAGCACCTAGATGAACTCCGAGAATCCTGGGAAGAACCCTACATGGGGCCACGATGCTTCATCCCGATTATCCGGACAACAACTTACCCCAAGGGTCTCCAGATTGACAAGACTATCAAACCCTACGACGGCACGGACCAACTAGCTACATGGTTGTAGGACTACCACAAAGCGATAGCAATCATAGGTGAAACCCCAATGTCGCTGTTAAGTACCTCCCACTCATGCTCATCGGCACCAGCTAACAATTATTGATGACTTACTGGAAAAATCTATCTGTAATTGGTTGGACATGCACGAGGCATTTACCAAAAATTTTGAGGGTACGTACAAGCATACCTGCACTGTCGGTGACCTACAGCGGTGTCTACAGGAAAAATACGAATCATCTCGAAACTACCTCTCTCGTTGGCTCCACATGAAAAACTCGTTCATGGGAGTACACGATCAAACCGCTATGGCCACCTTTGTCGATGGTTTGGAAAAAGGGTCTCTACTCTGGCATACACTAAAGCACACTCAGGATAAGGGCAAGCTTAATATCAATGTGATGATAGCCAAGGCTAGCAAATTTGCTGCCACTGATGATGATGCTCGCAGTGCTCTACCTGTAGTTTCCATCCCCAACCAAGCCAAGAAATATACCAATAATAAGAGGAAAAATCCACCTAAAGAGAAGCAAGTGGACAACATGGTTGCCATGGCATTCGTTGGCAAAGGCGAAGGCAGACAATGTGGACGTGGCCGGGGAGCTGGTCGTTGGCAGCAGCGCAGTAGCGAAGCTACACCTGCTATGCCCCGTTTTCCTCAAACATATGAGGAATACCGAGATATGACATGATTCGTGCACATGGATGCCAATGGTAAGTCCACTCACACTAACCGCAGTTGCAAGTTTGTCAATTGATGGGGTTCGTTGCATAGAAAACAAAAAATTCCTACGGTTTGCAATTGCCAAGATCGAATCTAGGCGATACTTTGTAATAGTTACATATGGACTCAGCCTCGTAGATCATAAGTGGAATAACATACCCGCAAACAAACCTGGTTGATGTAGATGGTACACGACCATCCTCAAGGACATGTGGATGATCAGCGCCACAGACGGGCAGTGCCTCCGTAATCGGTCACACGTTCGGTGTGTCGACAACTCCCAATCCCTTGCTCCAGCCAAGAAGCAGAAGTAGCGGATCCCCGGGAACTCCAACAACGCTACGCCATGGTAGTGGTGGTGGAGGGGAAGGTTTAGAGAAGGGCTTCACCGAGCACATTTTCTAGTGGTAATGGACAAGGCAAGCATAAGGGAGACGATGCCAATCTTGGGGCATATGGGAGAGTGTGTGGATAGGATGAGGAGGCCACCTCCTTTTATAGGTGCCATGGGGATGCCCCCTCCCCTCCTCTCATTCAATCTCCATTAGAACACTTTAATTCTCTTAAAGGTCTATCCATTAAAGCACTTTAATTCCCTTAAAGCACTTTAATTCCATTAAAGCACTTTAATTTCCTTAAAGGTTTTTCCATTAAAGCACTTTAATGTCATTTTAATGCAACACAATTTAATGAACACTTCATTTAATGAGTACTTCATTTAATGAACACATTAACATTTTGATCGCTTGCTTTATTTCGATACCCCAAAACTATTTTGGCAGATTTGGCAGAACAATTTGCTGCGATGTCCATTGACTTCCCTTGTGTTCCCTATCCTCTTAAAAGCATCGATTAACATTAAGTGTGTCCCCCTATGGGTTCGAGAACTATGTAGACATGATCGAGAATTTCTGCGATCAATAATCATTAGCGGGACCTAGAGATCCATAACGAATCCCACTAGTTCCACAAAAATCAGATGATCGTCTGAACCTCTTTCGCTGCAATCAAATTCCTTTTGTCTCGCGATATATTATTTGTCCTAGATTATATCACTCGGTATCATCTATGCCTTGTTTAATCTTGTTCCCAACAAGTACTCTTTTTCTCGTTCCTGTGATATGACATTCTAGTGATCAAATCACTTGCTTGCAAGGCTATGTCAATGTGTTATCACTGAGCGGGCGCTGAGTATATCTCTCCACCATCCGGATGGACAAATACCAATCTTGATCCATGAGCCTCAACCCGCACTTTCCAAATACCTGACGACACCTTTATAATCGCCCTGTTATGGTGTGATGTTTGATGTAATAAAAGTACTCTTCCGGTGAAAGTGATTGACGTGATCTCATGGTCTAAGGATATTGAGTTACTACGAATGCGATAGCAATTTAAATTTGATGACGTGATCGTATTGCTACATCTATTGCGGGTGTTGTTCATCATATCATTCTCTAATGATATTGACCATGTTATTAACAACATCCAATGTTCATGATCAGGAAACCTTTGATCATCTGTTAATCAACAAGCTAGTATAAAGAGAGGCTTTACTAGGAACCTTATTTGTTTATAATTCATACATGTGTTAACATTTCCTTATTAATACAATTCTAGCATGAAAAATAAACATCTGTTATAAACCTGGAATAGCATAATAACCACTTTATTATTGCCTCTCGGGCATATTCCTTTTAGTCTCCCAATTGCACTAGAGTCAGTAATCTAGTTTACATAGTCACGAATCTAACACCCATAGAGTTCTGGTTTTGATCATGATTTTTCCTTGGGAGAGCTTTAGTCAATGGATCTGCAACATTCAGATCGGTAACTACTTTGCAAATCTCTACATCACCATCCTGAATATGTTCCCGGATGGAGTGAAAACGACACTTTATATGCTTGGAATTCTTGTGAGACCTTGGTTCCTTAGCATTGGCTATGGAACCATTGTTGTCACAATAGATCACCATAGGATCCAAAGCAATTGGAAAAACACCCAGTTAGGAAATGAACTCCTTCATCCAAACTGCTTTTGCCACTGCTTCTGAAGCAGAGATATATTCCACCTCCATTGTAGATCTCGCAATCACAGGTTGCTTGGAGCTCCTCCAACTTACTGCTGCACCATTCATCAAAAATACTATCCGGATTGTGAATTAGAGTCATATGGATTGGTGTTGAAGCTAGCATCGACGTAACACCCTTGCGACGAGCTCTTCTTCACCTCCATATACGAGAAACATGTCTTTAGTTTTTCTTAAGTACTTAAAGAAACCTTGACTACTGATAAGGGGTGGCCCGATCTTCTCAGTGAACAGGTGGATTGATGGTGGCGAGTTAGTGATGTTGATGAATGGTGACGTGGAGATAACTCGTATGTAGCTGACGAACTCATTGGTTGCTCCCCTGTTGACAGATGCAACAGATCTTCAACCCTATGGATATTCGAAACACCACACGCTTGCACATTAGTCGTTCGACTATGGTGGTTTGAGAGCTACCAGTTCCCAATGGAACGATAGATCTCACAACAATTTCAGTAATAAACCTTCAGAGTGTAACACACATGAAGGGGTTGATAATCCTTAGCGAAACACAAGAGGAATATCGAAGTTCATATGAATGCTTTGCAGCAATTTGGCTGATCTAGGGTTTTAGTTTTAACGTAGTCTGCCTAACTGTGATGGCTACAGAAGTATATATGAGGGCTGGGGCGTCCTCCCCTCTAACTAGGCCTAAAAGCAGTCATATCTTGGCCCAAACTGACCCAGTTCAACTCAATATGATACATACCGACCCATAGATGGGTTCGGCCTACTTGGCGCACAGAACATATGTCGTGGTGCACCTCAAACATGTCCTGGCGCGCCACATATCTCTCGATCATGCTTTCTCTCCTTATTGGCTCCTAGTGCATCTTCGATCCCTCTCCTCCCGCTAGCGCTAGTCCGATAGATGCCAAATCTAGTCAAATAATAACACAATGATTTAGGTAGTATAAAGCTCTTATAAATCAAAGTATCATGTCCAACTAGGAATGAATTCAGCTTGTGATATTTTTCAATGAGGCTCAATATTTTGTTCCAGCTCAAACATGCAGAATCATCGTACTCTATGAATGCATCCTCATCATCCTCCCTTTATTCAAGAAAAGCCGTCCGTGGCTTTGGATATGCCGAAAGTGGAATAAACAAAAAGAACAACATGTACTTAGAATATATGTATATGTAACATTTTGTATTATTTTTGTTCACATGAATAATATGTCCAGTATACATCAAGCAACTTAAATTGCAGGTATAAGTGAAGTACAAACAATCATGATCATGGTGAAAAACAAACAGATATATATAGCCTTGTTGTTCAATATATAAATTCAGTTTTCTCAATGACGATTAGTGATCAAATTTGTGATGAACAGGATCAATCCAATCCAAAAGATGTGAAAACAAAATTGGTTTATGCCATGCTTCAACTGCGCTACTCTAATTATTATAAACAAGTTATGAACTAACACAAAAATAATCAGTGATATGTGCATTATTATTATGTCTTGTAGGTAATATGCAACATAATCTACAAATATCAGTGAAGTCTAAAGTAGTAGCATAACTAGACAAAGACTTTTAGGAAACACAAGGAATATGACAACTCGGGTTCTATTATAGCAAGATTAGAATAATCCAACACAGGTAAAATTACTTGTGTTGGCTGTAATATATCAACTAGATATGAATTTAATTTCATACTATCACAAATTTTAGCATATGCCCCGCAGCAAAAAGATACCGACACATAATATGTATGGATGAAAACAACATGTTTCAGTTCAGTGATTATATCACAAGTTATGCATATGTGATCCACAAGAAATTTTTCATCCATGCTATATTCACCAATAAGATTAAAGATGAAATAAGGAGAAGATGTGCTTGAATTCAAATATGAAATTTCAGAAATCTTATCCACAACATAACTCGTATTCATACGTTCATTTAGCATGATGGAGTACACAATATCAGTAGGTGGTATTCGAGAAAGTATTTCCTTATGTGTAATCGGTACCACATGATCAAAATTCGAATTTGGCAAACTATCACATGATGCTGTAACATTAGTGCAAGGCAAATCACAAGGGCACATAATTAGTATCGATGTCATCAACAATCTCCTCAGTTGTAGTAGGTATCACGACATCCTTCTCAAGTGACAATACCCGATCGTGTGATGCAGGTTGTAAAATAGATGGCTCCCTTTCTTCAAAAGCAACCTGCACATCACAAGATACAACACTAGAAGTAGACATGATTACGTTAGTAGACACCTCACATGTCTCACTAACGTCCACTCTGAAAATTTCTGGAATATGCCATTTGAAGTTGTTCAAAAAGCTAGAACAAAAATTTCTGAATATGCCATTTGTAGTTGTTCAAAAAGCTAGAACGCAGAAATTGCTTGAAATCCTTCCAAAGGAATGTTTTACCTATGACACCATACACAGTCCTAGCTTTCTGCCACTAACAAGCTACCTTTTCATCGACATGTCGTCGAGCAAGAATATATTATGTATGGCCATTAAACTTGCTATCGAAAGTATGACATCTCGCAAAACCACTGAGCATGTGAGATTCCCAAGACGTATATTCTGCAGATGTTGCAGAACTGTCCAATCTCCACTTGACTTTAGTTGGATCATATGCCATGCCGACCACAATAGCTAAATAGTCATGGTAAACATCATTTGGTTTCTACATCTGTAACATCCCAAATTTTTCATCTAAAATCATCATCATTGCACTCATATCATCATGGCATGTAATGGCATTGCATTTAGAATGTCCTCCAAAAATTTGGTATAATTTTGAGCCTTGAATAAAAAGATTTGAATTTTTGAAAATAGGATCAAAGAAAATGCTATATTACCTATTAAATCCAAAGTAAATACTTTGGATTAAATAAAAGATAAATATGTTTCATAATACCCTAAAAACCTAACTTGAGCTTTCACAAATGTTCACAAATTGATTCGAATCAATTTGAAACCTTAAATCCAAAGTTGTAGAGAAAACAGAAATAGAAAAAGAAAAAGAATAGGAAAAAAAAAGAGAGCAGCAGGCAGCTTCTAGCCTTTGGCCCAATCCGGCCCAGCAACCACCCGGGCTCCCTCTCCCCCTCTTTTTGCACACTCCCTCAACTTACCCCTCCCGCTGACAGACTGACCCCACGCCCACGTCACCACCACCCCGTCGTCTTCAACCCCCGAGCGACGAACACCCCTCCTCTTCTCTGCCGTTTCGAAATCGACCCAAATTCGGCCGTTTCCAGTATTAATCCCCCTCGGCGATTACTCCTACTTAACCCTCACCCTCTCCTCATCATTTTCCCCTCAGCCACTTCCCCCGGAGAGCCCCCAGGCTCCCCAATTACGAGCTCAAACCGTCGCTGTCCGACGAACTCCGACGACGATTCCGGTGAACCCAGGCCGCCCGACGCCCTTCTCTCTGTCCTACTTTGTTTGCCGTGTACTGACGCGTGTTTTGAACCCGACCACGTGTTTTCTCTTGCCCCAGATCGACGACTCGGACGATTCCGGCGAACTCCTCTGCCGCCACCGTCGGTCACCTTCTCCGGTAAAGGTAGGGCTCCCGCCGCCCCTTTTTGGTCTTTATTAGATCGTGCAGACACTTGCACACCTTGCTGACCTCTTTGCCGGTTGGTTCGAGCCCCAAGGGGTCATCTCCGTCACCGAGCCGTGAACTCCGCCGGCAACGCAACTCCGGCGAAGGATCCAGGCCAAGCCAGAGCGCCCCCGCACCACGGCGACCTCCATCGAGATCGCCACGACCTCCCTGACCTCTGGTACATGTCCATGGACTCACTACCCCTGTAGAACCGCCGGACCGTCATCGGCCGATGCTCCACCGTCGCGCGCTGTCATTAGCACCGCCAGTCTCCGGCGAGATGGTTAGTAGCCGTTCGATCAGATCCTAGCGGTTAGGATTAAATCACTTAAACGAAAGGGTACGGCTGATTTGATCCATCCAACGTCACTTAAATCTGACGTCCCACAACGATCGATCCGGCCGAACCGGTACGGGCCAATAGGAAAGCGCCACGTCGCCAGACTAATTCTGTTTAATTAGAAAATAGACAGATTTAGTATTTAACTTAGAAATTCAATAACTTTTGATCCACAAATCATAAAAATACAAATTTGGTGTCTATGGATTCAGAAAATTAAGACCTTTCTTATAGAGGCCTTGTTTCACACTTTTGCCTCACTAAACTTGGAATTATAGGCATAATCTTTTTAGGAGTATTTTTCTCATAAAAATTGTTCTATAAATTATTTTTGAGTATTTCATCTACAATTAGTTGAAGTATTCTATCCTCTGTACTGTAGACTCTGTAAGTTGTAAAGTTGTGTTCATATCATTGCATATTGCATGCATTCATGTTTTTGTTTTATTGATTGAATTATTGTTGTTATTTTGATCTTGTGTAGATTGTGTGGATTGTGAAGTTTGTTGCTGTGAGGATTGTACCTATTCCCCTATCTACCAAGGCAAGTGATATTTCATCTCATGTCCTATTATTTTCACTATTGCACTAGGGATATTTTGTAGATCTTAGCATGTTAGGATTATTCATATGTTACCATACTATGCCATGCTAACCTATAGTGTATATCTTGGTAGTATTCACTAGATAAAGACTTTGTATGCTAGAATGCTTAGCTATGCTATTAGAATTTGTGGGTGGATTATACACATAAGATAGCATGGAAAGATATTATTTTGTTTAACTAAGAAAACAACTAATGTTAATGAAACACCTGGGTGGAATGGGCTTGCTTGGATTATGTTGAGTGGTTACTCAGGGGCCATGTCTATGGTCAGCTGGTGTATCACACTTGTGGATGGCCACCCAGGAATAAAGAGATTGGAGACGTTCTTGTCGCGAAGCTTCCAGTGCAGCCACATGGCATATGGGCTCTGCCTTGACCGACTAGGTTGCAAGAACTCAGCCAGACGGACAGAAGGTGATAGATATGATAGGTTGGAACGCGTCCGTGGTGGTCTGAGGGATTGCTTCTGAAAAGTCTCGTCTTGATGCATGTCGAGTCTTGTGGGGAAAGTGCACCACCTCTCGAGAGGGTAAAACTAAGTACTTAGCCGTGTCCCCGGTTATCGACATTCCTGAGCCTCAAGATAGTGAAGCAGTTCAATAATATCCTCATCCAAATTTATCTAAGTTAAAACTTGTGGGTGCACATGGGTAGAGGTTCAGTGATGTCCATCATTGCTACCTTATAGTTGGAATGAAAAACTTCTTCAAAACTATAAGTTAAACTAATTTTAGCAAAGCCAGCCATAACCCCACTTAGCCATATATTCATGTAGTTGTTGGATTATACTAAGTATCTATAGTATCACTTGCCAATGCAATTCCAAATGTATTGACCCTTATGGCTGTAACTTATTATGTTGCAGGATACTCTGATGATGAGTAGGGTTGCGGGTCTACACTCGACATGCTTGCCTGTGGCACATGAAGACTAAAGACTCGATTATTAATATACTATGTAATGTGAACTTTAAGTGCCTTAGCCTTGGGCTAAGTGATTTGTAAGAACCATTATATTCCTGGATATGCGATGTAATAATGACCTTTGTTTCTGTGTACTTCATCTTAAACTGTGGGTGCTAGCATTTTCGATCCAGGGACTAGCACTGCAATCACAGGGATCTTACCTTATTATGGTGAGATCTTACAGATGGTATCAGAGCATTGTGTTGCCTGTAGGTTCGTGACCCTAGAATGGATTAGAATAAGGAAAACCTTAGGAAAAATAACTCTATATTTCAACTTTACGCTTGTCTTTTCATCTCGTAAAGATTTCCCTAATCATCCTTCTCATCTATTTTTATAGATGTCCACCATCAATGAATCTGTCAAGAAGGGACCACTGGTGACTATGACTCTGGAGTGTGAGACAGAATTTCCCAATGTGCTCAAGAACCTCATGCTCGGCTTGGGGATGAATGGTGAAGCCGTGTACAAGGGATTTCCTGTGATAGATGAAGGACAAGAGTATTGGTGGGTGCAACTCCACTTGTATAAGAACAAGGAAGACGATCCCAAGAGTACGGGATTCTGCATGTTCACCAACTCTGAAATGCACCCGTCATTCTTTGACTCTGCAAGGAATGCTGCATGGAAGGCTATTCAGGAACTTGGGGAAAGACTCAAGTATAGAATGCTCAATACTCAGGAGGATCTCAAGGAGGAGAAGCGTCTTGCCCAAGACTCAAAGGCCACTGTGAAACGCCTAAGTAAGGATATCATAGGCCTAGCTTTGGAGCTATGCGACTAAGACAAGCAGATGGCTGCCAAGGATGCTCAGATTGCCACCTTGGTTAAGAAGGAGTGAGATATTAGTCGGACCACCACCCTTGACGTTATGTCACGTTAATATCTCGACCATACCAACCTATGTGGTATGGCAAAAATAAAGTTATGTCTGGAACCTTGAGTGCTTGAGTTGAATTAACGTATTGCTACTTGGAATGTTTTGTTGGTTGAATTCCCTCTCATTTTGTGACTTGTATTTTCTTTCTCTATTGTGTTACTAACTTTCTCCATACCATGCAAAAGATGCCGAACTTTGTCTACAGCACGGCCGAGGATTTCAAGGGGACTCGCTTTAGGACTCGTATCTTGGAGCTAGTCCAAGTGCTCGCTCTTCCGATTCCCACTATTCAAGGACTTCAGCTGAGGAAGTTTCAGAGGAAGGACTTATGGGGATTCAGAGTTACCCAGCCAGGACGTGAGACAGAGCCCCAAACTGGGGAGATTACCTTCAAGGTTCTCCATGATGACATGGAGAGGGGCCTCGACGTTGCAATGCAGGAACTATTGGGACGCCTATGTGGACGTCATTCTTCCGAGATCAAGAGCCACTACTTCCACTTCTTTGGGAGGCGCGACAAGGATGGAGAGCCTATTGTGTTGGACAAGGACACTAAGGATTCTATCAAGCCCGTGCGTCACTACCTCCAGGGCTTAGAGAGCCTTATTAGACACCTTGATACTGATAGGACTAACGTGATGCTTAGCAATGATGAACTACGAGTCCAACTCAAGGAGAAAGACAAGGCCTTCCAGGAACAGGAAAATCGAATCAAGGAAATGGAGAAGAAGTTTGAAGACCAAGATAAGAAATTCAAGAACCAAGAGAAGAGAGTTCAGGAGAAGAACAAGAAGATTAGAGACTTAGAGACCGAGTTAGAGCTGGAGAACATAGAGCTGGAAGCGGATCACGAGGTGATAGAGAGGCTACGCACACAGAAGAGAGAGCTACAGACGAAGATCGATGCTCTGACTACCAGCTTAGAGGAATACAAGGCGGGATTCGCATCAGCGGGACTTGCTCTAGTAGAGTAGGAAGTTGACATGGAGGAGTAGTGATACTATTCCATCTACCTATCGTTCTATTATTATTGGGTGCATAGGTCATACCGACTTGTGGGTGACTATGCTAGTATGTTATCTTGCAGACTCTGTTATTGTTGTGATGTTGGAACCTGCATGTGCTTGTTTGTCTGAATTGTTGTTTTATTTGGGTTATCTATCATTACTTACCCTTACTAAACCCACAGATGCCTCCCCGACGCAACAACGAGGATAACAATGACAATGACAATGGAATGCAGCAGATGATGGCTGCACAGACCCAATTGATGCAAATGATGACTCAATTTATGGCAAACCAGAACCAGAACAACAATAATAACAATAACAACAACCAGAACAATCCACCACCTCTGGATATGCTGACCAGATTTCGAAGGCTGAGACCTGCCAAGTTCTCAGGTACCTCTGACCCTATGGTAGCAAATGATTGGTTACGCTCTGTGAATAAGGACCTAGTCACGGTTGGGTGCACGGATGCAGAGAAGGTCAGATTTGTAGCACACTTGTTGGAAGGTCATGCAGCTGCTTGGTGGGATAATTTTCAAATTACCCACCCTATTGAAGAAGTGACTTGGGCAATGTTTGAAGATGGGTTTCGCACCACTCACATCTCTGCTGGAATAATGGGATTGAAGAAAAAGGAGTTTCATAACCTCAAGCAACGCCATCGCAGTATTTCTGAATACATCGAGGAGTTCAATAATTTGTCACGATATGCACCCGATGATGTTGACACTGATGCAAAGAGGAAGGAGAAGTTCCTAGATGGGTTAAATGATGAAATTTCTATCAATTATCTGTTGCGTATGTTCCAACATATCAATCTTTATGTGATAAAGCTACCATCCTGGAAAACAAGATGAAGCTAGTGGAGGGTAGAAAGAGGAAGCATCATTTTGATAAGTTTAGATCAGGATCTCCTCACAAGCGCCCTCATGGTGAAGGAAGTGGGAGCTCAGGATTCCACAAGAATGGGAATCATAATAACCATCGTAACAACAACCACCACCATGATGGAAACAATCATCATGGACATAACAAAAGTGGATTCAGGAACAATCACAATAATCATGGCCATGGGAACCAAAATGGTCAGAACCGTCACAGTCAGCCAGCTAAGAAAGACATCAGTCAGGTGGAATGTTTCAAATGTAAGAAGACAGGACACTATGCTAATGAATGCCCAGAAAAGAAGGCTGATGGGGCTAAGCCAAACCCATTCCGAAAGGGCCATGTGAATCACATTAATGTGGAGGAAATTCAAGAAGGATCTGATGCCGTGATCGGTAAGTTCATGATTAATGCCTTTCCTGCACTTATCCTTTTCGATACTGGCGCATCGCATTCATTCATTTCAAGAGCATTTGTAATCAAAAATGAACTCTCCACTGAAACTATTGGATGTCCTATGAAGGTAAGTTCTCCGGGTGGAGAAATGATAGTAAATTCAGGGTGCCGACATATCACCCTAGAAATTGGAAAACACAAGTTCCCGATTAGTTTAATAATCCTAGAGTCCCAAGTATTAGATGTTATATTAGGGATGGACTGGTTGACCCGCTATGAAGGGGTGATTGATTGTGCCAAGCGAACTGTTATGCTCACTACCCCAGAAAAGAAAAGGATCAGGTTCAAGTCTAGCTTTGAACCCAATGGAAGCAAGGTTAATTCTCTTAAGGGGGTTAGCCTAGATAATGTTTCAATAGTGAGGGAATATCCAGATGTGTTCCCCGAGGAATTACCTGGCATGCCACCAGATAGGGACGTGGAGTTTCTAATAGACCTACTGCCAGGAACGGGACCTATATCAAAGAGACCTTACAAAATGTCGGTGGACGAATTAAAAGAACTCAAGAAACAGCTGGGAGAACAGTTAAAAAAGGGATTTATCCAACCAAGCTCGTCGTCTTGGGGAGCACCAGTCTTGTTTGTTGAGAAGAAAGACCAAAGTCAAAGGCTATGCATAGATTATCGTTCACTCAACGAAGTGACCATAAAGAACAAATATCCCCTGCCTAGAATAAATGATCTCTTCGATCAGCTAAAGGGAGCATGTGTTTTCTCAAAAATTGATCTTCGATCAGGATACTTCCAACTAAAGATCAGAGAACATGACGTACCCAAGACTGCATTCACCACTAGATACGGGTTGTATGAATATACAGTGATGCCGTTTGGATTGACTAATGCACCGGCCTACTTCATGAACATGATGAATAAGGTATTCATGGAATTCCTTGACAAGTTCGTAGTGGTATTCATCGATGATATATTGGTATATTCCAAAAGTAGGAAAGAACATGAAGAACATCTACGCCTGATTCTAGAGAAACTTAGAGAACATAAACTTTATGCCAAGTTCAGCAAACGTGAATTCTGGCTGAATGAAGTGGGATTTCTTGGACACATAGTATCTGGTAATGGTATAGCTGTTGATCCAGCAAAAGTGGCAGCTGTGACAGAATGGGAACCTCCTAAATCCGTTAAAGAAGTCCGTAGCTTCCTTGGCCTAGCAGGGTACTATCGAAGGTTCATTGAAAATTTCTCTAAGATTGCAAAGCCCATGACTAATCTGCTGAAGAAGGTAAGTTTAATTGGACAGAAACTTGCGAAACCATCTTTCAGGAATTGAAAAAGAGGCTAGTTTCAGCACCAGTGTTATGTTTGCCAGATCTTGAGAAAGCATTTCAAGTATACTGTGATGCATCTCACCAAGGATTAGGAGGTGTGTTAATGAAAGAAGGTAGAGTGGTAGCTTATGCATCAAGACAACTCAAAAATCATGAAGTGAACTATCCTACTCATGATCTAGAGTTGGCATCAGTTGTGCATGCACTAAAAACATGGAGACATTATCTTATGGGAAAACGTTGTGAAATGTTCACTAATCACAAGAGTTTGAAATATATTTTTACACAGAAAGAGCTCAACATGAGACAAAGAAGATGGCTAGAACTTATCAAGGACTATGACTTAAGGTTGCAATACCACCCTGGAAAGGCAAACGTCGTAGCCGATGCATTAAGCCGCAAGGCTCATGTAAATGGTCTCAATAAAGGAGAATTGCCGGAGGAGTTATGTGCCCAATTTAGAGAGCTGAGACTTGAAATTGTGCCTGAAGGGTACCTTGCATCCTTGGAAGTGCAACCCACACTAATGGACAAAATTCAAGA
The DNA here is from genome assembly GCA_916181665.1 of Avena sativa. Classification (NCBI taxonomy): domain Eukaryota; kingdom Viridiplantae; phylum Streptophyta; class Magnoliopsida; order Poales; family Poaceae; genus Avena; species Avena sativa. Next base: position 421,382,489 of record OV702291.1, on the reverse strand, counting down.
AGCCCAAAAGTTGTACAAAGAAATAGAGGAAATCAAAGGTAAAGTTAGTGAAGGCAAGGCGAAAGGATTCCATGTGGATGATCAAGGAATCTTATGGTACGAAAAACGTATCTGTGTTCCGCAGGATCTTGAACTTAAGAAGCTGATCTTACAAGAGGCGCACAACTCACCGTATTCAATTCATCCTGGCAATACCAAGATGTATATGGATGTTAAGGAGAGGTTTTGGTGGAATAATTTAAAGAAGGACATAGCAGAGCACATTGCCTTGTGCGATGTGTGCAGTCGTGTAAAGGCAGAACATCAGAAACCGGCAGGATTGTTACAACCACTGCCAATACCTGATTGGAAATGGGATAAAATTGGTATGGATTTTATCACCGGGATACCTAGGACTAAATCTGGATATGATTCCGTATGGGTTATCGTTGACCGCTTGACAAAAGTGGCCCATTTCATACCAGTGAAGACCACTTATACAAGTGCCAAATTAGCCAAGATTTACATGAATAGAATTGTATGTTTGCATGGTGTACCTAAAAGTATCGTGTCCGACAGAGGAACTCAGTTTACTTCGCATTTTTGGCGACAACTTCACGAGTCATTGGGAACTCGACTGGAGTTCAGCACTGTGTTTCATCCACAAACTGATGGACAGACAGAAAGGACCAATCAAATATTAGAGGATATGCTAAGGGCATGTGCGTTAGATTATGGATCCAGTTGGGATGAAAGTGTACCGTACACAGAGTTTTCTTACAATAATAGCTATCAATCAAGCATAGAAATGGCTCCATTTGAATTTCTTTATGGAAGGAAGTGTACTACACCATTACTATGGAATGGAGTAGGGGAAAGAAATTTGTTCGGGCCAGACCTAATCAAAGAGGCTGAAGAGAAAGTCAAGATGGTGAGAGATAGGCTAAAGGTAGCCCAATCTCGGCAGAAGAGCTATGTAGATCCAAAACATAGAGAGGTTGCCTATGAGGTTGGTGATAGAGCTTACCTCATGGTATCACCACTTCGTGGTGTAAAGAGATTTGGAATCAAAGGAAAACTAGCACCACGCTATGTAGGGCCTTTCAAGATTTCGAGTCGCAAAGGAGAAGTGGCATATGAGATAGAATTACCAGAATCTTTGTCAGCAGTTCATAATGTATTCCATGTTAGTCAGCTGAAAAAGTGTCACCCAGAGATGGAAGAAACTTCGTTGAAGGACACCATACCATTAGAGTAAGTTCAGCTAGATAATGATCTCACTTATGAAGAGAAACCTATTAAGATTCTAGAGACCGCAGAAAGAATTACCCGTACTAAGACCATCAAATTCTGCAAAGTGCAGTGGAACCATCACACTGAATCAGAAGCAACATGGGAACGAGAGGATGAACTTCGGAGAGACCACCCTCACCTATTTGCTAGCCAAACCGAATCTCGAGGGCGAGATTCATCTTAAGCGGGTTAGATTTGTAACATCCCAAATTTTTCATCTAAAATCATCATCATTGCACTCATATCATCATGGCATGTAATGGCATTGCATTTAGAATGTCCTCCAAAAATTTGGTGCAATTTTGAGCCTTGAATAAAAAGATTTGAATTTTTGAAAATAGGATCAAAGAAAATGCTATATTACCTATTAAATCCAAAGTAAATACTTTGGATTAAATAAAAGATAAATATGTTTCATAATACCCTAAAAACCTAACTTGAGCTTTCACAAATGTTCACAAATTGATTCGAATCAATTTGAAACCTTAAATCCAAAGTTGTAGAGAAAACAGAAATAGAAAAAGAAAAAGAATAGGGAAAAAAAAGAGAGCAGCAGGCAGCTTCTAGCCTTTGGCCCAATCCGGCCCAGCAACCACCCGGGCTCCCTCTCCCCCTCTTTCTGCACACCCCCTCAACTTACCCCTCCCGCTGACAGACTGACCCCACGCCCACGTCACCACCACCCCGTCGTCTTCAACCCCCGAGCGACGAACACCCCTCCTCTTCTCTGCCGTTTCGAAATCGACCCAAATTCGGCCGTTTCCAGTATTAATCCCCCTCGGCGATTACTCCTACTTAACCCTCACCCTCTCCTCATCATTTTCCCCTCAGCCACTTCCCCCGGAGAGCCCCCAGGCTCCCCAATTACGAGCTCAAACCGCCGTTGTCCGACGAACTCTGGCGACGATTCCGGTGAACGCAGGCCGCCCGGCGCCCTTCTCTCTGTCCTACTTTGTTTGTCGTGTACTGACGCGTGTTTTGAACCCGACCACGTGTTTTCTCTTGCCCCAGATCGATGACTCGGACGATTTCGGCGAACTCCTCTGCCGCCACCGTCGGTCACCTTCTCCGGTAAAGGTAGGGCTCCCACCGCCCCTTTTTGGTCTTTATTAGATCGTGCAGACACTTGCGCACCTCGCTGACCTCTTTGCCGGTTAGTTCGAGCCCCAGGTCGTCATCTCCGTCACCGAGCCGTGAACTCCGCCGGCAACGCAACTCCGGCGAAGGATCCAGGCCAAGCCCGAGCGCCCCCGCACCACGGTGACCTCCATCGAGATCGCCACGACCTCCCCGACCTCTGGTACGTGTCCACGGACTCACCGGCCCTGTAGAACCGCCGGACCATCATCGGCCGACGCTCCACCGCCGCGCGCCGTCGTTAGCACCGCCAGTCTCCGGCGAGATGCTTAGTAGCCGTTCGATCAGATCCTAGCGGTTAGGATTAGATCACTTAAACGAAAGGGTACGGCTGATCTGATCCGTCCAATGTCACTTAAATCTGACGGCCCACAGCGATCGATCCGGCCGAACCGGTACGGGCCAATAGGAAAGTGCCACGTCGCCAGACTAATTCTGTTTAATTAGAAAATAGACAGATTTAGTATTTAACTTAGAAATTCAATAACTTTTGATCCACAAATCAGAAAAATACAAATTTGGTGTCTATGGATTCAGAAAATTAATACCTTTCTTATAGAGGCCTTGTTTCACACTTTTGCCTCAGTAAACTTGGAATTATAGGCAGAATCTTTTGAGGAGTATTTTGCTCATAAAAATTGTTCTATAAATTATTTTTGAGTATTTCTTCTGCAATTAGTTGAAGTATTCTATCCTCTGTTCTGTAGACTCTGTAAGTTGTAAAGTTGTGTTCATATCATTGCATATTGCATGCATTCATGTTTTTGTTTTATTGATTGAATTATTGTTGTTATTTTGATCTTGTGTAGATTGTGTGGATTGTGAAGTTTGTTGCTGTGAGGATTGTACCTATTCCCCTAGCTAACAAGGCAAGTGATATTTCATCTCATGTCCTATTATTTTCACTATTGCACTAGGGATATTTTGTAGATCTTAGCATGTTAGGATTATTCATATGTTACCATACTATGCCATGCTAACCTATAGTGTATATCTTGGTAGTATTCACTAGATAAAGACTTTGTATGCTAGAATGCTTAGCTATGCTATTAGAATTTGTGGGTGGATTATACACATAAGATAGCATGGAAAGATATTATTTTGTTTAACTAAGAAAACAACTAATGTTAATGAAACACCTGGGTGGAATGGGCTTGCTTGGATTATGTTGAGTGGTTACTCAGGGGCCATGTCTATGGTCAACTGGTGTATCACACTTGTGGATGGCCACCCAGGAATAAAGAGATTGGAGACGTTCTTGTCGTGAAGCTTCCAGTGCAGCCACATGGCATATGGGCTCTGCCTTGACCGACTAGGTTGCAAGAACTCAGCCAGACCGACAGAAGATGGTAGATATGATAGGTTGGAACGCGTCCGTGGTGGTCTGAGGGATTGCTTCTGAAAAGTCTCGTCTCTATGCATGTCGAGTCTTGTGGGGAAAGTGCACCACCTCTCGAGAGGGTAAAACTAAGTACTTAGCCGTGTCCCCGGTTATGGACATTCCTGAGCCTCAAGACAGTGAAGCAGTTTAATAATCTCCTCATCCAAATTTCTCTAAGTTAAAACTTGTGGGTGAACATGGGTAGAGGTTCAGTGATGTCCATCATTGGTACCTTATAGCTGGAATGAAAAACTTCTTCAAAAACTATAAGTTAAACTAATTTTAGCAAAGCCAGCCATAACCCCACTTAGCCATATATTCATGTAGTTGTTGGATTATACTAAGTATCTATGGTATCACTTGCCAATACAATTTCAAATGTATTGACCCTTGTGGCTGTAGCTTATTATGTTGCAGGATACTCTGATGATGAGTAGGGTTGCGGGTCTACACTCGACATGCTTGCCTGTGGCACATGAAGACTAAAGACTCTATTATTAATATACTATGTAATGTGAACTTTAAGTGCCTTAGCCTTGGGCTAAGTGAGTTGTAGAACCATTATATTCCTTGATATGCGATGTAATAATGACCTTTGTTTCTGTGTACTTCATCTTAAACTGTGGGTGCTAGCATTTTCGATCCAGGGACTAGCACTGCAATCACAGGGATCTTACCTTATTATGGTGACATCTTACAGCATCACATCAACACTAGTAGAAGTCATGATTAGTACATTAGTGCACAAAATAAAATAGGTGGTGGTGTTCGCTCACAACTCACTGTAAAACTGAAAAAGACAATGGATCTTACCGGTCCAAAGTGAACTAGAGCAACTTACCAATCGCAGCAAACAAACGCGTGCATGTGTATGATCAAGCGAATACCGAGGGAAAGAACTATCACACGACAACACCGATATATGGTGGAGCTGTAGGGATGAAAACCTAAGTACACCAATTCCGAAAATCCTAGTGCTGATCGTATGACACAGACCCACAGAAAACACACACGGTGGAGATAAATGGGGGCAAATGCAACAATAAAAAGGAGCTCAAATATTGAGATATGTCGGAGTAATGCTCGTGTTGCAATAGACAAGGATAGACGCTAGCAATGTCTCGATAAAATCGGCACAAGATTGCTAAATTGAGCGGCCCGCATAGCACTAAGCACGCTAGTCTCATAGAATAGGTTTATACGCCAATAACGTCTTACTAAGACTCATAAGAATAGGTATGCTATGTGGACTTAGTAAAAAAATAAAAATAATAATATTAGAATTGATCCGATGCCGTGCGTCACCAGCTTTTTTTTGGGTTGCCGCTGAACTCTTCACGTACAAGTCTGAGCAGACAGTCTGAGCAGACTTGTCTATACTCTGTCGGCAGCTAGCGATCAGCTATGTTTTTTTCTCTCTCTTTCAAGCTAGAGATCGATCAGTTATTTTTTTTTTACGTACGCTCGCTGAGGGACAGAGCCCGGCTGTGGTTTGGCGAGAGGGTAGCGATCGGTTTTTTTCAACCGACACGCTCCCTCGGGTGGGAGTTGGAAGTGATAACAACTCTTGTAGCAATCGGTGTTGTTCTTTTTTTTAATCAATCCAACCGATGCAAACTCTGCTCTTCATGTAAATACTCTTTCCGTTTTAAAATATAAGTATTTTAGTTTTATAAAGCTAATGTATCTAGTATGTAGGTTTGGAGAGGCCTGGAGTGAAGTAAAAAGGTGTAAATACACTCTTTTTATAAAGCTAAAGTTTCTTATATTTTGATATGGAGGGAGTAGATGGGAAAAAAATCAAGACGTTAGAGATCGGTATACCTGAAGTCCAAACCGTACCAAACTTTCCTTTTCAACTGCCGACTCAAAACAAGAAAATGCGATCTCGTGGCTAATTCTGACGGAAAAAAGACACGGACACAAAATTAAAAGATAACTCAAGAACACGACCAGACAGACTCAAGAACATGAGGACAAACTACAAATAGTCTAGGACTCCGACAACGCAACAAAAGCAGACAAAATTTTAGATTAAAACTATGACTCGGATTTAAAAAAAGGCTACACAAAAGACTATAACCAGCAACTAGAACTCACGAACATTGTTATCTAGGCTATGAGAATAAACTATAAACCCTATTTTTTGTGTGGCTTTTCCTGTATAGGAAAAAACAACCAATCTATAGGGATGAATTTCTCACCGAGTAAACCTCAGGCACTGATACCAAGATGATAAGGGGTGACCCGATCTTCTCAGTGAACAGGTGGATTGATGGTGGTGAGTTGGTGATGTTGATGAATGGCGACGTGGAGAGAACTCGTATGTAGCTGACGAACTCGTTGGTTGCTCCCCTGTCGCCAGATGCAACAGATCTTCAACCCTATGGATATTCGCAACACCACACACTTGTACAACAACCGTTCGACTATGGTGGTTTGAGAGCTACCAGTTCCCAATGGAACGACATATCTCACAACAATTTCAGTAATAAACCTTCAGAGCGCAACACACATGAAGGGGGATGATAATCCTTAGTGAAACATAAGAGGAATATCGAAGTTCAGATGAATGCTTTGCAGCAATTCGGTTGATCTAGGGTTTTAGTTCTAACGTAATCTGCCTAATTTTGATGGCTACGGAATTATATATGAGGGCTGGGGCGTCCTCCCCTCTAACTAGGCCTAAAAACAACGATATCTTGGCCCAAAATAACCGAGTTTGACTCAAACTGATACATACCGACCCATAGATGGGTTCGGCCTACTTGGCCCGCAGGCCATATATCGTGGTGCACCTCAAACGTGTTCTGGCGTGCCACGTATCTCTCATGATCATGCTTGCTCTCCTTATTGCCTCCTAGTGCATCTTCCACCTCTCGGTCGCCTTCCTCCCTCTCCTCCCGTTGGCGCTAGTTCGATAGATGCTAAATCTAGTCAAATAATAACACAATGATTTAGGTAGTATAAAGCTCTTATAAATCAAAGTATCATGTCCAACTAGGAATCAATCACCTTGTGATATTTTTCAATGAGGCTCAATATTTTTTCCAGCTCAAACAAGCAGAATCATAGTACTCTATGAATGCGTCCTCATCAACTACCTTCTAGTGTTCTAAACCTGGATCAGATTGGTACCTGCTAGTCAAACTAACAACATGTGCCACATCTGGCTTTGTACATAACATAGCATACATAATAGAACCTATGGCTGAGGCATAGGGAACACGGTCCATTATTTCTCTATCTGTTTCTATCGTTAGACTTTGAGTCTTACTCAAAACTGTTCCTTGCAACATCGGTAAGAACCCCTTCCTACTTCTGTCCATTTTGAACTTCTTTAAAATCTTATCGAAGGTATGTACTTTGTGACAATCCTATTAAGTGCCTTGATCTATCTCTATAGATCTTGATGCCTATTATGTATGTAGCTTCACCAAGATCTTTCATCGAAAACTTACTATTTAACTAATCCTTTACGCTTTTTATATGTTCTATCTCATTTCCAATCGACAATATGTAATCCACCTACAAGATTAGAAATACAATAGAGCTCCCACTCACTTTCTTCTAAATACAAGCTTTTCCGATGGTTTGGACAATCCAAAACCTTTGATTACTTCATCAAATCGGAGATTCCAGCTTCAGGATGCTTGCTTCAGTCCATAAATGGATCGCTGAAGTTTGAATACCTTGTTAGCATCCTTAGGATCAACAAAACCTTTTGGTTGTATCATATACAACTCTTCCTTAATGTTTCCATTAAGGAATGCTGTCTTGACATCCATCTGCCAGATTTTATAATCGAAAAATGTAGCAATTGCTAAGATAATCCTAACAGACTTTAGCATCGCTATCGGTGAGAAAGTATCATCGTAGTCAACTCTTTGAATTTGTCCGAACCCTTTCGCGACAAGTTGTGCTTTATAGACAATCACATTACTGTCAGTGCCCGTTTTCTTTTTGAAAATGCATTTATTCTCAATGGCATTTCTGTCGTGAGGTAAGTATATCAAAATCCAAACTTGGTTATCATACATAGATTCCATCTCGGATTGCATGGCTTCTAGCCATTTGTTGGAATCCGTGCTCATCATCGCTTCATCATACGTTGCAGGGTCATCACTTCTATATATCATGAATTTGAGGACTGGATCACCGTACAGTTCCGGAGCTATACGTATCCTGCCTGACCTGCGAGGTTCGGTAGTACTCTCTCTTGGAGTTTCATGAGGAGGGGTGGGTACCTCATCATCATTTCCTTCTTCCATGAGTGGAGTCAACACTGGAACAGATTCTGGCGCTGCGCTACTCGCCACTTCTGGAAGAGAAGGCTTAGTAACCTCGTCAAATTCTACCTTCTACTACTCACACATTTCAAGAGAAACTCTTCTTATAAAAATGATCCATTCTTGGCGATAAACACTCCGCCTTTGGATCAGTTATAGAAGGTGTACCCAATTGTTTCTTTTGGGTATCCTATGAAGACGTATTTTTCTGCTTTGGGTTCAAGCTTATGAGGTTGAAGTTTCTTCACATAAGCATAGCATCCCCTAACTTTTAGAAATGACAACTTAGGTTTGTTACCAAACCATAATTCATACGGTGTCATTTCAATGGATTTTTATGGTGCCCTATTTAAAGTGAATACAACAGTCTCTAATACATGACCTTAAAATGACAATGACAAATCTGTAAGGGACATCATAGATCGTACCATATCCAATAAGATTTGATTACGATGTTCGCATACACCATTACGTTGTGGTGTTCCGGTGGGAGTGAGTTGTGAAACAATTCCACATTGTCTCATGTGTGTTCCAAACTCGTAACTAAGATATTCTCCTCCATGATCGGATCGTAGAAACTTGATCTTACGGTTATGATGATTTCTTACTTCACTCTGAAATACTTTGAACTTTTCAAATGTTTCAGACTTGTGTTTAATTTAGTAAATATACCCATATCTACTAAAATCATCCGCGAAGGTTAAAAAATAATGATATCCGCCACGTGCCGACACACTCATTAGACCGCATACATCGGTATGTATTATTTTCAATAAGGCTGTCGCATGTTCTATTGTTCCGGAGAACGGAGTTCTAGCCATATTGCCCATGAGGCATGGTTCACATGTTTCAAATGATTCATAATCAAGTGATTCAAGCAGTCCATCAGAATGGAGCTTCTTCATGCACTTTACACCAATATGATCCAAACAGCAATGCCACAAATATGCAGCAATATCATCATTCAACTTAATTCTTTTGGCATTCATATTATGGATATGTGTACTACTAATATCAAGATTCAAGACAAATAAACCATTCAACAAAGGTGCGTGACCATAAAAGATGTTATTCATATAAAAGGAACAACCATTGTTCTTCGATACAATTGAATAACCCTCTTGCATTAAACATGATCCAGACATGATGTTCATGCTCAACGCATGCACATAATAACAAGGGATTTCTATTGTCGTGCCCCTGATTCGTTAGTTGTACTCAGTTTTCCCTAGTCGCTTAGTTTTTCCTCACTTTTGCCCTCCCTCCATTCTGAAACCCTGACCTGCGCTCAGACGAGGGATGCCGTCAGGTCAAAGGCTTGACCGTCTAATGCTGACCGGTGTGACCGCGTTGGGACGGGTCGTGCATTGAGCGTTACGTTACGTTACGTCGCCTCGACCGTTACAAGCTGACAAGTGGGGCCAGGATATAAACTGGACCAGCCATCCATCTATCGCTGATTATGGGGGACGTGGTGTGGGACCATGTGGGGCGCGTTTGGTGATTACGTGCGCCCTGTCGCCTAAATTGGAAGTTTTCTTTTCTGTTATTTTTATGATTGGCCTTTTTAAGAGCGTCTTTTGCCCTCTCTCTCGCTATCAGTTGTGTTTTTTTACCCAAAAAGGTAACGAATCTAGAGCAGCTTCTCTCTTCATTTATTGTTCCTTTTGTCCTTGTTTTCCCCAATCTGGTAGCAAATCTAGAGCAGCAAAACTAACCAGCACCATAAATAAATTCAGTAAACAGAGCAGATGTAGATAAAGCAGCTAATATATGTTATATAGTACGGTACTTAATGAGGTTCGACAATTAGGCTGCTCAGCAGTAGCAGCATACAAGTTCAACACAGATAAGGCAAAAGAAGCTGCTTTATAGCAGCAGCAGATCAGTGGCCCCTCATGGCCTCTGCCAGGAGGGCCTCCGCCTCCTCCCTCTGACGCCTCCTCAACTTCTTGCTGCCCAGTCCCTTGACCTTGGGCGCCTTGGGTGTGATCAGGGGCATGCGACCCTCCTTGATAGCCACCTTCTGGATGTTGCGGAGGTGAAGACTGAGCGCCTGGTGCTTGGCTATGAAGCCGTGGATGTTCACGAACTCGCCGTAGGTCCTCACGTCCTCGGCATGCTTCACAAGGGAGTTGAAGTCCGTGGCGCGGAGCCTCCTGGTAGGGTAGAAGGGGTACCTGTACACGTCACCAACGAAGAAGTTGTTGTACTGGCCAGACTTCAGCCTCCTCAGCACATGACGAGTCTTGGTGTCCTTGGACTCATTGTCGCTGCGGATGTTGCTGCTATCCTCCTGTTGGAAAAAATAGTAGAGTGCAATAAGGACATGATTGAGATGCTTTGATTATCGGGATTGATTATTTGCATAAATTAACCGATTGAGATCTCCTGATTATTCCCCAAATCTCAAACCAAATCAAATACTGATCCCAACTATGAATAGGGGGGTTCAAATATGAACAGGGGGATTCATTAAAATACGAGATCTAACACAAGAGGATTAGCTACTGTAAAAATATGAACAACCGAGCCCTAATAACATACGATCTAGCATCCAAGGATGGGAACGGGGAAGAACAAGGGAAGGGTAGAAAACCCAGGTTACCTCCAACCATGGGTCGGCGATGCTGGTGTCATAGGGGTTCTCCGGCCTTATGTAAACAACCTCCTCGTAGGGGTCCCAGCCAAGCGGGATCTGCCCGAGACCGGCGGGGGCCTCCTCTCCAGCGGCTATGACGGATGCGAGGACGGGGACAGGGGCATGTACGTGGATGAGGGCCTCCTTGCCGGCGGCCTTGGAGGCTCCTATGGCCACCGCGCCGTTCTTCGCCATCGCCGGCGTGGTTGGGGTTTTCTTGGGGGTTTGCAGAAGGTGATGGGAGAGTGGAGACGGTTGAGTGAGCGAGTGAGTGATGAGTGAGAGTGGGGAGGCCTCTATTAAAGGAGAAGGGAAGCGATGTTTCGTTGCACTACCGTGCACCATGTAACCGTGTACACTACTGCACCATGCACGGCCACACGTGTCCGCTACCTCCCCGTGCACCGCACACACGTACCGTAAGTCACGTTTTTTCCCTCGTGTCTAACCCTGGCGGCTCAGTTGTACTCAATTTTTCCCTCGAGTGTAACACTGGCAGTTTGGTTGTACTCAGTTTTTCCCTCTAGTACTAACACTGCCGTGTGCAATATACTCAGTTTTACCCTCCGGTGGCTAGTCAACAGAGAGTTAACGAATAGGTTTTAGCTAGGTAATTGAGTCATTTTATGCACAACAAATTCAAAAAGCAAAACATAGTGGCATCTATCCAGGGAGTCTTATTATGTGACCTTCCACCATAAGAAATATATATAAACCAAGTTTTAACCTAAATCACCACTTCTCAAATCATCTACTATCTATGAAGGTTCATGGCTTTCTACTCAAGCCTCTTCCCAAAACATCCCTCCCCAAAACATAGAAATAATTGTCAAACTAGTGTATATTTGAATTACAAATAGTTTGATGCACGCCAAGATGTATTTTATTGTATAAAAGACGCATTTTCCATTTTTTAAATCTTTTTCTAATTTCTATTTGAATCCCTTTGTCAGTCTTGCCCTTGGTTTTTAAGTTCTACTCAGTTTTGCCCTTGGTTCTTAAGTGATACTCAGTTTTCCCTTCTCTCTATATCAATCTCTCGCACTTGTGCTCATCTTCGCTGCTACACTCTGATTGTTCAAGACAGTTGTCACACTGACCGTGCCCACCAACTGTTGATCCTCTGTGATCTCGCGGACAGGATAACCCCTATATCTGTCGGGGGGTCACCCTTCTATCTATGCAAAATAATAAGTATGCCACAGGTACTTTAACTACATAAACAAATGAACTTGAATATAATTTGAAGGGAACGTGTTTGAAGGTGTATAATTTGTGCATTACATTCCACTTGATGAAAATGATAATCTCTTAAGATTTTCTTAGCACAATATTATCACGTATTAAGTGCGATTTCAAAGAGTTCAAATGTGTATAATTTTCGTATATGCAAGTTTATGCATTACATTCCACTCTATGAAAATGGGGGGAGAAAATGATAATCTCTCAAAATTTTGCTAGCACATCATTATCTCGTTATTAAGTGCGATTTCACAGTGTTCAAAGGTTTAAAAATTTCGTATACGCAAGGTTATGCATTATATTTCACTCCATGTAAATGATAAATGATCAGGAATTTATTAGCACAACATTATCATGACCTAAGTGCGATTTCAAAGAGTCCAAAGGTGTATAATTTTCGTATATGTCAGTTTATGCATTACATTCCACTATATGAAAATGATAATCTCTCAAGATTTTCTTCGCACAACATTATCATGTATTAAGTGTGATTTCAAAGAGTTCAAAGGTGTATATTTTTTTGTATACGCCAGTTTATGCATTATATTTCACTTCATAGAAATGATAATCTCTCAAGATTTTCTTAGCACAACATTGTCACGTATTAAGTGTGATTTCAAAGAGTTCAAAGGTGTATAAACTTCATATATGCAAGTTTATGCATTACATTCCACTCTATAAAAATGGGGGAGAAAATAATAATCTCTAAAAAATTTGTTAGCACATCATTATCACGTATTAAGTGCGATTTAAAAGTGTTCAAAGGTTTAAAATTTTCGCATATGCAAGTTTGTGCATTACATTCCACTCTATGTAAATGATAATATCTCAAGATTTTCTTAGCAGGATATTATCACGTATTAAGTGCGATTTCAAAGAGTTCAAAGGTGTATAATTTTTGTATACGCAAGTTTATGCATTATATTTCACTTCATGGAAATGATAAATGATCAGGATTTTATTAGCACAATATTATCATGTCCTAAGTGCGATTTAAAAGAGTTCAAAGGTGTATAATTTTCATATATGCATTACATTTCACTATATGAAAATTAAGCAACTTCACGGGCGCGGACGAGGGGCTAGCTCAGGGTCCCATCTTGCAACGCCAACCTGGGTAAGCTGTGGGTCTGGTGGTCACGTGGATAAGCTGTGGGTCCGAAACTCACGTGGATAAGCTGTGGGTCCGATGCTGATCTAGATAAGTTGAGAGAGGTGTCCACTACAGGAATCGACTAAACGCGGCCCCACTTGTCAGCATGTAATGCTAAGGATACACTACGGCATCCGACAGAACATGGCCCTACTCGTCAGCACGTAACGGCGAGGGTCCACTATAGGATCCAACTGAATGCAGCCCCACTTCTCAGCACGTAACGGCAAGGCTGACGGACGGGGAGTTTCAGACCATGTGATAGTTTCGTACAAGGAGATGGGCTAAAGTGAGGAAAAACTAAGCGGCTGGGGAAAACTGAGTACAACTAACGAAGTGAGGGCACAAAAATAGAAATCCCTAATAACAATTATTAAGGTTTATTGTCAATCCTGATGGTAGATGAAGTGATAGCGTCCCTATGGCGATCACATCAACCTTTGATCCATTGCCTACGCACATTGTCACTTCATCCTTAGCTAGTGGTCGACTATTCCTTAGTCCCTGTTTCGAGTTACATATATTAGCAATTGAACCGGTATCAAATACCCAGGTACTACTTATCTACTAGTAAGGTACACATCAATAACAAGTATATTTTATATACCTTTGTTTACTTTTCCATCCTTCTTATCTTCCAAGTATTTCAGGCAGTTCCACCTCTAGTGTCCAGCCTCCTTGCAGTAAAAGCACTCAAAATCGGGCTTAGGGCCTCCCTTGGTTTTCTTCTCGGGCGCAGCAACAGACTTGCCGTACTTCTTGAAACTGGTGGCTTTATTGACCATCAACACTTGATGTTCCTTTTTGATGTCTACCTTGCCAGTCTTAGCATAGCTGCGAGTTTGGTGAGCGACTTGCCGACACCATTCATCTTGTAGTTAATTACTCGGTGGGGTAGAAATCCCAGCATTTAGGAACCAACAAAGGGTACAAACAGAAATTTGTGCATTTGCATGCATTCATCTATAAAATTGGGGTAAATTTTTCGCCAAACAAAACCCTAGGAAGATCAAACTTTCTTTCGCTACTTTGAGTTAGGATTTAGCTCTTAGGAGTGTTTGCTATAAATTCTGACATGATCCTTAGGAATTATAATGAATTTTGGGAATGATTTGAATTGATATTTAAATTTTGAATCATTTGAAAAAGATTTGAAAGATAGAAGTAATTAGTGTTTATTTGTTTTCCATAAAGAATTAGTTAATATTGTTTGAATATTTAATAGTTATAAAACAATAAAGAAAATTGAGAAAAATACAAAAAGTATAACTCAAATAGTTACTTCTTAATTCTTTCCTTTATTCAATAGCAATAACATCAATACAAGAATTTCTCAAGTAATAAGAAATTACAACATATAAACAATTGTAATAAAAGAAATGAAAATTAAAAATGAAAATTAAAATATACATATTACATTGTTGAAAATGAAAATAACATCTTTCCTTTATTGAATAATATACATATTACATTGTTCTTACAAAAGAAAAAAGAAAAGATTACAAATGAAAATTAAAGAATAGTCCTAAACGAAATCCTATTCTAATCTTCTTGTTCTTCATCACTTCGTCTATACCTGCAAACAGAGATAGGAAATGAAAAAAACAGATAGGGGGTTAGTGTTAGTTTTGCTCTTAGTGGTAAACAATGAAGTGCACTATTTTCAATACATCATTGAGCAAGTTTAATTAAAAAGGGACTAATCCCATCAAGTGTAGGATCTATTCTTTTCAAATTTATAAGCCTTAGGACAACATCATTGGCAAAAGGGGCAAGTTTTAGCACGACAGAAAATAGTAGAAGGATGGGGTAGTTAACCAAATTCACTTGATCTCATCCATAGACAAAGCCAATAGTGAAGCATCTCACACACCTAATTGCATGCAATAAGGTGTTAGCAGCAGAGGGAGTGAGAGAGGGTTTAAATCATAGCCAGAGCATAGCAAAGCCTGCTTTGCTACTCACTTCACAGCCATAATCACTGTTCATCTCAAGAACACAGCATATACCACCACAAGTACAGCCATTTTTCACTAAGCTCAACCCAAGATTCCTCACACCAACCTAGCCAGAAACCACACAAGATGGTCACATAAGGAGGGGGAGATTTAGGTGGACAGCAAGGCCACACAGGAGCAACAGCAGCAGAAGGAGCAAGACAAGGCCAAAGGAAAGCAGAATCAGATCCAGAGATACCACAAGCCTAGGAGTAGAAGGCAATACTAGCCCAAGGCTACATGCTACCATCATCTACTCAAGATCAGGGTATATCTCAAAACCTTTTGGACAATAGTTGATCATGAGCATGTTTATATCTACGATCATGAGTATATTTATATCTATTCATGCAAGAGCATGATAAACACATGAGCAGTTAGGAAACAAGTAAAAATAAGTGGTTTTTACTTTAGAAGGATGATGGCTCCGATTTTTGCCATATTCCACTAAGTTTAAACATTGTTTTTGGTCAAGCAATTACTAAAGAAACTCTCAACTCTTGCCACTAATGACTAATAATTGCAAATATATGCAAATCCCTTCTTTGATTTATGTTGTGCAGGAAATCACGGCTTTTAAAGCGAAATAAGGAGTCACAATGAAGTATTTTGAGGAAGTACACATGGTTAAGTAATTGGAGAAGCGTTCCAGGGCGTCAACACACTTAACGACCACTGGTACGGGCGTGGCCCGCCCGTACCGCACGCCCATACCAGGTGGCGATGACTTTGTCTCGTTAAACCCTACAACTTTTGTGAAGATGCCTATATATTTCGAGGCTCTAGCCGCTGGCCAGAGAGCCGCCATTCTCAGATTGCATTACAACACCATCAAAGGAGATCGACACCATTGTTCATCCATTGTTCATCACTTCCCCCATCAATTCATCCACTAGCCATAGCCATTGCTTTGTACTTTAGATCTCCTTGTGATTTGGCGACCATTGTAAGAATATTTGATTACAATCTAAGTATTTGCATGATGTTTTCTATCTCCGATCTATTTGTTATGAGTGAGTAGTCCTCACGGGCTGCGGGTTGGGGAGAAACCTCGCAGCAATTATGTGCATCTAGATCATGGGAGAATTGTATTTTGTTTAAAATTGTGATTTGTATCTTTTGTTTCTTCGTCTCTTGTCTCGATCTGTGTACTTGTAGGTACCCAAGATCCCATAGATTGATAAAGGCTTGAGGTGAGATACTTGGCTAGCGGCGATCTCATAGGAACCTCAGTGACAAAAAGGGTAGTACGATCTTCACTTAGCGCCCCATTCGGGATCAACGACAACATCACCACTTAAAGCCTTGGTCTATGTTTACACTTAATAATCGTTTGTAACCCGTGGCTTTCGTGTACTCTCGGTTGGATTAAAAGTCTATTGCTATGCCCGCTGCGTCACGAGGGTTCTAGAATATTAGGATGTGTTGCCCACAAGAGATTATCTCGATACAAACATTATACATGACTATGCTTATTATTATCTTTTATCCCATTTGATGTGCAGCTGCAGGTGGATCTTCAACCCTGGCCTATCTCCATCCATTGATTCAAACCCGTTATAAAGTAAACTAGATTGGTCCTATCAACTAAAGGTAAAAGGAACAAACAAAGTCTTGGAGACGTGTCCTATTTTATTACCTTTTAGTAGTGCTTTCTAAGGTTCGATTAAACCTAGGTATTCTAGGGGAAAAGCTATTATACTACATTCGTGAATCTAGATCGAAGGTATCAACCCTTTTTCTGGCGCCGTTGCCGGGGAAGCAATTTCGCTATCCTGGTGAGGTCACTAGAGGCCATGTTTTTAGTTTTATTATTAGTTGTAGTTTAATTCTTGTTATTAGTTTACTTTCTCGTTATCTATTTGAAAACCCCAAAAATTAGTTACTTGGTATTCGTCTTAATTACTTAAAAATCACCAAAACGATAAGAGCCATGGCTCAAAAGAGATTAGGGGAGTATGCTACTCCCACTGATGATTTTATTCGTGC
This sequence comes from Avena sativa, assembly GCA_916181665.1. Classification (NCBI taxonomy): domain Eukaryota; kingdom Viridiplantae; phylum Streptophyta; class Magnoliopsida; order Poales; family Poaceae; genus Avena; species Avena sativa. The sequence continues at coordinate 421,365,388 of OV702291.1, read as the reverse complement.
ACCCATCACTCAGCCCGCAGTTGATGCAGAAACATATGAGATAAAGAATACCTTTTAAGTTTGGTTCAACAAAACCAATTTGGGGGTTCATCCGCTAAATATTCTGGATTGCACTTAAATACTTTTACTGAAATTTGTGACATGATGCATGTTAAGGATGTATATCCAAATGTTGTTAAGCTAAGATTGTTTCCTTTCTCTCTTAGAGGAAATGCCAAGGATTGGTTGCTATCTCTACCAAAGGGCACTATTAAATCTTGGAAGGAATATACTAATTTGTTTATGACTAAAATTCTCCCCATCTAAGACTATGTAGCTAAGATCCAATATTACAAGTTTTAGACAAGAAGATCGTGAGCCACTAGCGCTTGTGTGGGAAAGGATGAAAGAAGCCGTAATCAACTGACCTAATCATGGGATGGAAGAGTGGCTTATATTACATTTATTTTATAATGGTCTTAACCCAATATCTAAGTCTATGCTAGATACTGCAGAAGGAGGAACGATCATGGGAAAGCAAGTGGGTGTTGCAAAGAAGTTACTTGATGATATGAAAAATAACCATGCCCAATGGCATGTGGAAAGAACCTCGAAGAGAGTAAGTTCAATTACCAAGGTAAACAATGAGGAGCTTACATCTAAGGTAGATGAGTTGCTTAGCTTAGTAAAGGGTAAGGAAGATACCCAAGGTAATGTTATTACTGCTGATGTTGATGATGTCAATTTTATAGCTCGCACTCCTTTTAATCCTGCATGGAAAAATAATTATGCTTCTAATGTTCAAAAATATCATGCTAACCTGCAGGAGCTCCTTATAATAATTATGATAATACTAATGGAGCAAATCATGACAATCTCCCATTTGAGCAAACCATTAGAACATTTATACAAGCTCAAACCGAGCAAAATAATATGCTTATTAAGATTACAGAGAACCATGAAAGTAGTATAGGAAGATTATCTAACCAGGCTGTCGCAATTAGAAATGATGTGTAGGCTCTACAGGAAAGAACAAAGATCGTGGAGGCTCAGCTGGGTAAGGTAGCCGAGAGCCAAGCTCTCATATTAGCAAAGTTTGCCGGAAAACCCGAGCCAAATCCGGTAGAAGACCTCAAAATGATGAGGGTGGTACCAATGAAGAAAAACCTGAAGAGCTGGATTATAGCCACGCACCGACACCAGAATATACCATGGACAATCTATTGAAGATGATCACCATTAAGAATCCAGGTATAGAACAAGGTAATGATGCTATGTACCAACAATTTATACAACAAGTAGCATCTAAGGTTCATGGTTTAGAGATGGAGTATAAAAGTCTAGCTGATAAGCTTCCAGCTAAGATAGATGATATATTTGAGACCACTATGAAAATTAAGTTGGGAGTTAATGAGATATCCACACTTTGTGGTCTTGGTGCAAGCGTCTCAACGATTTCAAAAATCCTATTCAATAGGTTAAACTTGGGGCCATTTTTTTCAACTGAATTGAGACTCCATCTAGCCGATTCAACTTATAAACAAGCTATTGGAATAAAATAAAATATAGTTGTTAAAATTAAAGGTAGTCCCACTCTTATTGATCTTGTTATTGTGGACATGCCTAAAGATCCCATAGCACCAATAATTCTAGGTAGGCCATTCCTAAGAACTATTAAAGCTTTGATTAATTTACATGAAGGGAATGTGAGAATAGGGCTACCATCTAGAGATTGTTTTGTAGTCCACTTCCCTAGGAAAAAGAAGGCCAATCCTAATTATGATGATGGTGTAATTACTTTAAAAGCAAACTACTTTGGAGTGGGTGTTCCACTTCACAAACCTAAGTGACTGCCATCGAGGTCAAGCTAATTCACCTTAACTAGAAGCTCTACATGGGAGGCAACCCATGTGAAATAAAATTTCTCTTTATATTTCCTATTATATTTTTATTATTTTTTTTTGTTTTTAATAAAGAGTGTTCAAGAAGACCTATGGAGAGAGGAGAAGAAATAAAGTAATCCTCTATACTTTATTTTACTAACACATGGCCTAATAAGTATTGCTGGATCATTACTTAGGATTTTGTTGTTATTTAACCCTTTGATAAGATGTGCAAAGGCGCACAGAGCTAGTAATCAAATTCCTTGAGTTTGCAGTTCACAGTGTTCATAACGACCACTGGTACGGTCGGAGTGGACCGTAACGTGCGCCCGTACCACCTCAAGGCAAAGGAAGATAATTTTTTTGATATTTGCCGAAAGGAACATTGTCGATAATGACCACTGGTATGGCTGGACACGCCCGTACCGCGCGCCCGTGCCGTACCCCCGAGCAAATATCAGATTTTAAGAAGTCACCGCAGTGTTAACAACCAGCAGTACGGGCGCGCATGACCATAATGCGTGTCCGTACCGACTGCACCACCTGGGAGAAACCGTCGGCCCCAAGGTAAGTCACCCGGTACGAGCAGGATCCGGCTGTACCGCCCGCCCGTACCATGTACATGGCTGCCATAAGCACCCTGAGGAGGTAATCTAAAAATCACCAAATCATTTTTCTCTTTCTTGTTCCTCCAAACTTCAAACCACCTCCATTGAATCTTCAAATTTACTCAATCTTTCTTCAATTCTTCGCACTCACTCGATCTAAGGTATGATTCTCCTTCGATCCCCGACTTATTTGTGCAAAAGCTTCACTTAATCATTCATGATTGTCAATCTAGATATAGGTCTTGTTCTTGATTCAATCTTGATATTAAGTATGCCTAGCATTATTTCTAGAGGAGTTTCTTTTGTAGTTAGAGTAGAGAATCACTTATGCTATGTTTCTATTGGACAAAAAAAATTAGCAATCCTTGTTTACTTTGTTTTTATTTATTTATTCGATGAACATGAGGAGTCATACACATGAGATGGCTGCGGAATCCTCTGCACCACCCGTTGATATGTTAACCCCCAAGTCAGTTGGCATCGAGTTCACCGAGGAGTTCCATCTAACCTGTTTTGATCGTCTCAAGATTCGAGAGATCAAGTCCACCAGGTGGGCGTGTCCTTATATCCTGAAACAACATGGCATTCGTGCTGATTTCGATTTACTTTGCAACAATATTGGTTTGTACAATTTTTTCTTTCAAGATGTTGCGACATATTGCCGCTTGACGCTTGAGTTATTTAGCACCTTGACACACATGGTGGATCCTTATGGTTGTTCCGAGGAACAAAGGCTCGGATTTAATCGAATTAAATTCCACCTTATGAACTATGAGTATATGATGGCTCTGAAATATAGCCATCTACGTCCATATTTAAACGGGATATTATTCATATTTTTGATGAAATATCTCTCTAAACCCTGCCACTAATGCCTAATATTCAAAGGAGTATGCAATCCTTTCTTTTTTATATTTTTCCTGCGCAGATGATGTAGTTTGAAGATGGGAATCACTACATTAAAGTCAAAGATATGAGATTTCCAACAACCAGAAGAAATCAGGAGCCGTGATGCGGAGGCATATGCTTTAACGACCAACTATACGACCGGAGCAAAATTCTGGCCATATAGTTCCGGTCGTATACTTGGAGCCGCCACCGTTAGGTCAAACAAAACAACTTTCGTGAAGGGACCCCTATGTCAAGAAGCCTCAGGAGATGAGAAAACAAGCCAACCTTGCCCAAAAGTCTCTGCCCCAGATCACCAGCCGCCTCTAGATCTCAAAACCCTTCTCCATCTCCATAGCCATATTCCACCACTTGTAATAGTAGATCTCTTCTTCGATTGGCAACATTTTAAGACTATTGCTATCAATCTTATGATTTTCATTACAATGTTTGTGATTGTTGATCTCATCTCTATGTGTGACTAATTCTCCTTGGGCTAAGGGCTTTGGCCTAGACATGTAGCATTTGTGCATGTTATTTATCATAGATGGGACCATGTATTAGTTTGTATGACATGATGATTATTGTATCCTCTCTTGCCTGAATCCAAGGAATTATCAGGTACCCAAGACCCCGAGGGTTGAGCCAGGCATAGGGAGTATGAGTAATGACTGATCTACAGGTTGGGAACCCTAGTGATAGAAGGGGTAGTACGGCTGTATGTGAGGGATTTACTTGGGATTAACGGTGACATCACTATGCATATCATTAGTTCTCTTTCTTCCATGGATGAGACTAGTAGGTTATTGCTATAAGCGGCTGCGGAGGTAATAGCAATTATGGATGCACTACCCACATATAATTTATCTTGCTCTAACAATTACATGCATACTTTATCTTTATCTTTTATTCCATCAGATGTTTTGCACAGCTACAGGTGAAACCGAACGCCCTAGGCCCTCTCTCTCCATCATCGACAACAACAAAATACGCAAACTCTTGGTCCGGTAAAAACACAAAAGGAATTCTAAAACTCCTGAAGGTCCGTTAAAGTAACTTCACTACCCATGTGCTTCTCGAGGATTTGTAACCTAGGTCTACTAGGGAAAAAGAAGCTATACTACATCCGTAATCCGGATCAAAGGTATCAACCCTTTTTTTGGCGCCGTTGCCGAGGAAGCAATAGCTACCCTGGTGAGGTTATTAGGAACCTTGCTAGTTTTAATTCTTATTTTTAATTTTGTTAGTTTGCTTTCATTCTTTATTTGATAAACCAAAAAAATTAGTTAGCCTTTAAATCTTGCTTTTACAATTATAATTCTCTGTTTAAGAAAACCCAAAAACATAGGAAATATGGCTGAAAAGAAGCTTGGGGAGTTTGCTACTCCCAACAATGATTATTTGCATACTCCTATTACTCAGCCAACAATTGCTGCTGATGACTATGAAATTAAGCACCATTATTTAAGTTTGGTTCAATAGAATCAATTTGGAGGCTCTGTTGTTGAAGACGTGGGTATGCACTTGAATACTTTCAATGAAATATGTGATATGATGTGTATAAAAGATGTTGACCTCGATGCGGTAAAATTGCGTCTATTTCCTTTCTCTCTTAGATGAAGAGAAAAAGAAAGGTTGCTATCTTTGCCTAGAAATACTATTACATCATGGGTGGAATGCACTTCTCTATTTATGACTAAATTTTTCCCACCAGCAAAGACTATGCAACTTAGATCTAATATTACTGGTTTTAGACAGGAAGAGCATGAGCCACTAGCGCTTGCATGGGAGAGGATGAAAGAATGCATGAGAAACTGTCCTAGTCATGGGGTGGAATACTGGTTACTTCTCCATCTATTTTATAATGCTCTTAACCCTGTGTCTAAGTCTATGCTTGATACTGCAGCTAGAGGAACATTTATGGGTAAACATATTACCAAAGCAAAGAGGCTGCTAGACAATATGCAAGACAACCATGCCCAATGGCATGTGGATAGATCAAACACGAAGAAGGTGAACTCTATCTCACCACAGCAAAATGAAGAACTCAATGCTAAGTTTGATGAGCTCATACTAGCCATAAAAGGTAAGAAAACCCAGGTAAGAGCTATCCCTGAAACAAATATTGAAGAAATAGACTTTGTAGCTTGTAATGATTATAACCTTGCTTGGAAGAAGAATTATAATCCTAATTTTCAGAAACATTATTCTAGTCCTGCAGGTAACTCTAATAATAATATGGGAACTAGTAATGGTAGTCTCCAAGAAACACTTAAATCTTTTATAGACTCACAAAATGAGCAAAACAATATTCTTGTTAAAATAACGGAGAACCATGATGCTATGCTTGGTAAATAATCTAACCAATTTGTTAGTTTGAGAAATGATTTGCAGGCCCTCCAAGAAAGAATGAGGATCGTTGAGGCACAACTAGGTAAGATAACCGAGAGTCAAGCTCTCATTCCAGCCAAATTTGCAGGGAAAGCTGAGCCCAATCTAGTTGAAGATATCAAAATGATGAGAATCCAAAGGGAGGAGCCTGGAGAACTTGATTATAGTAATGCTCCTTCACCAAGTTATACCGTTGAAGATCTTGTAGAAAGGATCAACGTTAAGATTCTGGTAAGTGAAGGTAGTGATGAAGCCATCTACCAACACTTTGTTAATCAGGTAGCAATAAATGTACGTGATCTTGAGGAAGAATATAAAAAAATTGCTAAAAAATTACCTATAAATCTTGATGACATATTTGAGCCTACTATAAAGATTAAAATTGGAACCAATGAGATAGCTGCACTTTGTGATCTAGGTGCAAGCGTCTCAACAATTCCAAAGAGTCTTTTTAACAAGTTAAATCTTGGCTCTTTTGAGATCACCGAGTTAAAATTGCATCTAGCAGATTCTACCTACAAACAAGCTATAGGAATTAAGGAGAATACTTTAGTATACATTAAAGGCTGTCCTGCTCTCATTGATTTTGTTATTGTTGACATGATTGAAGATGCTACTGCTCCTATTATATTAGGTCGTCCTTTCTTAAGAACTATTAAGGCTTTGATTAATCTACATGAAGGGAACGTGAAGCTTCAATTACATTCGTGGGATCCTTTTGTTATTCATTTCCCCAGGAAGAAACCCAAACATGATGAAAAGGAGGCCATCTCTTTGAAGGCCAACAACTTTGCAGTGGGTGTTCCACTCATCTGGCCTAAGTGAGCAACATTGAGGTCAAGCTATTGACCATAAAAGAGCGCTTCATGGGATGCAACCCATGTGAAATAATGGTTTGAGTAATGTTTTTTTTTAAGTTTTAGTTTAAGTTTATGTTCAATAAAGAGTGCTAGAGAACTCCAATTGAGGACAAGAAGTTTGGTAGTACTAAAAATCCTGCTCTATTCATGTTGTTGTTGGTCGACAATATTTACTGTCAATTTTCTGTCAAAAGCAAGGTATATCACTAAGTTACAGGAAAATAAATATTTTTCGAAGAAACAGAATTATTTTGATGCATACAGAGAGTTTAATGACCAACTATATGGCGGGAATAAAAATTCCGGCCGTATAGTTCCGGTCGTATAGATATCTTTGCTATCGACAATTTTTATTTCATATGTATTGAGAGTTTAACGACCAACTATACGGTAGGAATAAAAATTCTGGCCGTATATCTCCGGTCGTATAGATATCGGTGGATCCGTACAAGTTCTTTTCCAATGTACTGAGAGTTTAACAACCAACTATACGGCAGGACTAAAAATTTTGGCCGTATAGCTCCGGTCGTATAGATATCGATGCCTTTGTATATTTTCTTTCCCAGGGACAGAGTTTGACGACCAACTATACAGTGGGAACATATTGTTGCGGCCATATAGTTCCGGCTGTATAGCTGCGCCACTAGGAGGAAACCCTAAAATTTTGAAAGAAGGCCAACTATACAGCGGGAACGCATTGCTCCGGCCATATGGTTGCGCCCCTATAGTTGCATCTGACCACAAAAATGCACGGTAAGGTACCTCCAACTCCAAAACTTCAATCCTTTTTCTCTATTCTACCTCCAAACTCTCTCAAAACCTCAAGAGATCTTCATCTCTACTCAATTTCGTTAGATTTTCTCGCACACAAGTGATCTACGGTATGTTTCTCCTCCGATCTTCCAATTACTTTTTGCAAATTCATCTTCGATCTATTGTCATTATCAATCTAGGGTGACACCTACTATGAACCAATTGCCATGATTCTCTTGCGTAGATTATTATTTCGAAGAGATTCTTTTGTTGGGCCCTCGGATTATCCTCTGAGAATCCCTGTTATGCATACACCACGATTCCATGATCAGTAAGTCGTGGCACATAACCGACAAGTATCAAAGTAGACATCCAATACTTAAGCAGATACATGTCATACCTTACATGCCATTATGTCTACATCAATAATCATCAGCGGAACTTCATCAAGCGTAGAGCCAGAGCCATGCCTTAACCTACAGGCAACTGACTAGAAGAACGTCCTAGGTCGCATAGTCGTCAACTCCACCTTCTTCTCGAAATCTGACCAAGTTAATAGCCAGGGACAATGCCAGTGAGTACTTGGAATGTACTCGCAAACCACCTTAAGAGAATGATAATAACAAGAGGATATGCAATATGGCTGTGTGATGGCTCAGTGTTGATGTAGAGCTCGTTGGGAACCCCAAGAGGAAGGTATGATGAGCACAGCAGCAAGTTTCCCTCAGTTATGAAACCAAGGTTTAATCGAACCAGTAGGAGCAAGGAAACACCCCAATGGTGTTGCTAGCTGAGCCTTGGCAGGGCGCACTACCGATGCTAGTAGCAACGTGGAGACCTACACAACACAACCACAGAACTCTATCCCCAACTTGCGATGAGGTTGTCAATCTCACCATGTTTTGCTGAAAACAAAGGATTAAACGTATCGAATGGAAGGAAGTAATAGTTTGCAGAAAGTAAACACAAAGCAGTAAACATTTTATAGATTGTATGTAAAGAAAAGGACCGGGATCCATAGTTCACTAGAGGTGGCTCTCCTTAAGATAGATAACATGCTGGGTGAACAAATTACAGCGGGGCAATTGACAAACATCGAGAAAGCAATACATGCATATACTAATCATCTTGACCCCTTTGAGATTCAATTGGGCATTACAACATTATACATAGACCGCCATCCAACTGCATCTATGACTAATAATCCACCTTCAGGTTATCATCTGAACCCCCTCCAGTATTAAGTTGCAAGCAACAGATTATTGCTTTACAAATTGCGTATAATGTAAACAATACGATTGTTCTATGAACAAAGGATTGTTGTTTTCTCCCTTGTAGCAACAACACATCTAGTACCTTAGAGATTTATGTCACTTCCCCAGATTACCAGAGGCATGAACCCACTATCGAGCAAAAATACTAACTCTTGGAGTTGCTAGCATCGACTTGGCCAAGATAGCTACTAACAACAGAAAGCATGCAAGATCACAAATAACAAAGACATGATATAATGAATAATCAATCTAAAATAGCATCTCAATATCCATCGGATCCCCGCAAACACAACATGCAGAATTACAAATAGATGATCTTGATCATGAACGGAGCTCACAAGATCTAGACATGAAAGCACAAAGGAGGAGAACCAGCCATCTAGCTACTACATGGATCCGTAGTCCAAGGATGAACTACTCACGCATCAAACCGGAGGCTTGCATGGTGATGAAGAAGGCCTCCAGGTTGAATTCCCCTCTTTGGCACGGTGCCGAGAAGAGCTTCAGATCCCTCCCAATCTAGGGATGGAGATGACGGCGGCTACAGACTCTTTCGTGGATTTTTGATCGGGTACTTAGGGTTTTTGTCCTAAGGGCATCTTATAGGCGGAAGGAGAGGCCGAGGGGATGTTGGGGTCGGCCAGACCACCCCCTGGCGTGGGCCAGGCCTGGCCGCGCGGCTAGGTGGTGTGGACGGCCCCCAGCCCTTCTCCGTCTCGTATTCTGGCATCTGATGACTTCTGGAAAAATAGGCACTTTGGCTTTTGTCCCGTCCAATTCCGAGAATATTCATTTTCTGACTTTCCTGGAACCAAAAACAGCAGAAAACAGGCAGCTGGCACTGTGGCTCTTGTTAATAGGTTAGTCCAAGAAATCATATGAAAAGTACTCCAAAGTGTGAACAAAACACAAGAAAGTTGATAAAACCAAGCATGGAACATCACAAATTATAGATATATTTGCAATGTATCAACATCCCCAAGCTTAACTCCTGCCCGTCCTCGAGTAGGTAAGTGATAAAAAGAAAGAATAATTTTTGAAGTGACATGCACCATCAAAGACTTGATCAAAGTATTGGTAAAACATTCAAAGCTGGGATCATAGTACTTCAATCATAACATGAAAGACAAATTTCTAGCAATAAGACAAAGAAACTATGATGCAACATGAAAAGACACAAACAAAATATTCATGAATAACAATGCTTTGCAAGACGTTTGTTTGTTTCACATAAAGAAAACATAGCATAATAGTATTCAGCTTGTCCCTCATAGAGTTGCAAAACATAAATGCATATGACACCTTCAAAGTTCATAAGGGTGACTAGATAAAAATAGTTTAAAACAAGAAATATCAAGTTATGCATCAATCAACTAGTCTTGGGACAATGCACATAGAACTAAGAATGGCCACTATGCTCTCAAAGTAGGTGCATAAAGGTAGAAGGTGGAGACTCAACATAATGGTGGAAGAAAGGCCTTCAAAGAAGGAAGTAGGGATTCAAGTCTCATAAAGAGCTTCCAAAAATTATGGTACTTATAGCTTTTAGCTCTCATTGCCCCTATCATAAGCATCTTGAAGGTGATTAAGGTTAAAGTGACACAACTAAGAGGATATGCTTGACAAGTTATAAACCGAAATCTCATGCCCCTTACTTACGAAGACTGATCCTCATGCTACTCACCTTTAGTCACAAGTAAGCTCTTGTCATTGTAAGTACATATGTATCATAAAGAACCACCAACGGGGTACCCCTTGCACATGATACAGGAGCTATCCCATAATCAAAATGATAAGGCAAGCAGACAATGAGCATCTCAGCGATCTTTTTATTTTCTATTTGCATAGGTTTTTATTGAGGATGCTTCATAGAGTGCTCATTATGGTGATGCTGCAATTTTCCACCATGATTAGGCATGGCTTAGGCTAGAGGCCCAGGCGTTTCTCTAACACACATACAAACTCCATGATCTTACAAGTTCCACTTTTATTTCACACCGTCGGGATCCATAAGCAAAAGAACATGATATCAACGGGGTACAAAGTACAAGTGCAATGTTGAAAGCGTTCCCCATGATACATGGTTATGGTAATTTCAACTTATAAAGCGCAAGCATATACGCAACAAAGAAGGACCCAATGGTTCAAGTTTATTAGATGCAAAAAATTAAAGTGTGCCATCAAGTTTGTGAGAGCTTGAATCACTAGTTTTCTCATAACAAGTTTAATTTGGAAGGTAAACAAAAGCATGAATATACTTGGAATAGCATAATCTAGTAGGTAGGTATGGTGGACTCTTTGGAATAACTTGGTTTAGGGAGTTGGATGCATGAGTGGAACTCATACTTGGTTGTGGAGGCTAGCAAAAGACTACGAGCGACAAACTAAGAGAGCAATAATGGCCATAATCATGCAGAGCGACAAAACATCATTGATCAAAGCATAAAGTGATACTACAAGTTGAAAACTAAAGGATCATAAAGGCTATGGTGACTTTGGATAGTCATAACATGGCATGAACATGCGCCAAGTCAACCCAAATAAAGCATCAAAGGAGAATACCACTATACTATGCTTTAATATGCTAAAACAACGCATGATTCATCCAAGGCACATTAAGAAATCTCAATTGTTTAGAACAAGTCATGCTACAACAAATAATACTAAGCATAAAGCCAAAACAATATCAAGCATGGCATGACAAAGCATAGGTGTAACATCCCAAAACTTCAATCCAAGAGTATCAAAGATCAAATCATCCAAGTTTAGGATTAACAAAAACTTTTCCATATTTAAAATAAAAGCATTCATATATGTGTGCATTTAAAACAGGAGTTGTTTTTAAGTGCCATGATTGTGTGATCCTTTGCTTCTAAAATGTTCCTTAAGGGAATTAAACATTATCTACATCATTCCCAAAATTTTCCTAAAAGAAATCAAATCAAAAAGAATTAAAATAAAGGAATGGTCATTTGGACAAATTTAACTCTCATGCCTACTTTGGCTATTCCTAGTACTCAATACTGAAACAATTCTTGATCTTTGCACCCCTTGCTAGTACAGATAATGAGGTACCAAGACCCACCTTTTGATCTTCTAAAAACATTCTGGAAACTATTTTAAATGGCAGTTCAAAATTGAATCTAATGCATATGCATAGATCACCCCTATTTCAAAAACCATCTAATTGAGCACCATTTTCAAAACCCTTGCAACCAGATACTACCTAGCACTAGTGGAGATCACCCAAAAAATTTGAACTCAAAATTCAAAACTTTTTCTCTTGCGGCCATTTCATCAAACAGCTTGTGTGCACAAATCTGGCCAAAATTAAAACACTGTTTTGAGCAGTGATCTTGGTTACCATTTATGCCTAACCTTGTCCACTTGTTCCCTCAGTACCATCCCTACCTTTTGCTAGCCCGGCCACACCCTATGCACACGACCAAATGGTCATGGCCATTAAGGCCGAGCACCTTGAGCACCCCCACCGGCGACATCGCGCCATAGCAGCCGCCAACTTCCCTCGCCATGTCTAGGAGGTAGCCATCGCCGCACCTCCCCTCTCTGTCCCTTGCCCGAGCCAAGAGCAGCCGTGGACCACCGAGGAGAAACCGCGCCCAGTGCCACCGGACCATGCCGACGCCGTCCGCAGAGCGCGCACTGCCCCCGCATGCACAAGCCACCACTCGACACCAGCCCGCGCCCACCGCTCCGCCTCGACCTAGAGAACACCCCAGACACCCCCGTTCGCCGCCCAAAGCCCCACAGCCACCGCTCGTCGTGGACACCGCCGCCTCTGCCTCTCAGAGCGCCACCTCACCCCGACCGCATACCACCGCCCCTACGGCCGCATTGAAGCGCTAGAGCACCGCCAGGGGACCGCCCAGCGATCGCCATGCCCAGCCATGACGCTAGCTCGCCGTAGCCATGTCGCCACCGTCGACCGCCCATCCCGCTCGGTCTCACCGTCGAGCATATAAAAGGAGCCCTCCCCAGCACCAAAGACTCACACCATTCCACTCCCCTCACCTCTCTGAACCTCACCCACCTCTCGCCGGAGCAAGTGGAGCAGCAGCTCGCCGGAATTGGAGCCGGAGCCGCCGCATCTGGAGAAGAAGGGTGCCGTTGATTCCGGCCACCCCAAGCTCCGCCGCGACCACGCCTCGCCTCGCCGTCGTCTTCCACTTCGTTCGCCCGCATCGCCGACCCTGCTGGAGCCCTGGTACGCCCCCAGTAGACCCCCACCGAGCCGCTAGGGTTTGAGCTCACCGGCGACCCGTCCGTCGTCGACGACGACCCTCAGCCATAGATCTAGCTTCTAATCGCACGGCCCACAGCGCGCGTACCGCTTCGCGTGTTAAGTGCCGCTGACAAGCAGGACCCCCTGTCAGCTGAGCCCTCTGCCGCACAGCACCATTGGGTCGGCCCATTTCCTTTCCTGCGCAAGCCCGTAGATTCAAATTAGGATTTTTCTTTTTAGTTAGAATATAGTTTTTGTCCAGTGTTTCAAAATTCAATTCTGTGAGTTTGACCAATCCAGATTGCATGAAACCAATTTTGTCTGAAAGGTATTGAAATGCTCTATCCAAGCCCGTTGGATTTAATTCATTTAGAGTTATAGATTTCTCCTAATAAAAATAAGAAGACAGAATCTTTTGCAACTTGAAACATTTTTGTAAAATCAGCCAAGTTAGCTTTTGAGTTGATTCCAACTCTCAAAAATCACATTTCATCATATCTATCCAAATATGTAATAATATTAAGGTTTACGGACAGTGACTTTGGACTAGTACCAAAATAATGCTATATAGGCATTTCTAGTCACTTTAAATCATTAAATAATAAACTTAAACCAAAGTAATAGTAATCCAACCTTTAAATCTCATTCCCACAGGTTAGAATATGTGGTGAGGACACGTGTCCACATGATCCCATATTTTGGTGGTGAATATTAAATTATGGTTAATTTTTCAAGGAGTAGAAATTACTTTTCCAAAATAAAAAGGTGGAAACTATTGAATTAAACTTGTGATGTTTTGGATGATAATAGATCATCAATTGTGTGGTTTAGAATACTACTTAGCCTAAGTTAAGTATTGTTTGGTGATTGTGCCCTCCCTATGTATTTCTAGACGATAGTACCGACCAAGCCTTCGACGAGGAGGAGTTCTACCAATAAGAAGAAGAAGAAGAAAACTTCAACCACTGCACCAACCAAGGAAAGCTATTAGTGGCAACTAATCCTTGCAAACATGCTTTAGTAAGCTATTGTACCAAGCTAGAATAAAACTAGATATTTTAGTAAATATGCCTTAAGCATACTTTGATCACACCCCCTTAGTTGACACAAAGTTCTTTAATTAATTTTGAAGGTAGCATAAAGATTATAAAACTTGACCTAATTAGAAACCCTTAGATGTCATTCTATGGCATGAGATTGATCCCACCTTTCCACCTTAGTGAACACTCTTAACCTAGTGTTTTAGAATAAATCAAACTTGATTCACTTTAGATGGGAACACTTAGTGAAAATGAGTTATGAAAACCTTGGAATGATGAGTCATTCTATTGAGATGTTTTGACATGTGTTGAGAAACAAAATGGGTTTAGGATGATGAAAATGATGAGGCCTGAGCCTTAACCCTTTTATAAAACTGATGGTTGGATTCGGATGCGATACCATTCCAAATTTACCGTACAACCACATTACCTGAATTGGGTAAGGCTTAGCTAGAAATTTATATGCATTAGTATTAGTTCACTCACGGGAGAGGTTTGAGCTGAGGCTACCTCTCAATGATGACCACCTATGCAGTGCCCAAGATGACTGATGGTCATGGTTGGGAGGCCATGATCATAGGAGAGGTGCTTGTACTAGGGTGTGTAAAGGGAAGGTTATGTTTGATTATCTGCATACCAAGTATGATGATTCAGGGTTATCCCTGACAGATGTATCGAATCTTGTGGTGAAAGTGTACCACCTCTGCAGAGTGTCAAACTATTCGAATAGCCGCGTCCGCGGTTATGGACGGTTGGAATGGCCATACTGTTTCGTTGTTAGATGTGTTCTAAATACCTTGAAATGAATTATGACTTTTGACTAGAACACAACAGGGTTGTGTTAATGAAATTAGCTTCCCAACTTAGGTGATTCTAGAACTTTACTTTATCTTTTCTTGCTTCAGAACTCAGCTTAGGTTTCAAAATTAACTTGATAGTTATTCTTTCAATTCAGCACTTTAACTTAGAATTATAACCCTTGATAGTAGTAGTTTGCGACTTAAAGAGTACTCATGGCTTTTGTCCCTGGCTATTATCATGGCCAGACTATGAAGGAGAGTATCAAGATGATGGTCAGCAGGAAGGCTATGATAACTAGGACTATCTGCCTTCGTCAGCATTGCCTGTGCCCCTGAAGATGGACCCCACCGCTACGCTATCGTTTATTTCCGCTGCTTGTTGTATTAAAGACTGGATCATGAGATCCTTATTTGTGTAAAACCTTATGTATGGTTTGTAATGGATGGTGTACTATGATATCCACTCCGTTATGTCTCGCAAAAATGGTAATCCTGGGATTGCGAGGTATGGCATAATGGGCATCTGGGATTAAAAATCCGGGTGTTAACAATAGGCCACAGTCAAAAACAAGCTCTTTTTACCACATAAGCATGAACTTGCCTACTCTTTTCCAAACCAAACCAAACTATTTGCAAACCAATGTATGAAAGAGGGGGTCCAACCAATTTATTCAGCAAACTAAGCAAACCAAAGCAAACAAAAAACCAAAACGAAAACAAAAAAGAAGACGCTCCAAGAACAACACAACTGTGCATGAAACAATAAAAATGAAGCATTTGGAAGAAACCTGGGATTTTTATTGATGAAGAAGGGGATGCCTTGGGCATCCCCAAGCTTTGACGCTTGTACTTCTTGGATATTTCTTGGGGTGACACGTGTGGCATCCCCAAGCTTGATCTTTAGTCCATCCTTCATCTCATTACTCATTCCTTCCATACACTTGAAAATTTTCCTTCACACAAAACATCACACAATCTTTATTAGCAACATTAGTGCACTCAAGATAAATAAGTCTTAAGGTTCAGTTCTAACACCAATAAACTTCCATTAGGACACTAGCTACTGAATCACTTCTCTCAAAAAGCTCAATTTCCCAAAAGAACTCAAAAAGGAACCAACAAGAAGCAAATGCAGAAAATGGCAGAAATCTGTCAAAACAGACCAGCATGTAAAGACGAATTTTTTCGAAGACTTTCTATTGCTCAAATAAAAAAGTGTTGAGCTAAATAAAGTTAGATAACAACCTGGGGAAGAATCACAAAAATTTACGCCTCAAAAAGACGTTCAAAGATTTTACACGAATTTTTACGGTGAAGCACAGAAATCTGTTTCGGGACAGCAACTTTCCCAATCATTACTTCTCTCTCATTAGAGGTTATTACTGAAGTAATAACTTCCAAGACTCATCTAAAACTTTTGGGCTATCTCCCAATAAGTACTTTTCTTTAACGCCTTTAAGTTAGGCATAAGAAGCAAGAAAAAGAATCAAGTGTTCTCAAATGAAGAAGCATTAAGATTAATACCAGAAATATCTTCAACAAGGCAAGGTATATCAGCCAAATAAGTTCTAGAGGATCCTCTGTCAATGCTCTTAGGTTCACTATTTTCATCAAAAGGGTTTTCAGGAACAATCCAATCAAGATTCTTTTCTATGGCTTCATGTATTGCTACCAGTTTAAAGGGTATTGTTATCTTAGTTTCCTCCCCATTAGGTTCAGTTTTGTTCATCTTTTCTCGTGTACCAACAACATATACACATGAGCCTAGCATATTGAAACATTCAAAGACTTTCCTAGCCTCCTTGGCAACATCATATAACTCCTTAAACAAAGTTTCTAGAATAAAATCCCTCTTTTCAGGGTCCTCAATTTCTTTAAGCTTAAGAAACATTACTTGCATCAAGTGGTTGAGGTTAACGAACCTAGCTTCCAACATGTGAACTAAAGAAGCTGCAGCAATCTCATAGTTTGGAGCAAGTTCTACAAGGGATCTATCCCCAGTATCATGGCCAGACTATGAAGGAGAGTATCAAGATGATGGTCAGCAGGACGGCTATGATAACTAGGACTATCTGCCTTCGTCAGCATTGCCTGTGCCCCTGAAGACGGACCCCACCGCTACGCTATCGTTTATTTCCGCTGCTTGTTGTATTAAAGACTGGATCATGAGATCCTTATTTGTGTAAAACCTTATGTATGGTTTGTAATGGATGATGTACTATGATATCCACTCCGTTATGTCTCGCAAAAATGGTAATCCTGGGATTGCGAGGTATGGCATAACGGGCATCTGGGATTAAAAATCCGGGTGCTGACAAGTTGGTATCAGAGCCATCCTGACCATAGGAGACCCTAGTTAGAATGGACGTCCAAACCAAAAACTTAGCTTCAAAACCAAAGTGAGTATTTATGAAAAACTATTTCCCCTCTTACCCTTGTGAACTCATTCTTTCTCAAAAATACATGTTCCTCAAAATTCATACATTACTACTTAAAATTTGACACACTTGATCACTTCACTAATTTCCTCATCCTAAATTCTTGTAGATGGAGACTCAGTTCAGCAAGTTTTACCAGTTGGGAAACGGAGGTCAGCTGATCTTCGAGAGGGATCTGGATTCACTGTCAGAATTTCTGGGACGCCCACATCCGGAGTTTCTTGGAGCTCAACTTCCAGGACCCCCAGGAGGAGACCTACAACGGCTAGTCACCGTAGATCTTCGAGGAAGCATTGAAGCACCAACTTCCGGGAGAATTTAGTTCTCTGTGAGAGAGAACAACTGGCTAGATGGATTAGCCAGGGCAATGCATGAAGCTCTCGCACGTCTATGTGCCCTCAGCGTCAACAAGGTTCACGGAACCCTTTTTCCCACTATGCAAGACGTGACTTCATGGGAATGTCGATGGAGATGCCAAGTCACCTAGAGTTGAGGCGTCAAGTGGAGAACCTTGACTTCTTGCTTCATGACAGACAGCAAGAACTGGACAATGCCAGAGAGTTAGCCAACCAGAACCGTGCCATCGCCGACCAGAAGGCCCAGACTTTCACACTACTCGTCCAAGATCGCCAGTCTCTTGGTCGCCAGCATGCAAAGAAGGATCGCACCATCGCCCGTCTTCGCAAGAAGGTGGCCGACCTCGAGAAGACTGTCAAGGAGCAGGAAGCTCAGCTGGCCGCCAAGGAAGAAGATGATGAAGGAGAAGACATCTAGGGAGATATGGATTCTTACCTCAGCAACGATGACGATTTTCTGGCAGAGGATGTTGTGGACTTCTACACTGATGATGAAGACTCTGACTTCATCGACGATGAGTAGATGCACTAGAGCACTGTCGTATCATGAGATGTATCATCTCATTGTATCGTAGTTAGCAGAATGGTTCTTCAAACCATCTGTTTTCCCCTTTGATTGTTGTGGTGTGTGTTGTATCGTGTGATTGCTTGCATGAATGAGAATGAAGTTAGTGAAAAACCTGAGTCTAACTCAAGGTTGTAGCTTTGAAAACCCAAAACCATGAACCTTAGAATTTCCCTCTTACCCCTATATCTATCTCAATCTTCAGATGACTCGTGGAAACCAAGGAGGGAGCAGCTCATCGCAGGAACCAATGCTGCAGATCTTGCAGAATCTCATCGTAGACCGTGAAGCAAGCAGGGCCGAGCGTCAAGCCAACTTAGCAACATTGCAGCAGATCGTCCAAATGGCTCTCAACAACTAAGGACATGGAAATCAGGATCACCATGGATCTAAACTCAAAAACTTTCAGAACACCAATCCCCCAATCTTCAACCAATCTGAAAACCCATTAGATGCTGATGACTGGTTACAGACCATGGAGAACAACCTAGAAGTTGCAGGAGTTGATGAGAATGAGAAAGTTCTCTTCTCCACCCACTATCTGGCGGAAGATGCAAGAGCTTGGTGGAATAGCGTCCGCAACATGAACCATGGCCAGGTGATGACCTGGGAAGCATTCAAGGTCAAGTTCAGCCGCACCCACGTGCCGCAAGGTCTTGTCAACAGGATGAGAGATGAATTCCGTGAACTAAAGCAAGGAAGATTGACTGTAGTAGAGTACCGTGACAAATTCTTGTCACTTGCCAGATATGCACCGGATGAGATCAACACGGAGGCCAAGAAGAAGGAGAGATTCTTAAACGGACTGCATGATGAGATGCAGACTGTCCTCGTCAACATCCGTTTCTAGGATCTTGAAGAGCTAGTCGACTCTGCCATTCAGATGGAAGGGAAGATTAACCAGGCAAACGACAACCGCAAGCGTCGTATGATGCAGCAGTCTAGATCCAGTAGTCACCAGAAGTACCGTCCTAACCCCTCACCAGGATATGCACCAAGGAACAACCGACCCCCAAATTCTCGCCCAAGCTACCCCAACCGTAGCGGAGGAAATGTGAAGCCCGGAGGAAACAATCACAACTCCGGCAATGCCAACAATTTCAACCGTGCCCCTCCAAGAGCAACAACAACAACACTGCACCCAGAACTGGCAGCAATGTTGTACCTGTTGCAGTCAAGGACAAGTCCCAGATCACTTGTTTCGAATGTGGAGTGAAGGGTCACTACTCCAATGAGTGTCCCAAGAAGACTGCCGCCAATGCCCCTATGAATGCCCCAGCTCAGCAGCAGCGTCGTGTTCAACAAGGCAGGAGATTTGCCCCAGGGAACCCGCACAACCGCAACGGTCGTCTCTTCCACATGAACGCAGAAGAAGCCCAGGAATCACCAGATGTAGTGCTGGGTATGTTTTTTGTCAACTCAGTTTTAGCAAGAGTATTGTTTGATTCTGGAGCATCGCATTCATTTGTCACCGAAGAATTTGTATGCACTAGTAAGATTCGCCCAACCAACCTAAAGCATTTCATGATAGTTCAAATCCCCGGTTCAACTACAAAAGCTAGAAAAATTTGCAAAGCTGTACCTATTAGAATACACAGGATAGATTTTTATGCCAACCTAATTGTACTTGGAACCAAAGGTTTGGAAGTAGTACTAGGTATGGACTGGATGTCAAGGCATAAAGGACTGATAGACTGTGCTAAGAAAGCCATCACCATGACCAGTAGTTCTAGAGTAACAGTAGAACATATCTCTGAAACCTTACCCCGTCAATTCAAATGCAACAAAAGTGTAGCCCTGCCTACCATTGACCAAGTCAGAGTAGTCTGTGAATACCCCGACGTATTCCCAGATGAATTGCCAGGTATGCCCTCGGATAGGGATATAGAGTTCATTATCGAACTAATCCCCGGAACCGGACCTATAGCCCAGAGACCCTATACCATGAACCCCTCAGAGTTAGTAGAATTGAAGAAGCAGTTAGATTCCATGTTAGCGACCAGCTTGATTCAGCCAAGTGCATCGCCATGGAGATCACCGGTGTTATTCGTCGACAAGAAGGATGGAGGCAACCGTCTATGTACAGA
The DNA here is from genome assembly GCA_916181665.1 of Avena sativa. NCBI lineage: Eukaryota > Viridiplantae > Streptophyta > Magnoliopsida > Poales > Poaceae > Avena > Avena sativa. The sequence goes on along the minus strand of OV702291.1, from coordinate 421,345,223 downwards.
CTACAGAAAGTTGAATGATGTCACCATCAAGAACAAGTACCCCTTGCCAAAGATAGAGGATCTATTTGATCAGCTGACTGGAGCTCAGGTATTCTCAAAGATTGATCTTAGGACTAGTTATCACCAACTTAAGATTCGTGCAACGGATATTCCGAAGACCGCCTTTACTACTCGCTATGGTCTATACGAGTATACGGTTATGTCTTTTGGATTAACCAATGCCCCTGCTTATTTCATGAATCTCATGAATAAGATCTTTATGAATTTCCTAGATAATTTTGTAGTGGTGTTTATCGACGACATCCTTATCTACTCCAAGTCAGAAGAAGAGCATGAGCAACATCTGAGAATCATCCTAGAAACCCTGAGAGAACATCAGTTATATGCCAAGTTCAGCAAATGTGAGTTTTGGCTGAAAGAAGTAGGATTCCTAGGACATATTGTGTCTGCCGGAGGAGTCTCTGTTGATCCCAGCAAGATCAAAGATGTCGAAGAATGGGAAGCCCCAACAAATCAAACCCAAGTTCGTTCATTTCTCGGATTAGCGGGATATTATCGCAAATTCGTAGAAGGATTCTCGAGCATAGCCCGACCAATGACCCAATTGTTGAAGAAGGACAAGAAGTTTGAATGGACAGACAAGTGTGAAGCCAGTTTCCAGGAGCTGAAGAAGAGATTGATATCCGCCCCAATTTTGATCATGCCAGACATCAAGAAGCCATTTGATGTATATTGTGATGCATCCAAGATTGGTCTAGGATGTGTATTGATGCAAGAAGGCAAAGTCATCGCGTATCTGTCTCGACAACTGAAGCAGCATGAGCTGAACTATCCGACCCATGATCTTGAGCTAGCAGCAGTGGTTCTAGCATTGAAGACATGGCATCATTATTTGATGGGTAATCGCTATGAGATTTACTCAGATCATAAGAGCTTGAAGTATATCTTCACCCAGAAGGAGTTGAATATGAGGCAAAGAAGATGGATAGAGTTAATCAAGGATTATGACCTTGACATTCACTATCACCCCGGCAAAGCCAATATGGTAGCAGATGCTCTTAGCAGATTGCCGTGTAGGCTTAACACCATGATCAAAGAGAAGCAACCAAGTTTGTATGAGGAGTTGGAGCAGTTCAGGACTGAGTTAGTTAGCAAAGGATTCCTCGCGAGCATTGAACTTCAACCCACTTTGATTAGCCAAATCAAGGAAGCCCAGAAGGGGAATGAAAGTATCGACGGGATCAAACGTCGTATTGGTACAGGCAAAGTACCTGGATTCACCGAAGACGAAGAAGGTGTACTGTGGTACAAGGGACGTATCTGTGTGCCAGCAGATTCAGAGTTGAAGGAAATTATCATGAAGGAAGCTCATGATACTCTTTATTCTATCCACCCCGGAGGAACAAATATGTATCAGGATTTGAAAGAGCAATTTTGGTGGCACAAGATGAAGAGAGAGATCGGAAGCTACATCGCCAAGTGTGACATTTGTCAAAGAGTCAAAGCAGAGCATCAGAGACCTGTCGGATTGTTGCAACCATTGCAGATTCCGGAATGGAAATGGGATTCCGTCGGAATGGATTTTATCACCGGTTTACCTACTTCTAGTAGGGGAAATGACTCAATCTGGGTCATAGTTGATAGACTATCCAAGGTAGCCCACTTCATACCAGTCAAGACAACCTACCAGAGTGCAAAGCTAGCAGAGCTGTACATTGCTAGAATTGTTAGTCTGCATGGAACCCCCAAGACCATCGTATCAGATCGAGGAACTCAGTTTACTTCAAGATTTTGGCAGAAAGTTCAAGAAGGTTTAGGAACCAAGTTGAATTTCAGTACCGCTTATCACTCGCAAACAGATGGACAGACTGAGAGAGTCAACCAGATATTGGAGGATATTCTTAGAGCTTGTGTGTTGGAATACGGATCAAAATGGGAAGACTGCCTACCTTTCGCAGAATTCTCATATAACAACAGTTATCAAGCTAGTTTGCAGATGGCACCCTTTGACTTCCTATACGGAAGAAAGTGTCGTACCCCTTTGAATTGGTCGCAAGTAGGAGAGAGTCAGATCTTTGGACCCGACATTCTCCGAGAAGCAGAAGAGAAAGTTCACAAAGTTCGTGAGCACCTCAAGACCGCCCAATCCAGACAGAAGAGTTATGCTGACAAGAGAAGAAGAGACCTGACTTTCAATGTCGGAGATTTCGTATATCTCAAGGTTTCACCATTGAAGGGAACCCAACGCTTTAGTCTGAAGGGAAAGTTAGCTCCCAGATATATCGGACCTTTCAAGATTCTGAACCGCCGAGGAGAAGTATCATATCAACTAGAACTGCCTGAAGAGATGTCAGCCATCCACAATGTGTTCCATATCTCGTTACTTCGCAAATGCTTGGAAGTGCCTGAGAAGACTGAAGTTTTCAAGAATATCGATCACAGAGCAGTGGAAATCAACAATGACCTGACCTATCGGGAAGTACCCATCCGTATCTTAGAAGAAGCCTACAGAACCACCAGGACCAGGAGTATCAAGTTTCCCAAGATTCAGTGGAGCAACCATACCGAGGAGGAAGCTACTTGGGAGCGCGAGGATTACATTAGGACAGAGTTCCCAGATCTCTTTAGTTCCTAGTTTTCTTGTAAATCTCGGGACGAGATTTTATTTAAGGGGGGAAGGTTTGTAACATCCCAAAACTTCAATACAAGAGTATCAAAGATCAAATCATCCAAATTTAGGATTAACAAAAACTTTTCCATATTTAAAATAAAAGCATTCATATATGTGTGCATTTAAAATAGGAGTTGTTTTGAAGTGCCATGATTGTGTGATCCTTTGCTTCTAAAATGTTTCTTAAGGGAATTAAACATCATCTACATCATTCCCAAAATTTTCCTAAAAGAAATCAAATCAAAAAGAATTAAAATAAAGGAATGGTCATTTGGACAAATTTAACTCTCATGCCTACTTTGGCTATTCCTAGTACTCAATTCTTAACAGAAACAATTCTTGATCTTTGCACCCCTTGCTAGTACACATAATGAGGTACCAAGGCCCACCTTTTGATCTTCTAAAAACATTCTGGAAACTATTTTAAATGGCAGTTCAAAATTGAATCTAATGCATATGCATAGATCACCCCTATTTCAAAAACCATCTAATTGAGCACCATTTTCAAAACCCTTGCAACCAGAGACTACCTAGCACTAGTGGAGATCACCCAAAAATTTTGAACTCAAAATTCAAAACTTTTTCTCTTGCGGCCATTTCATCAAACAGCTTGTGTGCATAAATCTGGCCAAAATTAAAACACTGTTTTGAGCAGTGATCTTGGTCACCATTTGTGCCTAACCTTGTCCCCTTGTTCCCTCAGTACCAGCCCTACCTTTTGCTAGCCCGGCCACACCCTGTGCACACGACCAAATGGTCATGGCCCTTAAGGCCGAGCACCTTGAGCACCCCCACCGGCGACATCGCGCCACAGCAGCCGCCAACTTCCCTCGCCATGTCTAGGAGGTATCCAACGCCGCATCGCCCCTCTCTGTCCCTTGCTCGAGCCAAGAGAAGTCGTGGACCATCGAGGAGAAACCGCGCCCAGTGCCACCGGACCATGCCGACGCCGCCCGCAGAGCGCGCACTGCCCCCGCGTGCACAAGCCACCACTCGACACCAGCCCGCGCCCACCGCTCCGCCTCGACCTAGAGAACACCCCAGACACCCCCGTTCGCCGCCCAAAGCCCCACAGCCACCGCTCGCCGTGGACACCGCCGCCTCTGCCTCTCAGAGCGCCACCTCACCCCGACCGCATACCACCGCCCCTACGGTCGCATTGAAGCGCTAGAGCACCGCCAGGGGACCGCCCAGCGATCGCCATCCCCAGCCATGACGCTAGCTCGCCGTAGCCATGTCGCCACCGTCGACCGCCCATCCCGCTTGGTCTCACCGTCGAGCCTATAAAAGGAGCCCTCCCCAGCAACAAAGACTCACACCATTCCACTCCCATCACCTCTCTGAACCTCACCCACCTCTCGCCGGAGCAAGTGGAGCAGCAGCTCGCCGGAATTGGAGCCGGAGCCGCCGCCTCTGGAGAAGAAGGGTGCCGTTGATTCCGGCCACCCCAAGCTCCGCCGCGACCACGCCTCGCCTCGCCGTCGTCTTCCACTTTGTTCGCCTGCATCGCCGACCCTGCTGGAGCCCTGGTACGCCCCGAGTAGACCCCCACCGAGCCGCTAGGGTTTGAGCTCGCCGGCGACCCGTCCGTCGTCGACGACGACCCTCAGCCGTAGATCTAGCTTCTAATCGAATGGCCCACAGCGCGCGTACCGCTTCGCGTGTTAAGTGCCGCTGACAAGCGGGACCCCCCTGTCAGCTGAGCCCTGTGCCGCACAGCGCCACTGGGCCGGCCCATTTCCTTTCCCGCGCAAGCCCGTAGATTCAAATTAGGATTTTTCATTTTAGTTAGAATATAGTTTCTGTCCAGTGTTTCAAAATTCAATTCTGTGAGTTTGAAAAATCCAAATGGCATGAAACCAATTTTGTCTGAAAGGTATTGAAATGCTCTATCCAAGCCCGTTGGATTTAATTCATTTAGAGTTATAGATTTCTCCTAATAAAAATAAGAAGACAGAAGCTTTTGCAACTTGAAACATTTTTGTAAAATCAACCAAGTTAGCTTTTGAGTTGATTCCAACTCTCAAAAATCACATTTCATCATATCTATCCAAATATGTAATAATATTAAGGTTTACAGACAGTGACTTTGGACGAGTACCAAAATAATGCTATATAGGCATTTCTAGTCACTTTAAATCATTAAATAATAAACTTAAACCAAAGTAATAGTAATCCAACCTTTAAATCTCATTCCCACAGGTTAGAATATGTGGTGAGGACATGTGTCCACATGATCCCATATTTTTGTGGTGAATATTAAATTATGGTTAATTTTTCAAGGAGTAGAAATTACTTTTCCAAAATAAAAAGGTGGAAACTAGTGAATTAAACTTGTGATGTTTTGGATGATAATAGATCATCAATTGTGTGGTTTAGAATACTACTTAGCCTAAGTTAAGTATTGTTTGGTGATTGTGCCCTCCCTATGTATTTCTAGACGATAGTACCGACCAAGCCTTGGAGGAGGAGGAGTTCTACCAAGAAGAAGAAGAAGAAAACTTCAACCATTGCACCAACCAAGGCAAGCTATTAGTGGCAAGCTAATCCTTGCAAACATGCTTTAGTAAGCTATTGTAGCAAGCTAGAATAAAACTAGATAGTTTAGTAAAGATGCCTTAAGCATACTTTGATCACACCCCCTTAGTTGACACAAAGTTCTTTAATTAATTTTGAAGGTAGCATAAAGAGTATAAAACTTGACCTAATTAGAAACCCTTAGATGTCATTCTATGGCATTAGATTGATCCCACCTTTCCACCTTAGTGAACACTCTTAACCTAGTGTTTTAGAATAAATCAAACTTGATTCACTTTAGATGGGAACACTTGGTGAAAATGAGTTATGAAAACCTTGGAATGATGAGTCATTCTATTGAGATGTTTTGACATGTGTTGAGAAACACAATGGGTTTATGATGATGAAAATGATGAGGCCTGAGCCTTAACCCTTTTATAAAACTGATGGTTGGATTCGGATGCGATACCATTCCAAATTTACCGTACAACCACATTACCTGGGTAAGGCTTAGTTGGAAATTTATATGCATTAGTATTAGTTCCCTCACGGGAGAGGTTTGAGCTGAGGCTACCTCTCAATGATGACCACCTATGCAGTGCCCAAGATGACTGATGGTCATGGTTGGGAGGCCATGCTCATAGGAGAGGTGCTTGTACTAGGGTGTGTAAAGGGAAGGTTATGTTTGATTATCTGCATACCAAGTATGATGATTCAGGGTTATCCCTGACAGATGTATCGAATCTTGTGGTGAAAGTGTACCACCTCTGCAGAGTGTCAAACTATTCGAATAGCCGCGTCCACGGTTATGGACAGTTGGAATGGCCATACTGTTTCGTTGTTAGATGTTTTCTAAATACCTTGAAATGAATGATGACTTTTGACTTGACCACAACAGGGTTGTGTTAATGAAATTAGCTTCCCAACTTAGGTGATTCTAGAACTTTACTTTATCTTTTCTTGCTTCAGAACTCAGCTTAGGTTTCAAAATTAACTTGATAGTTATTCTTTCAATTCAGCACTTTAACTTAGAATTATAACCCTTGCTAGTAGTAGTTTGCGAGTACTTAAAGAGTACTCATGGCTTTTGTCCCTGGCTATTATCATGGCCATACTATGAAGGAGAGTATCAAGATGATGGTCAGCAGGAAGGCTATGATAACTAGGACTATCTGCCTTCGTCAGCATTGCCTGTGTCCCTGAAGATGGACCCCACTTCTACGCTATCGTTTATTTCCGCTGCTTGTTGTATTAAAGACTGGATCATGAGATCCTTATTTGTGTAAAACCTTATGTATGGTTTGTAATGGATGATGTACTATGATATCCACTCCGTTATGTCTCGCAAAAATGGTAATCCTGGGATTGCGAGGTATGGCATAACGGGCATCTGGGATTAAAAATCCATGTGTTGACAATAGGCCACAGTCAAAAACAAGCTCTTTTTACCACATAAGCATGAACTTGCCTACTCTTTTCCAAACCAAACCAAACTATTTGCAAACCAATGTATGAAAGAGGGGGTCCAACCAATTTATTCAGCAAACTAAGCAAACCAAAGCAAACAAAAAACCAAAACAAAAACAAAAAAGAAGACGCTCCAAGAACAACACAAGTGTGCATGAAACAATAAAAATGAAGCATTTGGAAGAAACCTGGGATTTTTATTGATGAAGAAGGGGATGCCTTGGGCATCCCCAAGCTTTGACGCTTGTACTTCTTGGATATTTCTTGGGGTGACACATGTGGCATCCCCAAGCTTGAGCTTTAGTCCATCCTTCTTCTCATTACTCATTCCTTCCATACACCTGAAATTTTTCCTTCATACAAAACTTCACACAATCTTTATTAGCAACATTAGTGCACTCAAGATAAATAAGTCTTAAGGTTCAGTTCTAACACCAATAAACTTCCATTAGGACACTAGCTACTGATTCACTTCTCTCAAAAATCTCAATTTCCCAAAAGAACTCAAAAAGGAACCAACAAGAAGCAAATGCAGAAAATGGCAGAAATCTATCAAAACAGACCAGCATGTAAAGACGAATTTTTTCGAAGACCTTCTGTTGCTCAAATATAAAAGTGTTGAGATAAATAAAGTTAGATAACAACCTGGGGAAGAATCACAAAAATTTACGCCTCAAAAAGACGTTCAGAGATTTTACACGAATTTTTACGGTGAAGCACAGAAATCTGTTTCGGGACAGCAACTTTCCCAATCATTACTTCTCTCTCATTAGAGGTTACTCTTGGCACAAAAAGCAAATCAAAAGGATAAGGAGCGGTTGTTACTGAAGTAATAACTTCCAAGAGTCATCTAAAACTTTTGGGTTATCTCCCAATAAGTACTTTTCTTTAACGCCTTTAAGTTAGGCATAAGAAGCAAGAAAAAGAATCAAGTGTTCTCAAATGAAGAAGCATTAAGATTAATACCAGAAATATCTTCAACAAGGCAAGGTATATCATCCAAATTAGTTCTAGAGGATCCTCTCTCAATGCTCTTAGGTTCACTATTTTCATCAAAGGGGTTTTCAGGAACAATCCAATCAAGATTCTTTTCTATGGCTTCATGTATTGCCACCAGTTTAAAGGGTATTGTTATCTTAGTTTCCTCCCCATTAGGTTCAGTTTTGTTCATCTTTTCTCGTGTACCAACAACATCTACACATGAGCCTAGCATATTGAAACGTTCAAAGACTTTCCTAGCCTCCTTGGCAACATCATAGAACTCCTTAAACAAAGTTTCTAGAATAAAATCCATCTTTTCAGGGTCCTCAATTTCTTTAAGCTTAAGAAACATTACTTGCATTAAGGGGTTGAGGTTAACGAACCTAGCTTCCAACATGTGAACTAAAGAAGCTGCAGCAATCTCATAGTTTGGAGCAAGTTCTGCAAGGGATCTATCCTCAGTATCCTCATGTTTACTAACATGATTAAAGAATTCTTCAACATTATCTTTCCCAATTATAGAACCACTACCAATTGAAAGGTCTTTCAGGGTGAATTTACGGATCAACATGGTGACCTAAGGAAGAGGTGACAACTAAAGGAGACTCAATTTTTTTGTGTTTTAATAAAGAAACAAAACTAGTAAAACTAATTTTTTTGTGTTTTTGATAAAGTAACAAGCAAACAAAACAAAAAGAAACTAAGCAAAACAAAAATAACAAAGTAAAGAGATTGGTTATGAGGGACTCCCCATGTGAATATGTCCTTGACTCCCCGGCAACGGCGCTAGAAAAATTCTTGCTGGTGCGGTGTTGGCGTGGGAGTTTCTTCTTCTTCGTTCCCCGGCAACGGCGCCAGAAAAATGCTTGATGGCTCAGTGTTGATGTAGAGCTCGTTGGGAACCCCAAGAGGAAGGTATGATGAGCATAGCAGCAAGTTTCCCTCAGTTATGAAACCAAGGTTTAATCGAACCAGTAGGAGCAAGGAAACACCCCAAAGGTGTTGCTAGCTGAGCCTTGGAAGGGCGCACTACCGGTGCTAGTAGCAACATGGAGATCTGCACAACACAACCACCGAACTCTGTCCCCAACTTGCGATGAGGTTCTCAATCTCACCGTGTTTTGCTGAAAATAAAGGATTAAACGTATCGAATGGAAGGAAGTAATAGTTTGCAGAAAGTAAACACAAAGCAGTAAACAATTTATAGATTGTATGTAAAGAAAAGGACCTGGATCCATAGTTCACTAGAGGTGGCTCTCCAGGATAGATAACATGTTGGGTGAACAAATTACATCGGGGGAATTGACAAACATCGAGAAAGCAATACATGCATATACTAATCATCTTGACTCCTTTGAGATTCGATTGTTCATTACAACATTATACATAGACCGCCATCCAACTGCATCTATGACTAATAATCCACCTTCAGGTTATCATCCGAACCCCCTCTAGTACTAAGTTGCAAGCAACAGATTATTTCTTTACAAATTGTGTGTAATGTAAGCAATACGATTGTTCTATGAACAAAGGATTGTTGTTTTCTCCCTAGTAGCAATAGCACATATAGTACCTTAGATATTTATGTCACTTCCCAGATTACTAGAGGCATGAACCCACTATCAAGCATAAATACTAACTCTTGGAGTTGCTAGCATCTACTTGGCCAAGATAGCTACTAACAACGGAAAGCATGCAAGATCACAAATAACAAAGACATGATAGAATCAATAATCAATCTGAAATAGCATCTCAATATCCATCGGATCCCCGCAAACACAACATGCAGAATTACAAATAGATGATCTTGATCATGACCGGAGCTCACAAGATCTAGACATGAAAGCACAAAGGATGAGAACCAGCCATCTAGATACTACATGGATCCGTAGTCCAAGGATGAACTACTCACGCATCACACCGGAGGCTTGCATGGTGATGAAGAAGGCCTCTAGGGTGAATTCCCCTCTCCGGCAGGGTGCCGGGAAGAGCTTCAGATCCCTCCCGATCTAGGGATGGAGATGATGGCGGCTACAGACTCTTATAGGAAGAAGGAGAGGCCGAGGGGGTGCTGGGGTCGGCCAGACCACCCCCTGGCGCGGGCCAGGCCTGGCCACGCGGCCAGGTGGTGTGGCCGGCCCCCAGTCCTTCTCCATCTTGTATTCTGGCATCTCATGACTTCCGGAAAAATAGGCACTTTGGCTTTTATCCCGTCCAATTCCGAGAATATTCATTTTCTGACTTTCCTAGAATGAAAAATAGCAGAAAACAGGGAGCTGGCACTATGGCTCTTGTTATTATGTTAGTCCAAGAAATCATATGAAAAGTACTCCACAGTGTGGACAAAACACAAGAAAGTGGATAAAACTAAGCATGGAACATCAAAAATTATAGATACATTTGCAATGTATCACTGGGGTAGTAGGAGGGCTCCAAGAGAGGTTCTTTTCTCAAATAGTTTCCCATGTAGATATAGCATTTACATATCTTTGTTGAAAACTTTTGTAAATGTTTAGGAAACCTTTTTGAAAAGTTTTGGGAAACACTAGGATTGGGTCACCCATTTGTGTCTTCTTTTCGGTCATCTTGTGACCAAAACTCCTTTCCTTCCGTTCTGACCATACCATGGTCAAACCATTTCCAAAGCCTTTGCTTTTCCGAAGTCCTTTTTGAAAACAAAACCAGCACCGATCTAGAATAACCTTCCCAACCATCCATGACCGTGGACACGGCTATTCAAATAGATTTACACTCTCCAGAGGTTGTACACTTTACCCACAAGATTCGACCCATCCGCCACGGTTCACCGCAAATTGTCATACACTAGTATGCGGGGTTCGGATAATCAAACATAACCCTCGGAAAGTCCACTCCGACACGAGCCCTACCCTATGTGTTGTTCCCCTCTAGACCGGGAAGTCTGGATCCACGGACCAACCGGAGCACCCCACTCTGACCTAGAGGGGTACTTTCAATGAAGGGCTCATAGTTTGCCCAGTCACTCACATGGGTGACTCTGCATCCTCCAGGTGACTGTTTAACAGTTGACCCTTTCTGTAAAGGTAAGCCTGGATTTTGAGGGAGATGATCCCCCGTACGTAGCAGTGGGAATTCCCATATCAGAGTGAACTACTTTGAGTTAATCCCCATCCCACTCCGGGGTAATGTGGTTGCACAGGTTAATTGTTCTGGCAAAACTGCAAAGAACCGGGTGCTTTTTCATAAACCTTTTTCCTCCAAATTTCAACATTTTGTAAAACAAAACCCTTTTTATTTTCTCAAACTTCCCTTGATAGGTCAAACCACAGCAAGGTTTTGCCATAAACCTTTTGAAAAAAAAATCGGGGGTCTTCCCATACTCTAGTTTTGCTTGGGCTAAAGCGGTGTCTCCAAAGGGGTATGGTGTTATACACCATCCACCGTACTAGTGACAAGTAGGCATCACCAAGGGGGTTGTACTTAGTAGTACCAATGTGTAATGGTCTGGAGGAGCCAAGCCATTACCAGATATAGCTCAACATAATTTTAAAACATTACAGTTTCATAAACAGTAGGTAAAACATGCATAAGTAAAATAGTAGGACAAGTCTCATGAGCAAGAATTTGGCTTGCCTGTGATCAGCAATATGGCATATATGTCCCTGGACTTCTTCTTAGAATACCATAATAATCAAATAATAACCACCTTCTTTGGTTCTTCGATATAATCGCAACTATCGTCATTAGGGAGCACACATGCATACAAACAGAGCCACAATCAATACAAGGCATAAAAGCATCAATACAATAGAGCAAACAAACATACAACACATCATTCAATTCAGGAGGTTTTGATAGAGTGAGATCATAGCATTTGGAATTACTTAATTTGCCTTTGTAGAAGTTCCTTTAGGATTTAGTTGCCCAAACCACTTAATAAAGGTGGTTTGGAACTAAGGTTTGGTCCTGTATGATATCAGTATACAAAAATGATATCAACAGATAAGTATTGAAATAACAAGGCCAACAAAAGTGGTTTCATGATTTTATCAATTTTATATATTTAGTTATGATTTTTCTAGTGAAATAAGCCCTAGTTTAGGTGAATAAATCACCAGAAATGATCTGTAAGCCACATAAATTTGTACTCAGATTATATTATGTAGAATTCCGTTTGTGATTTTTGAGAGTTGGAATCATATCAAAATAATTACCAGAATGACCTTGGGAAAATCCCAAAGTCAGTTCTTCAAGCTTCTTGTCTTTTTCACAAGATTGAAACTACAGGGAATTTTGATATGAATACAAAGGTACATGCTAGGTATTTGGAATTCCATTCTGTATAAATTGGAATCACCCTTTTTGGAGTTACAGAGCTACTGGAGTGATTTATGTAGTGATAATACCATATACATAAATGTTTAATTCCTTAAAAATCGTCAGAAGCTCAATAATTCTTGAGCTCCTGGATTTTGACATATCCTGATGTACCACTTCTCGGAGAATTGGAATCGGGTCAAAACAAGTTGTAGTTTGGCCTAGGGAATTTTCTAAAAGCAGATATGGATGGATTTTGTTATTTCTGTGATGGGCAAACCAGGAAACAAACGGGGATGGGGCCAGTTGTACATGCAAGGTATCATCTATAACTTTTAGTATTTAAAGGTTTTACTCCATTTGGAGTTGTAAAACTCACAGAGAGAACGGAATAGTTAAAAGGGTACATTTAGGTAGTTGATTTACTATAATTAATCCGGACATCATTTGGGTTTACCAAGGATACTGCATGTTAGGGAGAAAATTTAAATCTGGGCATTTCGTGATTGTTTCCATTTTCAAAATGATTTAAACCAAGGGTCAATTCTTCTGAATATGGGCAAAAGAATAAAAGTTAAAAGGGACATGGGCTGGGATCTGAACCTTCGTGGGCCGCAGAGCACCGGCCCGCCCAAAATGCTAGAGCCAGGCGCGGGAGTGGCGGCTTTCAAATGGCCGGGGCGGGGTCCACGCGTCAGCCTCCGAGCTGACTCGAAGCGGTACGGGAGGCCCCCGACTGCACGATCTAAAGGGAGATCAACGGCCCGAAGGCCATCTCCTTCCTCACGATAGGAGTGTCGGGCGGGACCCCTAGCTCGGCATCGGGGCCGCTCCATGGCGCACCAGGGGACCTCGCCAGTGACGGAGTGTAGCAGGGGAAGAGGCAGCGGCCAACGGTGACCCCGAGGAGGGGCGACACGGGGTGGTTCGACGTCAGCGAGCTACTCGCGTGAGGACGACCGTGAGGGTGCTCGGAGTTCGCCGGAGTTGCGCCTGGGGTTGCTGCATGTCGAAGAAGAAGGCAGGGTCAGACTCAAGGGAGCAAGGGGGGCTCAAAAAGGTGACATGCAGAGGGAGGAGAGCAGAAACGAGAGCACCTCGAGCATATCTTGAAGAGGGCCGAGAAGGGAGTTCCTCCTTCTCCCGGTCAACAGAGAGGGAGAGAGGGTCTGAGCTTCTAGGGGAAGGAAGAAGGAGTGGAGGGGGTCACAGAACTGTGACATGCAGAGAGGGAGAGGCATGGTGGAAGGAGCTTTGCTTAGATCTTCACCATGACCGAGAGCTTTATTCCTTCTCTCTCTCGAGCAGGACAGAGTAGGGGAGAGGGAGTGGATTATAGGAGAGGTGAGTGGGGTTGAGAGGGGGCAAATGAGGCAGTGGGGAAGGCAGCATCGGCCTCTGGCCTTAAAAACCGAGTGAGAGTGGTCCATAGTGGACTTTGTCCATGGACACGCTTTGGACGGTTCGGGCTGGGGATTGGACGAGGAGGGCGGTGGGGGAGAGTCGTGTTGGGGTCTGGTGTACTGTAGAGAGGCAGGGAGGGGGCAGTACATCAGCAGCAAGGGTTTTAAAAGCTAGAAAAGACCTAGCCTTTGTCTATTTCAAAGACAAACACAAAGGACAAGGAGGGGAGGCTGTGCCATAGTGTAGCCATAGTGGTTTTCGACTAGAAGGGAGAGGTGGAGTGCTGGGGTGTTCAGGGTAATGGTGATCAAGGATGGAAATGGATTTGTAGTTGAGGAATTAGTTAAGTTCCAATAAGGCCAATCTTGGTGATCATGAGTTAGTTATTGAAAATTGTCCTTGGAAAGATGAGGTGAGGGTGCTGGTAGATGGGTGTGGGCAAGTTACTTGCCATGTATTTATTTGAGAAATTTTAGGTGATTTTTAGTTCACTTAAAATCATTTATTCAAATAAAGCAGAAATGGTTTCTAGAAGCTCATTTGGTATTTTTTAATTGGACAATTGTGGTTTATGGTGTGAGATGCTACTAGGTACTAGGACACACCTTGGGGAATTTTCTTGGAATTTATTGGGAAAGAGAAGTAGCTTTAAACAATTATTTCGTGTTTCTGCCATTTAAGAAAAGGGGCAAGAATAAATAATAAAGTATCTCAAAAATATTTATTTTTGAGGTGGGAAGATGGGGTAGGATATATAGGCATCATACGTACCATTAGTTTGGTAAGTGATTTGGAGAAAGAAAAGTTTACTTCATAGATGGAGTTTTGAAGTTTATGTCCAATAAAGGAGTTTAATGGTTTTAGGGCCAAAATTATTATGGGTAATAATTGCTAAATTCTTATATCCAAGTTATATAATGTCCACATTCTGTATCAATCATTTTAAACCTTGGTTTTTGACATTTATGCTTGATTTTGAAGGAGAATTATGGGATAAAGGATCTTAGGCATTATTATTTTTATCCCTTCAAAACCATGTTGGATCTTGGAGCTCAGAGTTCACCTTGGGTCATGGGCTATATGGATAGATAGACCAAGTGATGTAGATCACCATGGTACATAGTTTTTAGGTTGATCATCGTTGAACTCTCCAAATATTGATTCCAAACTTTGAATAAAATAAGGGTGCCAAAAGAGATTATCAAATAGCCTTCAAGACCCTGGTTTTTTTAAGAACAAGGATCCATTTGGAATAAGTGTAGTAGGTATTGCTAGACCTTTATGAGTAGAACACAACCATGCAAATAGTTGTTCCAAGGAGGATAGGATGAAGATGTGAGCTTCTGATCAAGGAGGCTAGTTGATAAGATTTGCAGAGAAAGTTATTTTCTTGCCTGCAAAACCCTCAAGAACAAGTGGTTTAAAAGGCGATCTATCGAAGGGAAAGAGTGGGCCTTGGTAGTCCTTATGATGGTATACAATATTGTTCAAGTGCATTTCCAAAAATGCACATGGGTTGAGAAGGAGAGGAATTCAAAGAAGTGATGTTGAAACAGTTTCCAGACTTAGTCAAATTTGGCAGTTTTAGGGTTTTTGACTAGAGTACAAGAGGGGATGTTTTTGATGGGTTTCAAGGTATCAAAGCATCATCAAGTGGATGATGTTGAAGTGTAGATTGAGTAGAATAGATCAATTCTTGATATTGGTCTTAATTGACTTGGAAACTTCTAGAATGGATCACTTTAGAATTGATCTGGTTAAGGGTTTTAGATGATCACCTAGTGACTAGAGATCAGATCCAGCTTGGTTAACTTCTTTAGGGCTGACACTCTTGGATTATATAGATTCTATATGATGAGCTCCTAGGGTAGCTCATACTAATTCCTAAGCAATTCATCAAACAGCAGATCAAGGCAATTCATATTAACAGATCAAGGCAACTCATCTTAGAAGTAAATCAACTACTACTAGGGTTACCATCAAGCTTAGCTTGAGGTAAGGGTGATATTTTGAAGAGGTTGGAGTTTCAACAAGATAAGGTCGTTGGTACTTGTACCAAGAGTAGGATTCAAAAGCTTTAAAGCAAGGCCTTGGAAAACCTAGAGGTGAGAGTAGTTGAAGATTCCATGGTGAAAGTATGGGGAGATTATATCATATAGCTCTCCATAATTTTGTTAATAGAAGCTACTAAGATAGTTTTGGTTTGCAAAGGCATCTTGGCTCAGGTTTTGAGATGCCAAAACATTTCAGAATATGTAAAAAGAGCCGGGATAGTTTTGTTAAATAGCTTTTGTCAACTGATGTTGAGGTAAGGAGTATATCATAAGTTACACATTCAGTTGCACAAGCACAAGCAAATAACAAGCAAACACTGCATTATTAGATAAGAAAAGGTTTTTGTTCCCCCTGATTTTTGCATTCTAGACAACTAATCACGGTTGATGAAAGTGGGATCTTACAGGCCTTTCCCCAATAAAAGAATCTCGTCCTGATATTCGGGAGAGTAGGGTTAGGGGATTTCGCATCGGGTTATTATTATGTGTTTCCAGTTTACTAACTTAAGGGACTTGTCTTTGTACAAGGTTACTCTATTGGTGAAGTTGAACGTCGGTCTTCTTGGAGGCACAAGGAGTTGAGCAGGCTTTAGTCCGGGTTGTGATGGATGATCTCCCATATGTAAGGATCTACGATGTTTCTCTTAAGGGCTTATCGTATCCTAGTTTACGTCTTTGGGTCTAACTGCTGAGGTTGCTTCTAGTAGAGAGTTTTTCTATTTTGTGGGGTTAAACTAGGGTGGCTCGGAGTTAACGCAGTCCTTCCTTCTTGGAATCGCCAGATAATGTTTGAAGACTATCGCCAATCTTCCGGCTGGAGTTGAAATCTTCAGATGTCATCTGCCAAATGGGTCCTACGAGGCTCATATACTACTTTATTCGTACTTAGCATATCAGGGCCGTTAGATTTGTGGATCTTCAAAAAGTGTTAGAACTGAGGGTGCTAGAAAATTGGGGGTCCTTCAGGTGGGTCTTCAACTGAAGTAGCCAGGGAGGATCTCCATGGAATTTTCTTAGATATTGACTCCTTAGTATTCTTCGAACCCTTGGGAGGATAGTTTGGTCGGGTTCTGTAGTCTTGTTGACTTCAGGTATTTAGATTATCCTGATTAGGGGCTTCTTGGGTACTGAGAGATTGAGTAGTCTTTTGACGGATGTTGATGAGGTTTATCCTCTGAGGTTTGGACGATTCTCTAGATGATTCTTGGAGAAGGATGTCGGGGTTGGAATTCTTCTTGAAGTATCTTCCGATAGGTAGTCTTCAGAATGGTGCAGATCTTCCGTCTTGAAGTGTTGGCAGGATGCTGAAGAAGGCTATATCCTCTTGGGTCTTGAGTTGAGGTCCTCGAGTGTCGTTCTATTGCGCGAACCTTGCTGGGGGTGGTTTCCTAACAAGGTTGAAGGAGTTAGCTTAGGGCAAGTTAGCGATTAACGACACTTATTGGTAGTCTTCGGTCAAGGTAAGGTAGCTAACTTCAGAGGAAACATCTTCACTTGAACTCTTTGTGTTGTTTCTGCTCGGTGGCAAAGTAGACTCCTTGTCTTCATGCAGTCCTGTTTTCAGGGTTTAGGGTTATCCTGGCATTCTATTGAGGACTTCCCGTAGGTTTGGGTAGGGTCGACTAGAATAGTTAGTGTTTTAGGGACTGTCAGAAGTCCTAATATACCAAAGGTTAGTGGAGTTAGCTCTTTACTTCCCGTCTAGGCCAACATATCTTGTGGTCTCTCGAGAGTAGTAGGGATCCTTCGGGGATAGTATTCCAGTTTCCAACAGGACTCTTGCTCTTGTCGACCGGCGATTGATGGCATCCAGTGTTGTTGACGAGTCGTGAGAGTTGAGTTTGATTAAGTAGGCCATCCTGCTGAGGAGCACTCTTCGAGTTGTTCTCATTGGGCGATGTCGGACTTATGGTTCCTATTGTACTCTTCCTGTCATAACTCTCAAGGTTAGTCCGGTTTCTCGTTAGCGACAACTAACATGGGGGTTTCCTGAGTTATTAGGTTGGGTATTGATTATTTTAAACCATTTTTATTGGGTCAATCAAGCCAGGACATACATATAAGGTGAACATAGCAGTAGGGTCGCAATGTTCTTCGCAAATAACACACATCAAGAAAGACATCATGCACTTAGGCAAGCAAACACGGTCAACTGTAGGGACCAAGGAGTTAACTACTCGTGATAAAGGGGAATCCTAGTCTTAGGACTTATGGATCCTAGAGATCACGGGATTGAGGTCTGGGTCACTATCTTGCGAATGAAGCCTTCGACGTGTCATTGGACGCTTCTCCATAGCACAGTACTTGATTTCTTCTAGTTATGGGGATTTCACTGGTAGGACGATCTTGTAGTCTCCTTGTGTTTGTTGGTAGTTGCTCTCTTCATCTCGTTCTCATTGTCTTCACCTAGTTCAAGGTCCTATTTGTTTGAAATCCTTATGTTTGAAATTTGGATGAGAGATAGAGGAAGCCATGTTTCGAAATCATTTAAATTAGGAGAGGATAAGGAGTAGAACATTGAAAAAAGCTTTTGAGGAAGTAGTTTTCGAAAGTCGGTGTTTTCGGAAATTAGTTTTCCTGTCTAGCGACCATGCTAACTAAGGTTTTCCTACAATCAGGATGGACCTGATACCAAGTCTGTGGGGCCCCCGGATTAATCCTTCGAGAATCCCTCTTATGCATACACCACGATTCCATGATCAGTAATTCCTAGCACATAACCGACAAGTATCAAAGTACACATCCAATATTTAAGTGGATACATGTCATACCTTACATGCCATTATGGCTACATCAATAATCATCAGCGGAACTTCATCAAGCGTAGAGCCCGAGCCATGCCTTAACCTACAAGCAACTGACTGGGAGAACGTCCTAGCTCGCATAGTCATCAACTCCACCTTCTTCTCGAACTCTGACCAAGTTAATAGCCAGGGACAATGCCAATGAGTACTTGGAATGTACTCGCAAACCACCTTAAGAGAATGATAATAACAAGAGGATATGCAATATGGCTGTGGTAGTAGGAGGGAGAATATCATTTTGCGGCCCGAAAGTTGGGGTGGCCAGCCAACGCGATACCCGAGTTCCCTGAAATCAGCCGTGATGACTACAGTTGGCGTGCCAAATACTCAGAGGGTCTTTTTGGCACGAATTCAACTTTACGTTTCAATACAAAAAAATCAGGCTAACGACCATCAAGTTGGGCCCCACTGTCAGCTTTCGCTGTTATGCCGTTGTAGTCGTCACTGCCATGTAGGCTGCCATGTAGGCTTGCAGCGTTGGCGCATGCATCCTTTACGCGTATTCTTCTTCCTCCGGGGCGGCAATCTGTGGTCGCGGCCATGGTGCGGAGCTAGGACTTGGACAAACCTGCTTGGCCCGTTCTCCTCCCCATCCCGAATCGGAGCTTGCCCTCACCATGATCGCACCATTGGCACGGCACGGGGACGGGAATTCATTCCCGGGTGAGACCGTCACCATGCCAACCATGCTCGGTCCTGTTGGCCTCCTCCAGAATCCGAGCTCGCCGTTGTCGTGGTCGCACACGCACCAGCCACGGCGCCTTCCTCTCCGAACCCCAAAGCCACATCCACCCAGTTCGGCACAACGCCAACAAGGTGAAAATGCATCAAGTTTTCTTCTTGTGATTGTAGAAAAACATGTATGTACCGTGGCCGTAGCATACTCTAACAATGTACACATATATTGTTTACTAGATTTTCATTTGAAATTAGTAGCTCCGTGATGACGAAACATAGAGAACCTAAATGGAATGACGATGACGACCATGTTCTGTACTTTGCATTGCATCAACAAGTGCTCGCTGACGAAGAAAGTTACCAAGAGAGTGGAGTTCATCAGCCATTGCCAAAAAATATATGAACAAATCAATGAGCGATTCAATGCAAATACGTGCAGAAAAGCTAGATCCATGTCATCAATCATCATGGCACATTCTAGTGATGCGTTCAAATGCATACATGATGTATCATTTGCTTGAAGTGCTTGTTATCCTGAGAAAAAATGCCTGGTATGCACATTACATTTGTATGTTCTATGTTGCAATTCTGTTGTTATGGGCGTGGAAATAAAAGCTGGGCTTCACTGAATATTACGCAGTTAGACGTAACTTAGTCTTACAGAAATAAGCATAGCTTAGTATTTACACACATGAGCGTAATTAATGATAAAGATAAAGACAAATGGTTCATCGGATCTGCCAGTATGAGCACTAGGTCCCTGGAGCTGGTGGTATTGTCGGAACGAACCAGAATGCTATGTTTGGCCGTCTTTCATTCTCCTTCAAATCGTACGACCCCACTGATGAGCCAATTGTAGGCCCCCTCCCCTTGACGTGGATCGGCTCCAGGTCGGATCTGGAGTGTCAGCATGATAGGCGCGTGAGTGTGCAGCAAACACACAGTCTGCTATCAACACTAGAAGTGATGGCACCTCAGCAACAACACCAGCATGTTCTTCCTGGACTCTGGTAGTAGCCTCAGTAGGTATTTCGTCAGCTTCACTAGTAGCAGCCTTAGCAGGTATTTCGTCAGCTTCACCAGCAGCAGCATTAGCAAGTATTTCGTCAGCTTCACCAGCAGCAGCATCACCAAGTATTTCGTCAGCTTCACCAGGAGCAGTAGCTAGTTCTTCGTCAGCTCCACCACCACCACCACCACCACCAGCAGTAGCATCAGGGGCCAGGGCTGCCTGAGCAATTACAGGTTCAATAGCTCCAGGGGCTCCGACAAAGAAAGGGTAGTTGATCCCAAGAAACACAGATTGTCCCTTCAGATTGTTGACTCTGCTCCAGACTTGCTCTACTGGGTCTTTGGATGGGCATGCGGACCTCGAGAAAATTTGACACCACAGCGATGGGTATGAAGAAAGTTGTGTCCCCATATGTTCTATTGTATCACCAACGCTGTTTAGTGCTCCTCTGATATGAATCCACATTAGTTCATCATCATGTTCCGTGTTGTCTCCGAGAGTTGCCAGGAACCAGCGCCGTGTCCCAAGTTCAGCATATGCTACTGCATCTTCGATGATCGGAGCTGGAATGATGCGCGGGGCTGCGTGGGTGCCTGCATGTTACTAACAGTCAGTAAGCAGAATTTTGAATGGGATTTTACATGCTATATGACACCATGACTCACCCCAAATGGACGTCTCCCAAACACGCACGTTGTCGCTAGGTTCAATGACCGCATAAATGCATTGCGGTCTATACGAAGAGTAATAGTAGGTGAAGACGGCGTCGACATACTTCTCTGGCCACAGGAAGTCGTCGCGCAAGACTATCCATTCATTGTCTTCTGGGCATCTAATGAATGTGATTGCCTTGTCGAACACCGTTAAGAGGTCGTACTCCCAGTTCTTCCACGCCGCCTCCCGTGGTCTATGTGGGAGTTGTACCTTCACGAGGTCAAGTTCTGCCATGTTGAACCTGTAAGCGAATTGAGAAATGGGCGGCGGCCACCCGTTGTTGAATGAAGTAATGCCAACACCCCTCAAAGATGGCACTAAAAGTCTCACCGATCTCTAGCCATTTTTAGAGTCCAAGTACTGCCATCCTGTGATAAAAGGACTAGCCACTCGCCATTGCCACCCACACAGTTCTGGTCATCTCCCATTTCCGTCTCTTCTTCTTCCTTGATATTCACCACTACTGATTTGGACCACTTATCCGGCAACATCAGTTTTGCATGAATATTCTGCAGAGTTTGTTCTCAGTTGGTACAATCACCTAGCATGGATTCCATTGAAAATACAATTTGACAACTAGACGTTCAGATTAAAGTACACAAAATATCGCCTAAATACGAGTGTCTCCTCAGATATCGCCTAAATTGTTCCTGTGTCACTACGAAGATACTCAATATATGGAGTAGTAGCAGAGCCCCCAGAACAAACTCCTGACGATGATCATAAACAGCTCGGGGCCTAACAACCTTAAATCGTCTAATCTGTTTGTTTTTATTTTAGGAAACAGAATATCACCTAGCAGGCATTCCATTGCAAAATCGAAATTGACATCTCGTCTATCACCTAAAGTAAGACTGTGTCACTACGAAAATACCATAATATCAGGTACGAGCAGAGCTTCCATAGTACAGAATAGTCTTAAATGGTTCGATTTGTTCAAACTGCGCGTGCACACAACACGTTCGACGAAAGGAACATAGGATTCCGATGAGAGTTCAACACATATGAATCAACGATATGACTGAACGAATAAGCTAGATACTGGAACTTACGTGGCCATCGTGGTCATTTGGCCATTTGCTTTTATCGGGGTAAAGAAGGCCTGGCATGCTGAACGGTTGTTCATCCATGTTCTGCATCGTTAAGCGGTAGCTAGGGATGCAGCGAGCGAGGCGGCCAGCTGAGATGATGTCCAACCCCGAGATGATCCCCAATCCTCGTGGTAGCGGTCACCCTGGCCATCCGCGTCGTCGTCGCATGCCTTTCGCTTTAGCCTGCTGCTACCCCAAGCTCTACCCATAGCGGCAAATCCGGTAGATTAATGGAGGCGTTGTGATAAGGAGGTGGATGGATTCGAGAGGGGATGGAATCAAGGATGGGGGAAGTTGTTCGAGTGGGGAGTGAATCTGCAAGGAACCGCCGGCGGTTCTCGTCCGCATGGAAGACAAGAAGGGGGCGTAATTATTGAGGGCGGGCACCAGAACCGTCTAGAGGAAGTGAAAAAATAAATCGTAAGAGAGAAATGTGCGGCCCGCCTGTCAGTGAGTGAAGGTCGGCACGCGCAAACGTGCCTACGTTTGACTTGGATCATGCATGGCAGACCTCGATTCCGCCGCATGCATGTGGCGCAGAACAAATTTTAGGAAGCGCTAGCGTCAATGTGTAAAACCGCCGTTTTTCTCCACCTTCACCCTACTACGAACGGTCGTGCACCATTCCAGATATTGGTAAGGGCGGTTCCAATCTTTCACTTCTCCGTCTCATTATTTCCTCCTCCACGGCCTCATCGTCTTTCTCTTCCACGGCCTCATCCATTTCCTCCACCACCGCATCACCCTCTTCCTCCGTATCCTTTCCCTCTTGCCTGTAGTCATGGACGCTCTGGACGTCCGAAACGACGGTAGGCAAGAAAATGCGCACTTCGACATCGAAGTACATGGCGGGAAGAAGATCGATGTCGTCTACACCACCGACCCTCGGACGGTGAGGAACACTCTGAATAATTACACGAGTTGGCTACAGTTCGAAGAAAACAGGTTCGCAGGTCTCGACCTCGAGTACAGCCGCGATCACCGTAGGATCGCCGTGGTGTAACTCTCCATGAAGGGGCACGTCCTCGTATACCAGCCTTTTTGCGAGAAGGGGGCTGACGGGATCTGGTAGACTTTGCTGTCTTTTTGTTCCTGAACCATCTGTTTGCAAAAGTTATTGCTATTTTATTTGTCTGAATTCATTTTCATGCAGGTGGGGCGAAAGCATTAGGGATCTGTTTCATGACTTTCTCGTGAACCAGCAATAACATTTACTAGTGTTGACATCACGAATGACACTAAACTACTTGAAAGACCGACTGTCAACATTAGAATCCCAAAGGAGTGCAGAGTGGACATTCAGGGAATTTACTGGATCCTAGGGATGAAGGGCGGTAAGACCGGGATGGCCGCTGTTGCCTCCGAACTCATCGACCCGTGGCACGCTGACATGAAGGACAAATTGCCGAGATGTTCGTGGAGGTGTTTAGGGCACTATTACTAGGAGGATAAGCCACTTTCTGAACCTAATCTGAAGTACGCTGCAATTGACGGGTATGTTAGCCACGAGCTATACCGCCAGATTGTAAAATCTCGTTCCAGGCATTGCATCATTGAACCACCACCAAGGCAGGTTGTTTGCCCCAGATGCTAGAGTGTAGATGAATCTACAAACCGGGGCAAGCGACCGAAGGCATCCTGTAATCGGTTGCCTTCTCCAACAGGCTGGGATGTAGACTATTAGTGCATGATTGTTGTGTTTATGAAAACATGTTATTTCAGAAGTACACTATGTGAGCAATTACGAACTGCTGTGTATTACCATTGTCAAACTATAATCTAGGTTTGGTTATGACTGTATCCTTCGCTATAATCTAGGTTTGGTTATGACTTATGACTGTATCACACCTTATTCATTTCAGTCCTAGATTCTGCCGCATGTAAATGGCACAGACATAATTTGTAAGAATGAATGTTGAGCATACAAAAGGGGTAATGCAATTCATACAGGTTAAGTAGCTAATAGCACAGGGATCATACGAGCTTGGTTCTTACACACAGAATTCTTAGAAAATACATGCGAGATAAAATACAGGCGAGATAAAACTAGGAACAAAATGTGAAACTAGTAGTGGTAAACAGAAAACTCACCCACCCGCTAGATCCTGTTGAGCATGTCGTAGCAGACATACGCGTCCCTGGCTGCGTACTTGATCACATCGTAATCCAGGTGCCTCCACTCCCATCGCTCGTGCAGGTGCTTCAGGAACTCGACTTTCATGCCGGCGTACTCGCGGTCGATGATGTCGGCAGCGAGTCTAGCCATGCCGGCTTTCCCCGTACCGCCATCTGGGTACCTCCACAAACGTTGGAGATCGACGTGATTGACGACATGAATGAGGAGATCCCGTTCTAGCTTCGGAGTGTCGTTCTTGATGTCGATGCTGGCGAAGTAGATCTCCCTCCTGTGTAGGAACTCGCGAAGCTCCGGGCATACAGATTTGGCCCTACATACGTGATATAGGAGGCAGTGGTTGCGCATGGACAGCTGCAAAAGCGCCGCCCTCTTCCTATCTCCGGTATACTCAAGGTCAAGGCCGATGATCTTGTATCTGACCATCGGCTCCTGTAGCTACCGCTCGTACATTGCGATGACCTTGGCGACCTCTGCTGACGCATTTGTGTGGATGACCGTCAGCTTGGTGGTGCCATGGGAGGTGACGGTGTACTCGTCGGTGTAGTCGCTCCCGTCGCCGAACACGCCGTACTCTGCGTCCATGGCAGTAGCTAATGCGGCAGCGGTGGCCTAGGGTCGGTAGCGGTGGCTGGGACTAGGTGTGGTGGTGGAGTGATCTATTGCGGTGGTATGGCCAGGCGGAGGCGGTGCCTGCGGCAGCGTCGATGGTTCTTGCGATGGCGGAAGCGGCGGAAGGAATGAGTTGGGGATTTTTGCATAGTGATGTGCTAAGCAGACGGAAGGCGATGCTTAAATTCCGTTTACCAATATTCTGGTCATACCCATGCAGAAGAAAGTTTGACCGGGCGAGCACTGATGGTTTCTAATCCTAGCGATTAAATTCGGCGTCTGTCCCGGTAGGCGATGGGACGGGTGTGCGATGTGGCTTTTGGCAGAGACCGGTCACGTAGACCACTGTCCCGTTGCCGATCCGCAACGGGTGCGCGGTGCTGACACGACGTAATGTGACAGGACAGAAGGAAGTGTACAGTTATTATTAATTTCTAACAAGTTTAAGAAGTGTAAGCATAGACATGGACCTAGCATCCCTGCACCCCGGGGCAGCCGCCCAGCCGATCAGGCCTGCCTATTGCACAAAGCTTGTCTAGAATTTTCCAAAATGAAGCTCGTTTGCCCATGCTTCTATAAGTTTCTCTGTAGGCCACTTGTGTAAGCATGCACGATCAAGCAACTTTGTAACACACGTGTCAGTGGAAAAGCATTAGGTTTCAATGCACCACATAGTTTAGGGATTTAGAATAGCTACATTGTGGAGCTCTAGCCAAATTGCATGGTAAAGCCAAATTCAGCTTTTTGTCAGATTTAGCTATAGCAACATTGTGTCTCGTTTGTCCTCACTTTTGCCCTCCCGATATTCCGAAGCCCTCACATGCGCTCGGAGGGGGGTGCCGTCTGGTCAAAGGTTTGGCCGTTACGTGCGCCATGACGCCTAAAGTGGAATTTTTTTGTTATTTGGCCTTTTTAAGAGCACCTTTTCCCCTCTCTCTCTAACAATTGTGTTTTTTGCCCAAAAAGTTAGGGGATCTAGAGCAGCTTCTCTCTTCATTCATTGTTCCTTTTGCGATCGTTTTTCACCAATCTGGTAGCAAATCTAGAGCAGCAAAACAAACCAGCACCATAAATAAATTCAAGAAACAGAGCAGATGTAGATAAAGTAGCTAATATAGGTTATATAATACGGTACTTAACGAGGTTCGACAATTAGGCTACTCAGTAGCAGCAGCTGACAGGTTCAACACAGACAAGACAAACGAAGTTGCTTTACAGTAGCAGCAGTAGCAGCTGATCAGTGGCCCCTCGTGGCCTCTGCCAGGAGGGCATCCGCCTCCACCCTCTGGCGCCTCCTCCACTTCTTGCTGCCCAGCCCCTTGACCTTGGGCGCCTTGGGTCTGATCGGGGGCATGCGACCCTCCTCGATAGCCACCTTCTGGAGGTTGCGGAGGTGAAGACCGAGCGCCTGGTGCTTGACCATGAAGCCGTGGATGTTCATGGACTCGCCGCAGGTCCTCACGTCCCGATAATATCTCGAACATCAAAAGGAGATGGCTTCCATGCTTCCACGCTCCACCCCACCGCCGCCTGAGACGATTTTGCCGGCGGCGACCGTACGTCGTCGAGTTTCTTTAGGTGGGATGTACCTGGTGTCCTCGTGCCACGTAGACCAGGGACGATCGAGATTTCAGGCGCGAGAACCATCTCTTTTTTCGATGAGGATGGACATTGTCTTATGGATCAGATCCAGGTCGAGGCGGAGGTTATGTACGGGGATCATGTCCGCTACGGTACATGGCACATATTGGTCGGTCCTTAGGGGGGTGCGTGCGAGCACCGACACGGTCACACCAGCGCGCCGCCCTATGCGCGTGCGTGTCAGACGATTCTGATCGGCGGTTCTGCGAGGCGCATAACCTCTGCCAGTGGACCACATCTGTGCGAGGGCCACGCATCAGAGGGAGCAGAGGATATTTTTGTGGGTAAATGTCGCAGATGGAGTAGGGGATACAGATCGACGGGCGGTTTCTAGGTTTCGAGTAACCCTAGATCAGGAGAGGTGGGTAAGGTGGTTTTTGTGCGCAGCCCCCCCACTCCTCCGTCATCCCCGCGAGTTGCAGAACCAGTGAGGTGGAGAGGAACTAGATCTGGCGACGAGCGATCTTTCGCGGAGGTACTCATAGCAGAAGCGCCGGTGATGGATCGCAGACCCTCTGGTTTCCGTCGTTCGCCGCCGCGGCAGCCAGCCCGACCTGGTCCCTATGCGAGCATGCCACGGTTTGGATCTGCTCCGTGCAGACAGATAGAAGATGGAAGGTTTCAGGAGGATCAGCGCGGAGATAGTGGCTGGATCCGTGAGCAAGATCGTCGGAGAGAGGAGGAACGCCGGTGGGAGGAGGATCGACTTGCAGATAATCGTAGAAGGTTGGAAGAGGAGACTAGGGAGGAAAATCGTCGGAGGGATGACATGTCCAGGGAATCAAGGGCGGCTGCGCAACGCCGGGAAGATCTTGTCTGTGAGAGGGCCCTAGTTGAAGCTCGTCGGAGAGAGGACGAGCAAGCAAGACAGAGAGATAGATCGAGCCATAGGCCTGAGATGCGACGAGATTCACTTTCGGCAGCATCTGATTCCTCTTTCCCCGGTAGAACAGGTAACTCTGCTCATACTTCATCCCGGCGAGATGCTCCTCTGTTTGCATGCACTGTTGAACAACCAGCTATTGCTAGAACTGCTACTGCTTCGGTTAATTTGATCGGTGGATCCAATATGCCTGGTGCTAGACCTGTTACCACTACTTCAGCTAGCATTCCTATTTCAGTCTCTGCAAGTGTCCCCTCTGTTGCAGTCTCTCAGCCTATGCCAGTAGTTGCTGCTAGTCAGATCGATACAATGGCCACAACACTGGTGGGGTCCTCTGTACCTGCACTGGTTGTTGGTGTGCTTGTGAATGTTAATCGGAATGTTCTTATTGAAGGATTCCAACAGACTACAGATCTAGAAGTGGGAAGACAGGAGTGTGATAATTGTGGACTCAACCATAGCATTTTGGTCTGTCAAGAGAAGAAGCCCTGGGAATATGTACCTCTTTTTTTTGGTAGCACAGACTTTGATCAGGGTTTTCACTCAATCCCAGTCACTGAATCAACTTTTCAGCTAATGGAAAACTGTAACTATGCTCATATTATGGTGATTAGGGGGGATGTATCTGGAAAAGACTTGGAGAAGGAATTTCAACTATGGGCAGATGTTGTTGGCTCTGGGTGGAGATTCAATGCCAGGCCCATCAGTGATGTTGAGTTTCTTATGAGATTTCCTTCTGCTAAATCCATTGAAGACTTCCATTTTGGGAAAGTGTTTATGAAGACTATTGCTGATGCTGTGATTCAGATTACTAAATGGAATGGAGATTTGGAACCTATTGAATGGCTTGAGGAGGCATGATTTCGGGTGGTTGGCATACCCATGAAATATATAGAAAAATCCACAGTTTTTTATGTGGCATCTCTAATTGGAAAACCTTTGGCATTGGATAGAAATAGTCTCAGAAATATGGCTTATGTGAGGGTCAAGGTGGCCTGTAAAGATGTAACTTTAGTGCCAAACACAAGAAGAGGAGAAATGAAAGGAGGGATCTATGAGTTTAAATACACAAGAGAAATTTTTGCTCCAGATGCCACACCTACTATACCTGTCTCTGTTGATGTGGGAAGTGGGGATACTCCAGCTGCTTCAGACAGACCAGAGGTGGATGTCAATAGACCTATGATGACTCTAGCTACTACTGGGGGAATTAATATAGGAGTTGATGGAGGACAGACTACACAGACTGATAATGTCAGGAAGTACTGTCCTTAGGCTGACCTTCCACAGTGTGCTGCTTGGGAAAAAGGGAAAGGACCAAGAACTGAAGGTGAAAATTCTGAAAATACTGATGATATGTCTTTTGGTGCTCGAGTGGCTCAAATTTGGCCAAGTGGAGGATCTGGTGGTGGGATTTCAATTAGGGAGCCAGTTGTGAGTAATGTTGACATTGCAAATAGGGGCAGTGTGACTGATGCAGGAAATACCAGGCAGCAAAGAACAGATATTGAACAGAGTCAGGAACAGGTGATGGGTGAGGTGCACATGGAAGTAGCTCAGGCTCTAGCTCCACAGGAAAGTGGGGCTGTGGTAAATCCAGGTGATCCAAATGGTGCTGGACAGACATTCTAAGAGTTTGTTCAGGATCTGCTGCAAAACAAAAAGAGTGACAAATATTATGAGTACAGAAGAAAATATGGTCACCTACTGGAACAAATTGATGAGGAGCAGGGAAGTGCTGGTGATGAAAGTGATGGGGGAGATGGGGAATCTGATAGTATAAACAATTCCTCTGCTGAGAGTGGTGCTGATGAGGAAAGCAATCCTCCTGTGGAACACCCTATGGTTGGAGTTGAAATTCCTATTCAAAACCAGGAACAAATGATTATGCAGGTTGGATCTTCTCAGCCAGAAAATTTGTCCCAGGAAAGTCAGGGGTCACAGCAGGAACTGGTTGCTGCTCAGGAAGATACAGTGCATCAAATGCCTCAAACCAGGGTAAGTGAAAGACTTTCTCCGCTGGGAGGGGGTCCTAATATGAATGAAGGAAGAATGAGACAAAACTCACCAAGAGATTTATCAGGTACTAATCTAACTTTTTATAATTCTTTTGATGCCCTGGATGATGATGATATTAGGCATAGAGCTTTAGAAATGGGTGTAGAATCTTCATCTCTATCCTATGAGTTTATTAGTTCCTTGAAAGATCTTGAAATTGCTAGGAACAATTTAGCTGGAAAGAAAATTATGGAGACATAGGAAAATGTAGAACAGGGTGAACAGATTGAATTCTTGGAATGGAAGAGTGATTATGAAGAATAAGAGGTTTTTACTCCAGTGATATCCAGGAGAAGAAAAAGAAACAAGAAGGTGTGTAGCTCGGGTGGAGGTAGCCAATGTAAGTTAAAAGCTGTTGCTGTGAAGGTTAGCAACTACCACCCTATGAGTGGAGTTGTAACTGGAACAAGAGAAAGAAAAACAGTATTATGATAGGTGGTATCTTAAACTGTAGGGGGGTTGGCAAGAAAGGAATGAGTTCTTACCTGGTAAATTTGATGCAACAGGAACATTTGGACTTTGTAGGGTTGCAGGAAACTATGAAGAAAGATTTTTCTGTTAATTTTTTCAGGAAAATTGATCCTATGAATCAATTTTCTTGGAGTTGGTTGCCATCTGTTGGGAAATCTGGAGGTATTCTGGGGGGCCTAAGATCCTCTAGATTGGAAAATTGTGGGTCATCAGTTGGGAAATTTCATGTCAAGATGAAAGTACATGATATAAAATTGCAAATATATTGGCACTTAGTGGTAGTTTATGGTGCGGCACAGGAAGAACACAAGGAGACTTTTCTAGTTGAATTGGCTGACATTTGTAGGGATTAATCTCTCCCTTTGTTTTTGGGAGGGGATTTTAATATCATGAGATTTTCCTTTTAGAAAAACAGGAACCATGTCCTAGGCACATGGAGCCATGTTTTCAATAACATCATTAATACTTATGGGCTGAGGGAGATCCAGACGTCAGGGGGGCAATTTACCTGGTCCAATAATCAGAAAATTCCCACTCTAGAGAAATTGGACAGGATTCTCATTTGCAAGAAGTGGGAAGCTATTTTTCCTTTAGTTACTGTGCATAAACTAACTAGGGAAGTATCTGATCATAGTCCTCTGATTGTTGATACTATGGATGGGCAGAATGCAGGTAAAAAATATTTCGCGTTTGAGAAAAGTTGGTTGACCAATCCTGAATTTATACAAAGAATTGAAAAAATCTGGAATAGGCCTATTAGATGCAGAAACAGTCTGGATAGAATTCAGAAGAAAGTAAAAAATGTGAGAAGTGACCTCAAAGGCTGGGGTGCTCACATCAGGGGGCAGGAGAAGAGAATGAGAAAACAGCTAACTGATGAACTACAGGAATTAGAGGACATTGAGGAGAAGATATTACTGAATAAAACACAACAAATTCGTAAAGCCCAGGTACATAAGCAGCTCTTTGAAATATATGAGAAAGAGGAACAATATTGGCAACAGAGATCAAGAGATTCATGGCTGCTTAAAGGAGATAGTAACACTGAATACTTTCATAGAGTGGCTAATGGTGTCAGAAGGAAGAAAATGATATATTCCTTGCAAAGTGGTAATGGTGAGATTAAAGGGACCTATGATCTTTTGACTCATGCCACTGCTTTCTATAAAAAACTTATTTGGACCTGCTGATGGTTTTGCTATCAGGTTGTCTGATGATAATTGGGAAAATTGGGAAAAACTAAATAACTGTGGCAGAGAAGAAATGAGTAGACCTTTCACAGAAGAGGAGATTATGGCGGTTGTAAATCAGATGGAGAAGAACAAAGCTGCTGGTCCTGATGGGATGTCAGTTGAGTTCTTTCAACTTTGCTGGCATGTTATCAGGGATGATATGTTGGAAGCTTTTGAGAATTTCCATTCTCATAAAATTGATTTGAGTAGTATCAACTATGGTACGATTACTTTGATACCAAAAAGTGAAGATGCTAATGTAATTCAAAAATTCAGACCTATTTGTCTGCTACAAATGCTTTTCAAAATCTTCACAAAAGCTCTTACTGTTAGGGTTGAACCTATGATGAATAAGTTGATAGATACCTGTCAGACAGCTTTCATCAAAGGGAGATATATATCAGATGGGGTTACTCTGTTACATGAAATCTTGAAAGAATCCAGAACACAGAAACAACATGGGGTAGTTCTGAAGTTGGGCTTTGAAAAAGCATATGATAAAGTTAATTGGAATTTCCTGTTTCACTGCTGTAAACAGAAAGGCTTCAGTGAGGATTGGCTGATTTGGCTAAGAAGTGCTGTTACATGGGAACCTTGAATGTAAAGGTGAATGGTGAGATGGGTCCTTATTTTGGGAGTCATAAAGGGGTCAGACAGGGAGATCCTTTCTCTCCTTTCTTGTTTAATATGGCTGGAGATTGTTTGGCTAAAATGGTGTTGAATGCTCAGGCAGGTGGCTTTTTTACTAGTCTGGCAGATAATTTGTTTGCTAAAAGGCATTGCCATATTACAGTATGCTGATGACACTATTTTGTTCATCAAGGATGATGTGGAGGGGGCTAGGAATTTGAAATTTCTTCTATATCTCTTTGAAGCTATGTCAGGTCTGAAAATCAATTTTGAGAAAAGTGAGGTGCTGATGATCTTGGAAGACGATGAGAAGCAAAAGCTGTATGCAGATCTTTTTAATTGTCAAATTGGTGATTGGCCAATCAAATATCTGGGCCTGCCTATCTGTAGTAGAAAATGCTCTGTGGGTGATCTAAGGTTCATAGGAGAGAGAATGTGTAAAAAGATGGATGGGTGGATGGGAGGTGCCTTATCTGTTGGAGGGAGATATGTGAAAATTACTGCTTGTATGTCAAGTATAGCAGTTTATCCTATGTCTATGTTTCTGTTACACAAGACAAATGTGAAGGAAATAGAGAAACCTATAAGAGCTTTCTTCTGGTATGGGAAATCAGGCAGGAAAAAATATCAAATGGTAAAGTGGAAAGATATTTGCAGACCAAAAAAGAAAGGCGGCCTGGGTATTAAAAATGTAAGGATTTTTAATATCAGTTTGTTGTGTAAATGGTGGTGGAGATTGGAGGCTAAGGAAGGACCCTGGCAGATTTGTGTGAGAAGAAAATATCTGGGCAGTGGGGGAATGTACTCAGTGAAACATAAACAATCTGACTCGGCATGTTGGTCTGACCTGTTGAAGTTAAAAGAAATTTACCTGGCAGGGAGGAGGATGGTTGTTGGAAATGGCATGAGGACACGTTTTTGGGTGATTCTTGGTGTATGGATGCTCCTCTGAAAATTATTTTCCTTGAGTTGTTTGACATTTGTTGTGATCAGAATGTGTCAGTTGCTGTCATGGCTGCAAGAGGTTGACACTGCTCTTTTAGAAGAATGCTGGATGAGGGGAAGCAAAGAAAATATAATAGACTACAGAGATAGTCAGGGGGGTTCCTTTGTCAGCAGGGGTGGATAGACCTCGATGGTTATGGAATAAGAGTGGCATTTTCACTGTGAAATCCATGTATAATTATATCTCCAACAGAGGTGTGGATAGGAGTTTCAAACATCTGTGGAAAGCTAAAGTCCCCTTGAAGATCAAGATATGGCTATGGTTAATCTGGCACAATGCCAAACCTACCAAAGACAACATGAAAAAAAGAAAGTGGACTAGGGATACAAGATGCAGGTTTTGTGATCAGGAAGAATCTATTGGTCACCTTTTCTTTACCTGTGGGGCTGCAAAATATGTGTGGGTGTGATTGCAAGATCAGTTGGTGATATGGACAGGCCTGGGTCTTTTTCACAGTACTTCTGGTGAATTCCAAAATATCTTTCTGTCAGTCGTAATGTTCAAATTACGGCTTTAGCCTCTATTTGTTGGGCTATCTGGAAGCTCAAAAATAGAGCTTTTTTTGAACAAAAATTGATTCACTCCCCTGTCGATTTGATCATGTTTGCCTGTGTCTTTATTAAATACTAGGTAGGTCTTCACAATGAAGAGGAGAGAGAGGCTTTGAGGAGTGGTGCTGAGGTGGTGCAGAGAAATGCTCTGTCTGAGGCTGAGGATATGGACACAGCTCCGATCCCACTGTTGGGCCTACCTTCTACTAGTAGGAAACGTGCAAGATCCCCTGAAGATGACGGGGAGGAGAAATGATGTTCCTGTTCAGAAAATAGCCTTTGATTCCTGGGGGTGCCCCTGTCCGAGTTGGTTTCTGTTGGGAGATTGCTTTTGGTGTGTCTTTGTGGGTTGTGAGGATTGTTGTTATCTCGTGCTCTAGTGGTTGTAGTCAGTTTGTTTTGAACACTAGCGTCATGCGGTGTTTTCTCTTGCGTCTCTCTATCCATCTCTCTTGATCCTTGCTTCTCTTTAAGCATGGATTGTGTTTGTATATAGTCCTAAGCTCCAAGAGCTTGAAAACCTGCTGCGGTTGGATGTCTGTTCTGTTATCTTTTGATAGTGGAACCCGATCCCTATGTCATGGGGATTGTATGGAAAAAAAGGTCCTCACGTCCTCGGCATGCTTCACAAGGGAGTTGAAGTCCGTTGCGCGGAGCCTCCTGGTGGGGCAGAAGGGGCACCTGTACACGTCGCCGACCAAGAAGTTGTTGTACTGACCGGACTTTAGCCTCCTCAGCACATGACGAGTCTTGGTGTCCTTGGACTCGTCGTTGCTACGGAGGCCGCTGCTATCCTCCTATTGGAAAAAAACAGTAGAGTGAAATAAGGACATGATGGAGATACTTTGATTATCAGGATTGATTTTTTGCATAAATTAACCGAATGAGATCTCCCGATTATTCCCCAAATCTCAAACCAAATTGAATACTGATCCCAACTACGAACAGGGGGATTCATCGAAAATCGAGATCTAACACAAGAGGATTAGCTACTGTAAAAAATACGAACAGCCGAGCCCTAATAACATATGATCTAGCATCCAACGATGGGAACGGGGGAAGAACAAGGGAAGGGGGGAAACCCTGGTTACCTCAGACCATGGGTCGGCGATGCTGGTGTCATAGGGGTTCTCCGGCCTTATGTAGACAACCTCCTCGTAGGGGTCCTAGCCGAGCGGGATCTGTCCGAGACCGGCGGGGGCCTCCTCGCCGGCGGCTACGGCGGATGCGGGGACGGGGACAAGGGGCTCCTTGCCGGTGGCCTTAGAGGCGCCGATGGCCACCGCGCCGTTCTTCTCCATCGCCGGCGTGGTTGGAGTTTTGTTGGGCGTTTGCAGAAGGTGATGGGACAGTGGAGACGGTTGAGTGAGCGAGTGTGTGATGAGAGGGAGTGAGGAGGCCTCTATTAAAGGAGAAGGGAAGCGACATTTCGTTGCATTACCATGTAGCACGTACGCTAATGCACCGTGCACGGCCACACGTGTCCGCTACCACCCCGTGCACCGCACAAGCGTATCGTGAGTCGCGTGTTTTTCCCTTGTGTCTAACCCTGGCGATTCAGTTGTACTCAGTTTTTCCCTCGAGCGTAACACTGGCGGTTTGGTTCCATTTTTAAATCATTTTCTATTTTGTATTTGAATCCCTTTGTCATGCTTGCCCTTGCTTTTTAAGTTCTACTCGGTCTTGCCTTTGGTTTTTAAGTTCTACTCAGTTTTGCCCTTGGTTGCTACTCGGTTTTCCCCTCTCTTTGCATCCATATCTCGCACTTGTGCTCATCTTCACTGCTACGCTCTGATTGGTCAACACAGTTGTCATACGGATCGTGCCCACCAACCGCTGATCCTCTGTGATCTAGCGGACGGGATAATCCTTATATCTGTCGGGGGCACCCCTCTATCCATGCAAAATAACGAGTATGCCACCCGAACTTTAACTCCATAAACAGATGAACTTGAATATATTTTGAAGGGTACGAAAATAGAAATCCCCATAGTTTAAGGGTCTAGATACGGTAAGAGAACTAAATATTATTAGTGACCGGGCCAGCACAGTGACGGGGTTGGTCGGCTAGAAGTTGTTGATTCCTAAGTAAGGGGACACTAGTCCGGTCTTGACATACTCCCTCGGGAATTTGCCATAAGCAGCATGCTTAGCCTTGGTCGCCGACTTGTGTTTACTAGCCGGGGTTTTACCGATGCCAACCGCATGCGGAATCAAGCTGGAAATCCTCGGGTTGACTCCTTTCTTACAGAAAGGGAACTTGAGCTCCCCAAGTCGAGTGCGGAAAGGGATTATCCCGCCCTTGAGTTTCTTCATGACATCGCGGCTCTTGTTGTCCCTGGTCTCCTAGTCAGAGTCCATCTCACTTGAATACACCTATAATGTATGGAATACAAACCAAAATGAGCAAAATAATAAATATATTTTCCTTCCACCACTCCAAGTTACTTTCGATGAAATAACATGTCTATACAGGTTCAGCAGTTCATTACGGCTGTCTCCCCAGCTCGCTCCTAAATTAATGTGGTTTGTGTTCTTGGTAACTTATTAATAAATAAATAATATGGATTCATTCAGAACAGACTAGATCTCTCCATGTACCGGTTCGTACGTTGCATCTAATCATTAGGACTAGATTTTTTTATGACGCCAGGATAGATTAAGCTTGAGCAGAAAATATGAAACATGTAGAAATAGATGTACCTCCGGGTACACGAGCGGAGCGTGTTCTTCGAACTCCACGCCCTCATTAGCGCCTCCAAAGTCGTCAGCACCGGCGAGCACATGGTTCCCCAAGGGTTTGAACTGCACATCCTCCTCGCCTTGTGCTACGTGATGCTCCTCCAGATCTGCCGCGTGAAGCACCACCACAGTGGCGATGCCCGGACAATCACCCCC
Source organism: Avena sativa (assembly GCA_916181665.1). Lineage (NCBI taxonomy): Eukaryota > Viridiplantae > Streptophyta > Magnoliopsida > Poales > Poaceae > Avena > Avena sativa. Next base: position 421,309,418 of record OV702291.1, on the reverse strand, counting down.
ACGCACTGGTTTCATGGAGAAGGTTCATGCAAGTACGTTCAAGATTGTGGGGTTTTGCTGGATAGGGAAGAGAGAGTAGTGGATGAGTGCGTATGCAGGACCTGATAGGCTGGGTTTTTAATGCGGGGAAGTTTAGGCCTCCTCGAGGGCCCCGGTTGGCAGCTCTTCCGGCTGCGGCTACCGCGTGGAAGGTTCATGTGGTGGGGGCCTGTCGGAAGTGAGAGTGCAGGCGCGCTGCCTAGTAAAAATGGTATATCCCATGGGCCGTGGATGACCAGTTAATGTGCAATAGACTTGTAGCCTTTGCAGACTAGATTAAACATGACATGACCACTCGACGACCTTTTCCATGGACGGCATCGTGTTCCTTCTTGTATAAGTCTTGTTGAGGGAGACGTCCATGATGTCTCATGCTGTCCTGTGAAGGGCACGACGTGTGCAACGAGCTTCGTTCGATCACACGGGATCAACGGTTAGTGCGCACGATCCGCGTGACAACTGTGACAACCAATCAGGGCATAACAGACAGAGTGGGCACAGGTTTGGGCTTCTACGAAGGAGAGAGAGGGGGCAAAACTGGGGGCTCTCCAAAACTAGGTAGTATCAAAAAAACAAGGGCAAAACTGAGTAGTATAAAAATGGAAAGTGGGTGTCTTTTACAATGAAATGCATCATGGCATACATCAAATTATGCCAAGATAGATCCACTAGAGTTCATTGCATGTGTGTTCTTTCCACAAACCACACATTGATCAACCAGTGGTCATTGCATGTGTATTCTTTTCCACAAACCACATATGGATCCATTAGAGTCATTGCAAGTGTGTTCTTTTCACAAACCACACATGGATCAACCAATGGCATTGCATGTGTGTTCTTTCCACAAACCACACATGGATCAACCAGTGTCATTGCATGTGTGTTCTTTCCACAAATCACATATGGACCCACTAGAGTCATTGCTTGTGTGTTCTTATACTAAAACCAGCACTAGAGTCATTGCATGTGTGTTCTTTTCACAAACAACATATGGATCCACCCGTGTTCACTTCATGTGTGTTCTTTCCACAAATATGCACCCACTAGAGTCATTGCTTGTGTGTTCTTATACTAAAACCAGCACTAGAGTCATTGCATATGTGTTCTTTTCCACAAACCACAAATGGATCCATTAGAGTCATTGCATGTGTGTTATTTCCACAAACCACACATCGATCAACCAATGGCATTGCATGTGTGTTCTTTCCATAAACCACACATGGATCAACCAGTGTCATTGTATGTGTGTTCTTTCCACAAATCACATATGGACACACTAGAGTCATTGCTTGTGTGTTCTTATACTAAAACCAGCACTAGAGTCATTGCATGTGTGTTCTTTTCACAAACAACATATGGATCCACCAGTGTTCACTTCATGTGTGTTCTTTCCACAAACCACTTATGGATCCACCAGTGTTCATTGCATGTGTGTTATTTTCCTAAAAACCACATATGGATCAACCAGTGGTCATTGCATGTGTGTTCTTTTCACAAATCACATATGGACCCACTAGAGTCATTGCATGTGTGCTCATATACTAAAACTAGCACTAGAGTCATTGCATGTGTGTTCTTTTCACAAACCACATATGGATCCACCAGTGTTCACTGCATGTGTGTTCTATCCACAAACCACATATGGATCCACCAATGTTCATTGCATGTGTGTTCTTTTCCACAAACCACATATGGATCCACCAGTGTTCATTGCATGTGTGTTGTTTTCCACAAATCACATATGGACCAACCAGTGGTCATTGCATGTGTGTTCTTTCCAAAAATCACATATGGACCCACTAGAGTCATTGCTTGTGTGTTCTTATACTAAAACCAGCACTAGAGTCATTGCATGTGTGTTCTTTTCCACAAACCACATATGGATCCATTAGAGTCATTGCATGTGTGTTATTTCCACAAACCACACATCGATCAACCAATGGCATTGCATGTGTGTTCTTTCCACAAACCACACATGGATCAACCAGTGTCATTGTATGTGTGTTCTTTCCACAAATCACATATGGACACACTAGAGTCATTTCTTGTGTGTTCTTATACTAAAACCAGCACTAGAGTCATTGCATGTGTGTTCTTTTCACAAACAACATATGGATCCACCAGTGTTCACTTCATGTGTGTTCTTTCCACAAACCACTTATGGATCCACCAGTGTTCATTGCATGTGTGTTATTTTCCAAAAAACCACATATGGATCAACCAGTGGTCATTGCATGTGTATTCTTTTCACAAATCACATATGGACCCACTAGAGTCATTGCATGTGTGCTCATATACTAAAACTAGCACTAGAGTCATTGCATGTGTGTTCTTTTCACAAACCACATATGGATGCACCAGTGTTCACTGCATGTGTGTTCTATCCACAAACCACATATGGATCCACCAATGTTCATTGCATGTGTGTTCTTTTCCACAAACCACATATGGATCCACCAGTGTTCATTGCATGTGTGTTGTTTTCCACAAATCACATATGGACCAACCAGTGGTCATTGCATGTGTGTTCTTTCCACAAATCACATATGGACCCACTAGAGTCATTGCTTGTGTGTTCTTATACTAAAACCAGCACTAGATTCATTGCATGTGTGTTCTTTTCACAAACAACATATGGATCCACCAACATTCACTGCATGTGTGTTCTTTCCACAAACCACTTATGGATCCACCAATGTTCATTTTATGTGTGTTCTTTTCCACAAACCACATATGGATCAACCAGTGGTCATTACATGTATGTTCTTTTCATAAACCACATATAGATTAACCAGTGTTGATTGCATGTGTGTTCTTTCCACAAACCACACATGGATCAACCAGTGTCATTGCATGTGTGTTCTTTCCACAAATCACATATGGACCCACTAGAGTCATTGCTTGTGTGTTCATATACGAAAACCAGCACTAGAGTTATTGCATGTGTGTTCTTTTCACAAAGAGCATATGGATCCACAAGTGTTCACTACATGTGTGTTCGTTCCACAAACCACTTATGGATCCACCAGTGTTCATTGTATGTGTGTTCTTTTCCACAAACCACATATGGATCAACCAGTGTTCATTGCATGTGTGTTCTTTTCACAAACCACACATGGATCCACCAGTGTCATTGCATGCGTGTTCTTTCCACAAACCACACATGGATTGACCAATGGTTATGGCATGTGTGTTCTTTTCCACAAACCACATATGGATCCATTAGAGTCATTGCATGTGTGTTCTTTTCACAAACCACACATGGATCAACCAGTGTTCACTCAATGTGTGTTCTTTTCACAAACCACATGTGGACCCACTAGAGTCAATGCATGTGTGTTCTTATACTAAAACCAGCACTAGACTCATTGCATGTGTGTTCTTTTCACAAACCACACATGGATCCACTAGAGTTCATTGCATGTGTGTTCTTTCCACAAACCACAGAAGGATCAACCAGTGCTCATTGCATGTGTGTTCTTTTCCACAAACCACATATGGATCCATTAGAGTCATTGCATGTGTGTTCTTTCAACAAACCACGCATGGATCAACCAATGGCATTGCATGTGTTCTCTTTTCACAAACCACACATGGATCAACCAGTGTCATTGCATGTGTATTCTTTCCACAAATCACATATGTACCCACTAGAGTCATTGCTTGTGTGTTCTTATACTAAAACCAGCACTAGAGTCATTGCATGTTTGTTCTTTTCCACAAACCACATATGGATCCATTAGAGTCATCGCATGTGTGTTATTTCCACAAACCACACATGGATCAACCAATGTCATTGCATGTGTGTTCTTTCCACAAACCACACATGGATCAACCAATGTTCACTACATGTGTGTTCTTTTCACAAACCACATTTGGACCCATTAGAGTGAATGCATGTGTGTTCTGATAATAAAACCAGCACTAGACTCATTCCATGTGTGTTCTTTTCACAAACCACACATGGATCCACTAGAGTTCATTGCATGTGTGTTCTTTCCACAAACCACACATGGATCAACCAGTGGTCATTGCATGTGTGTTCTTTTCCACAAACCACATATGGATCCATTAGAGTCATTGCATGTGTGTTCCTTTCACAAACCACACATGGATCAACCAGTGTTCACTACATGTGTGTTCTTTTCACAAACCACATGTGGACCCACTAGAGTCAATGCATGTGTGTTCTTATACTAAAACCAGCACTAGACTCATTGCATGTGTGTTCTTTTCACAAACCACACATGGATCCACTAGAGTTCATTGCATGTGTGTTCTTTCCACAAACCACACAAGGATCAACCAGTGGTCATTGCATGTGTGTTCTTTTCCACAAACCACATATGGATCCATTAGAGTCATTGCATGTGTGTTCTTTCAACAAACCACACATGGATACCCATTGGCATTGCATGTGTGCTCTTTTCACAAACCACACGTGGATCAACCAGTGTCATTGCATGTGTGTTCTTTCCACAAATCACATATGGACCCACTAGAGTCATTGCTTGTGTGTTCTTATACTAAAACCAGCACTAGAGTCATTGCATGTGTGTTCTTTTCCACAAACCACATATGGATCCATTAGAGTCATTGCATGTGTGTTATTTCCACAAACCACACATGGATCAACCAATGTCATTGCATGTGTGTTCTTTCCACAAACCACACATGGATCAACCAATGATCACTACAAGTGTGTTCTTTTCACAAACCACATTTGGACCCACTAGAGTCAATGCACGTGTTTTCTGATACTAAAACCAGCACTAGACTCATTCCATGTGTGTTCTTTTCACAAACCACACATGGATCCACTAGAGTTCATTGCATGTGTGTTCTTTCCACAAACCACACATGGATCAACCAGTGGTCATTGCATGTGTGTTCTTTTCCACAAACCACATATGGATACATTAGAGTCATTGCATGTGTGTTCCTTTCACAAACCACACATGGATCAACCAGTGTTCACTACATGTGTGTTCTTTTCACAAACGACATGTGGACCTACTAGATTCAATGAATGTGTGTTCTTATACTAAAACCAGCACTATACTCATTGCATGTGTGTTCTTTTCACAAACCACACATGGATCCACTAGAGTTCATTGTATGTGTGTTCTTTCCACAAACCACACAAGGATCAACCAGTGGTCATTGCATCTGTGTTCTTTTCCACAAACCACATATGGATCCATTAGAGTCATTGCATGTGTGTTCTTTCAACAAACCACACATGGTTCAACCAATGGCATTGCATGTGTGTTCTTTTCACAAACCACACATGGATCAACCAGTGTCATTGCATGTGTCTTCTTTCCACAAATCACATATGGACCCACTAGAGTCATTGCTTGTGTGTTCTTATACTAAAACCAGCACTAGAGTCATTGCATGTGTGTTCTTTTCCACAAACCACATATGGATCCGTTAGAGTCATTGCATGTGTGTTATTTCCACAAACCACACATGGATCAACCAATGGCATTGCATGTGTGTTCTTTCCAGAAACCACACATGGATCAACCAGTGTCATTGTATGTGTGTTCTTTCCACAACTCACATATGGACCCACTGGAGTCATTGCTTGTGTGTTCTTATACTAAACCCAGCACTAGAGTCATTGCATGTGTGTTCTTTTCACAAACAACATATGGATCCACCCGTGTTCACTTCATGTGTGTTCTTTCCACAAACCACTTATGGATCCACCAGTGTTCATTGCATGTGTGTTATTTTCCTAAAAACCACATATGGATCAACCAGTGGTCATTGCATGTGTGTTCTTTTCACAAATCACATATGGACCCACTAGAGTCATTGCATGTGTGGTCATATACTAAAACTAGCACTAGAGTCATTGCATGTCTGTTCTTCTCACAAACCACATATGGATCCACCAGTGTTTACTGCATGTGTGTTCTTTCCACAAACCACATATGGATCCACCAATGTTCATTGCATGTGTATTCTTTTTCACAAACCACATATGGATCCACCAGTGTTCATTGCATGTGTGTTGTTTTCCACAAATCACATATGGACCAACCAGTGGTCATTGCATGTGTGTTCTTTCCACAAATCACATATGGACCCACTAGAGTCATTGCTTGTGTGTTCTTATACTAAAACCAGCACTAGATTCATTGCATGTGTGTTCTTTTCACAAACAACATATGGATCCACCAGTGTTCATTGTATGTGTGTTCTTTTCCACAAACCACATATGGATCAACTAGTGGTCATTGCATGTATGTTCTTTTCACAAACCACATATGGATTAACCAGTGTTCATTGCATGTGTGTTCTTTCCACAAACCACACATGGATCAACCAGTGTCATTGCATGTGTGTTCTTTCCACAAATCACATATGGACCCACTAGAGTCATTGCTTGTGTGTTCATACACTAAAACCAACACTAGAGTCAGTGCATGTGTGTTCTTTTCACAAAGAGCATATGGATCCACCAGTGTTCACTACATGTGTGTTCTTTCCACAAACAACTTATGGATCCACCAGTGTTCATTGTATGTGTGTTCTTTCCACAAAACACACATGGATCAACCAGTGGTCATGGCATGTGTTTTTTTCCACAAACCACACATGGATCCACCAGTGTCATTGCATGCGTGTTCTTTCCACAAACCACACATGGATCAACCAGGGGTCATTCCATGTGTGTTCTTTTCCACAAACCACATATGGATCCATTAGAGTCATTGCATGTGTGTTCTCTTCCACAAACCACACATGGATCAACCAGTGTTCATTGCATGTGTGTTCTTTCCATAAACCACGTATGGATCAACCAGTGGTCATTCTATGTGTGTTCTTAGACTAAAACCAGCACTAGAGTCATTGCATGTATGTTCTTTCCACAAACCACACATGGATCCACTAGTGTCATTGCATGTTCGTTCTTTCCACAAACCACACATGGATCAACCAGTGGTCACTGCATGTGTGTTCTTTTCCACAAACCACATATGGATCTATTAGAGTCATTGCATGTGTGTTCTTTTCCACAAACCACACATGGATCAACCAATGGCATTGCATGTGTGTTCTTTCCACAAACCACACATGGATCAACCAGTGTTCATTGTATGTGTGTTTTTTTTCCACAAACCACATATGGATCAACAAGTGGTCATTGCATGTGTGTTCTTATACTAAAACCAGCACTAGAGTCCTTGCATGTATGTTCTTTCGACAAACCACACATGGATCCACTAGTGTCATTGCATGTTCGTTCTTTCCACAAACCACACATGGATCAACCAGTGGTCACTACATGTGTGTTCTTTTCCACAAACCACATATGGATCTATTAGAGTCATTGCATCTGTGTTCTTTTCCACAAACCACACATGGATCAACCAATGGCATTGGATGTGTGTTCTTTCCACAAACCACACATGGATCAACCAGTGTTCATTGTATGTGTGTTTTTTCCACAAACCACATATGGATCAACTAGTGGTCATTGCATGTGTGTTCTTATACTAAAACCAGCACAAGAGTCCTTGCATGTATGTTCTTTCCACAAACCACACATGGATCCACTAGTGTCATTGCATGTGTGTTCTTTCCACAAACCACACATGGATCAACCAGTGGTCACTTCATGTGTGTTCTTTTCCACAAACCACATATGGATCAACCAGTGGTCATTGCATGTGTGTTCTTATACTAAAACCAGCACTAGAATCATTGCATGTGTGTTCTTTTCACAAACCACACATGGATCCACTAGAGTTCATTGCATGTGTGTTCTTTCCACAAACCACACATGGATCAACCAGTGGCCATTGCATGTGTGTTCTTTTCCACAAACCACATATGGATCCATTAGAGTCATTGGATTTGTGTTCTTTCCACAAACCACACATGGATCAACCAATGGCATTGCATTTGTGCTCTTTTCACAAACCACACATGGATCAACCAGTGTCATTGCATGTGTGTTCGTTCCACAAATCACATATGTACCCACTAGAGTCATTGCTTGTGTGTTCTTATACTAAAACCAGCACTAGAGTCATTGCATGTGTGTTCTTTTCCACAAACCACATATGGATCCATTAGAGTCATTACATGTGTGTTATTTCCACAAACCACACATGGATCAACCAATGGCATTGCATGTGTGTTCTTTCCACAAACCACACATGGATCAACCAGTGTCATTACATGTGTGTTCTTTTCACAAACAACATATGGGTCCACCAGTGTTCACTCCATGTGTGTTCTTTCCACAAACCACTTATGGATCCACCAGTGTTCATTGTATGTGTGATCTTTTCCACAAACCACATATGGATCAACCAGTGTTCATTGCATGTGTGTTCTTTTCGTAAACCACACATGGATCCAGGAGTGTCATTGCATGCGTGTTCTTTCCACAAACCACACATGGATCAACAAGTGGTCATTGCATGTGTGTTCTTTTCCACAAACCACATATGGATCCATTAGAGTCATTGCATGTGTGTTCTTTTCCACAAACCACACATGGATCAACCAATGGCATTGCATGTGTGTTCTTTCACAAACCACACATGGATCAACCAGTGTTCATTGCATGTGTGTTCTTTTCCACAAACCACATATGGATCAACCAGTGGTCATTGCATGTGTGTTCTTATACTAAAACCAGCACTAGAGTCATTGCATGTATGTTCTTTCGACAAACCACACATGGATCCACTAGTGTCATTGCATGTGTGTTCTTTCCCCAAACCATACATGGATCAACCAGTGCTCACTGCATGTGTGTTCTTTTCCACAAACCACATATGGATCCATTAGAGTCATTGTATGTGTGTTCTTTTCCATAAACCACACATGGATCAACCAATGGCATTGCATGTCTATTCTTTCCACAAACCAGTCATGGATCAACCAGTGTTAATTGCATGTGTGTTCTTTTCCACAAACCACATATGGATCAACCAGTGGTCATTGCATGTGTGTTCTTATACTAAAACCAGCACTAGAGTCATTGCATGTATGTTCTTTCCACAAACCACACATGGATCCACTAGTGTGTAAGATCCCTCCTTGGAAAAGGAAAGGATCCCTGTGATTGCAATGCTAGTCCCTGGATCAATGCTAGCATCCACAGTTTAAGATGAAGTACATAGATACAAAGGTCGTTTATTACAGTCATTCTAGAGATAAAACATAGTCTTTTACAACTCAGGGCCAAAGGCCTAATACAAGAGTTTATGGAATAAGTAAATAAACATAAGTCTTCATCTTCATGTGCCACAGGCAAGCATGTTGAGTGTAGACTCATGACTCCTATTCATCATCGGTGTAACCTGCAACATTACAAGTTATAGCCACAGAGGGTCAATACTTTGGAATAGTATTTCGAAGTGATACCTTAGTATATATTAAGTGGGGTAAATACTATATGCATTTGGCTAGGTGGAGCTTAGGCTTGCATTGCTCAAAATAGATTTTTCCCTAACATTTGAAAACACTAAGTTTTTGCTTGACAAAAACCTTCCCAAGGCATCTACCAATCAAAGACTGAAGATCCTTCTCGAGGCATCTACCAATCAAAGACTGAAGATCCTTTAGCCCTTGTTCACCCACAAGTTTTATTTAGAAATTTGAGTGATGAGATTCTTGAAGCTTCCATGTCTTGATGCTCAAATTGTCCTTTACCAGGGACATGGCTAAGTACTTAGGTTTTACACTCTGCAGAGGTGGTGCACTTTCCCCACAAGACTTGGTTTCCCAAGACAAGATCCTTCAGAAGCCTTTCCTTAGTCAAATGGACGCGCTCCAACCTATCATTCCCACTACCACCAACTGTCCAAGAGACTAAGTTCTAGCAACCTAAGATCATGGCAGAGCCCATAATGCCAAGTGGTTGCACTTGAAGCTTCTCAACATTTGACATCTCAAATCTCTTTGTTTCCTGGGTGGCCATCCACAAGTGAGATACACTAAGGTAAACCATAAACATGGGCCTTGTGAACCACTCAACCAAAAACCACCAAGCAAGTCCCATTCCACCCAGGAGATTCATTAACTTAGTTGTTTTGTTAAATAAAAACACAAGTCCTCAGACTTAGAATATTTTTCCATAGTGTGAATATATAAACCACCCTTGTTTTCTAGTAGCTAGGCTAAGCATGGCATGGCAACTTATCCTTAGGGAATTTTCCTAGCAACTCTACCATTCTAATCTACATAGGATTTCCCATCAAATCATTTGACAAAAGTAGCATGCATGTCTTAGCAAAATATCTAATGCAAGTATAAAATATAGGAAGGGAATATTCATGAAGATATCACTTGCCTTGGTAATGTGGAGAGTAGCACTCGTCACAATCACAATCACTATCAAAATCTACACACAAAGTTGTAGCACACAATTACACACAAATATATACAAACAAAAATAATATGAATGCATGCATGCATGAATTTACTAAGTGGTGATTTTTGAAAACACTACCAAGCATGTGCAAGTTTACAGAAACTTAACAAGTCACAAGTTTGCCCACTAAACATATTTAACCCTAAAACAAATTACTAAACTAAATCCATTCACAAATTAGCCTTAAATAAGTTTCTACAAATAAAGTCATTCTAATGGTTACTATTTGCTAAACACATTGGACAGGCAGAAAGGTCTTGTTTTACTGAATCCAACGGTATAAAGTTTGCAAAAATCTAACGTGGCATTCAAAAGTTATAAGCAATTGAAAAATGGATCAAAATCTGATTTTAAATCTGTTTTTTAGTTCTAACCCTAGCCACGCGTCATGTTGTGACTAGTGCGTACCGGTTCCCACTGGATCGAGCTCCACCGCCGCAGGATTTAAACAGATTGTACGCTCCAGATCGCGTACCGCTTCGCCGATAAGTGAATCTATCCTAGCGCTTGGATCTAGATCTAACGGCGCGCGAGCAAGCGACCATGTCCTAGCGGCGCGCGACGTCAGCGAGCGGCGGAGCGCTCGGTCTACGGAGGCGCTTGCGTTCCAGATCGTCCGCGAGAGGGAGAAGAGTCATACCAGGTTCGCAAGAGGCTGCTGAAGCTCGACGTGGTACTGGATTGTGGAGGGGTGCTCGGAGATGGACTCTGGATCTCGTCGGAGTTGTGTCTGGCGTCAGGTGGATGTTGTCGGAGTCGTTGCCGTGGTTCAGCGTCGCCCTAACACGAGCCAGGGGGTTTAGGAGATGCGCAAGGCAACTGCGAACAAGCTCGTGTGAAGGAAAAGGCAAGGGGCGCACGGGACTTACGTAATTTGGTCGCCGGAGTCGAAGTGGTCGTCGGTGCTTGCGGTGTCGAGCGAAAACGGCGACCTGGGGCAGTACAGGATGAACTAGTGGGGTCAGGAGGTGCGCAAAGACACACTGAGTCAGATAGCAAGAACGAGAGGCAGAGGGGAACACGAGGCCCACCGGAATTGATCGCCGGAGTGGGCTCTGTCTGCGGCGGTGCGAGGATGATTGAGGGCAGCCTGGTGGCGGAGTGAGCGAGGCGTTTGGGGGAAAATGCTCGCGAGGCAGAGAGGGTCTTATAGCTAGAGGTTCGACAGGAAACACCCGTGGATTAATGCCCAATTAAGCTCGGTATCACTGCGGCAACGGTCAGCGGTGGAGATCGTGCGCGGAGTCAGGGGGAAGACGATGCTGACGTGGAGGAGGCCCGCTCGTCAGCGAAGTGTGCGAGGTGGAGGTGGGGTCTGTCTGTCAGCGACTGATTGCGTGCGCTCGCGCGTGAGAGAAGAAAAGAAAACTCCCCGGGTGGGCTTGATGGGCCTGATTCACTGCTGGGCTAGATAACTGGCGCGTGGCCCTTTTCCTTTGAATAATCCTTTTCTTTTTCTAATTCCATTTTCTGAATTGATTTTGATATGAATTCAAATCATTTTTGAATTCAAACAATTCTGGGGATTTTTATAGGGTACTGTGGTTTCAAAATCAGTCAATTAACCAAGTGGTTACCTTGCTAGGGCTTGGTCAAGCTTGGCTTCAAATAAACAGAGACTTTGCTTCTATTTTGCAAATGTTGAAGTAGGGGTTTTGAAAATATTTCCAAGTTGAAAACTTTGGTTAAATTGCTCCACCTAAACTTTCCAACAATGGAGGCAAGCAAACAAGTTCCTAAACATTCAAGTCTCAAAGGGTGATGGCCAATTGAGTTGAATTTGCTCACATGAAATCATAGCACAAACTTATGCTTCTAAATGATTTTGAGAAAAACCCTAAATGAATGAAGGATGCAAGGATGATATGAATGAGTTTTGAAATGTGATTTTAGGGATGTTACATAGTATCATTACATGTGTGTTGTTTCCACAAACCACACATGGATCAACCAGTGGTAACTGCATGTGTGTTCTTTTCCACAAACCACATATGGATCAACAAGTGGTCACTGCATGTGTGTTCTTTTCACAAACCAATTATGGATCAACCAGTGTTCATTACATGTGTGTTCTTATACTAAAACCAGCACTAGACTCATTGCATGTGTGTTCTTTTCACAAACCACACATGGATCCACTAGAGTTCATTGCATGTGTGTTCTTTCCACAAACCACACATGGATCAACCAGTGGTCATTGCATGTGTGTTCTTTTCCACAAACCACATATGGATCCATTAGAGTCATTGCATGTGTGTTCTTTCCACTAACCACACATGGATAAACCAATGGCATTGCATGTGTGCTCTTTTCACAAACCACACGTGGATCAACCAGTGTCATTGCATGTGTGTTCTTTCCACAAATCACATATGGACCCACTAGAGTCATTGCTTGTGTTCTTCTACTAAAATAAGCACTAGAGTCATTGCATGTGTGTTCTTTTCCACAAACCACATATGGATCCATTAGAGTCATTGCATGTGTGTTATTTCCACAAACCACACATGGATCAACCAATGGCATTGCATGTGTGTTCTTTCCACAACCACACATGGATCAACCAGTGGTCATTGCATGTGTGTTCTTTTCGCCAAACCACATATGGATCCATTAGAGTCATTGCATGTGTGTTCTTTCCACAAACCACACATGGATCAACCAGTGTTCATTGCACGTGTGTTCTTTTCCACAAACCACATATGGATCAACCAGTGGTCATTGCATGTGTGTTCTTATACTAAAACCAGCACTAGGGTCATTGCATGTATGTTCTTTCCACAAAACACACATGGATCCACGAGTTTCATTGCATGTGTGTTCTTTCCACAAACCACACATGGATCAACCAGTGGTCACTGCATGTGTGTTCTTTTCCACAAACCACATATGGATCCACCAGTGGTCACTGCATGTGTGTTCTTTTCACACACCACATATGGATCAACCAGTGTTAATTGCATGCATGTTCTTTTCCACAAACCACACATGGATCCACTAGAGTTCATTGCATGTGTGTTCTTTCCACAAACCACACATGGATCAACCAGTGGTCAAGGCATGTGTCTTCTTTTCCACAAACCACATATGGATCCATTAGAGTCATTGCATGTGTGTTCTTTCGACAAACCACACATGGATCAACCAATGGCATTGCATGTGTGCTCTTTTCACAAACCACACATGGATCAACCAGTGTCATTGCATGTGTGTTCTTTCCACAAATCACATATGGACCCACTAGAGTCATTGCTTGTGTGTTCTTATACTAAAACCAGCACTAGAGTCATTGCATGTGTGTTCTTTTCCACAAACCACATATGGATCCATTAGAGTCATTGCATGTGTGTTATTTCCACAAACCACACATGGATCAACCAATGGCATTCCATGTGTGTTCTTTCCACAAACCACACATGGATTAACCAGTGTTATTGCATGTGTGTTCTTTTCAGAAACAACATATGGATCCACCAGTGTTCACAGCATGTGTGTTCTTTCCACAAATCACTTATGGATCCACTAGTGTTCATTGTATGTGTGTTCTTTGCCACAAACCACATATGGATCAACCAGTGTTCATTGCATGTGTGTTCTTTTCTCAAACCACACATGGATCCACCAGTGTCATTGCATATGTGTTCTTTCCACAAACCACACATAGATCAACCAGTGGTCATTGCATGTGTGTTCTTTTCCACAAACCACATATGGATCCATTAGAGTGATTGCACGTGTGTTCTTTTCCACAAACCACACATGGATCAACCAATGGCATTGCATGTGTGTTCTTTCCACAAACCACACATGGATCAACCAGTGTTCATTACATGTGTGTTCTTTTCCACAAACCACATATGGATCAACCAGTGGTCATTGCATGTCTGTTCTTATACTAAAACCAGCACTAGAGTCATTGCATGTATGTTCTTTCCACAAAACACACATGGATCCACGAGTGTCAATGCATGTGTGTTCTTTCCACAAACCACACATGGATCAACCAGCGGGCACTACATGTGTGTTTTTTCCACAAACCACATATGGATCCACCAGTGGTCACTGCATGTGTGTTTTTTTCATAAACCACATATGGATCAACCATTGTTCATTGCATGCGTGTTCATTTCCACAAACCACACATGGATCCACTAGAGTTCATTGCATGTGTGTTCTTTCCACAAACCACACATGGATCAACCAGCGGTCATGGCATGTGTCTTCTTTTCCACAAACCACATATGGATCCATTAGAGTCATTGCATGTGTGTTTTTTCCACAAACCACACATGGATCAACCAATGGCATTGCATGTGTGCTCTTTTCACAAACCACACATGGATCAACCAGTGTCATTGCATGTGTGTTCTTTCCACAAATCACATATGGACCCACTAGAGTCATTGCTTGTGTGTTCTTATACTAAAACCAGCACTAGAGTCATTGCATGTGTGTTCTTTTCCACAAACCACATATGGATCCATTAGAGTCATTGCATGTGTGTTATTTCCACAAACCACACATGGATCAACCAATGGCATTCCATGTGTGTTCTTTCCACAAACCACACATGGATTAACCAGTGTTATTGCATGTGTGTTCTTTTCAGAAACAACATATGGATCCACCAGTGTTCACAGCATGTGTGTTCTTTCCACAAATCACTTATGGATCCACTAGTGTTCATTGTATGTGTGTTCTTTGCCACAAACCACATATGGATCAACCAGTGTTCATTGCATGTGTGTTCTTTTCTCAAACCACACATGGATCCACCAGTGTCATTGCATATGTGTTCTTTCCACAAACCACACATAGATCAACCAGTGGTCATTGCATGTGTGTTCTTTTCCACAAACCACATATGGATCCATTAGAGTCATTGCACGTGTGTTCTTTTCCACAAACCACACATGGATCAACCAATGGCATTGCATGTGTGTTCTTTCCACAAACCACACATGGATCAACCAGTGTTCATTACATGTGTGTTCTTTTCCACAAACCACATATGGATCAACCAGTGGTCATTGCATGTGTGTTCTTATACTAAAACCAGCACTAGAGTCATTGCATGTATGTTCTTTCCACAAAACACACATGGATCCACGAGTGTCAATGCATGTGTGTTCTTTCCACAAACCACACATGGATCAACCAGCGGGCACTACATGTGTGTTTTTTCCACAAACCACATATGGATCCACCAGTGGTCACTGCATGTGTGTTCTTTTCATAAACCACATATGGATCAACCATTGTTCATTGCATGCGTGTTCTTTTCCACAAACCACACATGGATCCACTAGAGTTCATTGCATGTGTGTTCTTTCCACAAACCACACATGGATCAACCAGCGGTCATGGCATGTGTCTTCTTTTCCACAAACCACATATGGATCCATTAGAGTCATTGCATGTGTGTTTTTTCCACAAACCACACATGGATCAACCAATGGCATTGCATGTGTGCTCTTTTCACAAACCACTCATGGATCAACCAGTGTCATTGCATGTGTGTTCTTTCCACAAATCACATATGGACCCACTAGAGTCATTGCTTGTGTGTTCTTATACTAAAACCAGCACTAGAGTCATTGCATGTGTGTTCTTTTCCACAAACCACATATGGATCCATTAGAGTCATTGCATGTGTGTTATTTCCACAAACCACACATCGATCAACCAATGGCATTGCATGTGTGTTCTTTCCACAAACCACACATGGATCAACCAGTGTCATTGCATGTGTGTTCTTTTAACAAACAACATATGGATCCACCAGTATTCACAGCATGTGTGTTCTTTCCACAAATCACTTATGGATCCACCAGTGTTCATTGTATGTGTATTCTTTCCACAAACCACACATGGATCAACCAGCGGTCACTTCATGTGCGTTCTTTTCCACAAACCACATATGGATCCATTAGAGTCATTGCATGTGTGTTCTTTCCACAAACCACACATGGATCAACCAATGGCATTGCATGTGTGCTCTTTTCACAAACCAAACATAGATCAACCAGTGTCATTGCATGTGTGTTTGTTCCACAAATCACATATGTACCCACTAGAGTCATTGCTTGTGTGTTCTTATACTAAAACCAGCACTACAGTCATTGCATGTGTGTTCTTTTCCACAAACCACATATGGATCCATTAGAGTCATTGCATGTGTGTTATTTCCACAAACCACACATGGATCAACCAATGGCATTGCATGTGTGTTCTTTCCACAAACCACACATGGATCAACCAGTGTCATTGCATGTGTGTTCTTTTCACAAACAACATATGGGTCCACCAGTGTTCACTCCATGTGTGTTCTTTCCACAAACCACTTATGGATCCACCAGTGTTTATTGTATGTGTGTTCTTTTCCACAAACCACATATGGATCAACCAGTGTTCATTGCATGTGTGTTCTTTTCGCAAACCACACATGGATCCACCAGTGTCATTGCATGTGTGTTCTTTCCACAAACCACACATGGATCAACCAGTGGTCATTGGATGTGTGTTCTTTTCCACAAACCACATATGGATCCATTAGAGTCATTGCATGTGTGTTCTTTTCCACAAACCACACATGGATCAACCAATGGCATTGCATGTGTGTTCTTTCCACAAACCACACATGGATCAACCAGTGTTCATTACATGTGTGTTCTTTTCCACAAACCACATATGGATCAACCAGTGGTCATTGCATGTGTGTTCTTATACTAAAACCAGCACTAGAGTCATTGCATGTATGTTCTTTCCACAAAACACACATGGATCCACGAGTGTCAATGCATGTGTGTTCTTTCCACAAACCACACATGGATCAACCATCGGTCACTGCATGTGTGTTCTTTTCCACAAACCACATATGGATCCACCAGTGGTCACTGCATGTGTGTTATTTTCATAAACCACATATGGATCAACCAGTGTTCATTGCATGCGTGTTCTTTTCCACAAACCACACATGGATCCACTAGAGTTCATTGTATGTGTGTTCTTTCCACAAACCACACATGGATCAACCAGCGGTCATGGCATGTGTCTTCTTTTCCACAAACCACATATGGATCCATTAGAGTCATTGCATGTGTGTTCTTTCCACAAACCACACATGGATCAACCAATGGCATTGCATGTGTGCTCTTTTCACAAACCACACATGGATCAACCAGTGTCATTGCATGTGTGTTC
Source organism: Avena sativa (assembly GCA_916181665.1). NCBI lineage: Eukaryota > Viridiplantae > Streptophyta > Magnoliopsida > Poales > Poaceae > Avena > Avena sativa. Next base: position 421,291,768 of record OV702291.1, on the reverse strand, counting down.
TTTCCACAAATCACATATGGACCCACTAGAGTCATTGCTTGTGTGTTCTTATACTAAAACAAGCACTAGAGTCATTGCATGTGTGTTCTTTTCCACAAACCACATATGGATCCATTAGAGTCATTGCATGTGTGTTATTTCCACAAACCACACATGGATCAACCAATGGCATTGCATGTGTGTTCTTTCCACAAACCACACATGGATCAACCAGTGTCATTGCATGTGTGTTCTTTCCAGAAACAACATATGGATCCACCAGTGTTCACATCATGTGTGTTCTTTCCACAAATCACTTATGGATCCACCTGTGTTCATTGTATGTGTGTTCTTTTCCACAAACCACATATGGATCAACCAGTGTTCATTGCATGTGTGTTCTTTTCTCAAAACCACACATGGATCCACTAGTGTCATTGCATACGTGTTCTTTCCACAAACCACACATAGATCAACCAGTGGTCATTGCATGTGTGTTCTTTTCCACAAACCACATATGGATCCATTAGAGTCATTGCATGTGTGTTCTCTTCCACAAACCACACATGGATCAACCAATGGCACTGCATGTGTGTTCTTTCCACAAACCACACATGGATCCACCAGTGTCATTGCATACGTGTTCTTTCCACAAACCACACATAGATCAACCAGTGTTCTATACATGTGTGTTCTTTTCCACAAACCACATATGGGTCAACTAGTGTTCATTGCATGTGTGTTCTTATACTAAAACCAGCACTAGAGTCATTGCATGTATGTTCTTTCCACAAACCACACATGGATCCACTAGTGTCATTGCAAGTTCGTTCTTTCCACAAACCACACATGGATCCACCAGTGGTCACTGCATGTGTGTTCTTTTCGACAAACCACATATGGATCCATTAGAGTCATTGCATGTGTGTTCTTTTCCACAAACCACACATGGATCAACCAATGGTATTGCATGTGTGTTCTTTCCACAAACCACACATGGATCAACCGGTGTTCATTGTATGTGTTTTTTTTCCACAAACCACATATGGATCAACCAGTGGTCATTGCATGTGTGTTCTTATACTAAAACCAGCACTAGAGTCCTTCCATGTATGTTCTTACCACAAACCACACATGGATCCACTAGTGTCATTGCATGTGTGTTCTTTCCACAAACCACACATGGATACCCCAGTGGTCACTACATGTGTGTTCTTTTCCACAAACCACATATGGATCAACCAGTGGTCACTGCATGTGTGTTCTTTTCACAAACCACATATGGATCAACCAGTGTTCATTGCATGTGTGTTCTTATACTAAAACCAGCACTAGACTCATTGCATGTGTGTTCTTTTCACAAACCACACATGGATCCACTAGAGTTCATTGCATGTGTGTTCTTTCCACAAACCACACATGGATCAACCAATGGTCATTGCATGTGTGTTCTTTTCCACAAACCACATATGGATCCATTAGAGTCATTAGATGTGTGTTCTTTCCACAAACCACACATGGATCAACCAATGGCACTGCATGTGTGCTCTTTTCACAAACCACACATGGATCAACCGGTGTCATTGCATGTGTGTTCGTTCCACAAATCACATATGTACCCACTAGAGTCATTGCTTGTGTGTTCTTATACTAAAACCAGCACTACAGTCATTGCATGTGTGTTCTTTTGCACAAACCACATATGGATCCATTAGAGTCATTGCATGTGTGTTATTTCCACAAACCACACATGGATCAACCAATGGCATTGCATGTGTGTTCTTTCCACAAACCACACATGGATCAACTAGTGTCATTGCATGTGTGTTCTTTTCACAAACAACATATGGGTCCACCAGTGTTCACTCCATGTGTGTTCTTTCCACAAACCACTTATGGATCCACCAGTGTTCATTGTATGTGTGTTCTTTTCCACAAACCACATATGGATCAACCAGTGTTCATTGCATGTGTGTTCTTTTCGCAAACCACACATGGATCCACCAGTGTCATTGCATGCGTGTTCTTTCCACAAACCACACATGGATCAACGAGTGGTCATTGCATGTGTGTTCTTTTCCACAAACCACATATTGATCCATTAGAGTCAATGCATGTGTGTTCTTTTCCACAAACCACACATGGATCAACCAATGGCATTGCATGTGTGTTCTTTCCACAAACCACACATGGATCAACCAGTGTTCATTACATGTGTCTTCTTTTCCACAAGCCACATATGGATCAACCGGTGGTCATTGCATGTGTGTTCTTATACTAAAACCAACACTAGCGTCATTGCATGTATGTTCTTTCGACAAACCACACATGGATCCACTAGTGTCATTGCATGTGTGTTCTTTCCACAAACCACACATGGATCAACCAGTGCTTGCTGCATGTGTGTTCTTTTCCACAAACCACATATGGATCCATTAGAGTCATTGTATGTGTGTTCTTTTCCACAAACCACACATGGATCAACCAATGGCATTGCATGTGTGTTCTTTCCACAAACCACACATGGATCAACCAGTGTTCATTGCATGTGTGTTCTTTTCCACAAACCACATATGGATCAACAAGTGGTCATTGCATGTGTGTTCTTATACTAAAACCAACACTAGAGTCATTGCATGTAGTATCTTTCCACAAACCACATATGGATCCACTAGTGTCATTGCATGTGTGTTCTTTCCACAAACCACACATGGATCAACCAGAGGTAACTGCATGTGTGTTCTTTTCCACAAACCACATATGGATCAACTAGTGGTCACTGCATGTCTGTTCTTTTCACAAACCAAGTATGGATCAGCCAATAATCATTACATGTGTGTTCTTATACTAAAACCAGCACTAGACTCATTGCATGTGTGTTCTTTTCACAAACCAAACATGGATCCACTAGAGTTCATTGCATGTGTGTTCTTAACACAAACCACACATGGATCAACTAGTGGTCATTGCATGTGTGTTCTTTTCCACAAACCACATATGGATCCATTAGAGTCATTGCATGTGTGTTCTTTCCACAAACCACACATGGATCAACCAATGGCATTGCATGTGTGCTGTTTTCACAAACCACACGTGGATCAACCAGTGTCATTGCATGTGTGTTCTTTCCACAAATCACATATGGACCCACTAGAGTCATTGCTTGTGTTCTTCTACTAAAACCAGCAGTAGAGTCGTTGCATGTGTGTTCTTTTCCACAAACCACATATGGATCCATTAGAGTCATTGCATGTGTGTTATTTCCACAAACCACACATGGATCAACCAACGGCATTGCATGTGTGTTCTTTCCACAAACCACACATGGATCAACAAGTGGCATTGCATGTGTGATCTTTTCATAAACCACACATGGATCAACCAGTGTCATTGCATGTGTGTTCGTTCCACAAATCACATATGTACCCACTAGAGTCATTGCTTGTGTGTTCTTATACTAAAAACAGCACTACAGTCATTGCATGTGTGTTCTTTTCCACAAACCACATAAGGATCCATTAGAGTCATTGCATGTGTGTTATTTCCACAAACCACACATGGATCAACCAATGGCATTGCATGTGTGTTCTTTCCACAAACCACACATGGATCAACCAGTGTCATTGCATGTGTGTTCTTTTCACAAACAACATATGGGTCCACCAGTGTTCACTCCATGTGTGTTCTTTCCACAAACCACTTATGGATCCACCAGTGTTCACTGTATGTGTGTTCTTTTCCACAAACCACATATGGATCAACCAGTGTTCATTGCATGTGTGTTCTTTTCGCAAACCACACATGGATCCACCAGTGTCATTGCATGCGTGTTCTTTCCACAAACCACACATGGATCAACTAGTGGTCATTGCATGTGTGTTCTTTTCCATAAACCACATATGGATCCATTAGAGTCATTGCATGTGTGTTCTTTTCCACAAACCACACATGGATCAACCAATGGCATTGCATGTGTGTTCTTTCCACAGACCACACATGGATCAACCAGTGTTCATTACATGTGTCTTCTTTTCCACAAGCCACATATGGATCAACCAGTGGTCATTGCATGTGTGTTCTTATACTAAAACCAACACTAGAGTCATTGCATGTATGTTCTTTCGACAAACCACACATGGATCCACTAGTGTCATTGCATGTGTGTTCTTTCCACAAACCACACATGGATCAACCAGTGCTTGCTGCATGTGTGTTCTTTTCCACAAACCACATATGGATCCGTTAGAGTCATTGTATGTGTGTTCTTTTCCACAAACCACACATGGATCAACCAATGGCATTGCATGTGTGTTCTTTCCACAAACCACACATGGATCAACCAGTGTTCATTGCATGTGTGTTCTTTTCCACAAACCACATATGGATCAACAAGTGGTCATTGCATGTGTGTTCTTATACTAAAACCAGCACTAGAGTCATTGCATGTAGTATCTTTCCACAAACCACATATGGATCCACTAGTGTCATTGCATGTGTGTTCTTTCCACAAACCACACATGGATCAACCAGTGGTAACTGCATGTGTGTTCTTTTCCACAAACCACATATGGATCAACTAGTGGTCACTGCATGTCTGTTCTTTTCACAAACCAAGTATGGATCAGCCAATAATCATTACATGTGTGTTCTTATACTAAAACCAGCACTAGACTCATTGCATGTGTGTTCTTTTCACAAACCAAACATGGATCCACTAGAGTTCATTGCATGTGTGTTCTTTCCACAAACCACACATGGATTAACTAGTGGTCATTGCATGTGTGTTCTTTTCCACAAACCACATATGGATCCATTAGAGTCATTGCATGTGTGTTCTTTCCACTAACCACACATGGATCAACCAATGGCATTGCATGTGTGCTCTTTTCACAAACCACACGTGGATCAACCAGTGTCATTGCATGTGTGTTCTTTCCACAAATCACATATGGACCCACTAGAGTCATTGCTTGTGTTCTTCTACTAAACCAGCACTAGAGTCATTGCATGTGTGTTATTTTCCACAAACCACATATGGATCCATTAGAGTCATTGCATGTGTGTTATTTCCACAAACCACACATGGATCAACCAATGGCATTGCATGTTTGTTCTTTCCACAAACCACACATGGATCAACAAGTGGCATTGCATGCGTGCTCTTTTCATAAACCACACATGGATCAACCAGTGTCATTGCATGTGTGTTCGTTCCACAAATCACATATGTACCCACTAGAGTCATTGCTTGTGTGTTCTTATACTAAAACCAGCACTACAGTCATTGCATGTGTGTTCTTTTCCACAAACCACATAAGGATCCATTAGAGTCATTGCATGTGTGTTATTTCCACAAACCACACATGGATCAACCAATGGCATTGCATGTGTGTTCTTTCCACAAACCACACATGGATCAACCAGTGTCATTGCATGTGTGTTCTTTCCACAAATCACATATGGACCCACTAGAGTCATTGCTTGTGTTCTTCTACTAAAACCAGCACTAGAGTCATTGCATGTGTGTTATTTTCCACAAACCACATATGGATCCATTAGAGTCATTGCATGTGTGTTATTTCCACAAACCACACATGGATCAACCAATGGCATTGCATGTGTGTACTTTCCACAAACCACACATGGATCAACAAGTGGCATTGCATGTGTGCTCTTTTCATAAACCACACATGGATCAACCAGTGTCATTGCATGTGTGTTCGTTCCACAAATCACATATGTACCCACTAGAGTCATTGCTTGTGTGTTCTTATACTAAAACCAGCACTACAGTCATTGCATGTGTGTTCTTTTCCACAAACCACATAAGGATCCATTAGAGTCATTGCATGTGTGTTATTTCCACAAACCACAAATGGATCAACCAATTGCATTGCATGTGTGTTCTTTCCACAAACCACACATGGATCAACCAGTGTCATTGCATGTGTGTTATTTTCACAAACAACATATGGGTCCACCAGTGTTCACTCCATGTATGTTCTTTCCACAAACCACTTATGGATCCACCAGTGTTCATTGTATGTGTGTTATTTTCCACAAACCACATATGGATCAACCAGTGTTCATTGCATGTGTGTTATTTTCCACAAACCACATATGGATCAACCAGTGTTCATTGCATGTGTGTTCTTTTGGCAAACCACACATGGATCCACCAGTGTCATTGCATGCGTGTTCTTTCCACAAACCACACATGGATCAACCAGTGGTCATTGCATGTGTGTTCTTTTCCACAAACCACATATGGATCCATTAGAGTCATTGCATGTGTGTTCTTTTCCACAAACCACACATGGATCAACCAATGGCATTGCATGTATGTTCTTTCTACAAACCACACATGGATCAACCAGTGTTCATTGCATGAGTGTTCTTTTCCACAAACCACATATGGATCAACCAGTGGTCATTGCATGTGTGTTCTTATACTAAAACCAGCAATAGAGTCATTGCATGTATGTTGTTTCCACAAACCATACATGGATCCACTAGTGTCATTGCATGTGTGTTCTTTCCACAAACCACACATGGATCAACCAGTGGTCACTGCATGTGTGTTCTTTTCCACAATCCACATATGGATCCATTATAGTCATTGCATGTGTGTTCTTTTCCACAAACCACACATGGATCAATCAATGGCATTGCATGTGTGGTCTTTCCACAAACCACACATGGATCAACCATTTTTCATTGCATGCGTGTTCTTTTCCACAAACCACATATGGATCAACAGTGGTCATTACATGTGTGTTCTTTTCACAAACCACATATGGATCAACCAGTGTTCATTGCATGTGTGTTCTTATACTAAAACTAGCACTAGACTCATTGCATGTGTGTTCTTTTCACAAACCACACATGGATCCACTAGAGTTCATTGCATGTATGTTCTTTCCATAAACTACACATGGATCAACCAGTGGTCATTGCGTGTGTGTTCTTTTCCACAAACCACATATGGATCCATTAGAGTCATTGCATGTGTGTTTTTCCACAAACCAAACATGGATCAACCAATGCATTGCATGTGTGCTCTTTTCACAAACCACACATGGATCAACCAGTGTCATTGCATGTGTGTTCTTTCCACAAATCGCATATGGACCCACTAGAGTCATTGCTTGTGTGTTCTTATACTAAAACCAGCACGAGAGTCATTTCATGTGTGTTCTTTTCCACAAACCATATATGGATCCATTAGAGTCATTGCATGTGTGTTATTTCCACAAACCACACATGGATCAACCAATGGCATTGCATGTGTGTTCTTTCCACAAACCACACATGGATCAACTAGTGTCATTGCATGTGTGTTCTTTTCACAAACAACATATGAATCCACCAGTGTTCACTGCAGGTGTGTTCTTTCCACAAACCACTTATGGATCCACCAGTGTTCATTGTATGTGTGTTCTTTTCCAAAACCACATATGGATCAACTAGTGTTCACTGCATGTGTGTTCTTTCCACAAACCACTTATGGATCCACCAGTGTTCATTGTATGTGTGTTCTTTTCCAAAACCACATATGGATCAACTAGTGTTCATTGCATGCGTGTTCTTTCCACAAACCACACATGGATCAACCAGTGGTCATTGCATGTGTGTTCTTTTCTACAAGCCACATATGGATCCATTAGAGTCATTGCATGTGTGTTCTTTTCCACAAACCTCACATGGATCAATCAATGTCATTGCATGTGTGTTCTTTCCAGAAACCACACATGGATCAACCAGTGTTCTATGCATGTGTGTTCTTTTCCACAAACCACATATGGATCAACCAGTGGTAATTGCATGTGTGTTCTTATACTAAAACCAGCACTAGAGTCATTGCATGTATCTTCTTTCCACAAACCACACATGGATCCACTAGTGTCATTGCATGTGTTTTCTTTCCACAAACCACACATGGATCAACAAGTGGTCATTGCATGTGTGTTATTTTCCACAAACCACATATGGATCCATTAGAGTCATTGCATGTGTGTTCTTTTCCACAAACCGCACATGGATCAACCAATCGTATTGCATGTGTGTTCTTTCCACAAACCACACATGGATCATCCAGTGTTCATTGCATGTTTGTTCTTTTCCACAAACCACATATGGATCAAAGAGTGGTCATTGCATGTGTGTTCTTATACTAAAACCAGCACTAGAGTCATTGCCTGTATGTTCTTTCCACAAACCACACATGGATCCACTAGTGTCATTGCATGTGTGTTCTTTCACAAACCACACATGGATCAACCAGTGGTCATTGCATGTGTGTTCTTTTCCACAAACAACATATGGATCCATTAGAGTCATTGCATGTGTGTTCTTTTCCACAAACCACACATGGATCAACCAGTGTTCATTGCATGTGTGTTCTTTCCACAAACCGCACATGTATCAACCAGTGGTAATTGCATGTGTGTTCTTATACTAAAACCAGCACTAGAGTCATTGCATGTATGTTCTTTCCACAAACCACACATGGATCCACTAGTGTCATTACATGTGTGTTCTTTCCACAAACCACACATGGATCAACAAGTGGTCACTGCATGTGTGTTATTTTCCACAAACCACATATGGATCCATTAGAGTCATTGCATGTGTGTTCTTTTCCACAAACCGCACATGGATCCACCAATGGCATTGCATGTGTGTTCTTACCACAAACCACATATGGATCAACTAGTGGTCACTGCATGTGTGTTCTTTTCACAAACCACACATGGATCCACTAGTGTCATTCCATGTGTGTTCTTTCACAAACCACACATGGATCAACCAGTGGTCACTGCATGTGTGTTCTTTTCCACAAACCACATATGGATCAACTAGTGGTCACTGCATGTGTGTTCTTTTAACAAACCACATATGGATCAACCAGTGTTCATTGCATGTGTGTTCTTATACTAAAACTAGCACTAGACTCATTGCATGTGTGTTCTTTTCACAAACCACACATGGATCCACTAGAGTTCATTGCATGTGTGTTCTTTCCATAAACTACACATGGATCAACCAGTGGTCATTGCGTGTGTGTTCTTTTCCACAAACCACATATGGATCCATTAGAGTCATTGCATGTGTGTTTTTCCACAAACCAAACATGGATCAACCAATGCATTGCATGTGTGCTCTTTTCAAAAACCACACATGGATCAACCAGTGTCATTGCATGTGTGTTCTTTCCACAAATCGCATATGGACCCACTAGAGTCATTGCTTGTGTGTTCTTATACTAAAACCAGCACGAGAGTCATTGCATGTGTGTTCTTTTCCACAAACCATATATGTATCCATTAGAGTCATTGCATGTGTGTTATTTCCACAAACCACACATGGATCAACCAATGGCATTGCATGTGTGTTCTTTCCAGAAAACCACACATGGATCAACCAGTGCCATTGCATGTGTGTTCTTTTCATAAACAACATATGAATCCACCAGTGTTCACTGCATGTGTGTTCTTTCCACAAACCACTTATGGATCCACCAGTGTTCATTGTATGTGTGTTCTTTTCCAAAACCACATATGGATCAACTAGTGTTCATTGCATGTGTGTTCTTTTCACAAACCACACATGGATCCACCAATGTGCATGCGTGTTCTTTCCACAAACCACACATGGATCAACCAGTGGTCATTGCATGTGTGTTCTTTTCCACAAACCACATATGGATCCACTAGAGTCATTGCATGTGTGTTCTTTCCACAAAACACACAGATCAACCAATGGCATTGCATGTGTGTTCTTTCCACAAACCAGACATGGATCAACCAGTGTTTATTGCATGAGTGTTCTTTTCCACAAACCACATATGGATCAACCAGTGGTCATTGCATGTGTATTCTTATACTAAAACCAGCACTAGAGTCATTGCATGTATGTTCTTTCCACAAACCATACATGGATCCACTAGTGTCATTGCATGTGTGTTCTTTCCACAAACCACACATGGATCAACCAGTGGTCACTGCAGGTGTGTTCTTTTCCACAAACCACATATGGATCCATTAGAGTCATTGCATGTGTGTTCTTTTCCACAAACCACACATGGATCAATCAATGGCATTGCATGTGTGTTCTTTCCAGAAACCACACATGGATCAACCAGTGTTCATTGCATGTGTGTTCTTTTCCACAAACCACATATGGATCAACCAGTGGTCATTGCATGTGTGTTCTAATACTAAAACCAGCACTAGAGTCATTGCATATGTTCTTTCCACAAACCACACATGGATCCACTAGTGTCATTGCATGTGTGTTCTTTCCACAAATCACACATGGATCAACCAGTGGTCACTGCATGTGTGTTCTTTTCCACAAACCACATATGGATCAACCAGTGGTCACTGCATGTGTGTTCTTTTCACAAACCACATATGGATCAACCAGTGTTCATTGCATGTGTGTTCTTATACTAAAACCAGCACTAGAGTCATTGCATGTGTTTTCTTTTCCACAAACCACATATGGATCCATTAGAGTCATTGCATGTGTGTTATTTCCACAAACCACACATGGATCAACCAATGGCATTACATGTGTGTTCTTTCCACAAACCACACATGGATCAACCAGTGTCATTGCATGTGTGTTCTTTTCTACAAGCCACATATGGATCCATTGGAGTCATTGCATGTGTGTTCATTTCCACAAACCACAGATGGATCAACCAATGGTATTGCATGTGTGTTCTTTCCACAAACCACACATGGATCAACCAGTGTTCATTACATGTGTGTTCTTTTCCACAAATCACATATGGATCAACCAATGGTCATTGCATGTGTGTTCTTATACTAAAACCAGCACTAGAGTCCTTGCATGTATGTTCTTTCCAAAAACCACACATGGATCCACTAGTGTCATTGCATGTGTGTTCTTTCTAGAAACCACACATGGATCAACTAGTGGTCACTGCATGTGTGTTCTTTTCCACAAAACTCACATGGATCCATTAGAGTCATTGCATGTGTGTTCTTTTCCACAAACCACACATGGATCAACCAATGGCATTACATGTGTGTTCTTTCCACAAACCACACATGGATCAACCATTGTTCATTGCATGTGTGTTCGTTTCGACAAACCACATATGGATCAATCAGTGGTCATTGCATGTGTGTTCTTATACTAAAACCAGCACTAGAGTCATTGCATGTACGTTCTTTCCACAAACCACACATGGATCCACTTGTGTCATTGCATGTGTCTTCTTTCCACAAACCACACATGGATCAACCAGTGGTCACTACATGTGTGTTCTTTTCCACAAACCACATATGTATCAACCAGTGGTCACTGCATGTGTGTTCTTTTCACAAACCACATATGGATCAACCAGTGTTCATTGCATGTGTGTTCTTATACTAAAACCAACACTAGAGTCATTGCATGTGTGTTCTTTTCCACAAACCACATACAGATCCATTAGAGTCATTGCATGTGTGTTATTTCCACAAACCACACATGGATCAACCAATGGCTTTGCATGTGTGTTCTTTCCACAAACCACACATGGATCAACCAGTGTCATTGCCTGTGTGTTCTTTTCACAAACAACATCTGGATCCACCAGTGTTCACTGCATGTGTGTTCTTTCCACAAACAATTTATGGATCCACCAGTGTTCATTGTATGTGTATTCTTTTCCACAAACCACATATGGATCAACCAGTGTTCATTGCATGTGTGTTCTTTTCACTAACCACACATGGATCCACCAGTGTCATTGCATGCGTGTTCTTTCCACAAACCACACATGGATCAACCAGTGGTCATTGCATGTGTGTTCTTTTCCACAAACCATACATGGATCAACTAGTGGTCACTGCATGTGTGTTCCTTTCCACAAACCACATATGGATCAACCAGTGGTCACTGCATGTGTGTTCTTTTCACAAACCACATATGGATCAACCAGTGTTCATTGCATGTGTGTTCTTATACTAAAACCAGCACCAGATTCATTGCATGTGTGTTCTTTTCCACAAACCACATATGGATCCATTAGAGTCATTGCATGTGTGTTCTTTTCCAAAAACCACACATGGATCAACCAATGGCAATTGCATGTGTGTTCTTTCCACAAACCACACATGGATCAACCAGTGTTCATTGCATGTGTGTTTTTTTCCACAAACCACATATGGATCAACCAGTGGTAATTGCATGTGTGTTCTTATACTTGAAGCAGCACTAGAGTCATTGCATGTATGTTCTTTCCACAAACCACACATGGATCCACTGGTGTCATTGCATGTGTGTTCTTTCCACAAACCACACATGGATCAACAAGTGGTCACTTCATGTGTGTTATTTTCCACAAACCACACATGGATCCATTATATTCATTGCATGTGTGTTCTTTTCCACAAACCACACATGGATCAACCAATGGCATTGCATGTGTGTTCTTTACACAAACCACGCATGGATCAACCAGTGTTCATTGCATGTTTGTTCTTTTGCACAAACCACATATGGATCAAACAGTGGTCATTGCATGTGTGTTCTTATACTAAAACCAGCACTAGAGTCATTGCATGTATGTTCTTTCCACAAACCACACATGGATCCACTAGTGTCATTGCATGTGTGTTCTTTCACAAACCACACATGGATCAACCAGTGGTCATTGCATGTGTGTTCTTTTCCACAAACCACACATGGATCAACCAATGGCATTACATGTGTGTTCTTTCCACAAACCACACATGGATCAACCATTGTTCATTGCATGTGTGTTCGTTTCGACAAACCACATATGGATCAATCAGTGGTCATTGCATGTGTGTTCTTATACTAAAACCAGCACTAGAGTCATTGCATGTACGTTCTTTCCACAAACCACACATGGATCCACTGGTGTCATTGCATGTGTGTTCTTTCCACAAACCACACATGGATCAACCAGTGGTCACTGCATGTGTGTTCTTTTCACAAACCACATATGGATCAACTAGTGTTCACTACATGTGTGTTCTTTTCACAAACCACATATGGATCAACCAGTGTTTATTGCATGTGTGTTCTTATACTAAAACCAGCACTAGAGTCATTGCATGTGTGTTCTTTTCCACAAACCACATATGGATCCATTAGAGTCATTGCATGTGTGTTATTTCCACAAACCACACATGGATCAACCAATGGCATTGCATGTGTGTTCTTTCCACAAACCACACATGGATCAACCAGTGTCATTGCTTGTGTGTTCTTTTCACAAACAACATATGGATCCACCAGTGTTCACTGCATGTGTGTTCTTTCCACAAACAACTTATGGATCCACCAGTGTTCATTGTATGTGTATTCTTTTCCACAAACCACATATGGATCAACCAGTGTTCATTGCATGTGTGTTCTTTTCACAAACCACACATGGATCCACCAATGTCATTGCATGCGTGTTCTTTCCACAAACCACACATGGATCAACCAGTGGTCATTGCATGTGTGTTCTTTTCCGTAAACCATACATGGATCAACCAGTGGTCACTGCATGTGTTCCTTTCCACAAACCACATATGGATCAACCAGTGGTCACTGCAGGTGTGTTCTTTTCACAAACCACATATGGATCAACCAGTGTTCATTGCATGTATGTTCTTATACTAAAACCAGCACTAGAGTCATTGCATGTGTGTTCTTTTCCACAAACCACATATGGATCCATTAGAGTCATTGCATGTGTGTTCTTTTCGACAAACCACACATGGATCAACCAACGGCAATTGCATGTGTGTTCTTTCCACAAACCACACAAGGATCAACCAGTGTTCATTGCATGTGTGTTCTTTTCCACAAACCACATATGGATCAACCAGTGGTAATTGCATGTGTGTTCTTATACTTGAACCAGCACTAGAGTCATTGCATGTATGTTCTTTCCACAAACCACACATGGATCCACTAGTGTCATTACATGTGTGTTCTTTCCACAAACCACACATGGATCAACAAGTGGTCACTGCATGTGTGTTATTTTCCACAAACCACAGATGGATCCATTAGAGTCATTGCATGTGTGTTCTTTTCCACAAACCACACATGGATCAACCAATGGCATTGCATGTGTGTTCTTTACAAAAACCACACATGGATCAACCAATGTTCATTGCATGTTTGTTCTTTTCCACAAACCACATATGGATAAAACAGTGGTCATTGCATGTGTGTTCTTATAATAAAACCAGCACTAGAGTCATGGCATGTACGTTCTTTCCACAAACCACACATGGATCCACTGGTGTCATTGCATGTGTGTTCTTTCCACAAACCACACATGGATCAACCAGTGGTCACTGCATGTGTGTTCTTTTCCACAAACCACATATAGATCAAACAGTGGTCACTCCATGTGTGTTCTTTTCACAAACCACATATGGATCAACTAGTGGTAATTGCATGTGTGTTCTTATACTAAAATAAGCACTAGAGTCATTGCATGTGTGTTCTTTCCACAGACCACACATGGATCCACTAGTGTCATTACATGTGTGTTCTTTCCACAAACCACACATGGATCAACAAGTGGTCACTACATGTGTGTTATTTTCCACAAACCACATATGGATCCATTAGAGTCATTGCATGTGTGTTCTTTTCCACAAACCACACATGGATCACCCAATGGCATTGCATGTGTGTTCTTTCCAGAAACCACACATGGATCAACCAGTGTCCATTGCATGTTTGTTCTTTTCCACAAACCACATATGGATCAAACAGTGGTCATTGCATGTGTGTTCTTATACTAAAACCAGCACTAGTGTCATTGCATGTATGTTCTTTCCACAAACCACACATGGATCCACTAGTGTCATTGCATGTGTGTTCTTTCACAAACCACACATGGATCAACCAGTGGTCACTGCATGTGTGTTCTTTTCCACAAACCACATATGGATCAACTAGTGGTCACTGCATGTGTGTTCTTTTCACAAACCACATATGGATCAACCAGTGTTCATTGCATGTGTGTTCTTATACTAAAAATAGCACTAGACTCATTGCATGTGTGTTCTTTTCACAAACCACACATGGATCCACTAGAGTTCATTGCATGTGTGTTCTTTCCATAAACTACACATCGATCAACCAGTGGTCATTGCGTGTGTGTTCTTTTCCACAAACCACATATGGATCCATTAGAGTAATTGCATGTGTGTTCTTTCCACAAACCAAACATGGATCAACAAATGCATTGCATGTGTGCTCTTTTCACAAACCACACATGGATCAACCAGTGTCATTGCATGTGTGTTCTTTCCATAAATCACATATGGACCCACTAGAGTCATTGCTTGTGTGTTCTTATACTAAAACTAGCACTAGAGTCATTGCATGTGTGTTCTTTTCCACAAACCATATATGGATCCATTAGAGTCATTGCATGTGTGTTATTTCCAAAAACCACACATGGATCAACCAATGGCATTGCATGTGTGTTCTTTCCACAAACCACACATGGATCAACTAGCGTCATTATATGTGTGTTCTTTCCACAAATCACATATGGACCCACTAGAGTCATTGCTTGTGTGTTCTTATACTAAAACCATCACTACCGTCATTGCATGTGTTTTTTTCATAAACAACATATGGATCCACTAGTGTTCACTACATGTGTGTTCTTTCAATAAACCACTTATGGATCCACCAGTGTTCATTGCATGTGTGTTATTTTCCACAAACCACATATGGATCAACCAGTGTTCATTGCATGTGTGTTCTTTTCACAACCCACACATGGATCCACCAGTGTCATTGCATGTGTGTTCTTTCCACAAACCACACATGGATTAACCAGTGGTCATTGCATGTGTGTTCTTTTCCACAAACCACATATGGATCCATTAGAGTCATTGCATGTGTGTTATTTCGACAAACCACACATGGATCAACCAATGGCATTAAATGTGTGTTCTTTCCACAAACCACACATGGATCAACCAGTGTCATTGCTTGTGTGTTCTTTTCACAAACAACATATGGATCCACCAGTGTTCACTGCATGTGTGTTCTTTCCACAAACCACTTATGGATCCACCAGTGTTCATTGTATGTGTGTACTTTTCCACAAACCACACATGGATCAACCAGTGTCCATTGCATGTTTGTTCTTTTCCACAAACCACATATGGATAAAACAGTGGTCATTGCATGTGTGTTCTTATACTAAAACCAGCACTAGAGTCATTGCATGTATGTTCTTTCCACAAACCACACATGGATCCACTAGTGTCATTGCATGTGTGTTCTTTCACAAACCACACATGGATCAACCAGTGGTCACTGCATGTGTGTTCTTTTCCACAAACCACATATGGATAACCTAGTGGTCACTTCATGTGTGTTCTTTTCACAAACCACATATGGATCAACCAGTGTTCATTGCATGTGTGTTCTAATACTAAAACTAGCACTAGCCTCATTGCATGTATGTTCTTTCCAAAAACCACACATGGATCCACTAGTGTCATTGCATGTGTGTTCTTTCCACCAAACCACACATGGATCAACTAGTGGTCACTGCATTTGTGTTCTTTTCCACAAACCACATATGGATCCATTAGAGTCATTGCATGTGTGTTCTTTTCCACAAACCACACATGGATCAACCAATTGCATTACATGTGTGTTCTTTCCACAAACCACACATGGATCAACCATTGTTCATTGCATGTGTGTTCGTTTCGACAAACCACATATGGATCAATTAGTGGTCATTGCATGTGTGTTCTTATGCTAAAACCAGCACTAGAGTCATTGCATGTACGTTCTTTCCACAAACCACACATGGATCCACTGGTGTTAGTGCATGTGTGTTCTTTCCACAAACCACACATGGATCAACCAGTGGTCACTGCATGTGTGTTCTTTTCCACAAACCACATATAGATCAACCAGTGGTCACTTCATGTGTGTTCTTTTCACAAACCACATATGGATCAACCAGTGTTCATTGCATGTGTGTTCTTATACTAAAACTAGCACTAGAGTCATTGCATGTGTGTTCTTTTCCACAAACCACATATGGATCCATTAGAGTCATTGCATGTGTGTTATTTCCACAAACCACACATGGATCAACCAATGGCATTGCATGTGTGTTCTTTCCACAAACCACACATGGATCAACTAGTGTCATTGCTTGTGTGTTCTTTTCACAAACAACATATGGATCCACTAGTGTTCACTGCATGTGTGTTCTTTCCACAAACAACTTATGGATCCACCAGTGTTCATTGTATGTGTATTCTTTTCCACAAACCACATATGGATCAACCAGTGTTCATTGCATGGGTGTTCTTATCACAAACCACACATGGATCCACCAGTGTCATTGCATGCGTGTTCTTTCCACAAACCACACATGGATCAACAAGTGGTCATTGCATGTGTGTTCTTTTCCACAAACCATACATGGATCAACCAGTGGTCACTGCATGTGTGTTCCTTTCCACAAACCACATATGGATCAACCAGTGGTTACTGCATGTGTGTTCTTTTCACAAACCACATATGGATCAACCAGTGTTCATTGCATGTGTGTTCTTATACTAAAACCAGCACTAGAGTCATTGCATGTGTGTTCTTTTCCACAAACCACATATGGATCCATTAGAGTCATTGCATGTGTGTTCTTTTCCACAAACCACACATGGATCAACCAATGGCAATTGCATGTGTGTTCTTTCCACAAACCACACAAGGATCAACCAGTGTTCATTGCATGTGTGTTTTTTCCACAAACCACATATGGATCAACCAGTGGTAATTGCATGTGTGTTCTTATACTTGAACCAGCACTAGAGTCATTACATGTATGTTCTTTCCACAAACCACACATGGATCAACTAGTGTCATTGCATGTGTGTTCTTTCCACAAACCACACATGGATCAACAAGTGGTCAATGCATGTGTGTTATTTTCCACAAACCACACATGGATCCATTAGAGTCATTGCATGTGTGTTCTTTTCCACAAACCACACATGGATCAACCAATGGCATTGCATGTGTGTTCTTTACACAAACCACACATGGATCAACCAGTGTTCATTGCATGTTTGTTCTTTTCCACAAACCACATATGGATCAAACTGTGGTCATTGCATGTGTGTTCTTATACTAAAACCAGCACTAGAGTCATTGCATGTACCTTCTTTCCACAAACCACACATGGATCCACTTGTGTCATTGCATGTGTGTTCTTTCCACAAACCACACATGGATCAACCAGTGGTCACTGCATGTGTGTTCTTTTCCACAAACCACATATAGATCAACCAGTGGTCACTCCATGTGTGTTCTTTTCACAAACCACATATGGATCATCTAGTGGTAATTGTATGTGTGTTCTTATACTAAAATAAGCACTAGAGTCATTGCATGTGTGTTCTTTCCACAGACCACACATGGATCCACTAGTGTCATTACACATGTGTTCTTTCCACAAACCACACATGGATCAACAAGTGGTCACTGCATGTGTGTTATTTTCCACAAACCACATATGGATCCATTAGAGTCATTGCATGTGTGTTCTTTTCCACAAACCACACATGGATCAACCAATGGTATTGCATGTGTGTTCTTTCCACAAACCACACATGGATCAACCAGTGTCCATTGCATGTTTGTTCTTTTCCACAAACCACATATGGATAAAACAGTGGTCATTGCATGTGTGTTCTTATACTAAAACCAGCACTAGAGTCATTGCATGTATGTTCTTTCCACAAACCACACATGGATCCACTAGTGTCATTGCATGTGTGTTCTTTCACAAACCACACATGGATCAACCAGTGGTCACTTCATGTGTGTTCTTTTCCACAAACCACATATGGATCAACTAGTGGTCACTGCATGTGTGTTCTTTTCACAAACGACATATGGATCAACCAGTGTTCATTGCATGTGTGTTCTTATACTAAAACTAGCACTAGACTCATTGCATGTATGTTCTTTCTAATAACCACACATCGATCCACTAGTGTCATTGCATGTGTGTTCTTTCCACCAAACCACACATGGATCAACTAGTGGTCACTGCATTTGTGTTCTTTTCCACAAACCACATATGGATCCATTAGAGTCATTGCATGTGTGTTCTTTTCCACAAACCACACATGGATCAACCAATGGCATTACATGTGTGTTCTTTCCACAAACCACACATGGATCAACCATTGTTCATTGCATGTGTGTTCGTTTCGACAAACCACATATGGATCAATCAGTGGTCATTGCATGTGTGTTCTTATGCTAAAACCAGCACTAGAGTCATTGCATGTACGTTCTTTCCACAAACCACACATGGATCCACTGGTGTCAGTGCATGTGTGTTCTTTCCACAAACCACACATAGATCAACTAGTGGTCACTGCATGTGTGTTCTTTTCCACAAACCACATATAGATCAACCAGTGGTCACTGCATGTGTGTTCTTTTCACAAACCACATATGGATCAACCAGTGTTCATTGCATGTGTGTTCTTATACTAAAACTAGCACTAGAGTCATTGCATGTGTGTTCTTTTCCACAAACCACATATGGATCCATTAGAGTCATTGCATATGTGTTATTTCCACAAACCACACATGGATCAACCAATGTCATTGCATGTGTGTTCTTTCCACAAACCACACATGGATCAACCAGTGTCATTGCTTGTGTGTTCTTTTCACAAACAACATATGGATCTACCAGTGTTCACTGCATGTGTGTTCTTTCCACAAACAACTTATGGATCCACCAGTGTTCATTGTATGTGTATTCTTTTCCACAAACCACATATGGATCAATCAGTGGTCATTGCATGTGTGTTCTTATACTAAAACCAGCACTAGAGTCATTGCATGTACGTTCTTTCCACAAACCACACATGGTTCCACTGGTGTCATTGCATGTGTGTTCTTTCCACAAACCACACATGGATCAACCAGTGGTCACTGCATGTGTTCTTTTCCACAAACCACATATGGATCAACCAGTGGTCACTGCATGTGTGTTCTTTTCACAAACCACATATGGATCAACCGGTGTTCATTGCATGTGTGTTCTTATACTAAAACCAGCACTGGAGTCATTGCATGTGTGTTCTTTTCCACAAACCACATATGGATCCATTAGAGTCATTGCATGTGTGTTATTTCCACAAACCACACATGGATCAACCAATGGCATTGCATGTGTGTTCTTTCCACAAACCACACATGGATCAACCAGTGTCATTGCTTGTGTGTTCTTTTCACAAACAACATATGGATCCACTAGTGTTCACTGCATGTGTGTTCTTTCCACAAACAACTTATAGATCCACCAGTGTTCATTGTATGTGTATTCTTTTCCACAAACCACATATGGATCAACCAGTGTTCATTGCATGGGTGTTCTTTTCACAAACCACACATGGATCCACCAGTGTCATTGCATGCGTGTTCTTTCCACAAACCACACATGGATCAACAAGTGGTCATTGCATGTGTGTTCTTTTCCACAAACCATACATGGATCAACCAGTGGTCACTGCATGTGTGTTCCTTTCCACAAACCACATATGGATCAACCAGTGGTCACTGCATGTGTGTTCTTTTCACAAACCACATATGGATCAACCAGTGTTCATTGCATGTGTGTT
This sequence comes from Avena sativa, assembly GCA_916181665.1. Lineage (NCBI taxonomy): Eukaryota > Viridiplantae > Streptophyta > Magnoliopsida > Poales > Poaceae > Avena > Avena sativa. The sequence goes on along the minus strand of OV702291.1, from coordinate 421,271,099 downwards.
CTTATACTAAAACCAGCACTAGAGTCATTGCATGTGTGTTCTTTTCCACAAACCACATATGGATCCATTAGAGTCAATGCATGTGTGTTCTTTTCCACAAACCACACATGGATCAACCAACGGCAATTGCATGTGTGTTCTTTCCACAAACCACACAAGGATCAACCAGTGTTCATTGCATGTGTGTTCTTTTCCACAAACCACATATGGATCAACCAGTGGTAATTGCATGTGTGTTCTTATACTTGAACCAGCACTAGAGTCATTACATGTATGTTCTTTCCACAAACCACACATGGATCCACTAGTGTCATTGCATGTGTGTTCTTTCCACAAACCACACATGGATCAACAAGTGGTCACTTCATGTGTGTTATTTTCCACAAACCACACATGGATCCATTAGAGTCATTGCATGTGTGTTCTTTTCCACAAACCACACATGGATCAACCACACATCGATCAACCAGAGTTCATTGCATGTTTGTTCTTTTCCACAAACCACATATGGATCAAACAGTGGTCATTGCATGTGTGTTCTTATACTAAAACCAGCACTAGAGTCATTGCATGTGTGTTCTTTTCCACAAACCACATATGGATCCATTAGAGTCATTGCATGTGTGTTATTTCCACAAACCACACATGGATCAACCAATGGCATTGCATGTGTGTTCTTTCCACAAACCACACATGGATCAACCAGTGTCATTGCTTGTGTGTTCTTTTCACAAACAACATATGGATCCACTAGTGTTCACTGCATGTGTGTTCTTTCCACAAACAACTTATGGATCCACCAGTGTTCATTGTATGTGTATTCTTTTCCACAAACCACATATGGATCAACCAGTGTTCATTGCATGGGTGTTCTTTTCACAAACCACACATGGATCCACCAGTGTCATTGCATGCGTGTTCTTTCCACAAACCACACATGGATCAACAAGTGGTCATTGCATGTGTGTTCTTTTCCACAAACCATACATGGATCAACCAGTGGTCACTGCATGTGTGTTCCTTTCCACAAACCACATATGGATCAACCAATGGTAACTGCATGTGTGTTCTTTTCACAAACCACATATGGATCAACCAGTGTTCATTGCATGTGTGTTCTTATACTAAAACCAGCACTAGAGTCATTGCATGTGTGTTCTTTTCCACAAACCACATATGGATCCATTAGAGTCATTGCATGTGTGTTCTTTTCCACAAACCACACATGGATCAACCAATGGGAATTGCATGTGTGTTCTTTCCACAAACCACACAAGGATCAACCAGTGTTCATTGCATGTGTGTTCTTTTCCACAAACCACATATGGATCAACCAGTGGTAATTGCATGTGTGTTCTTATACTTGAACCAGCACTAGAGTCATTACATGTATGTTCTTTCCACAAACCACACATGGATCCACTAGTGTCATTGCATGTGTGTTCTTTCCACAAACCACACATGGATCAACAAGTGGTCACTGCATGTGTGTTATTTTCCACAAACCACACATGGATCCATTAGAGTCATTTCATGTGTGTTCTTTTCCACAAACCACACATGGATCAACCAATGGCATTGCATGTGTGTTCTTTACACAAACCACACATGGATCAACCAGTGTTCATTGCATGTTTGTTCTTTTCCACAAACCACATATGGATCAAACAGTGGTCATTGCATGTGTGTTCTTATACTAAAACCAGCACTAGAGTCATTGCATGTACCTTCTTTCCACAAACCACACATGGATCCACTTGTGTCATTGCATGTGTGTTCTTTCCACAAACCACACATGGATCAACCAGTGGTCACTGCATGTGTGTTCTTTTCCACAAACCACATATAGATCAACCAATGGTCACTCCATGTGTGTTCTTTTCACAAACCACATATGGATCATCTAGTGGTAATTGTATGTGTGTTCTTATACTAAAATAAGCACTAGAGTCATTGCATGTGTGTTCTTTCCACAGACCACACATGGATCCACTAGTGTCATTACACGTGTGTTCTTTCCACAAACCACACATGGATCAACAAGTGGTCACTGCATGTGTGTTATTTTCCACAAACCACATATGGATCCATTAGAGTCATTGCATGTGTGTTCTTTTCCACAAACCACACATGGATCAACCAATGGTATTGCATGTGTGTTCTTTCCACAAACCACACATGGATCAACCAGTGTCCATTGCATGTTTGTTCTTTTCCACAAACCACATATGGATAAAACAGTGGTCATTGCATGTGTGTTCTTATACTAAAACCAGCACTAGAGTCATTGCATGTATGTTCTTTCCACAAACCACACATGGATCCACTAGTGTCATTGCATGTGTGTTCTTTCACAAACCACACATGGATCAACCAGTGGTCACTTCATGTGTGTTCTTTTCCACAAACCACATATGGATCAACTAGTGGTCACTGCATGTGTGTTCTTTTCACAAACGACATATGGATCAACCAGTGTTCATTGCATGTGTGTTCTTATACTAAAACTAGCACTAGACTCATTGCATGTATGTTCTTTCTAATAACTACACATCGATCCACTAGTGTCATTGCATGTGTGTTCTTTCCACCAAACCACACATGGATCAACTAGTGGTCACTGCATTTGTGTTCTTTTCCACAAACCACATATGGATCCATTAGAGTCATTGCATGTGTGTTCTTTTCCACAAACCACACATGGATCAACCAATGGCATTACATGTGTGTTCTTTCCACAAACCACACATGGATCAACCATTGTTCATTGCATGTGTGTTCGTTTCGACAAACCACATATGGATCAATCAGTGGTCATTGCATGTGTGTTCTTATGCTAAAACCAGCACTAGAGTCATTGCATGTACGTTCTTTCCACAAACCACACATGGATCCACTGGTGTCAGTGCATGTGTGTTCTTTCCACAAACCACACATAGATCAACCAGTGGTCACTGCATGTGTGTTCTTTTCCACAAACCACATATAGATCAACCAGTGGTCACTGCATGTGTGTTCTTTTCACAAACCACATATGGATCAACCAGTGTTCATTGCATGTGTGTTCTTATACTAAAACTAGCACTAGAGTCATTGCATGTGTGTTCTTTTCCACAAACCACATATGGATCCATTAGAGTCATTGCATGTGTGTTATTTCCACAAACCACACATGGCTCAACCAATGTCATTGCATGTGTGTTCTTTCCACAAACCACACATGGATCAACCAGTGTCATTGCTTGTGTGTTGTTTTCACAAACAACATATGGATCCACCAGTGTTCACTGCATGTGTGTTCTTTCCACAAACAACTTATGGATCCACCAGTGTTCATTGTATGTGTATTCTTTTCCACAAACCACATATGGATCAATCAGTGGTCATTGCATGTGTGTTCTTATACTAAAACCAGCACTAGAGTCATTGCATGTACGTTCTTTCCACAAACCACACATGGTTCCACTGGTGTCATTGCATGTGTGTTCTTTCCACAAACCACACATGGATCAACCAGTGGTCACTACATGTGTGTTCTTTTCCACAAACCACATATGGATCAACCTGTGGTCACTGCATGTGTGTTCTTTTCACAAACCACATATGGATCAACCGGTGTTCATTGCATGTGTGTTCTTATACTAAAACCAGCACTGGAGTCATTGCATGTGTGTTCTTTTCCACAAACCACATATGGATCCATTAGAGTCATTGCATGTGTGTTATTTCCACAAACCACACATGGATCAACCAATGGCATTGCATGTGTGTTCTTTCCACAAACCACACATGGATCAACCAGTGTCATTGCTTGTGTGTTCTTTTCACAAACAACATATGGATCCACTAGTGTTCACTGCATGTGTGTTCTTTCCACAAACAACTTATAGATCCACCAGTGTTCATTGTATGTGTATTCTTTTCCACAAACCACATATGGATCAACCAGTGTTCATTGCATGGGTGTTCTTTTCACAAACCACACATGGATCCACCAGTGTCATTGCATGCGTGTTCTTTCCACAAACCACACATGGATCAACAAGTGGTCATTGCATGTGTGTTCTTTTCCACAAACCATACATGGATCAACCAGTGGTCACTGCATGTGTGTTCCTTTCCACAAACCACATATGGATCAACCAGTGGTCACTGCATGTGTGTTCTTTTCACAAACCACATATGGATCAACCAGTGTTCATTGCATGTGTGTTCTTATACTAAAACCAACACTAGAGTCATTGCATGTGTGTTCTTTTCCACAAACCACATATGGATCCATTAGAGTCAATGCATGTGTGTTCTTTTCCACAAACCACACATGGATCAACCAATGGCAATTGCATGTGTGTTCTTTCCACAAACCACACAAGGATCAACCAGTGTTCATTGCATGTGTGTTCTTTTCCACAAACCACATATGGATCAACCAGTGGTAATTGCATGTGTGTTCTTATACTTGAACCAGCACTAGAGTCATTACATGTATGTTCTTTCCACAAACCACACATGGATCCACTAGTGTCATTGCATGTGTGTTCTTTCCACAAACCACACATGGATCAACAAGTGGTCACTTCATGTGTGTTATTTTCCACAAACCACACATGGATCCATTAGAGTCATTGCATATGTGTTCTTTTCCATAAACCACACATGGATCAACCACACATGGATCAACCAGAGTTCATTGCATGTTTGTTCTTTTCCACAAACCACATATGGATCAAACAGTGGTCATTGCATGTGTGTTCTTATACTAAAACCAGCACTAGAGTCATTGCATGTGTGTTCTTTTCCACAAACCACATATGGATCCATTAGAGTCATTGCATGTGTGTTATTTCCACAAACCACACATGGATCAACCAATGGCATTGCATGTGTGTTCTTTCCACAAACCACACATGGATCAACCAGTGTCATTGCTTGTGTGTTCTTTTCACAAACAACATATGGATCCACTAGTGTTCACTGCATGTGTGTTCTTTCCACAAACAACTTATGGATCCACCAGTGTTCATTGTATGTGTATTCTTTTCCACAAACCACATATGGATCAACCAGTGTTCATTGCATGGGTTTTCTTTTCACAAACCACACATGGATCCACCAGTGTCATTGCATGCGTGTTCTTTCCACAAACCACACATGGATCAACAAGTGGTCATTGCATGTGTGTTCTTTTCCACAAACCATACATGGATCAACCAGTGGTCACTGCATGTGTGTTCCTTTCCACAAACCACATATGGATCAACCAGTGGTCACTGCATGTGTGTTCTTTTCACAAACCACATATGGATCAACCAGTGTTCATTGCATGTGTGTTCTTATACTAAAACCAGCACTAGAGTCATTGCATGTGTGTTCTTTTCCACAAACCACATATGGATCCATTAGAGTCATTGCATGTGTGTTCTTTTCCACAAACCACACATGGATCAACCAATGGGAATTGCATGTGTGTTCTTTCCACAAACCACACAAGGATCAACCAGTGTTCATTGCATGTGTGTTCTTTTCCACAAACCACATATGGATCAACCAGTGGTAATTGCATGTGTGTTCTTATACTTGAACCAGCACTAGAGTCATTACATGTATGTTCTTCCCACAAACCACACATGGATCCACTAGTGTCATTGCATGTGTGTTCTTTCCACAAACCACACATGGATCAACAAGTGGTCACTGCATGTGTGTTATTTTCCACAAACCACACATGGATCCATTAGAGTCATTTCATGTGTGTTCTTTTCCACAAACCACACATGGATCAACCAATGGCATTGCATGTGTGTTCTTTACACAAACCACACATGGATCAACCAGTGTTCATTGCATGTTTGTTCTTTTCCACAAACCACATATGGATCAAACAGTGGTCATTGCATGTGTGTTCTTATACTAAAACCAGCACTAGAGTCATTGCATGTACCTTCTTTCCACAAACCACACATGGATCCACTTGTGTCATTGCATGTGTGTTCTTTCCACAAACCACACATGGATCAACCAGTGGTTACTGCATGTGTGTTCTTTTCCACAAACCACATATAGATCAACCAGTGGTCACTCCATGTGTGTTCTTTTCACAAACCACATATGGATCAACTAGTGGTAATTGTATGTGTGTTCTTATACTAAAATAAGCACTAGAGTCATTGCATGTGTGTTCTTTCCACAGACCACACATGGATCCACTAGTGTCATTACACGTGTGTTCTTTCCACAAACCACACATGGATCAACAAGTGGTCACTGCATGTGTGTTATTTTCCACAAACCACATATGGATCCATTAGAGTCATTGCATGTGTGTTCTTTTCCACAAACCACACATGGATCAACCAATGGCATTGCATGTGTGTTCTTTCCACAAACCACACATGGATCAACCAGTGTCCATTGCATGTTTGTTCTTTTCCACAAACCACATATGGATAAAACAGTGGTCATTGCATGTGTGTTCTTATACTAAAACCAGCACTAGAGTCATTGCATGTATGTTCTTTCCACAAACCACACATGGATTCACTAGTGTCATTGCATGTGTGTTCTTTCACAAACCACACATGGATCAACCAATGGTCACTGCATGTGTGTTCTTTTCCACATACCACATATGGATCAACTAGTGGTCACTGCATGTGTGTTCTTTTCACAAACGACATATGGATCAACCAGTGTTCATTGCATGTGTGTTCTTATACTAAAACTAGCACTAGACTCATTGCATGTATGTTCTTTCCAAAAACCACACATGGATCCACTAGTGTGATTGCATGTGTGTTCTTTCCACCAAACCACACATGGATCAACTAGTGGTCACTGCATTTGTGTTCTTTTCCACAAACCACATATGGATCCATTAGAGTCATTGCATGTGTGTTCTTTTCCACAAACCACACATGGATCAACCAATGGCATTACATGTGTGTTCTTTCCACAAACCACACATGGATCAACCATTGTTCATTGCATGTGTGTTCGTTTCGACAAACCACATATGGATCAATCAGTGGTCATTGCATGTGTGTTCTTATGCTAAAACCAGCACTAGAGTCATTGCATGTACGTTCTTTCCACAAACCACACATGGATCCACTGGTGTCAGTGCATGTGTGTTCTTTCCACAAACCACACATGGATCAACAAGTGGTCACTGCATGTGTGTTCTTTTCCACAAACCACATATAGATCAACCAGTGGTCACTTCATGTGTGTTCTTTTCACAAACCACATATGGATCAACCAGTGTTCATTGCATGTGTGTTCTTATACTAAAACTAGCACTAGAGTCATTGCATGTGTGTTCTTTTCCACAAACCACATATGGATCCATTAGAGTCATTGCATGTGTGTTATTTCCACAAACCACACATGGATCAACCAATGGCATTGCATGTGTGTTCTTTCCACAAACCACACATGGATCAACCAGTGTCATTGCTTGTGTGTTGTTTTCACAAACAACATATGGATCCACCAGTGTTCACTGCATGTGTGTTCTTTCCACAAACAACTTATGGATCCACCAGTGTTCATTGTATGTGTATTCTTTTCCACAAACCACATATGGATCAATCAGTGGTCATTGCATGTGTGTTCTTATACTAAAACTAGCACTAGAGTCATTGCATGTACGTTCTTTCCACAAACCACACATGGTTCCACTGGTGTCATTGCATGTGTGTTCTTTCCACAAACCACACATGGATCAACCAGTGGTCACTGCATGTGTGTTCTTTTCCACAAACCACATATGGATCAACCAGTGGTCACTGCATGTGTGTTCTTTTCACAAACCACATATGGATCAACCGGTGTTCATTGCATGTGTGTTCTTATACTAAAACCAGCACTGGAGTCATTGCATGTGTGTTCTTTTCCACAAACCACATATGGATCCATTAGAGTCATTGCATGTGTGTTATTTCCACAAACCACACATGGATCAACCAATGGCATTGCATGTGTGTTCTTTCCACAAACCACACATGGATCAACCAGTGTCATTGCTTGTGTGTTCTTTTCACAAACAACATATGGATCCACTAGTGTTCACTGCATGTGTGTTCTTTCCACAAACAACTTATGGATCCACCAGTGTTCATTGTATGTGTATGCTTTTCCACAAACCACATATGGATCAACCAGTGTTCATTGCATGGGTGTTCTTTTCACAAACCACACATGGATCCACCAGTGTCATTGCATGCGTGTTCTTTCCACAAACCACACATGGATCAACAAGTGGTCATTGCATGTGTGTTCTTTTCCACAAACCATACATGGATCAACCAGTGGTCACTGCATGTGTGTTCCTTTCCACAAACCACATATGGATCAACCAGTGGTCACTGCATGTGTGTTCTTTTCACAAACCACATATGGATTAACCAGTGTTCATTGCATGTGTGTTCTTATACTAAAACCAGCACTAGAGTCATTGCATGTGTGTTCTTTTCCACAAACCACATATGGATCCATTAGAGTCATTGCATGTGTGTTCTTTTCCACAAACCACACATGGATCAACCAATGGCAATTGCATGTGTGTTCTTTCCACAAACCACACAAGGATCAACCAGTGTTCATTGCATGTGTGTTCTTTTCCACAAACCACATATGGATCAACAATTGGTAAGTGCATGTGTGTTCTTATACTTGAACCAGCACTAGAGTCATTACATGTATGTTCTTTCCACAAACCACACATGGATCCACTAGTGTCATTGCATGTGTGTTCTTTCCACAAACCACACATGGATCAACAAGTGGTCACTTCATGTGTGTTATTTTCCACAAACCACACATGGATCCATTAGAGTCATTGCATGTGTGTTCTTTTCCACAAACCACACATGGATCAACCACACATGGATCAACCAGAGTTCATTGCATGTTTGTTCTTTTCCACAAACCACATATGGATCAAACAGTGGTCATTGCATGTGTGTTCTTATACTAAAACCAGCACTAGAGTCATTGCATGTACCTTCTTTCCACAAACCACACATGGATCCACTTGTATCATTGCATGTGTGTTATTTCCACAAACCACACATGGATCAACCAGTGGTCATTGCATGTGTGTTCTTTTCCACAAACCACATATAGATCAACCAGTGGTCACTCCATGTGTGTTCTTTTCACAAACGACATATGGATCAACTAGTGGTAATTGTATGTGTGTTCTTATACTAAAATAAGCACTAGAGTCATTGCATGTGTGTTCTTTCCACAGACCACACATGGATCCACTAGTGTCATTACACGTGTGTTCTTTCCACAAACCACACATGGATCAACAAGTGGTCACTGCATGTGTGTTATTTTCCACAAACCACATATGGATCCATTAGAGTCATTGCATGTGTGTTCTTTTCCACAAACCACACAAGGATCAACCAATGGCATTGCATGTGTGTTCTTTCCACAAACCACACATGGATCAACCAGTGTCCATTGCATGTTTGTTCTTTTCCACAAACCACATATGGATAAAACAGTGGTCATTGCATGTGTGTTCTTATACTAAAACCAGCACTATAGTCATTGCATGTTTGTTCTTTCCACAAACCACACATGGATCAACTAGCGTCATTATATGAGTGTTCTTTCCACAAATTACATATGGACCGACTAGAGTCATTGCTTGTGTGTTCTTATACTAAAACCATCACTACAGTCATTGCATGTGTTTTTTTCATAAACAACATATGGATCCACTAGTGTTCACTACATGTGTGTTCTTTCAACAAACCACTTATGGATCCACCAGTGTTCATTGCATGTGTGTTATTTTCCACAAACCACATATGGATCAACCAGTGTTCATTGCATGTGTGTTCTTTTCACAACCCACACATGGATCCACCAGTGTCATTGCATGCGTGTTCTTTCCACAAAACACATATGGATTAACCAGTGGTCATTGCATGTGTGTTCTTTTCCACAAACCACATATGGATCCATTAGAGTCATTGCATGTGTGTTATTTCCACAAACCACACATGGATTAACCAATGTCATTGCATGTGTGTTCTTTCCACATTCCACACATGGATCCACCAGTGTTCACTTCATGTGTGCTCTTTTCATAAACATCATGTGGACCCACTAGAGTCATTGCATGTGTGTTCTTATACTAAAACCAGCACTAGACTCATTGCATGTGTGTTATTTTCACAAACCACACATGGATCCACTAGAGTTCATTGCATGCGTGTTCTTTCCACAAACCACACATGGATCAACCAGTGGTCATTGCATGTGTGTTCTTTTCCACAAACCACATATGGATCCATTAGAGTCATTGCATGTGTGTTCTTTTCCACAAACCACACATGGATCAACCAATGGCATTGCATGTGTGTTCTTTCCACAAACCACACATGGATCAACCAGTGTCATTGCATGTGTGTTCTTTTCAGAAACAACATATGGATCCACCAGTGTTCACATCATTTGTGTTCTTTCCACAAATCACTTATGGATCCACCAGTGTTCATTGTATGTGTGTTCTTTTCCACAAACCACATATTGATCAACCAGTGTTCATTGCATGTGTGTTCTTTTCTCAAACCACACATGGATCCACCAGTGTCATTGCATATGTGTTCTTTCCACAAACCACACATAGATCAACCAGTGGTCATTACATGTGTGTTCTTTTCCACAAACCACACATGGATCAACCAGGGTTCATTGCATGTGTGTTCTTTCCACAAACAACACATGGATCAACCAGTGGTAATTGCATGTGTGTTCTTATACTAAAATAAGCACTAGAGTCATTGCATGTATGTTCTTTCCACAAACCACACATGGATCCACTAGTGTCATTACATGTGTGTTCTTTCCACAAACCACACATGGATCAACAAGTGGTCACTGCATGTGTGTTATTTTCCACAAACCACATATGGATCCATTAGAGTCATTGCATGTGTGTTCTTTTCCACAAACCACACATGGATCAACCAATGGCATTGCATGTGTGTTCTTTCCACAAACCACACATGGATCAACCAGTGTTCATTGCATGTTTGTTCTTTTCCACAAACCACATATGGATAAAACAGTGGTCATTGCATGTGTTTGCTTATACTAAAACCAGCACTAAAGTCATTGCATGTATGTTCTTTCCACAAACCACACATGGATCCACTAGTGTCATTGCATGTGTGTTCTTTCACAAACCACACATGGATCAACCAGTGGTCACTACATGTGTGTTCTTTTCCACAAACCACATATGGATCAACTAGTGGTCACTGCATGTGTGTTCTTTTCACAAACCACATATGGATCAACCAGTGTTCATTGCATGTGTGTTCTTATACTAAAACTAGCACTAGACTCATTGCATGTGTGTTCTTTTCACAAACCACACATGGATCCACTAGAGTTCATTGCATGTGTGTTCTTTCCATAAACTACACATCGATCAACCAGTGGTCATTGCGTGTGTGTTCTTTTCCACAAACCACATATGGATCCATTAGAGTCATTGCATGTGTGTTCTTTCCACAAACCAAACATGGATCAACCAATGCATTGCATGTGTGCTCTTTTCACAAACCACACATGGATCAACCAGTGTCATTGCATGTGTGTTCTTTCCACAAATCACATATGGACCCACTAGAGTCATTGCTTGTGTGTTCTTATACTAAAACTAGCACTAGAGTCATTGCATGTGTGTTCTTTTCCACAAACCATATATGGATCCATTAGAGTCATTGCATGTGTGTTATTTCCACAAACCACACATGGATCAACCAATGGCATTGCATGTTTGTTCTTTCCACAAACCACACATGGATCAACTAGCGTCATTATATGAGTGTTCTTTCCACAAATTACATATGGACCGACTAGAGTCATTGCTTGTGTGTTCTTATACTAAAACCATCACTACAGTCATTGCATGTGTTTTTTTCATAAACAACATATGGATCCACTAGTGTTCACTACATGTGTGTTCTTTCAACAAACCACTTATGGATCCACCAGTGTTCATTGCATGTGTGTTATTTTCCACAAACCACATATGGATCAACCAGTGTTCATTGCATGTGTGTTATTTTCACAACCCACACATGGATCCACCAGTGTCATTGCATGCGTGTTCTTTCCACAAACCACACATGGATTAGCCAGTGGTCATTGCATGTGTGTTCTTTTCCACAAACCACACATGGATCTATTAGAGTCATTGCATGTGTGTTATTTCCACAAACCACACATGGATTAACCAATGTCATTGCATGTGTGTTCTTTCCACATTCCACACATGGATCCACCAGTGTTCACTTCATGTGTGTTCTTTTCACAAACATCATGTGGACCCACTAGAGTCATTGGATGTGTGTTCTTATACTAAAACCAACACTAGACTCATTGCATGTGTGTTATTTTCACAAACCACACATGGATCCACTAGAGTTCATTACATGCGTGTTCTTTCCATAAACCACACATGGATCAACCAGTGGTCATTGCATGGTGTGTTCTTTTCCACAAACCACATATGGATCCATTAGAGTCACTGCATGTGTGTTCTTTTCCACAAACCACACATGGATCAACCAATGGCATTGCATGTGTGTTCTTATACTAAAACTAGCACTAGACTCATTGCATGTGTGTTATTTTCACAAACCACACATGGATCCACTAGTGTTCATTGCATGTGTGTTCTTTCCACAAACCACACATGGATGAACCAGTGGTCATTGCATGTGTTTTCTTTTCCACAAACCACATATGGATCCATTAGAGTCATTGCATGTGTGTTCTTTCCACACACCACACATGGATCAACCAATGGAATTGCATGTGTGCTCTTTTCACAAACCACACATGGATCAACCAGTGTCATTGCATGTGTGTTCTTTCCACAAATCACATATGGACCCACTAGAGTCATTGCTTGTGTGTTCTTATACTAAAACCAGCACTAGAGTCATTGCATGTGTGTTCTTTTCAGAAACCACATATGGATAAACCAGTGTTCATTGCATGTGTGTTCTTTCCACAAACCACACATGGATCAACCAGTGTTCACTGCATGTGTGTTCTTTTCACAAACGACATGTGGACCGACTGGAGTGAATGCATGTGTGTTCTTATATTAAAACCAACATTAGATTCATTGCATGTGTGTTCTTTTGACAAACAACATATGGATCCACCAGTGTTCACTGCATGTGTGTTCTTTCCACAAACCACTTATGGATCCACCAGTGTTCATTGTATGTGTATTCTTTTCCACCAACCACATATGGATCAACCAGTGTTCATTGCATGTGCGTTCTTTTCACAAACCACACATGGATCCACCAGTGTCATTGCATGTGTGTTATTTCCACAAACCACACATGGATCAAACAATGTCAGTGCATGTGTGTTCTTTCCACAAACCACACATGGATCAACCAGTGTTCACTGCATGTGTGTTCTTTTCACAAACCACATGTGGATCCACTAGAGTCATTGCATGTGTGTTCTTATACTAAAAGCAGCACTAGTCTCATTACATGTGTGTTCTTTTCACAAACCACACATGGATCCACTAGAGTTCATTGCATGTGTGTTCTTTCCACAAACTCCCCAATGGATCCACCGTTAGACCGAGTCTTCTAGAAGGCACGCCATAACACAGTTGTTCTGCTTGATGATTGTTACATACCGTTCGATTGGGGCGCTTGGACGATTGGGATGGTCTTCGTGAGAGCGATCCTCGAGTAGGCTGTTCTGCGGCTTGATTGGCCACGCTTGCTCTGGACAAACTGGCATGTTGCGAGTGTCACGACTCACGAGTTCAGTGGGCCATATCCCAGTGTCACGTCCCCGTTACTTCTCTTCCTCCCCGTACTTCTCTGTTTTCCCCTCGAAGCCACTTTCCCCACTTCACTTCCATCCTGCCATAGCCGCAAGCCGACGACATCCGCCAATTCTCGGGTCGCTAGCTTCATGCTAAGAAATCATTTTAAAAGCTTTTGAACTTATCCTACATATTCTTGCTATTCGCCAATCTTACTGCTGATCTTTTTTCCGATTTCTCGACGAACTTTAGACGTCGCAGATGCTGCAGCCCAAGAATCTGGAGATCCTCGCGCGCAACTTCGCAGCGACGTTCCCGCTCGTGTTCTCCCACCCAGGATGCTTTTGCCGTTACTCCTACCACGAGCTCGCGTGCCCACATGGCGCGTGCTCCTGCACGGAGCCGGGCTGCAACTACACCGGCCCACCGGCAGAGCTCGTCGTCCACCTTGTAGAGGGGCACTTGATCGAAGTGATTAGGATCTCATATGGGCAAGCCCAACTTCTCCAAGAGCATGTGTCGTTCACTGACTCGGCACGCCGCTGGCTAATTTTCCAGGGGGGCGACGACTCTGTTTTCGTCCTGACCATCACCGCCGGTGTTCCGGGAACCAGAGACAGGCCCACCGTCGTGTGTGTCGTATGCGTCAGGTCGGTCTCGTGCGCCTGGCTCATATACACGGTGCGCATGTGGGCGAACTCCCATCCGCCCTCGTCAGATAGCATTCTTGTGCTAGCCGAGGCGCCGAGCTGCCTGACGCCGCGGGAGGTGGAGTATGTGGACCTAAGGTCGATCCTATGCATGCCATCTCAGTACCTTGTCGGTTCTAGACCGAACAAGCAGATGCATTTCTACATTTGTATCGAGAAGACCGACAGGGAAATGTAGTACTTGTGTTGTCGTTACTGTTAGACTTAAGCGATGCTTCTCAGGTGCTTAGAGCATACATGTTGTGCGAATGTACCCCAGTTGTAGTTTTCAGTACTCGTTAATAATTCGACGAGTTATTATATTGGTCCAATCAGCTTGCTGTTGTCATGTTGCAAAGTCCTCTTGCTCTGGACAGACCGGCAATACCGTGTGCTCTTGCTCCCGCATGTCAGTGTCACGTGTTCCGAGGGCCCACCTGCCAGTGTCATGCCCCCCTCCTCTTCCTTCCCCTCGAAGCCACTGTACCAACTTCTCTTCCATCCCGCCACTCCCGTCCGATGGTTGTAATCCAATTTTCATTGGATTGTTTACAACTAATCTACATTGATAATGCAACATGCAAATGGCACAGACACAATTTCTAAAGTGGAAGCACTCACACGCTGCTATTGCACATATTTCTCAATATAGATCGACAAACCCATTACAATAATTGTACTCGCATTAAACACAACCGAAATTGCAACCATCCTAAACAACATCTAAACCCACATCACACTGCTGTCGTCGGAGTCCACCTCGATTGGTGACACCACCGTGCCCTTCCCAGCGACATCCACTCCTGCCCGTGGCTTGCCCTTCGCCAAGGAGGCAACAATGGCGTTCTGCACAGCTTCGTCCCCGTCGTCCTCCACATCGAAATCGACAATGACGAAGGTGACGGGGTTGGCATGGACCGAGCGCCGTCGCGCCTGGCAGCTCCTGCTCGAGCTCGACACCGCATCAGTCCTTCTACAGGTAGGAGGGGCCGAGCTTGCATACATAGCACCGTCGCTCCTCTCAAAAAACCATGGCCATTTGATACTGCGACGGTAGGATCTTGGGGTGGATCCGCCATGGTGAGCCCTACCTAAAGAGGTGGAGCGGATGGATCTGTCGGCGCGAGCCATGACAAATTCCTAGGAGGGAGTAATATTGTGGGACAGGCGTGTCTGGTTCCTGAGCAAGGCCTCCCAGTGATATATGTACGCGGGCAAGGTGCCAAAAAATTTCGTCCAATGCGCGCGGGAGGGCTTTTGAACCACGAAGGCGCGAGGCTTGGTTGACAAGTCCACACGCTAGGTCCCCCACCTGTCAGCCGAATGTGGACGGTAGGATTTTGCCCGAGTTATTAAGTAGGGATAAATCACGCTTCACCACTACCATGACATCCAAAGGCTCCTCTTTCCTCTGCCCTCGCTCCCCTCGCTCATGGCTCCTAGCTCGTGCAGTTCGTCTAGGGCAGAATCAAGGTCGGCTCAACGCCGTCAGGCGGGTGCCCCCATCAGGTACCGGAAGGCGCCCTATGATTACTACCCCGATATGCTGCGTTTGTGCGGTGAGAAGATGCCGAGATGGATTTCATGGACCGATGAAAATACTGCAGGAAAATTCAGCAACTACAGCATCAGAGCGGTAAGTTCCTACTGTAGGTACAATGGTAACCCGGATCCGGAAAGCGTAATGTAATTCTTTTTTTTTTGTTTCCTTCGATCTACTATGCAGGAAGGGAGGGGGACTGGCTGTGAAAAGTTTGTGTGGATCGAAAAGCCACTGACAGGTTTTCACAGAGAGCTTGTTCAGGATCTGCGTGATGCTGTGTGGGACAAGAAAGAGGAGATTCGTGCGATGGAGCGAGAGATCCGGGAGCTTTGCCAGGTGCAGGGGAGGCAGGGGCAGGGAGGTGGTGAGACAGACGGGCTCAAGATTAGGCCGGATAGTGGAAACAATTTTCTCATTATTTGGGCATTATCTGTTGCATTTGCAGTTTATGTTGCCATGTCGTTGTCCAACAGCTGAAATAAGTTGCTGCTTCCTGGAGTGTAGCAGCCAGCTTCAAAAATTGTTTTTTAGCCCAGAAACTTATCATAAGTGTAATGCCAATAGCAGGGATTTATTAAGCGCCTATAAATAATTCATGTCTGTGCCACTAACACCCATCGATTTTGGAGAGGATTTAACCGCTCAGCTATCGCGATTGTTCAGATAGTAGTGACACAGTTACAATTTTGGATTCAACTAGTGTTCTCGGCCGTATCCAATACTAAAGTCGTCATACATTTTACTCCGAGTACGGGAGGCATATTGTTTCGCCCGAAAAGTTCCACGCACACAGCTCCAGAGTTTAACCGAACTGCATATACAGGTTCAAGTTCAATACATCATTACGATGCTACACTGCTAGCCCTCTTTCTCTGCTTGGGTGCCAACTTTCTTCCTCTTTCCTTCACGTCCACTGGCTTCTTCATCTCCTGCCTTCTTCCTCTTCCTGGGTGCCAATTTTCTTACCTTCATGTACACTGCATATCCGGGCCGAGGGAAGTCAGGCCAATCAGCACCAGAATCTTGTCCGACATCATCACTCCACTCGTTTTGGTTTTCTTCCCGCAGCAAAATCACTGAGTCGGCTGTCTTGTTTCTTACCTTGCGCTTCCTATAAAAAAACAGTACATGGATTACTACCTTATATCTACAGACTATAAACAATTTTTTGTGTGAATGTACCATCTCATACCTAGGTTTGGGAGCATTAAGGGGACATCCAGCTGCTCTATGGCCTATAAGATGGCATGTCTTGCATCTGTTTTTGCTCTTCTTTGTAGCACAGAAAGCCGAACCCTTCTTCTTGAAAAAATTCTTAAACCTATTCACCTAGGGTCTTCCTCTGCCCCTTTTTGTAACTGGCTGGCAAAGCTCGAAAGACAGTTGGACTTGAGGCCACTAAGATGGGTATGTACATGGCTCGACGGATCCAGCGTACGCAGCTCTAAACTTTTCCATAGGGTAGTAGTCTGACAAATAATGATCCAAATGTGGTAGAGTTCTTTTCTTCACTGAGAAGGCCAAGGCGTGGTCGCAAGGTTTCACGGCATGCTGCCACTCCAAGCAGGTGCATTCTCGCAGCTGGATGTTCACAACATCCCTTTTGCCACTCTTAGACATATCGACCACCTCATAGCTTCTGCTGGTTGACGGGAGAACCTTAAGATGAGCAAGTCCTCGGCTTCTCTTGTGTAGTTGTTGTACAACTGGCGGTAGAATATGTCCTCTAAGTCTCCTACTGATCTCTCTCCTTATATTTAACAGCTTCATGATCATACCACGTATGCTGTCCATCAAGATATGAACATGACGCACTTTTATGTCCTTCACCCAGTTATTCAGGCATTCTGCAAGGTTGTTGTTTATGTAATCAACTTTGATGTCAGGGTTGAATTGACTCCTCTTCCATAGCTGCGAATGATGGATGGCTAAGTACTCTGGAAGTTCAGGGGCTTCCACAAAAATCTTGGTCATGAAATATTCGCTGCTACTAGGTTTGTAAACTCTAGCAGTAGGAAACATGTAACAAAATACGCTGCTTGCGTAATGTGAGTACAAGTTGAGCATCATATGGGCATGGCATTCTCTACCTTCAGCTTGCGGGAACACCTCCTTCACTTCATTCGTCAGCCCTTTACATGCATCCGTGGATATAGCCAATAGATCCATGTGGCCTATTGATCTCCTGAGCTGCCTCATAAACCAGACCCAGTTTTCCTCCGTTTCTGTTTCAAACAGCCCGAATGCCACTAGGAATATCCAGTTGTGACCATCAAGTGTTGTGGCAGATGGCAGGCAGCCTTTCCATTTGCTAGTTAGGACAGTGCTGTCTACACTCAGATACGGCCTACGGCCGTCCTTGAATCCTTGGATGCAAGGTTTAAGCGCCATGAAAAATCTTTTGAAATATATTTTACCACCTTCTGATTCGGTGTCAATCTCCACAACACTCCCCAGACACCTAGCTTGTACCTCCGCCTTGAAGTTGTAGAGCATCCTGAAGCTATTGGTCCAATCCCCGTGCAAGACCCCCAGAGCTTTCTCTTTACCTTTCAAAACCGTGTAATACAGAAGGACAATGTTGTATTTAGAACCGAGGCTAGTCTGAATATTCTTCGTGGTGTCCTTAGGGTTATCCTTTAGTATGGACATAGATTGCATAGCCACCCACTCCGTATTATCCATTGAGGATTTCAGTTTGCTGCCTATCGGAGACATGTGTGGAGGGCCCATTTTTTTCACCTGCAACACAGATTCATTTAAAAGATAAGGGAGTCGACTAGTTGCCAGAAAGATATCGCACATCAATTGTAGTTATAGAGTGAAAAGAGAGAGAGAGTTCTAATGGTTTGCTGCATTCATTGCCCTAGTACCCTAGTTGCATTCGACATAGGTAAGGCTCTTGCTGTGATCCTCCATGGACAATGTACCTCGGCCCGTCCATTCATCCACGTTAACTTGCAAACGGCCTCACACCTCTCGGCAGTGTTCTTCAGTCGATAAACGTCGAACTCCCCCTTGATACAAAAATGCCAGAATGACATCCTGAACTCATGCATGATCCTGAACTCGGTGTCGACCGAAATTATAGGATACTCGTGGTCATGTTTCATTTCTTCTAATTCAACACCCAAATCATCGACTGGGATACCAGCCTCATCGTTAAGTTCCTCGTATATTTCATCATCACCAGATTCTTGATCCTCTACAGTGCCTTCTTCTTCATCTGATTCAGAATCCTCGCCATCGTCTCTAATGCCTAGTACTGCACACATCATATGGACTCCCATGGGTGCGGCTGCACCATCGTCTCCACTCGGATGGACCGGAACATTGCCCCAATCCACCTCACTGGCAACTCTGTTTTCTCCAAGACACTCGGTTGGTTCTGCTGTAACCACATGGGGTGGTCTTATGTTTGCATGCATCCCAGGTACTTCAGTGGACAAACAGCAGACAAAATCAATTTCATCTTGAGTTTACAGAACCCTCTTGCTCTTCCTGTGTACATCCTCCTTCCTGATGTAATCTTTCCTAATGGTATCAGTAGGGCTTGACATCCGCGTTCCATTCCCCATCGAACTAGGATTTTTGCTGCCACTCTTGGGTGTGATCTCCTTACTGCCTCCCCTCACGGGTGTTGGCTCTAGGGTGCTAGCATTATTGCCTGACCTCTGCGGCGTGTTCTTCTTCGAATTACCCCTTTTGCTGCTACTATTGGGCGTGTTCTACTTTGTGCTGGCATTATTGCCTGACCTCAGCAGTGTGTTCTGCTCCAAATTAGCCCCTTTGCTGCTACTATTGGGCGTCTTCTCCTTCGTGCTGGCATTATTGCCTGACCTCAGCGGTGTGTTCCACTCCAAATTAGCCCTTTTGCTGCTACTATTGGGCGTGTTCTCCTTCGTGCTGGCATAATTCCCTGACAGCGGCGTGTTCCGCTCCAAATTAGTATTTTTTCTGCTCCCACTGGGTGTGGTAGCCTCTGTGCTGGCCATCTTCGCCTCTTTGCTACCACTCCTGGGAGTGTTCACCATCGTGCCAGCCCTCTTAGTGTTTTTGCTTCTACCGTTCGGTGTGGCATTTTGACTAGATCTCAGGGGTGTACTCTGCGGCGTGGTGCCTTTTGTCGTGCGACTCTTGGGCGTCCTCTTCTCTGGCGTGGTCTCCTTGGTGACATTCTTCTTCGCGGTGGCCTTCCTGGGGATGCTCTTCCTGCTCCTCTTTATGGCGCTCCTCTGTAAGACTCTCCTCTGTTCTACCCTCAGTCGCACCAGCCCCAGTGATGTCATTGATCAGGTCACGCATGCCTTCTAAAAGTCCATCATCTCTATTGTCGAGTTCCAATTCCTCTCCAATCGTGAGCACTATCAAGTGGAAGTACACTTCATCTCTATAATGTTTCCTTGTAAATGGTACGACTAAATCACTGGTATCTTTCACTTCGATAGCCTTTTTGCTCCTGTAACCATAATATACCAAACGTGCTTCCTAGGAGGACCCCCACAGCACCTTCACACGTAACGATGCCATCAGGTAAGATAACTCTACCACTTCAGGGTCGTATCTGCCAAGGATTACATCAAACTCATCATAGACTTTTTCTGTGTCATCATCTAATTTTGTAGTATAATCCGCGACACTGATACGTACGATTACTTTGCCATCATCAGGTTCTACAGGATAGAAACCTCCGAGAGGTTCGAGAGATGGAGCGGCACCATCAGACCCAGCCCCAATGCCACCACCACCATCACCAGCGTCATCGTTAGCTGGATCAACCTCGGTGGAAGTACCAGGACCAGGAGCAAGGCGAGGGCCCTTAGCAGCGGGAGCTACATTACATGGTGGACAGGCAGGGCCCCTTCTAATGGCAGCCACAATAGGATCAGCTGCTGCCATGCCACATCAATGATCAGGAGCAGTTCCCACAACAGCAGTGTTTCGAGTGCTAGCAGAGTCCAGACCATGAGCTGGCTCCAAACCAGCAGCTCGATGAACCCGAGCATGGGTTCGAGGAGGAGACAAGGCATCAGTCTTTGCAACAACAGTGGGGCAGCCTCCAGAAGCCTTAGTTTGCTCAACAACGGCAGGGATTGGGTCAACAACGTCTAGATCAACAACAACACGAGGATGACCAGTACCAGCAGATTCCAGAGCACGGGTTCGCACAACTTGAGGACGGTTTCAAGGAGGAGCAGCACACAAGGCGGCGGTCTTGGCAACAACAGCGGGGCAGCCTCCAGAAACCTTAGTTTGCTCAATAGCGGCATGGATTGGGTGAGCAGCAGCCGCAACAACACGTGCATGGGGACGGGGACGACCAGTACCAGCAGATTCTAGAGCAGAGTTTTCCACAATGGCAATACAAGGACTCCTACGAGGAGGTTGCCTGACAGAAGCATGTCGCGGTCGAGGAACCACATTTTGCTCAACAACAACAGGGGTTCGAGTTAGACCTCCCTGTCCAATAATAGCTGGGCGACTCCCAGTAGCAGGAGCTTCCTCATCTAGTATGTTACACACCAGCACAACCACACGAAGCCTAACATGCTGTTTCATCAATCCAATTAGCTGACTGTAACACGCTATAGGAACCTTGAAGCCTCGTTCATCAAGGATGCTGAACCGTGCAGTCTGCTCTGGCCTCATTTTAGCAAGTTCACACACAACAACAACCAAACTAGGGATAGTGCATAACTGCACAGGCGCTACTTCCATCTTCAGATTCTGAGCTTGTTTCCACGTGCTCTTCCCATGTGCTAATTTAATGGGGTAGCCACAGATGGTGACCCGAACCATGTATTTGGGTTCAGCGGAGATCCTAGTTGACAGAAAATTGGAGATAAAAGATAAGAATTGTTTGTCAGCGTCATGCTAGGAAACAATTCTATGTTCGATATATCTCGGTAATGCCAATAGCCAGCTAGAAGTTATAGGTAGTGCGAATAGCAAAGAGAAGAGTAGCTCACCCGCAATTAGCTAGAAGTACTTCTTCCTCGGCAAATGGATCTGCCATCCTTCGCGCTGCTCAGCTCGTCGGCGGTAGAGGCGGTCTAGATCGTCGCAACGGCTGGCACGGCATTCGGCATTAGACCTCGGTAGCAGCGAGTAGGCGCAGCAACTTGGCGCCGGAAGTCAAATGCCCGAAGGGATCATTCTGGTTGGAGAGGGGATTTCGCCGCCGCCGGTGCTAGGGTTCATGCGAAAGTAGGGAGGGAGTGGATTTATGAATTTGGTCAATGCACCATGCTCCTTTAGTCTCTCGTTTCTCCTATGTGGTTGCCGTGTTGGCTCTCTCATCACGGAAATATTACTGACATGAGGGTCCTGACCGTCTACTTCACGGGGCAGGTTCACGGCATATTTCGATTTGGTAGGGATGAGATGAGTTTGCATTGAAATGGCCCCTCTCGATAGTTGGCGGCCCAACATTTCAAAACGCGGCAATTTCAGGCAACTTAGGTACGGCGGTGCACTCACCCATGAACTTTGGTACCGCACACCGGTAGCCCTAGTAGGAGGGCTCCAAGAGAGGTTCTTTTCTCAAATAGTTTCCCTTGTAGATATAACATCTACATATCTTTGTTGAAAACTTTTGTAAATGTTTAGGAAACCTTTTTGAAAAGTTTTGGGAAACACTAGGATTGGGTCACCCATTTGTGTCTTCTTTCCGGTCATCTTGTGACCAAAACTCCTTTCCTTCTGTTCCGACCATACCATGGTCAAATCATTTCCAAAGCCTTTGCTTTTCTGAAGTCCTTTTTTAAAACAAAACCAGCACCGCTCTACAGCAACCTTACCAACCGTCCTTGACCATGGACATGGCTATTCGAATAGATTTACACTCTCTAGAGGTTGTACACTTTACCCACAAGATTCGATCCATCCGCCGCGGTTCACCGCGAATCGTCATACACCAGTATGCAGTGTTCGGATAATCAAACATAACCCTCGGAAAGTCCACTCCGACACGGGCCCTACCCTATGAGTTGTTCCCTTCTAGACCAAGACGTCTGGATCCACGGACCTAGTGGAGCACCCCACTCAGACCTGGAGGGGGTACATTCAATGAAGGGCTCATAGTTCGCCCGGTCACTCACATGGGTGACTCTGCTTCCTCCAGGTGACTGTTTAACAATTGACCCTTTATGTAAAGGTAAGCCCGGATTTTGAGGGAGATGATCCCCCATACATAGTAGTGAGAATTCCCATATCAGAGTGAACTACTTTGAGTTAAGGCCGGTCCCACTCCGGGGTAATGTGGTTGCACGGGTTAATTGTTCTGGCAAAACTACAAAGAACCGGGTGCGTTTTTGTAACCCTTTTTCCTCCATCTTTTAGCATTTTGTAAAACAAAAACCTTTTTATTTTCTCAAACTTCCCTTGATAGGTCAAACCTCACCAAGGTTTTGCCATAAACCTTTTGAAAAAAATCAGGGGTCTTCCTATCCTCTAGTTTTGCTTCGGCTAAAGCGGTGTCTCCAAAGGGGTATGGTGTTATACACCATCTACCATAATAGTGACAAGTAGGTATCACCAAGGGGGTTATACTTAGAAGTACCAATGTGTGATGGTCTGGAGGAGCCAAGCCATTACCAGATATAGCTCAACATAATTTTAAAACATTGCAGTTTCATAAACAGTAGGTAAAACATGCATAAGTAAAATAGTAGGACAAGTATCATAAGCAAGAAGGTGGCTTGCTTGTGATCAACAATATGGCATATATGTCCCTGGACTTCTTATTAGAATACCATAATAATCAAATAATAACCATCTTCTTTGGTTCTTCGATATATTCGCAACTATCGTCGTTAGGGAGCACACATGCATACAAACAGAGCCACAATCAATACAAGGCATACAAGCATCAATACAATAGAGCAAACAAACATACAACACATCATTCAATTCAGGAGGTTTTGATAGAGTGAGATCATAGCATTTGGAATTACTTAATTTGCCTTTGTGGAAGTTCCTCTAGGATTTAGTTGCCAAAACCACTTAATAAAGGGGGTTTGGAACTAAGGTTTGGGCCTATATGATATCAATATACAAAAATGATATCAACAGATAGGTATTGAAATAACAAGGCCAATAAAAGTGGTTTCATGATTTTATCAATTTTCTATATTTAGTTATGATTTTTCTACTGAAATAACCCCTAGTTTAGGTGAATAAATCACCAGAAAAGATCTGTAAGCCACATAAATTTGTACTCAGATTATATTATGTAGAATTCATTTTGTGATTTTTGAGAGTTGGAATCATATCAAAATAATTACCAGAATGCCCTTGGGGAAATCCCAAAGTCAGTTCTGCAAGCTTCTTGTCTTTTTCACAAGATTAAAACTACATGGAATTTTGATATGAATCCAAAGGTACATGCTAAGTATTTGGAATAACTTTCTGTATAAATTGGAATCACCCTTTTTTGGAGTTACAGAGCTACCAGAGTGATTTATCTAGTGACAATACCATATAGAGAAATGTTTAATTCATTAAAAATCGTCAGAAGCTCAATAATTCCCGAGCTCCTAGATTTAGACATATCCTGATGTACCACTTCTCTGAGAATTGGAATCAGGTCAAAACAAGTTGTAGTTTGGCCTAGGGAATTTTCTAAAGGCATATATGGATGGATTTTGTAATTTCTGTGATGGGCAAACTAGGAAACAAACAAGGATGGGGCCAGTTGTACATGCAAGGTATCATCTATACCTTTCAGTATTCAAAGGTTTTACTCCATTTGGTGTTGCAAAACTCAAAGAGAGAATGGAATAGTGAAAAGGGTACATTTAGGTAGTTGATTTACTATAATTAATCTAGACATCATTTGGGTTAACCACAGATAATACATGTTAGGGAAAATATGCAAGGGCCTAACAAAATTTAAATGTAGGCATTTTGTGATTGTTTCCATTTTCAAAATGATTTAAACCAAGGGTTAATTCTTCTAAATATGGGCAAAAGAATAAAAGTTAAAAGGGACGTGGGCTGGGATCTGAACCTTCGTGGGCCGCACAGCACCGGTCGGCCCAAAATGCTGGAGCCAGGCACGGGAGTGGTGGCTTTCAAATGGTCGGGGCGGAGCCCACGCGTCAGCCTCCGAGCTGACTCGAAGCGGTACGGGAGGCCCTCGACCGCACGATGAAAAGGGAGATCGACGCCCCCAAGGCCATCTCCTTCCTTGCATTAGGAGTGTCGGGCGGAAACCCTAGCTCGGCATCAAGGCGGCTCCGCGGTGCACCAGGGGACCTCGCCGGTGACGCAGGGAAGCGGGGGAAGAGGCGGCAGCCAACGGCGACCCCGGGGAGGGGCGGCACGGGGTGTTTCGACATCGGCGAGCAGCTCGCGTGAGGAGGACCATGAGGGTGCTCGGAGTTCACCGGAGTTGCGCCTAGGGTTACTGCATGTCAAAGAAGAAGGCAGGGTCAGACTCAAGGGAGCAAGGGGGGCTCAAAAAGGTGACATGCAGAGGGAGGAGAGCAGAAACAAGAGCACCTCGAGCATATCTTGAAGAGGGCCGAGAAGGGAGTTCCTCCTTCTCCCGGGCAACAGAGAGGGAGAGAGGGTCTGAGCTTCTGGGGGAAGGAAGATGGGGTGGAGGGGGTCACATAACGGTGGCATGCAGAGAGGGAGAGGCATGGTGGAAGGAGATTTGCTCAGATCTTCACCATGACCGAGAGCTTTCTTCCTTCTCTGTCGAGCATGACAAAGTAGGGGAGAGGGAGTGGGTTACAGGAGAGGTGAGTGGGGGTGAGAGGGGGAAAATGAGGCAGTGGGGAAGGCAGCACCGACCTCTAACCTTAAAAACCGAGTGAGAGTTGTCCATTCTGGACTTTGTCCATGGACACACTTTGGAGGGTGTTGGTTGGGGATTGGACGAGGAGGGTGGTGGGGGAGAGTCGTGCTAGGGTCTGGTGTACTGCAGAGAGGCACGGAGGGGCAGTGCATCAGCAGCAAGGGTTTTAAAAGCTAGAAAAGACCTAGCCTTTGTCTATTTCAAAGACAAACACAAAGGACAAGGAGGGGAGGATGTGACACAGTGTAGCCATAGTGGTTTTCGACTAGAAAGGAGAGGTGGAGTGCTGGGGTGTTCAGGGTAATGGTGATCAAGGATGGAAATGGATTTGTAGTTGAGGAATTAGTTAAGTTCCAATAAGGACAAGCTTGGTGATCATGAGTTAGTTATTGAAAATTGGCCTTGGAAAGATGAGGTGAGGGTGCTGGTAGATGGGTGTGGCCAAGTTAGTTGCCATGTATTTATTTGAGAAATTTCAGGTGATTTTTAGTTCACTTAAAATCATTTATTCAAATAGAGCAGAAATGGTTTCTAGAAGCTCATTTGGTATTTTTGAATTGGACAAGTGTGGTTTATGGCGTGAGATGCTACTAGGTACTAGGGCACACCTTGGGGAATTTTCTTGGAATTTATTGGGAAAGAGAAGTAGCTTTAAACAATTATTTCTTATTTCTGCCATTTAAGAAAAGGGGCAAGAATAAATAATAAAGTATCTCAAAAATATTTATTTTTGAGGTGGAAAGATGGGGTAGGATATATAGGCATCAGATGTACCGTTATTTTGGTAAGTGATTTGGAGAAAGAAAATTTTACTTCATAGATGGAGTTTTGAAGTTTCTGTCCAATAAAGGAGTTTAATGGTTTTAGGGCCAAAATTATTATGGGTAATATTTGCTAAATTATTATATCCAAGTTAGATAATGTCCACATTCTGTATCAATCATTTTCAACCTTGGTTTTTGACATTGATGCTTGATTTTGAAGGAGCATTATAGGATAAAGGATCTTAGGCATTATTATTTTTATCCCTTCAAAACCTTGTTGGATCTTGGAGCTCAGAGTTCACCTTGGGTCATGGGCTATATGGATAGATAGACCAAGTGATTTATATCACCATGGTACATATATTTTAGGTTGATCAAGGTTGAGATCTCCAAATATTGATTCCAAAATTTGAATAAAATAAGGATGCCAAAGGAAATTATCAAATAGCCTTCAAAACCTTGGGGTTTTTGAAACACAAGGAACCATTTGGAATAAGTGAATGATGACCCACAAGTATAGGGGGTGTATCGCAGTATTTTCGAGGGAAGTGAAACCCAATTTATTGATTCGACACAAGGGGAGCCAAAGAATATTTATAAGCCTTAACAACTGAGTTGTCAATTCAGCTACACCTGGAAACAATGTTGCTCACATCAGTTTATCAGTAGCAACAGTTTTGTAATAGCAGTAGCAAAGTAATAGCAGTAGCAAAGTAATAGCAGTAGTAAAGTAAATACAATAGTACCAATTGCAATAAACAGTAGGATTAAAGCGCGGTAGGCATAGGGATGGATGGACGGGCGTTGCATGGACAAGACAATTCATATGGCAATCAAGACATAGGGCATTTGCAGATAAATAACATAAATCATCCAAGTAATAAATAATCATAGGCATGTGCTCCATATATAGTCATACATGCTCGCAATGAGAACTTGCACAACATCTTTTGTCCCGCCAGCCCGTTTGCAGCGGGGCCTCAAGGAAACTATGGGCAATTAAGGTGTTCCTTTTAATATAGCACCGGAGCAAAACATTAGCACTCAGTGAACACATGTGATCCTTACATCAAAGCCATTCCCTCCGGTTATCCCGATTATTGTCACTTCGGGGCCTTCGGTTCCGGACAACAATATGTGTATACAACTTGCAGGTAAGACCATAAACGATACTATCATAACGAATCAATAACATGTTCAGATCTGAAATCATGCACTCGGGCCCTAGTGACAAGAATTAAGCATAACAAGTTGCAACAAAGTCAAAAAGCACTAATAATAGATACTAGGCACCATGCCCTAACAATCTGTTTCCATTACATGAACGATCTCATCCAATCCCTACCATCCCCATAGCCTACAGCAAGGGATTACTCACTCATGGATGGGGGAATCATGGATGGTCGATGGAGAAGCGATGGTGATGATGATGGCGATGATCTCCTCCACTTCCCTGTCCCGGCAGGGTGCCATAACAAAGTTTCTGGTTCTGATTCACGGAATATGGTCGTGGCGGCGTAGCGGAACTCTTTCTAGAAAAACGTCGAACCCCCCTTGGTTTTTAGGTCAAGAGGCAACTTATAGGCAAAGAGGGAGGTCGAGGGGGTGACTGAGGCGGCCACACCACCCCCAGGCGTGGCCTGGCCTGGCCCGCGCGGCCAGGTGGTGTGGGCCCCTCGTGGGCTCCGTGAGTCTTCTGGTGAAATAGGATTTTTGGCATATTTTCCAGGAATTTTCCTGATAGTTGATTTTCTGCAGAAAAACTAGACACCAAGGTAATTGTGCTAAAAACAGCATCAGTCCGTGTTAGTTGTATCCAAATCACACAAGTTTAGAGGAAAAACAATATCAAAAGTGTTCGGGAAAGTAGATACATTTTGGACGTATCAAATCCCCCCAAGCTTAGCTTATTGCTTGTCCACAAGAAATTCAGTTGAAAACTGAGTGCGATAAAAGAAACTTTCACGAACACATTTGCTTCATAAGATGTATATATTCTCAGCATATGATCAAGTACTTGGTCAATTCATAATAAGGAGTATGCAAATAAGGTTACTCAATAGTCAATGTAAGCTATGAAGAGATTCTAACTCAAAAATAGTAAGTAGCATGAAACATAAACATAAGCAACATTGCAATGCTCATAAAAAGGTATGATAGAGTGGTATCTCGCTTGCCTTTGATTGTAGGGCAAACATAAATGCCAAGGAACCTCTAAAGTTCAAGTGAAGAATAGAAGTAAAGATATCAAAGATACAAGCATCAAAGTTATGACACAATTAATCAAAATTTTGAGACAAGCATATTACACTAAGAATGACAACTATGCTCTCAAGAAATTGCTCATAGAATAAGTGGTGACTCAACAAGGAAGTGAAAAGGTTTTGAAAAGTTTGAAAGGCTTCCAAATTCTAAAAGTATGGTACTCATTAGCTTTGAGCTCTCATTGCCCCTATCATAAGCATTTTTAAATGGTTAAAGTGAAAGTGAGGTCCAATACGAGTTATATGCTTGATAAACCATAAACTGGAAATCTCATGTCCCTTGAGTACGGGGGCCGCTCCTCATGCTACTCAACTTTAGTTACCGGTAAGTTCTTGTCATAGTAAATACATGCGTATCATAGAGAACCGCCAACGGGGTACCCCTTGCCCGATGATATGGAAGAATCCCCATATCAAAATGACAAGGCAAGTAGACAATAAGCATCTCAGCATCTTCTTATTTACCATGGGAAAATGGTGCTTTTTTCTCTCTTTCCTCTTTTCTCATCTCTTTTTATTTTTCTCAATAACTATATCTCCTTTTTTTATAAGAAGGATGCTTCATAGATTGCTCATTATGGTTACGCTGCAGGTTTCCACCATGATTAGGCATGGATTAGACCAGCCGCCCAGGCGTTTCTCTAACACATATACATAACTCCATGGACTTAGAAGCTCCCCTTTTATTTCACACCGATGACATCCGTAAACAAAATAGCATGATATTCAACTTGGTATATATTTACATGTGTTGAAAGTGTTCCTCGTGGCATCATGGTTCTGCTTATTCCCAGCCTATAATTTGCAAGCATATAACTTTTCATGGACAGTCACAATGTTTCAGGTTGATTAAGTGCAAGAAATAAAGTGTACCATCAAGTTCGTGAGAGCTTTACTAACTAACTCTCTCATAACAAGCAAACATTTTATTCGGAAGAAAACAAGGCATACTAAATATGCACGAAAAAGCAAATGATGCTAATAGGTAGGTATGGTTGACATTTTTGGCAATATTGGTTTTGGGGAGTTGGAAACATGAGTAGAGATCATACTAAGTGCAAGTGAAGGCTAGCAATAGTAAGGGAGCGACAAACGAGAGAGCAATAACTGTCATAATCATGCTTGCAACAAAACATGACTAATCATGGCATGAAAGTGATTCAAGACCCCTGATGCAAAATAATTCATCGAGGCTTAACTAATTATTGTTTCATTCATATGCATGCTTGAGCATGTGCCAAGTCAATTCAAGTGAAACATTCAGCAAAGGATACCACAGTGTCATACCAAGTTATGAATAGAACAATGCAAGCAAACATTCATATGAGATGCTACAAACCATTAGCAAGCTGGAGCTAATCATAAGAAAGCAAGAACTACTAAGCATCCATAAATACATACACCTTACATGAACAAACTAAGCATGCCCACAATGATGAGTATATGTACAAAAATGAAAACAAATAGAGTTTGTTACCAGCCTCTTACCACACCTCAAGTTGTCATTAATCTTCATTATTGCCCTTCACTTGTGTGGATTGAATAATAACATGAAACCCAACTCTACTGAGGACTGCTGAACCCTACAACAAACTTCACAAAACCAAAGAAGAACAACAAATATTTTTGGGTTTTCGATTTTAAAGGCAAGAAACAAAAGGAAGAACAAGCAAAGTGAAATCTTTTTGGGTTTTTTGAATAATCAAAACAAAGCAAAAAAGAAGAAACAAACCAAGGCTAAAAAGACAAAGAAGAAAACAAAGAGAAACAACGAAAATATTTTTGGTCTTTTTGTGTTTTAGAAAGCAAAAGTAAAGAAAGAACGAAAACTAAAAAGAGAACGAAACATGGATATACAAAGTACCGACTAAACATGATATGTAGATGAGTGTGATGTCGATGTACCTCCCCCCAAGCTTAGGCTTTTGGCCTAAGTGGGTATCAATCCCAAGCTGGCCAAGATGGAGTGCCTCTGTAGTACGGCGAGGAGGTGACATCGTCCTGATACGAGCTCGAGGACACCCCAACGTAGTGCACATAATAGTCGTAAGAGGGCACATCCCCCTGGTGCTACCCGTGGAAGCCAAGCAAGCAGAGCTGCTCGTCCACCTCCTCCTTGGAACGCGACCATGGCATCCTGTAAATACTGAATAGAGTGGATTGTGCCAAAGTAATTTCCCTCTCGTCTCCGTCAGTAAACAACATCCTGTATACTAAACCCTCCGTACTAGAGTCAGTAGTGACGAAATGATGCATTTTCATAGCAGCAAGATCAAGCCTTTGTGGTGTCAACACAATATCATTAGGATCAACAGAAAGTTCCAAAGTAGCAACCATGCGTGAGGCAATAATGCCCCCATAAATAGGTCCTCTAGCGGCTAGGCAGCGAGCAATGAGAGAACCAAGATTATACTTGGTATCATTATTAAGTGCAACAGCGAAGAAGGCTAAATGATAATTAGAAATATTACTAGTGTTCTCCCTACCAAGAATGCTAGTGGCAAGATAATAAGCAAAATATCTAAGAGCTGGGACTTGAATGTTCCTTATCTTCCAACATTGAGCTATGCGATCATCGTCATTTGTCACACTTCAGTAGAGCTCCATCAAATCATCGGGTCGACCTTGGATCTTCTTCACTGTCCTAGTCATGCCTATGCCTATAATGCTGCAAAATCTTTCCAATGACATGGTAATAGGCAGATTATAGATTTTGAACGAAACAATTGACTGATAAGGGGTATTAGTGAAAACGAAACTCTCAACAAAAGTTTTGGTGAGCACGGCATATTGCTCACTCTCATCCTGCATGTAAGTGGTCAAACCGACCCTCTGAACAAGAAGTAAGAAATCATCAAGGATCCCTGCAGCTTGCAAAAAGGTAAAACAAGGGAAGGTAGATGGGTGAGCATCTCCCTCATCTCCTTCATTGCCAAAGCGTGGTGCAATAAGATCTTCATTATATGATGGCCTAAACTGAGAAGCTGATCTTGAAGGCCATGCCCTCCTAGGTGTGTCCCTCTCAAATATTTCTCCAAAAGTGTGGTTGTTCATCTTTGATATTCTGAAATTTAAACATCCATCATACAAGTGATTGCAAAGTGATTACATAATGAAAGGAACTACTTATAGGGACTTGTAAGAGGCCTAAACATGCATCAAAACAATTTTTCTAAGCATTGAACAAGCTTACAAGCTCTCAAAACCTGTCACCTACAGCAGCAAAATACTCAAGATATAAACTACTAATCACAAATCTACTTGGACAAGCGGAGGAGTCACATACCGGAGAACAAATGCTCCAAATTTCAGAAGTAAAGATGGGATGAGCAAGGAGATCAAAAAAATCATGGACAAGAACAGCAAGAACGTGATTTCGAGCAATGAACTGATGTTTTCTCGGGAGAGAGAAGGCAGTGGAAAGTGAGAGAGAGAGTGGAGGGCCAAGGGTGGCCCACACCATGGCCATGCACGCCCTTGGGGTGGCTGCGCCACCAGGTGGTGTGTCTACCTGGTGGGCCCCTTGGGTCACTCTAGGCACTTCTCTGCCCCTTTTTTCACGTAAAAATTTAATATGAATTTTCTGGAATTTTTCGAGACACTTTATTTTTGAGCAATTTTCACGTATTGATGAATGATTTTCTGACAGAAAGATGACTTTGGAATGATGCAAAAACAAAACAAAGCTAAAACTTCAGAAGTTCTAAGACACTCTAATATGCAAGCAACTAGCAAACGAAAAGTAAACTAAGTGAAAGCAAAAACTAAAATGGATAAGATAAAAGTAAGCAAAGATAATCATGGTGAAAACATTGTTTTGTTAATTTAAAGTCCCTTTGTTAACAAGGTTGATCAGGTCTTGTTACCAAAACAATTTTATATGAAACAAAACTTTGTATTCCACTAATGATTATGTTACCTCAACCTTGATAGCAATGGTCCCAATCATAATAGTTTCATATTTTTCTCGTGGTATGGGACAATATATTTCTCCAACTTGGATGCCCTCAACATGTTCAATTGAATTTAAACCATAAGTCCTATCAATCTTCTTGGAGAAATAGACAGTATGCTCCTTGTCATTAACATTAAAAGTCACCTTTCCTTGATTACAATTAATAACAGCTCCTGTAGTATTAAGAAAAGGTCTCCCAAGAATAATACACATATTATCATATTAAGGCATCTCAAGCACAACAAAGTCAGTTAATATCCAGCAATTATGAGCCACTTGAACAGGTACATCCTCACATATACCAATAGGAATAGTAGTAGATTTATCAGCCATTTGCAAAGATATATCAGTTGGTATTAGTTTCTCCAATTGAAGTCTCTTGTAGAAAGAAAAAGGCATAACACTAACTCCTGCTCCTAAATCACACAAAGCAGTTCTAACATAGCTATTTTTAATCGAAAAAGGAATAGTTGGAATTCCTGGGTCTCCAAGTTTCTTTGGAACCTTACCATTAAAGGAATAATTAGCAAGCAAAGTAGAAATTTATTCATTAGGGATCTTCCTTTTATTAGAGACAATATCCTTCATATACTTTGAACAAGGAGGCATTTTAATAGCATCAGTCAAAGGTATTTGCAAAAATAAAGGTCTCATCCACTCACAAAACTTATTATAGTGTTCATCTTCCTTTGACTTGTGTTTCTTATCAGGGAAAGGCATAGGTTTTTGGACCCAAGGCTCTCTTTCACTACCATGTTTCTTAGCAACAAAATCTTTTTTAATGTATTTAGTATTTTTAGTGTGCCTTTCAGGTTCTTCTTCCACTTTTTCTTTATCAGGAGCATCATTTTCCTCATTACCACTTTCAATTTCAGCATCAGAGACAGATATACTATTAGGATCTTTAGCAGGTTCAGAGGATTCTACAATAGTTTTATGTTTCTTTTTTCCTTTTCTTAGGAGAAGTACCACTATTTTCAATTTGTTGAGAATCCTGCTCAATTCTTTTAGGATGCCCCTCAGGATATAGATGATCCTGGGTGGCAGCACCACTTCTAGTTCTAATTTCATAAGCTTGTTTTTCCTTAGAAGCATTAACTAACAAATCTTTTTGTACCTTAATAAGCAGATCAATTTGAGTTTGAACCATTTGGAAATGTTTAACAAGCATTTTAACATCATTAGATGTTCTTTCTACAATATCCTTTAATTCAATAATAGCTCTGGAGTTTTCCATCAGATGATTCTGCACTCTTTCATTAAAATTATCTTGCTTAACAATAAAAATATCAAATTCTTCTAAGCATTGATCAGGAGGTTTAGAATAAGGAATATCACCTTCATCAAAATGTTGGAGAGAGTGTACCTCAATAGTGGATGAGTGGGAGATTGGCTTACATAGTTCTTCTATAGGAGGTAAATTCTTCACGTTTTCAACTTTCATACCCTTCGCCTTAAGACATTTCTTAGCTTCCTTCATCACTTCATCATTTAGTTTAATAACTCCCCTTTTCTTTGATGTTGGTGTTGGTGTTGGCTCAGGCACAGTTAAATCAGGTGTAGTTGTTTCAGGTGTAGTTGGCTCAGATGAAGTCTAGTCTCTATAATTCTTGCTTATTTTATCCATTAATTCCTCAGCTTCTTTGGGAGTTCTCTTCCTGAAAACACAATCAGCACAACTATCCAGGTATGTCCTAGATTCTTCAGTTAGTCTATTATAATATATATCAAGAAGCTCATTTTTAGGTAATGGACATCTAGCATGTGAATGAATCAAAGCACAAAACCTTGCCCATGATTCAGGCAGTATCTCTTTTTCTCCCTGTTTAAAATCAAAAAGTTCTTGCAAAATGGCATGTCTAGCACTAGGAGGGAAAAATTTCTGAAGGAAGGTACTAATCAAGCAATCAGGGTTATCAATAGATCCAGGAGGTAAATTCTTAAACCAAATTTTAGCTTCTCCTTCTAGTGAAAAAGGGAAAAATTTAGCAACAAAGTAAGTGTGCATCTTAATATCATCAGAAAATAAGCCACTCATTGTAGAAAGCTCAGTCATATGTGCTACCACACTTTCATTCTTAGTCCCATAAAAAGGTTCTTTCTCAACAATAGTTATGTAAGATAAATCAAGAGAGAAATCATAATCCTTATCTTTAATGTTTATGGGAGATGTAGCAAACTTATCATTAGGAGATAATTTGGGTTTTATAGTATGCCTCTCAAGGAGACTCTTAATAGCACTCCTACTGTGAGTGTTTTGGCATTTTTTTAATAAATGCATCAGTCATTTCTATATATCCGTCTTCAATATCATAGCTCTCTCTAGACTCAGGTGAACTGACAGGTGTAGTATTATCTTCATTAGGAGTTTCGGTATTTCCAGCTATAGATCTAGCAATCGTAGCATCTAGGAAAGGACCTAATGAACCACTCTTATCAAGCACAGTAGAAGCAGCATCACAAGTATCAGAAGTTTCAAATTCAACAGTAGTAGCAGTATGTGTAGCATGTGTATGTGGTGGTGTAAGGAGCTTACTTATGACATATGGTGAATCAAGAGCAACAGAGGTGTTCAGAACTGTACCTCTCCTTGTAGTGGATGGTAATATAGGAACTTTTCCATCACGAGACTTACCCATGATGAATGGATAGCAGCGAACAATAGTTATCCCAAGTGAACTTGATAAATAGAGCTATGCTCCCTGGCAACGGCGCCATAAAATAGTTTTGATGACCCACAAGTATAGGGGGTGTATCGTAGTATTTTCGAGGGAAGTGAAACCCAATTTATTGATTCGACACAAGGGGAGCCAAAGAATATTTATAAGCCTTAACAACCGAGTTGTCAATTCAGCTGCACCTGGAAACAATCTTGCTCATAGCAGTTTATTAGTAGCAACAGTTTTGTAATAGAAGTAGCAAAGTAATAGCAGTAGTAAAGTAAAGACAATAGTAACAATTGTAGTAAACAGTAGGATTAAAGCGCGGTAGGCATAGGGATGGATGGACGGGCGTTGCATGGACAAGACAATTCATATGGCAATCAAGACATAGGGCATTTGCAGATAAATAAGATAAAGCATCCAAGTACTAAATAATCATAGGCATGTGTTCCATATATAGTCATATGTGCTCGCAATGAGAACTTGCACAACATCTTTTGTCCTGCCAGCCCGTTTGCAGCGGGGCCTCAAGGGAACTACTGACAATTCAGGTGCTCCTTTTAATAGAGCACCAGAGAAAAGCATTAACACTCAGTGAACACATGTGATCCTCACATCAAAGCCATTCCCTCGAGTTATCCCGATTATTGTCACTTCGGGGCCTTTGGTTCCGGACAACAATATGTGTATACAACTTGCAGGTAAGACCATAAACGATACTATCATAATGAATCAATAACACATTCAGATCTGAAATCATGGCACTCGGGCCCTAGTGACAAGCATTAAGCATAACAAGTTGCAACAAAGTCAAAAAGCACTAATAATAGATACTAGGCACCATTCCCTAACAATCTGATGCCATTACATGAACGATCTCATCCAATCCCTACCATCCCCATATCCTACAGCGCGGGATTACTCACTCATGGATGGGGGAATCATGGATGGTCGATGGAGAAGCGATGGTGATGATGATTGCTGACTCGTGTATTAACGAGCTCGTTGGGGAACCCTAAGAGGAAGGTATGATGAGTAAAGCAGTAAGTTTTCGCTTAGTTATGAAACCAAGGTTATCAATCCAGTAGGAGCAAGGAAACACCTCCAAGGTGTTGCTAGCGGGACTTTGGCAGGGCGCACTACCGGCGCCGATAGCAACGTGGAAACCTGCACAACACAACCACAGAACTTTGTCCCCAACTTACAGTGAGGTTGTCAATCTCACCGGTTTTGCTAAAAACTAAGGAGTAAACGTATTGTGTGGAAGAAAGTAATAGTTTGCAGAAAGTAAACAGAAAATAGTAAACAGTTGTAGATTGATGGTAAAAGAAAGGACCGGGGTCCATAGTTCACTAGTGGTGGCTGTCCTTAAGATAGATGACATGTTGGGTGAACAAATTACAGCGGGACAATTGACAAACATCGAGAAAGAAATATGCAAATACTAATCATCTTGACTCCTTTGAGATTCGATTGGGCATTACAACATTATACATAGACCGTAATCCAACTGCATCTATGACTAATAATCCACCTTCAGGTTATCATCCAAACCGCCTCCATTATTAAGTTGCAAGCAACAGATAATTGCATTACGCATTGCGTGTACAGTAAAAAATACGATTGTTCTATGAACAAAGGATTGTTGTTTTCTCCCTAGTAGCAACAACACATCTAGTACCTTAGAGATTTCTGTCACTTCCCCAGATTACTAGAGGCATGAACCCACTATCGAGCATAAATACTAACTGTTGGAGTTGCTAGCATCTACTTGGCCAAGATAGCTACTAACAACGGAAAGCATGCAAGATCACAAATAACAAAGACATGATAGAATCAATAATCAATCTGAAATAGCATCTCAATATCCATCGGATCCCCGCAAACACAACATGTAGGATTACAAATAGATGATCTTGATCATGAACGGATCTCACAAGATCTAAACATGATAGCACAAAGGAGAAGGACTAGCCATCTAGCTACTACATGGACCCATAGTCCAAGGATGAACTACTCATGCATCACACCAGAGGCTTGCATGGTGATGAAGAAGGCCTCCAGGGTGAATTCTCCCCTCCGACAGGGTGGCAGGAAGAGCTTCAGATCCCTCCCGATCTAGGGATGGAGATGACGGCGGCTACAGACTCTTTCATGGAATGTTGATCAGGTACTTAGGGTTTCTGTATCGGAGGCATCTTATAGGCGAAAGGGGAGGCGGAGGGGGTGCCCTAGGTGGCTAGACCACCCCGTGGCGCGGGCCAGGTGGTGTGGCAGCCCCTGGCCCGTCAACGTCTCGTATTCTGGCTCCGTGTCCCCCTCGGTGAAAAACTGACTTTGGCTTTTGTCTCGTCCAATTCCGACAATATTCATTTTCTGACTTTCCTGGAATAAAAAACGGCAGAAAACAGGCAGTTGGCACTATGGCTCTTGTTAATAGGTTAGTCCAAGAAAGTGTATAAATAGTACTCCAAAGTGTGGACAAAACATAAGAAAGTAGATAAAACCAAGCATGGAACATCAAAAATTATAGATACGTTAGCAACTTATCAACATCCCCAAGCTTAACTCCTGCTCGTCCTCGAGTAGGTAAGTGATAAAAAGAAAGAATAATTTTTGAGGTGACATGCACCATCATAAACTTGATCAAAGTATTTGTAAAACATTGATAGCTGGGATCATAGTACTTCAACATAGTATGAAAGATAAAGTTCTAACAATAAGACATAACAACTATGTTGCAGCATGAAAAGGCACAAACAAAAGATTCATGAATAACAATGCTTTTCAAGACGTTTGTTTGTTTCACAAAAATAAAACATAGCATAGTGGCATTCAGCTTGTCCCTCATAGAGTAGCAAACATAAATGCATAGGACACCTTCAAAGTTCATAAGAGTGACTAGATACAAATAGTTTAAAACAAGCAATATCAAAATTATGCATCAATCAACAAGTCCTGGGACAATGCACATAGAACTAAGAATGGCCACTATGATCTCAAAGTAGGTGCATAAAGATAGAAGGTGGAGACTCAACATAAAAGTAAAAGAAAGGCCTTCATAGAAGGAAGTAGAGATTCAAGTTTCATCAAGAGCTTCCAAAAATTATGGTACTTATTAGCTTTCAGCTCTCATTGCCCCTATCATAAGCATCTTGAAGTGATTAAGGTTAAAGTGAACAAACTATGGTGTATATGCTTGACGAAGTATAAGTTGGAAATCTCATGTCCCTTGAATACGAGGGCCGCTCCTCATGCTACTCAAGTTTAGTTACCGGTAAGTTCTTGTCATAGTAAGTACATGTGTATCATAGAGAGCCGCCAACGGGGTACCCCTTGCCCGATGATACGGAATAATCCCATATCAAAATGACAAGGCAAGCAGACAACGAACATCTCAACAATATTCTTATTTACCATGGGAAAATGGTGCTTTTTTCTCTCTTTCCTCTTTTCTCATATCTCTTTTTTTTATTTTTCTCTTTTTTCTCAATATCTGACTCTTTTTTTATAAGAAGAATTCTTCATAGACAGCTCATTATGGTTACGCTGCAGGTTTCCACCATGACAGCATGGATTAGACCAGCGTCCCAGGCATTTATCTAACACACATACATAACTCCATGGACTTACAAGCTCCCCCTTAATTTCACACCGACGACATCCATAGACAAAAGAGCATGATATCAACTAGGTACAAAGTACAAGTGCAATGTTGAAAGCATTCCCCATGATAGCATGGTTCTGCTAATCCCCAACATATAAGTGCGAGCATATACAACATAGACAACACAATGGTTCAAGTTTATTAAGGGCTAGAAAAGTAAAGTGTGCCATCAAGTTCGTGAGAGCTTTAATCACTAGTTTTCTCATGACAAGTTTAATTCGGAATGTAGATAAAAACATGAACATACTTGGAATAGAAAATGCTAATAGGTAGGTATGGTGGACTCTTTGTAATAACTTGGTTTTAGGAGTTGGATGCATGAGTGGAACTCATACTTGGTTATGGAGGCTAGCAAAAGACTGGGAGCGACCGACTAAGAGAGCAATAATGGCCATAATCATGCAGAGCGACAAAACATCATTAATCAAAGCATAAAGTGATATTACAAGTCGAAAACTAACGGATCATAAAGGCTTATGGTGACTTGGGATAGTCATAACATGGTGTGAGCATGCGCCAAGTCAACCCAAATAAAGCATCAAAAGGAGAATACCACGATACTATGCTTTAATATGCTAAAACAAGGCATGATTCTTCAAAGGCACATTAAGCAATCTCAATTGTTTATAACATGTCATGCTACAGCAAAGACCACTAAGCATAAAGCCAAAACAATATCAAGCATGACATGACAAAGCATGGGCCACAGTCAAAAACATGCTCTCTTTACCACTTAAGCATGAACTTTTCCTACTCTTTTCCAATCCAAACCAAACTATTTGAAAACAAATGCATGAAAGAGGGGGTACATAAAATTTATTCAGCAAACTAAGAAAACCAAAATGAAAACGAAAAAAAATACGCTCCAAGAACAACACAACTGTGCATGAAACAATAAAAATGAAGTGTTTGGAAGAAACCTGGGATTTTTATTGATGAAGAAGGGGATGCCTTGGGCATCCCCAAGCTTTTACGCTTGTACCTCTTGAATATTTCTTGGGGTGACACGGGGTGGCATCCCCAAGATTGAGCTTTACTCCATTCTTCATCTCATTACATCATTCTCTCCACACACCTAAAAATTTTCCTTCATACAAAACTTCACATAATCCTTATTAGCAACATTAGTGCACTCAACGTAATAAGTCTTTATGTTCTGTTTCAACACCAATAAAACTTCCATTAAAACACAAGTTACTGTAGCACTTCCCTCAAAAATCTCAATTCCCCAAAAGAACTCAAAAAGGAACCAACAAGAAGCAAATGCAAATAATGGCAGAAATCTGTCAAAACAGACCAGCAGATAAAAACCAAATTTTACAAAGACCTTCTGTTGCTCAAATCAAAAAGTGTTGAACTAAAGAAAGTTAGATAACAACCTGGGGCAGAAGCTCAAAAATTTACGCCTCAAAACAATGTACAGAGATTTTACACGAAGTTTTACGGTGAAGCACCGAAATCTATTTTGGGACAACAACTTTCCCAATCATTACTTCTCTCTCATTAGAGGTTACTCTTGGCACAAAAGGCAAATAAAAAGGATAAGAAGAGGTTATTACTGAAGCAATAACTTCCAAGACTCATCTAAAACTTTTGGGTTAGCTCCCAATAAGTACTTTTCTTTAACGCCTTTAAGTTAGGCATAAGAAGCAAGAAAAAGAATCAAGTGTTCTCAAATGAAGAAGCATTAATATTAATACCAGAAATATCTTCAACAAGGCAAGGTATCTCATCCAAATAAGTTCTAGAGGATCCTCTCTCAATGCTCTTGGGTTTACTACTTTCATCAAACGGGTTTTCAGGAACAATCCAATCAAGATTCTTTTCTATGGCTTCATGCATTGCTACAAGTTTGAAAGGTATTGGTATCTTAATTTCCTCCTCATTAGGTTCGGTTTTGTTCATATTTTCTCATGTAATAACAACATCTACACATGAGCCTAGCATATTAAAATGTTCAAAGACTTTTCTAGCTTCCTTGGCAACATCATAGAATTCTTTAAGCAAAGTTTCTAGAATAAAATCTCTCTTTTCAGGGTCCTCAATTTATTTAAGTTTAAGAAACATTACTTGCATTAAGGGGTTAAGGTTAACAAACCTAGCTTCCAACATGTGAACCAAAGAAGCTGTAGTAAATTCATAATTTGGAGCAAGTTCTGCAAGGGATCTATCCTCAATATCCTCATGCTTACTAACATGATTAAAGAATTCTTCAATATTATCTTTTCCAATTATAGAGCCACTACCTATTGAAACGTCTTTCAAAGTGAATTTAGGGATCAACATGGTGAGCTAAGGAAGAGGTAACAACTATAGAAAGACTTAATTTTTTGTGTTTTAATAAAGAAAGCAAACTAGTAAAACTAATTTTTTTGTGTTTTTGATAAAGAAACAAGCAAACAAAGTAGAAATAAAATAAGCAAAACAAAAACAACAAAGT
This sequence comes from Avena sativa, assembly GCA_916181665.1. Taxonomy (NCBI): domain Eukaryota; kingdom Viridiplantae; phylum Streptophyta; class Magnoliopsida; order Poales; family Poaceae; genus Avena; species Avena sativa. Next base: position 421,229,469 of record OV702291.1, on the reverse strand, counting down.
AAAGAGATTGGTTATGAGGGACTCCCCTTGTGAAGACATCCTTGACTCCCCGGCAACGGTGCCAGAAAATATACTTGCTGACTCGTGTATTAACGAGCTTGTTGGGGAACCCCAAGAGGAAGGTATGATGAGTACAGTAGTAAGTTTTCCCTCAGTTATGAAACCAAGGTTATCAATCCAGTACGAGCAAGGAAATACCTCCAAGGTGTTGCTAGCTGGACTTTGGCAGGGCGCACTACCGACGCTAGCAGCAACGTGGAAACCTGCACAACACAACCACAGAACTTTGCCCCCAATTTACAGTGAGGTTGTCAATCTCACCGGTTTTGCTGAAACAAAGGATTAAACGTATTGTGTGGAAGAAAGAAATAGTTTGCAGAAACTAAATAGAAAACAGTAAATAGTTGTAGATTGATGGTAAAAGAAAGGACCGGGGTCCATAGTTCACTAGTGGTGTCTCTTCTTAAGATAGATGACATGTTGGGTGAACAAATTACAGCGGGGCAATTGACAAACATCGAGAAAGCAATATGCAAATACTAATCATCTTGACTCCTTTGAGATTCGATTGGGCATTACAACATTATACATAGACCATAATCCAACTGCATCTATGACTAATAATCCACCTTCAGGTTATCATCCAAACCCCCTCCAGTATTAAGTTGCAAGCAATAGATAATCGCATTACGCATTGCGTGTAAAGTAAACAATACGATTGTTCTATGAACAAAGAATTGTTGTTTTCTCCCTAGTAGCAACAACACATCTAGTACCTTAGAGATTTCTGTCACTTCCCTAGATTACTAGAGGCATGAACCCACTATCGAGCATAAATACTAACTCTTGGAGTTGCTAGCATCTACTTGGCCAAGATAGCTACTAACAACGGAAAGCATGCAAGATCACAAATAACAAAGACATGATAGAATCAATAATCAACCTGAAATAGCATCTGAATATACATCGGATCCCTACAAACACAACATGTAGGATTACAAATAGATGATCTTGATCATGAATGGAGCTACCAAGATCTAAACATGATAGCACGAAGGAGAAGAACCAGCCATCTAGCTACTACATGGACCCGTAGTCCAGGGATGAACTACTCACACATCACACCGGAGGCTTGCATGGTGATGACGAAGGCCTCTAGGGTGAATTCTCCCCTCCGACAGGGTGCCGGGAAGAGCTTTAGATCCCTCCCGACTAGGGATGGAGATGACGGCAGCTACAGACTCTTTCGTGGAATTTTGATCAGGTACTTAGGGTTTCTGTATCGGAGGCATCTCATAGGCGAAAGGGGAGGCCGAGGGGGTGTCCTAGGTGGCCAGACCACCCCTGGCGTCGGCCAGGCTTGGCCGCGTAGCCAGGTGGTGTGGCAGCCCCCTGGCCCCTCTCCGTCTCGTATTCTGGCTCCGTGTCCCCCTCGGTGAAAAAGTGACTTTGGCTTTTGTCCTGTCCAATTTCGAGAATATTCATTTTCTGACTTTCCTGGAACCAAAAATTACATAAAACAGGCAGCTGGCACTGTGGCTCTTGTTAATAGGTTAGTCCATGAAAGTGTATAAAAAGTACTCCAAACTGTGGACAAAACATTAGAAAGTAGATAAAACCAAGCACGAAACATCAAAAATTATAGATACGTTAGCAATGTATCAATGATGGCGATGATCTCCTCCAATTCCCCGTCCCAGCAGGGTGCCAGAATGGAGTTTCTAGTTCTGATTCGCGGAATCTGGTGGTGGCGGTGTAGCGGAACTCTTTCTAGAAAAATGTCGAACCCCCCTTAGGTTTTAGGTCAAGAGGAAACTTATTGGGGAAGAAGGAGGTCGAGGGGGTGACCGAAGCGGCCACACCACCCCCAGGCGTGGCCTGGCCTGGACCACGCGGCCATGTGGTGTGGGCCCCTCGTGGCCCTCCTCTGTCTCGTCTTCTGGCTCCGTGAGTCTTTTGGTGAAATAGGATTTTTCGCATATTTTCCCATATTTTTCCTGATAGTTGATTTTTTGCACAAAAACTAGACACCAAGGTAATTCTTCTGAAAACAGCGTCAGTCCATGTTAGTTGTATCCAAATCACACAAGTTTAGAGGAAAAACAATAGCAAAAGTGTTCGGGAAAGTAGATATGTTTTGGACGTATTAGTGAAGTAGGTATTGCTAGACCTTTATGAGTAGGACACAACCATGCAAAGAGTTGGTCCAAGGAGGATAGTATGAAGGTGTGAGCTTCTGATCAAGGAGGCTAGTTGATAAGATTTGCAGAGAAAGTTATTTTCTTGCCTGCAAAACCCTCAAGAATAAGTGGTTTAAAAGGTGATATATCCAAGGGCAAGAGTGGGCCTTGGTAGTCCTTATGATGGTATACAAGATGGTTCAAGTGCATTTCCAAAAATGCACAAGGGTTGAGAAGGAGAGGAATTCAAAGAAGTGATGTTGAAACAGTTTCCAGACTTAGTCAAATTTGGCAGTTTTAGGGTTTTTGACTAGAGTACAAGAGGGGATGTTTTTGATGGGTTTCAAGGTATCAAAGCATCATCAAGTGGATGATGTTGAAGTGTATATTGAGTAGAATATATCAATGCTTGATATTGGTCTTCATTGACTTGGAAACTTCTAGAATGGATCACTTTAGAATTGATCTAGTTAAGGGTTTTAGATGATCACCTAGTGACTAGAGATCAGATCCAGCTTGGTTAACTTCTTTAGGGTTGACACTCTTGGATTATATAGATGCTATATGAAGAGCTCCTAGGGTAGCTCATACTAATTCCTAATTAATTCATAAGACATTAGATCAAGGCAATTCATCTTAACAGATCAAGGCAACTCATCTTACAAGTAAATCAACTACTACTAGGGTTACCATCAAGCTTAGCTTGAGGTAAGGGTTATATTTTGAAGAGGTTGGAGTTTGAACAAGATAAGGTCATTGGTACTTCTACCAAGAGTAGGATTCAAAAGCTTTAAAGCAAGGTTTTGGAAAACCTAGAGGTGAGAGTAGTTGAAGATTCTATGGTGAAAGTATGGGGAGGTTATATCATATAGCTCTCCATAATTTTGTTAATAGAAGCTACTGAAATAGTTTTGGTTTGCAAAGGAATCTTGGCTCAGGTTTTGAGATGCCAGAACATTTGAGAATATGTAAAAAGAGCCAGGATAGTTTTGTTAAATAGCTTTTGTCAACTAATGTTGAGGTAAGGAGTAAATCATAAATTACACATTCAGTTGCACAAGAACATGCAAACAACAAGCAAACACTGCATTATTAGATAAGAAAAAGTTTTTGTTCCCCTGATTTTTGCATTCTGGACAACTAATCAGGGTTGCTGAAAGTGGGATGTTACATCTTTAGTGTGCTATGATGAGGAATATGATGTACTTACTGTTGTTGGATCAAAAAGTTTTATTTTTGTATTTCTTCAATGTTTTAGATGATGAACACAAGGAGACAAACTTGTGCTCGTGCCACCACTAGCGCTTCTCGGGTTGTTGCTCAAGAACACATGGGGATATGGTTTAGGAATGAGCTCCAACGTGATCGCTTTGACAAGATCAAGAACCGTGAAGTAAAGGCCACCAAGTGGGCTTGCCCCATTATATTGAACTAACACGGTATTTTTGATGACTTCAATTTACTTTGCAATAGATCTGGCTTGCAAAACTTTGTGTACAATGATGTGCCTACTTATCGCTGCTTAACTATTGAATTCCTAAGTTTGTTGTAAAGCACCATTAGACAATGGCAAGGAGGGGACACGATTTCTTTCCGACTTATGAACAACAACTACACTTTAACATTAGATGAATGGTGTGCATGCTTTAATTTGCCAAAAAATGATGTTAATGCCTTACGTGCATCCTTTACTGGCTTAGACCCTTCCCTGAACAATATTATAATGGAATGAGTTTCACTACTAGTGTAAACAAGGGGAAGAATATTCAACATCCTGCAATTTTCTATTTGTTCTATGTTATTGCTAACACCTTGCAGGCACGTAATGAGTTCACGAGACTCAACGAGGAGGGCATCTTAGTCCTTGCAAAGGCTGCTTACATCAACTGCGGCTTGTCACTCAACTTGGGCGCCATCCTTGTGCGCTACCCGGAGCACCAAGCCTCCCAAAGCCAAGGACCAATTACAGGTGGAGGCATCATCACCGTTCTTGCCACTACCCTAGGCATCGACCTAGGTGAGTTGCAACCTGTGGTAGGTGAGCGACGTGTTGGTTTCTCTACTTTAAAAGCTTGTGGAATGCTCACTAGGAGAGGTGGTGTTTATTATCTACATATTGCTGTAGCTGGGCGTCTCTACCCCACTCCTATGCCTAATGGAATGTTCTCTATCGAGGAAGGACGTTTTCTATATGACTTGCAGGTTCAGAAACAATAACCCGAGGAGGAGGTTCTGGAGGAGGATGAGGACCAAGAGGAGGAGCAAGAAGTTCCTTATCAAGAGGAGCATCCACAAACCCGGTTTGCTACATACCAAGACTTCCAAGAAATTGGAGGGACCGTGGAGAGGATGCATAGCCACTCTTTGAACCTTTGAGGAACAACTAGTAACCTCTCAACTCAATTCGCGAACCGGAGTAACGACTTTTCCCACCACCACAATGATTTGAAGGGCTTGCAAAAGCCTAAGCTTGGGGACGTTTCCTCATGTATCTTTATTTGGCATTCGTTTGCTTTTATTTATTACGAGGTTGTGTATTTAATTTGAGTTTATAAGAACTCGTATTGGTTTCCCCAACACTTTATTTTTAGTTTTGTATTTTTCTTTCAAAATTTTCTAGCCGAGCTTTGCCGCTAATTTTCTATTCTTTAAACTCCCTCTCTTAAAAACCACAAAAGATTTCTCCATTTTTCCTTATTTTCCCTCTTTCTTTTCTTTCTGCCTCGAGGTTTTCATGTATTTGCAGGAGAGTGATCAACTTCGAGTTTCCAAGAAGCAAATAAAAAAGGAAGAGAGAAGTGGAACCAAACATGAGAGGTATGCCTTATGAATTCCCACTTTTGAAGTTTGAGAAACCCATGCTAGCTGGTAATAAATGTTGAGATATTATATTGGTGGAGTGAGTCTTTGCATTGTAGTAAGATTTTCGTTTGCATGGGTATTTAGTTGGGTACGTTTTGTTCCAGCTCTCGTAATTAACCAAGTCTTTCCTAAAAAATTTGCTAAACAATTGTAATAAGAAAAAGTCTCACAATTGAAGGCTTGGGTGTTGTAGTGCTTAGTATTGAAGGCTTATTTCTAGAGACACTCAACACCACTGAAAATGTTGGTTGACTTGATAGTTCTCTTTAAAAAGATTTGTTCTATTGAATTAATGTTTACGGTTTTGTGAGCATGCCAAAGTTTGATTTCTTAATCATAAGAATGATATAGCTTTATGCGTGTCAAACTTCATGGGATACCAACAACTCCGCTGGCCTACGAACGATCTTCATCGAGGACACTCCTAGATTTCGACTATGAGTTGATTAAACACTTGTAGCAGCAATGCTATAGTGGGTAAGATTTTTGGCACTCCCGGGTAGCTGTAATCATGATGGAATCACTCCTCTGGCTGGTATGAGTAAATCATTATGCAAAAGGAACAAAAACCTTAGTGATGCCACGAGTGTCCATCACAACACAATAAACTAATAAATATCTTTGGCATGCTCTCAATTACTCAAAAACTGAAATTCTTGAAGGACAATGAATAGAAAAGTAGTGCTTGAAAAGTCTTGATTTATTGATGTGGGAGAATTGAGATACTCTAGTGTATATGCTTTTCATGACAACTCTCACACTCTCAATTTACATGATTATACTTTATCGTTCAAAGGCAAGCCTATGAGTTGATTACATGACATGGAATAAAGTTTACTCATTTGAATCATCCATGTTAACAAAAAAAATGCTGCACTATAAGGATGCATAAAACCCGTATGATATGCTTGCCATTACTCTACCTACTCTGAAGTTTTTTAGATTTATGAAGCGGAGAAAACATGAGACTACCAATCATGAATAAGATCACCATCTCGTTATTTCAGTTTAAATGCTGAGTTCCTTTTTGATTTGGGTTTTCTTGCTCGGGGACGATCAATTTTAAGCTTGGGGAGGTTGATGGCTCTAAAATATAGCCATATATGTCCACATTTAAACTGGATATTATTCATATTTTTGATGAAATATCTCTCTAAACCCTACCACTAATGACTAGTATTCAAAGGGGTATGCAATCCTTTCTTTTTATATTTTTCCTGTGTAGATAATATCGTTTAAAGATGGGAATCACTAAATTAAAGTCAAAGATACGAGATTTCCAACAACCAGAAGAAACCAGGAGCCATGCAGCGGAGGCAGACTCTCTAACGACCAACTATACGACTGGAGCAAAATTCTGGCCATATAGTTCCGGTCGTATAGTTGGCGCCACCACCGTTAGGTCAAACAGAACAACTTTTGTGAAGGGACCCCTATATAAAGAAGCCTCGGGCGACGAGAAAACAAGCCAGCCTCGCCCAAAAGTCTCTGCCCCAGATCACCAGCCACCTCTAGATCTCAAAACCCTTCTCCATCTCCATATCCATATTCCACCACTTGTAATAGTAGATCTCTTCTTTGATTTACGACATTGTAAGACTATTGCTATCAATCTCATGATTTTCATTACAATGTTTGTGATTGTTGATCTCATCTATATGTGTGAGTAATTCTCCTTGGGCTAAGAGCTTCGGCCTAGCCATGTAGAGTTTGTGCATGTTATTTATCATAGATGGGATCATGTATTAGTTTGTATGACATGATGATTATTGTATCCTCTCTTGCCTCAATCCAAGGACTTGTCAGGTACCCAAGACCCCAAGGGTTGAGCCAGGCATAGGGAGTATGAGTAATGAATGATCTGCATGTTGGGAACCCTAGTGACAGAAGGGGTAGTATGGCTGTATGTGAGGGATTTACTTGGGATTAACGGTGACATCACTCACTATGCATATCATTAGTTCTCTTTCTTCTATGGATGAGACTAGTAGGTTATTGCTATAAGCGACTGCGGAGGCAATAGCAATTATGGATGCACTACCCACATATAATTTATCTTGCTCTAACAATTACATGCATACTTTATCTTTATCTTTTATTCCCATCAGATGTTTTGCACAGCTACAGGTGAAACCGAACGCCCTAGGCCATCTCTCTCCATCATCGACAACAACAAAAAGACGCAAACTCTTGGTCTAGTAAAAACACAAAAGGAATTCTAAAACTCCCGAAGGTCCGTTAAAGTAACTTCACTACACATCTGCTTCCCGAGGATTCGATAACCTAGGTCTACCAGGGAAAAAGAAGCTATACTACATCTGTAATCCAGATCGAAGGTATCAGTATACTTTGACACTCAGCCAATGTGCTCAATTTCTTTGGGTTTGCCAACAACACCACTGATGTATGCACAAATACCTTTGTTTTATATCCTTCCCCTTTACATTACTTTAATTTGATGAGAATTCGTGGGAACACACCCAAGGGGAACCAAATTGATCATCCTGCTATTCGATATTTAGTTTATGTGATTGCTAACACACTGCTGGCACGTGGTGAGTTTACTAGAGTTAATGAGGAGGACATGTTGATCCTCGCAAAAGCTTCACTTATCAATTGTAACTTAACGCCAAATTTTGGCGCTCTACTTGTGTTTTACCTTAAGCATCAAACTCTTCAATCTCGATCACCCATATGTGGAGGAGGACTTGTGACCATTCTTGCACGCGCACTTCGCATCAACCTAGGTAACATCCAACCGTTGACTGGAAGTAACCGTCTTGGTCTTTCTACTCTAAGAGCATGTGGTACGATTTCTAAAAATCATGGTAGATATTTCTTTGATATACCTGGAGCGGATCACTTGATCCCAGCTCCTTTTCCTAACCGTTTATTCTCTATCGAGGATGGACGTTTGCATTATGACACGCAGGTTGAAGCTAATCTACCCCCAACAAGAAATACCCATGAGAGGAGGAGAAGATAAAGAAGTAGAACAAGGACGACCCGAACAAGATGTGCAACCACCAAACTACTACACCACCTTCGAAGATATGTCTGCTCTCGAAGGAAATATTCAAAACATGAACAACCTCTCCATCAATCTTTGAGATGCCACTGCAAGCCTCGCCACCCAGTTCCATGATTGGAGCAACCAATGGAATGTGGGAGATTATCCACCACCACCACAATGAGCAACAAGAGGGCCTGCAAAAGCCTAAGCTTGGGGATGTGTTCACCCGGCAAATTTATTTGTGTAATAACAAGGTTGTATTCCAGCTCCTTGGGAGCTTTGAAACACTCGTGTTGGCTTGTTCCAACACTTTGCTTTTTTCTTTGCTTTTTAATTTCCTTTCGTTTTAAGTTATTTGTTTTCCTTTGTTTTTCTTTTCTTAAACCCTTTCTGGGTCGCAAGTTCTTTTCTATTCTTTAACCACTATCCTCAAAAATACAAAAAGATTTTTCTGTTTATCCTTTTTCATAAACATGGATTCATACTTTGCCTCTTTGCTTTAATATCATTTCGAGAGTAATCGTGTTTGAGTTTTGAAGGAACGCATCCCTATAAGGAAGAGGATCATGAAGTTACTTATGAGAGGTATGTCCTATGTCTCCCACTTATGAAGTTTGAATTGTTTATATTAGTTGGTTGATTTGCTAAGATGCCATGCTAGTGGAAAGTAATTTAATATGGTTAGAGTAAGGCTTTTTATTGGTATGATGATTAGTTGATGAAGCCCTTGCTCTAGTTCTTTTAGTTAGCCGAGTCTTGCCTTGGAAATAATAATACCAAACAAGTACAATAAGAAAAAGTCTGAAATTTACGACTTGTTTGATGAATGATTGTCTTGAGAGTATACCCTTGATGATACTTAACCCCATAGACATTTTGATAGTCTCGACGACACTCATGAAAGGAGTTGTTTGATTGAAATAAATTCTAGTGGCAATTGTGATGCATGCCAAAGCTAACCTTGTGGATCAAACTATAGGGGTTCCGCGTATGAAAACAATAATTTTTACCCTAGGCCCCTGAACCCCTGAAGCTGCCACGACCTATCTATTAGTAATACAGTAACGGTAGGGGCTTTTCGCGAACTTACCCTTGAAGACCGAAAAGCGTTGTCAATGCTTAGGAGAGCGTAGTTGATGTGGATGAGCCGAAGCCGACCTCAAGGTCGTGATGAAGTCCTTGCGCTCCAACGGCTACAACGACTTGAGTGCCTCAAGTGCGAAACCTCGCGGGGAGTTACACACGTCCGGTGCCTAACGATGACTCCTGCTTCCCCGATCCAACAGCCGTTGTGGAAGTAGAGCTCCCGAATCCAAATCCCGCAACGCGACGGCGCTCCGCGGTGAAGATGTCTCTCGCTCGCGCAGTCTAGACTTGGGACCATGATGTCTACGCACTTCTATTCTTGTAGACAGTTGTTGGGCCTCCAAGTACAGAGGTTTGTAGAACAGCAGCAAGTTTTCCCTTAAGTGGATCAACCAAGGTTTATCGAACTTAGGGAGGAAATGGTCAAAGGTATCCCCTCTCAAGCAATCCTGCAATCAAGATACAAGAAGTCTCTTGTGTCCCCAACACACCCAATACACTTGTCAGGTGTATAGGTGCACTAGTTCGGCGAAGAGATAGTAAAATACAAGTGGTATGGATAATTATAAGTGGTAACGGTGCCAGAAAATAGCTTGCTGGCGTGTGGTTGACGTGGGAAAAGACTAAAGGAAAACTGAAATAAAGAAGGAAGCAAGCAAACATGTAACATATCTAATTGCAAATGGTGTATCAATGCTTAGAAACAAGGCCTAGGGATCATACTTTCACTAGTGAACAGTCTCATATAAATATCTTCTCTTTATGATACTACTCTTAACTACTCTCCGATTGGACACTCTAATCATTGGTAGGGCTAGAACAACACACCTCAAAGTTCATCTTTCCCATCTAGAAAAACCCCACACTGTCACCTTAAGCACTAGATGGTTCAAACAAACACCACAATTTCATAAAGACATCCAACACCAAACATAACTCATAACAAGTATTTGTAATCTCTATCCTAAGTGCCACCATGGTGTGCACACTGTCAACTTCACACATGGGGAGAGCAGAGATCTATTAAAGCACTTGAGTAGCAAGGTAGATCTATAGATTACAAACTCATGATCTCAATAAGGTCATGCATAGAGAGAGAGATGAACACATAGCTACCGGTAGAATCCTTAGCCTCGAGAGAGAACTACTCCCTCATCATCATGGGAATCAGCAATGGCGATGGAGATGGCTCCGGGGGAACTTCCCCGTCCCGGCAGGGTGCGGAACATTTCGTGGCTGGAGGCTTGACGATTTAGAGTTTTTTTATCGGGGGAGATATATAGGCGAAAGAGGCAAGGTCGGTGGCCGGCCAGGGGGCCCACACCATGCCCTGGCGCGGCCAGGGGGACCCACACCTAGGGGTGGTGTGGCCACCCTGTGGCCCCTCTCCGTCTCGTCTTCTCGCTCCGTGAGTCTTCCGGTAAAATATCGACTTTGGCTTTTGTCCAGTCCAATTCCGAGAATATTCATTTTCTGACTTTCTGGAACCAAAAACAGCAGAAAACAGGCAACTGGCACTATGGCTCTTGTTAATAGGTTAGTCCAAGAAATCATATGAAAATTACTCCAAAGTGTGGACAAAACATAAGAAAGTAGATAAAACCAAGCATGGAAAATCAAAAATTATGGATATGTTAGCAATGTATCAACATCCCCAAGCTTAACTCCTGCTCTTCCTCGGGTAGGTAAGAGATAAAAAGAAAGAATAATTTTTGAGGTGACATGCACCATCATAAACTTGATCAAAGTATTTTTAAAACATTGATAGCTGGGATCATAATACTTCAATCATAACATGAAAGACAAAGTTCTAACAATAAGGCAAAGCAACTATGTTGCAACATGAAAAGGCACAAACAAAAGATTCATGAATAACAATTCTTTGCAAGACATTTGTTTTTTCCACATAAACAAAACATAGCATAGTGGCATTCAGCTTGTCCCTCATAGAGTAGCAAACATAAATGCATAGGACACCTTCAAAGTTCATAAGAGTGACTAGATACAAATAGTTTAAAACAAGTAATATCAAAGCTATGCATCAATAAAAAAATCTTGGGACAATTAACATAGAACTAAGAATGGCCACTATGCTCTCAAAGTAGGTGCATAAAGATAGAAGGTAGAGACTCAACATAAAAGTAAAAGAAATGCCTTCATATAAGGAAGCAGGGATTCAAGTTTCATAAAGAGCTTCCAAAAATTATGGTACTTATTAGCTTTCAGCTCTCATTGCCCCTAGCATAAGCATATTGAAGTGACTAAGGTTAAAGTGATCAAACTATGGAGTATATGCTTGACAAAGTATAAGTTGGAAATCTCATGTCCCTTGAATACGAGGGCCGCTCCTCATGCTACTCAAGTTTAGTTACCGGTAAGTCCTTATCATAGTAAGTACATATGTATCATAGAGAACCGCCAATGGGGTACCCCTTGCCCGATGATACGGAAGAATCCCCATATCAAAATGACAAGGCAAGCAGACAACAAGCATCTCGCTAATATTCTTATTTACCATGGGAAAATGGCGCTTTTTTCTCTCTTTCCTCTTTTCTCATATCTCTTTTTTTTCTTTTTCTCTTTTTCTCAATATCTATCTCTTTTTTTATAAGAAGAATGCTTCATAGACAGTTCATTATGGTTACGCTGCAGGTTTCCACCATGACAGCATGGATTAGACTGGCGGCCCAGGCGTTTCTCTAACACATATACATAACTCCATGGACTTACAAGCTCCCCTTTCATTTCACATCGACGACATCCATAGACAAAAGAGCATGATATCAACTAGGTACAAAGTACAAGTGCAATGTTGAAAGCGTTCCCCATGACAACATGGTTCTGCTAATCCCCAACAAATAAGCGCAAGCATATACAACATAGACGATACAATGGTTCAAGTTTATTAATGGCAAGAAAAGTAAAGTGTGCCATCAAGTTCGTGAGAGCTTTAATCACTAGTTTTCTCGTAACAAGTTTAATTCGGAAGGTAGATAAAAACATGAATATACTTGGAATAGCATATGCTAGTAGGTAGGTATGGTGCAATCTTTGGAATAACTTGGTTTTAGGAGTTGGATGGATGAGTGGAACTCATACTTGGTTGTGCAGGCTAGCAAAAGACTGGGAGCGACCAACTAAGAGAGCAATAATGGCCATAATCATGCAGAGCGACAAAACATCATTGATCAAAGCATAAAGTGGTACTACAAGTTGAAAACTAAATGATCATAAAGGCTATGGTGACTTGGGATAGTCATAACATGGTGTGAGCATGTGCCAAGTCAACCCAAATAAAGCATCAAAGGAGAATACCACAATACTATGCTTTAATATGCTAAAACAACGCATGATTCTTCAAAGGCACATTAAGCAATCTCAATTGTTTATAACAAGTCATGCTACAACAAAGAATACTAAGCATAAAGCCAAAACAATATCAAGCATGGCATAACAAAGCATAGGCCATAGTCAAAAACAAGCTCTCTTTGCCACTTAAGCATGAACTTTCCCTACTCTTTTCCAATCCAAACCAAACTATTTGAAAACCAATGTATGAAAGAGGGGGTCCAACTAATTTATTCAGCAAACTAAGAAAACCAAGCAAACGAAAAACCAAAACGAAAAAGAAAAAGAAGACGCTCCAAGAACAACACAATTGTGCATGAAACAATAAAAATGAAGTGTTTGGAAGAAACCTGGGATTTTTATTGATGAAGAAGGGGATACCTTGGGCATTCCCAAGCTTTGATACTTGTACTTCTTGGATATTTATTAGGGTGACATGGGTGGCATCCCCAAGCTTGAGCTTTAGTCCATACTTCATCTTATCACATCATTTTCTCCATACACCTGAATTTTTTCCTTCATACAAAACTTCACACAATCTTTATTAGCAACATTAGTGCACTCAAGATAATAAGTCTTTGGGTTCTAGTTTTAAAAAAGCAAACCTTTCATCAAAAACACAAGCTACTGTAGCAATTCCCTCAAAAAGCTCAATTCCGCAAAGAGAACCCAAAAAGGAACCATCAAGAAGTGAATGCAAATAATGGCAGAAATCTGTCAAAACAGACCAGCAGGTAAAAACCAATTTTTTCGAAGACCTTATGTTGCTCAAATCAAAAAGTGTTGAACTAACGAAAATTAGATAACAACCTGGGGCAGAAGCACAAAAATTCACGCCTCAAAACGACGTACAGAGATTTTACACGAATTTGTATGGTGAAGCACAAAAATCTGTTTCGGGACAGCAACTTTCCCAAGCATTACTTCTTTCTCATTAGAGGTTACTCTTGGCACAAAAAGCAAATAAAAAGGATAAGGAGCGGTTATTACAGAGGCAATAACTTCCAAGACTCATCTAAAACTTTTGGGTTATCTCCCAATAAGTTCTTTTCTTTAACGCCTTTAAGTTAGGCATGATAGTTTGAGAAGATGCTCACATAAGAAATATGAATTGAAGTAAAAGAGAGCATCAAGAAGAAAATTCAAAGAACATTTAAGTCTAACACACTTCCTATGCATAGGAATCTTGTAAAGAAACAAGTCATGAAAGTACAAAGCAACAAGCATAGTAAAGAAAAACAAGTGCAACTTCAAGACTTTCAACATAAAGAGGGGAAACTTAATATTATTGAGATGCATAAAACCATGTTTCCCTCTCTCATAATAACTTTCAGTAGCATCATGAATAAAATTAACAATATAACTATCACATGAAACATTCTTATCATGAACCACATGCATAAAAGAATTATTACTCTCCACATAAGCATAGTCATTCTTATTAATTATGGTGGGAGCAAATTCAACAAAATAGCTATCATTATTATTCTCATCACCATAATCATCAAATATAGGAGGCATATTGTAATCATTAATTTTCTCCTCAATAGTAGGTGGCCTGAAAATATCATATCCATCATTGTAATCATCATATATTGGAGGTTTGGTATCATCATAAACAATAGAATAGCTATCTTCCAAAGCTGGGGAACTAAAAAGATCATTTTCATAAAAGCTAGCTTCCCCAAGCTTAGACTTTTCCATAGCATTAGCAATAATGGTGTCCAAAGAATTCATACTAACAACATTTCTATTAGCATGCAAATAAAGTTCCATAGGTTTTTTAATTTTCTCTTCAAACACTTCATGTCCTAACTCAAGATAAATACTATAAAGCTCTCTAATTTTGTTGTTGTTTTCCATTAAGCCTAACTAGTGAAAACAAGAAACAAAAAGACAAAATTGCAGAATCTGAAGGAAATAACTTCCAGCACTCACACCGGAGGATGTGAGTACCTTTTACCTTACCTCCCCGGCAACGGCGCCAGAAAATAGCTTGATGTCTACGTACTTATATTCTTGTAGACAGTTGTTGGGCCTCCAAGTGCAGAGGTTTGTAGAACAGTAGCAAGTTTTCCCTGAAGTGGATCACCCAAGGTTTATCGAACTCAGGGAGGAAGTGGTCGAAGGTATCCCCTCTCAAGCAACCCTGCAATCAAGATACAATAAGTCTCTTGTGTTCCCAACACACCCCAATACACTTGTCAGGTGTATAGGTGCACTAGTTTGGCGAAGAGATAGTGAAATACAAGTGGTATGGATAATTATAAGTGGTAACAGCGCCAGAAAATAGCTTGCTGGCATGTGGTTGACATGGGAAAAGACTAAAGGCAAACTTAAATAAAGAAGGAAGCAAGCAAACATGTAACAGATCTAATTGCAAACGGTGTATCAATGCTTAGAAACAAGGCCTAGGGATCATACTTTCACTAGTGAACACTCTCACATAAATATATTCTCTTTATGATACTACTCTTAACTACTCTCCGGTTGGACACTCTAATCATTGGTAGGGCTATAACAGCACACCTCAAAGTTCATCTTTCCCATCTAGAAAACCCCACACTGTCACCTTGAGCACTAGATGGTTCAAATAAACACCACAATTTCATAAAGACATCCAACTCCAAATATAACTCATAACAAGTATTTGTAATCTCTAGCCTAAGTGCCACCATGGTCTGCACACTATCAACTTCACACACATGGGGAGAGCAGAGATATATTAAAGCACTTAAGTAGCAAGGTAGATCTATAGACTATAAGCTCATGATCTCAATAAGATCATGCATAGAGAGAGATGAACACATAGCTACCGGTAGAGCCCTTAGCCTCGAGAGAGAACTACTCCCTCATCATCATGGGAATCAGCAATGGCGATGGCGATGGTGATGGAAATCGATGGAGATGGCTCCAAGGGCAATTCCCCATCCTGGGAGGGTGCCAGAACAGAGACTTTCTGTCCCCCGAATCTCCCTTCGGTGGTGGCGGCGCTGTGGAACTTTTCATGGTTGGAGGCTTGATGATTTAGGGTTTTTGCATCGGGGGAGATATATAGGCAAAAGAAGCAAGGTCGATGGCCGGCCAGGGGGGCCACACCATGCCCTGGCGTGGCCAGGGGGACACGCGCCTAGGGGTGGTGTGGCCACCCTGTGGCCCCTCTCTGTCTCGTCTTCTGGATCCGTGAGTCTTCCGGTAAAATATCGACTTTGGCTTTTGTCCGGTCCAATTCCGAGAATATTCATTTTCTGACTTTCTAGAACCAAAAACAGCAGAAAACAGGCAATTGGAACTGTGGATCTTGTTAATAGGTTAGTCCAAGAAATCATATGAAAAGTACTCCAAAGTGTGGACAAAACATAAGAAAGTAGATAAAACCAATCATGGAACATCAAAAATTATGGATACGTTAGCAACGTATCAGACCACAGTCACGTGAGAGAGAGGGGGAGAGAGAAAATATCAATTAGAGGTCCTTCCAAAAGTGAGAAGACCTTTATTGATTATTGGTGTATTTTATTTGGCCAAATACCCCCACTATATATAGGGGGAGGGGAGGTACTACCTCCCTCAAAGTCCCGGGGTGGGACTAAAGGAGAGGAGGGGGAGGGGCAGCCACCGGCTGGCCCTGGTGGGCCCCGCACGGGGGGCGGGGGGGGGGCTAGGCCCAGCCAGCCACCCCCTTGCCCCTTCTCCCTCTCTCCTTTTCCCTAATGGGCCCTCTCCCCTCCGGGAATTGGCCCATTAAGCCTTTGACCATTTAAATTGATTTTTTTCTCTTTATTAAATAATTATGAATAAATGATTAAATCAATATTTAACATTCATTCATATATTATTCAACCTCCATGGCTATGGAACACTTCCACCTCCACTCCGGACATCCTCCGGACTTACCGAAACCCTTCCGGTTTTCTCTCTACTCTTCTTCGGTGATTTTACCGATCCTATAAACACTCTCTAAGCATCATGAAGCCCTTAAGCATGATAACCCATGGTTCGGGAACACTCCAGATATGGTCGGGACACTCCCGCACCAATGATCGACAGAGGGACCTGGATGGCCATGTGACCCCTGTGTGTTCCACGAAGATCTTTCATCGTTTGAACCGGGACAGTCGTGTCTTATTCCCTTTGTCACTCGATACTTCCATTGCCCGAGATTTGATCAATGACATCACCATGTCGTGTTCAATCTTGTCATTGAACAACGCTACTTGACTCGTTCCGACAAGTGATATCCCCGTGATCAAATCACATGCTGCGCAGCTATTGGATATAACCTCTCCGAGTGGGCCCTTGAGTATCTTCCCGTCACATGGACGGACAAATCCCGCTCTTGACATATATTGCCTCAACGGTTTCCTCCGAGTACCTGAACACACCTTTATAACCACTGTATTACCAAGTGGCGCTTGATGCTATCAAAGCACTCTTGGGAGACAGTTATTGATATAGCCTCACGGTCTATGGAATAGTCTACGAGGATCCATTTCTAATCATCATAACTTGAACTTCGTGACATGATCGGGTCATGATGTTTAGGATGGGTATTGGTTCATCATCTCATTCTCAGAATGAGATGACCCCATTTCCAACTGGCATAAATGCCACATGATCAGGAAACATGATCATCTGTTGACCAATGAACCAGTGACTAGAGTTTCACTGGGAACCCCTGGTTGTTTGTATATCACACGTGCATTAATGTTTCCACTCAATACAGTTATAGCATGATATAAAACTTAATCATAAAATATATTAAATATGATAATAGTCCTTACTACTATTTGTCTCTAGGGCATATTTCCAACAGTCTCCCACTTGCACTAGAGTACAAATACACTAGCTACATTTGTTCTCAATCATTAGCACCATATATCTAGTACCCTAAACATGCTTTCTCATGGAAGAGGTTGAGTCTTGGGTCTGTACTTTACAGTCCCAAAATCCTTTGCAACCTACTAATGTCACCTTGATTGACAATAATACTTTATCATCACATGATAACATCTGTGTGTATGCATCGTCGCTATGGCAGCAGAACGAGGCCTGATTCCAGGAGCCTACGGTGACTTTAGATCAACCTCGAGGGCTTTCTCATGGGCACTGTGCCCTGGGACACATCATTCTACGTTAGAAGCAAACTAGCCCCGCCATAACATTATACAACACTATAGATGGTACCCTTATCTATTATTATAAATGTATTCATCGAAACACCAGTGCACTCTGGGCAACTTTCGATGTTTTGTTCACCTCACTTTCTACTTGACTTTAATCGATATATATAGGAGTTTCCAACATATTCCCTTATAACATAACCCTTTATGTTTTAAGATATGTCATCCTTTATGGATTTGGAAAACATGTCTGCAGTTCTCTACCAGACACTGCGGACAGACTTAACTCAACGTTTCGTGATTCAAACTTAATCACTTTCAAACGTTCCTTATTGGATCACATATTATGTTAAGTTATCATCATGGTTTTCTAAGATAGAACCTATGTCTCAACATAGTGGATGATGATCATCCTTTTCTTTCTCTCAACCATTGATGTTAAACTTAATGTTATTCCTAACTTAAGTTATTAAGGACCAGTTCCTTAATTAATGTCTATTCTGAAACCCTTCTCAGAATCCCTTAAGGAATACTACATAATATCATAATACACTTATTATCAACTTCTACATCTTATAAATCATTATTTATAAGTATTTGTGCTTTTATTCTTAACATCTTTAAGAATCACTCTGTAAGCTATCACTCAAAAATATGTCATTCACATATTGTTTTTAGGAAGACTTTCATAGATCCCACTAAATTTCATGCAAATTGCATATCCACTCACTATTTTGAATAACTTCAAAATCCTTTGATCAAATATCAAGCTTGGAGATTTACTATGAGATACTAGTACTTTTACTAGTTTTAAATCCTTAGACATAAAGCACACATGAATAAATTTCATTTGAATTCGTCCAATACTTGAAAAATTGTGCTTTTGTCATTCACCCCCTTTTCCACTATGGCTTTGCAGTCATTTGGGAAAATTCCAAGTAACCCCTTTTACTTGTGAGATTCAACAACTAATTGCTTTCTAATCTCAAGGGAGTTTTTCTATTAGGATTTCTCATAATTTTAGTTTACCATTATTCCTTAGTAGTTCGTAGGTATGTCATATTCCAAGAATCATGACAAATGATTCACAAATGTCTCCATACATGATATGGGTTACATTTTGAATCCTACTTTATGAAGTGAAAACACTAGTGGGGAAAACACAATGATCACTATCATTGATTCTTTCCTTCGTGAAGAGAATTATTCAGGAACGTTTTCCGTTGCGCTCCTCAACACTCTGATGCAGGGATTTGAATCCTCATCGTGTTTTTCACTATCTTCCAGTTGCTCCATAATCAAGAAATATCACTAAAAGTGAGCTTTCTCAAGAATGTACCAAAGTCCAAGAAATACAAGTTTTGCTTGTCTTTTGGTTTAGCTATGGATTTTGTATTCAAAGTTTCCAATGAATACTCTACAAGGACTTATTCGCTATTGTTTTGGTTATATCGAATAACCCCAAAACTTTCACGAATTCAAATGGTTCACTATATATTCTAATTGAGTGCTAACTATTTCTTAACTAATGGTCTCTACATCTACACTACAACGATTTATTTGGCACCATCTATTTACCCACTTTGATATCTAATATCACATTGTGATGCTTTGCATTTTGACGTTTCAAAATGCTTTGCATTCCACAATTTCTTTTATGCCATTCTTATAAAGTAGAATTTCATTACTATTGATCAAATCATAGTAATTAGATTCTCTTTTATTTTTATACCCTTTGTTGATGAAACACTTTGATCAAATCAAATAGTTTCATATTCATGTTTCCTTTGGTAAACTTCTTTACGCATTTAAACAATCATATAATGATAATTACAATTTTCGTTAAACCTAATACATCGAATATGTATTAACTTTTAACAATTCATTAAACACTTCGTATTCAAGTAATACACGGTGTTCAAGTTATTTTGCCTAACTTAGGCATGATTTATATGTGATAAGAAATCGAATGACTTTCACATATTATCACATAAATTTGAATTTTAAACAATGGTTTTCATTCCATAATGAAATATCATTTAAGTTGGGTATTTTAAGGCATTTCAATATTTTACAAATGTTCATGCATTATCAATTACTTTCAAACAACAAGGATAATTCACACATGATTAAACAAGATATGAACACGAATAGAAATCATTCATAAAAGTGGAACAATTGTTTGTTACAAACTCATATGAATAACCGTCTCACAAAGTGTGAGACACACTAAAGAAGTTCACAATCTTTTGATTACAATAATCATCCTAAAACATAAACTAAATGATAAATGTTGAGGGAGAGCGTCGTTAGCCATCATCATCATGCTCGCCATCAGCACGCAACGTCACCTCCTCTCCAGCAAGCACCTCTCATGCAGAAGGACCTGTTTTTAGCAAAAAAGAACAAGTATAAAATATACTTAACACTGCAAATGTGTTTGCAAGATTATAACATTTATAAAATTGTATATCAAATATATATCTTTGTCATTGATGACCCCAGCAACACCGGGTTCAACCACCACACCTCTGAAATGTGATATGAACTCATGGAAATCCAGTGTTTCCGTGTCGCCTCTCATAATGCAAATCCTGACTTATGTTTGGAAGCTTGGTGGTAGCGACCCCAGCATAACTCCCATTGCAAAAGAGCTTGCGAACCAATTGTCCAGGTAGTATGCCAGACTCATGTATGCATCATACATGCTCAATAAGTGCTCGTCCAGTGAGGAGCCCTCCTCCATCCTTATGGAGAGGAAGTCCCCCATCAGCTCATACTCCCACATGCGCACTTGTTCCACGAAATGCGATCTCAGATGTGCCATGACCATTCGGGGATTAAGACTTCCCACCATTTGCCATAGCCCATCCTCCATTCCGAGGCACATCGTCACTGATATGAATGTGGCCATCACACGATGATGGCAGTGGAGATCCCGCTGCTCCTGGGTCTCATGAGAATAGGGTGGCTCCAAGTACATCTCATAGATCATGTAGTCAGCCACTTTGTTCTCACCAAGGAGATCGAAAAGGCGCATGACCCATGCAGAGAAGTTGGATCCATCTAACTTGAGTTTTTCTCCTTTTAACCAATTGTCAATAGGGAAGGTAATCTCGGGGAGAACCATTTTCTACATTTATAATTGCAAAAAGGAATTAGACTAAGTTTATAATTATGAGTTAATAATAACTGCACTTAGAAACACCTATTCCCATAAGGGTTCCTAGTGATAACACGACCTCTATCAGCCACATCTCCCCCGATTAACACGACCATCAATGTGGGTTCAAGGGTGGACGCTAAACGTCGGTCACATCACTCATGCGACTCATGCTTGATCTTTCGACCATCCGTGTTCCGAGGCCACGCTTCTATGGCGTGCTAGGCTCGCCAACTCAACGTTAGTGTATTCGCTGTGCAACATGGCTTACACCCACGGTATGCGAACGTAGATATGTCTGACACCCAGTCACCCTGGGTCGCCTCATACCGAAGAACTTTCTTGGTGGTGCACACTAAGGGGGAACACAATCGTTGGTAATTTTAACAGGGATCATCTTATTAGGCTACCGTCGAGTATCTAATACTAGCACACAATAAGATATACAAACAATAACATTGAATGTAAATGCAATGTGATATGGTCCTTCTCGTCGTGATCTCCATCCGTCATCACCGGATTTCGGCTCCAGGGTTCCGGCGCCGTAGACACCAGGGTACCGATGTCATTCTGGCGTGGTAGTTCGTCACCTCCGTGACTATCCACTACTACGTAACAAAAAGGTAATCACTTTACCTTTTCCACAACCATATCACAAAGCAACGCCCCCTGCAAAACAAAGTTAGACGCCTCTACTTTATCTTTGCATGTTTTACGTGGCTGAATGGGCTTTCGCACAAGAACCATTCTTACCTACGAACTTTCAGCACAACGCTGATCAAGTAGTTGTCTCTACTACACCCCTTTCGGGGCCCTCCGTTGTAAATGGCATACCAACTAATGCGAGAGAGACAGACACCCCCTAAGACACTTTATACGGTACAAGCCGTATGTCAAGCATGGACCAGTCTCGCGAATGAACGCGTAAAGTCGGTTGGGGGCCGCGTCATCAAGCATTACTCTGGTATACGCAAGAACATGTGGGAGGGTAACAACTAAAAGGTCAACGCCCATACGCTACATCTCGTGTGTTCTACCCATACTAGAATTACTATGCATAGATCTAGCTCTGATACCACTGTAGGGGTTCCGCGTATCAAAACAATAATTTTTACCCTACGCCCCTGAACCCCCTGAAGCTGCCAGGACCTATCTATTAGTAATATAGTAACGGGAGGGCCTTTTCGTGAACTTACCCTTGAAGACCCAAAAGCATTGTCAATGCTTAGGAGAGCGTGGTTGATGTAGACGAGCCGAAGCCGACCTCAAGGTTGTGATGAAGTCCTTGCGCTCCAACGGCTCCAATGACTTGAGTGACTCAAGTGCGACACCTCGCGGGGAGTTAACACACGTCCGGTGCCTGGCGATGACTCCCTCTTCCCTGATCCAGCAGCAGTTGCGGAAGTAGAGCTCCCGGATCCGAATCCCACAGCGCGACGGCGCTCCACGGTGAAAATGTCTCTCGTTCGCGCAGTCCAGACTTGGGACCATGGTCACGTGAGAGAGAGGGGGAGAGAGAAAATATCAATTAGAGGTCCTCCCAAAAGTGAGAAGACCTTATTGATTATTGGTGTATTTTATTTGGCCAAATACCCCCACTATATATAGGGGGAGGGGAGGTACTACCTCCCTCAAAGTCCCGGGGTGGGACTAAAGGAGAGGAGGGGGAGGGGAAGTTGCCGACCGGCCCTTGTGGGCCCCGCGCAGGGGGGCTAGGCCTAGCCGGACACCCCCTTGCCCCTTCTCCCTCTCTCCTTTCCCTAATGGGGCCTCTCCCCTCCGCGAATTGGCACATTAAGCCTTTGACCATTTAAATTGATTTTTTCTCTTTATTAAATAATTATGAATAAATGATTAAATCAATATTTAACATTCATTCACATATTATTCAACCTCCATGGCTATGGAACACTTCCACCTCCACTCCGGACATCCTCCGTACTTACCGAAACCCTTCCGGTCTTCTCTCTACTCTTCTTCGGTGATTCTACTGATCCTATAAACACTCTCTAAGCATCATCAAGCCCTTAAGCGTGATACCCCACGGTTCGGGAACACTCCATACATGGTCAGGACACTCCCTCACCAATGATCGATAGAGGGACCTGGATGGCCATGTGACTGATGGCTCAGTGTACGACGCCAGAAAAGTGCCGGTGCGGTGTTGATGTAGAGCTCATTGGGAACCCCAAGAGGAAGGTATGATGAGCACAGCAGCAAGTTTCCCTTAGTTATGAAACCAAGGTTTAATCGAACCAGTAGGAGCAAGGAAACACCCCAAAGGTGTTGCTAGCTGAGCCTTGGCAGGGTGCACTACCGGTGCTAGTAGCAACGTGGAGACCTGCACAACACAACCACAGAACTTTGTCCCCAACTTGCGATGAGGTTGTCAATCTCACCGTGTTTTGCAGAAAACAAAGGATTAAACGTATCGAATGGAAATAAGTAATAGTTTGTAGAAAGTAAACACAAAGCAGTAAACAGTTTATAGATTGTATGTAAAGAAAGAGGACCGGGATCCATAGTTCACTAGAGGTGGCTCTCCTTAAGATAGATAACATGCTGGGTGAAAAAATTACAGCGGGGCAATTGACAAACACCGAGAAAGCAATACATGCATATACTAATCATCTTGATTCCTATGGATCTTGATTGGGCATTACAACATTATACATAGACCGCCATCCAACAGCATCTGTGACTAATAATCCACCTTCAGGTTATCATCCGAACCCCCTCTAGTATTAAGTTGCAAGCAACAGATTATTGCTTTACGAACTGCGTGTAAAGTAAAAAATTCGATTGTTCTATGAACAAAGGATTGTTGTTTTCTCCCTAGTAGCAACAGCACATCTAGTACCTTAGAGATTTCTCTCACTTCCCCAGATTACCAGAGGCATGAACCCACTATCGAGAAAAATACTAACTCTTGGAGTTGCTAGCATCCACTTGGCCAAGATAGCTACTAACAACGGAAACCATGCAAGATCACAAATAACAAAGAAATGATAAAATCAATAATCAATCTGAAATAGCATCTCAATATCCATCAGATCCCCGCAAACACAACATGCAGAATTACAAATATATGATCTTGATCATGAACGGAGCTCATAAGATCTAGACATGAAAGCACAAAGGAGGAGAACCAGCCATCTAGCTACTACATGGATCCGTAGTCCAAGGATGAACTACTCACGCATCACACCAGAGGCTTGCATGGTGATGAAGAAGGCCTCCAGGGTGAATTCCCCTCTCCGGCAGGGTGCCAGGAAGAGCTTCAGATCCCTCCCGATCTAAGGATGGAGATGACGGCGGCTATAGACTCTTTCGTGGATTTTTGATCGGGTACTTAGGGTTTTCGTCCCGAGGGCAATATATAGGCGGAAGGGGAGGCCGAGGGGGTGCCAGGGGCCACCACACCACCCCCTGGCACGGGCCAAGCCTGGTCGCGCGGCCAGGTGGTGTGGCCGGCCTCTGGCCCCTCTCCTTCTCGTATTCTGGCATCTAATGACTTCCAAAAAAATAGGCACTTTGGCTTTTGTCCCGTCCAATTCCGAGAATATTCATTTTTTGACTTTCCTGGAACCAAAAATAACAGAAAACAGGCAGCTGGCACTGTGGCTCTTGTTAATAGTTTAGTCCAAGAAATCATATGAAAAGTACTCCAAAGTGTGGACAAAACACAAGAAAGTGGATAAAACCAAGCATGGAACATCAAAAATTATAGATACATTTGCATTGTATCAACATCCCCAAGCTTAACTCCTGCTCGTCCTCGAGTAGGTATGTGATAAAACGAAAGAATAATTTTCGAGGTGACATGCACCATCAAAGACTTGATCAAAGTATTGTTAAACATTCAAATCTAGGATCATAGTACTTCAATCATAACATGAAAGACAAAGTTCTAGCAATAAGACAAAGAAACTATGATGCAACATGAAAAGGCACAAACAAAAGATTCATGAATAATAATGCTTTGCAAGACGTTTCTTTGTTTCACATAAAGAAAACCTAGCATAATAGTATTCAGCTTGTCCCTCATAGAGTAACAAATATAAATGCATAGGACACCTTCAAAGTTCATAAGAGTGACTAGATACAAATAGTTTGAAATAAGCAATATCAAGTTATGCATCAATTAACTAGTCTTGGGACAATGCACATAGAACAAAGAATGGCCACTATGCTCTCAAAGTAGGTGCATGAAGGTAGAAGGTGGAGACTCAATATAATGGTGGAAGAAAGGCCTTCATAGAAGGAAGTAGGGATTCAAGTCTCATAAAGAGCTTCCAAAAATATTGTACTTATAGCTTTCAGCTCTCATTGCCCCTATCAGAAGCATCTTGAAGTGATTAAGATTAAAGTGAACAAACTATGGGGTACATGCTTGATGAAGTATAAGTTAGAAATCTCATGTCCCTTGTATACGAGGGCCACTCCTCATGCTACTCAAGTTTAGTCACCGGTAAGTTCTTGTCATTGTAAGTACATGTGTATCATAGAGAACCGCCAACGGGGTACCCCTTGCCCGATGATACGGAAGAATCCCCATATCAAAATGACAAGGCAAGCAGACAACGAGCATCTCAGCAATCTTCTTATTTACCATGGGAATATGGTGCTTTTTTCTCTTTCCTCTTTTCATAATCTTTTTTTTCTTTTTCTCTTTTTTTCAATAGGACTCTTTTTTTATAAGAAGAATGCTTCATAGACATCTCATTATGGTTACGCTGCAGGTTTCCACCATGTCAGCATGGATTAGCCAGCGGTCCAGGCATTTCTCTAACACATATACAGAACTCCATGGACTTACAAGATCCCCTTTCATTTCACATGGAGGACATCCATATACAAAAGAGCATGATATCAACTAGGTACAAGTAACAAGTGCAATGTTGAAAGCGTTCCCCATGACAGCATGGTTCTGCTAATTCCCAACAAATAAGTGCAAGCATATACAACATAGACGACACAATGGTTCAAGTTTATTAAGGGCAAGAAAAGTAAAGTGTGCCACGAAGTTCGTGAGAGCTTTAATCACTAGTTTTCTCATAACAAGTTTAATTTGGAAGGTAAACAAAAGCATGAATATACTTGGAATAGCATAAGCTAGTAGGTAGGTATGGTGGCTCTTTGGAATAACTTGTTTTAGGGAGTTGGATGCATGAGTGGAACTCATACTTGGTTGTGGAGGCTAGCAAAAGACTGGGAGCGACAAACTAAGAGAGCAATAATGGACATAATCATGCAGAGCGATAAAACATCATTGATCAAAGCATAAAGTGATACTACAAGTTGAAAACTAAAGGATCATAAAGGCTATGGTGACTTGAGATAGTCATAACATGGTGTGAGCATGCGCCAAGTCAACCCAAATAAAGCATCAAAGGAGAATACCACTATACTATGCTTTAATATGCTAAAACAACGCATGATTCATCCAAGGCACATTAAGCAATCCCAATTGTTTATAACAAGTCATGCTACAACAAAGAATAGTAAGCATAAAGCCAAAACAATATCAAGCATGGCATGACAAAGCATAGGCCACAATCAAAAATGAGCTTTTTTTACCACATACGTATGAACTTTCCTACTCTTTTCCAAACCAAACCAAACTATTTGCAAACCAAAGTATGAAAGAGGAGATCCAACCAATTTATTATGAAAGCTAAGCAAACCAAGCAAATGAAAAAACAAAATGAAAACGAAAAAGAAGACGCTCCAAGAACAACACAACTGTGCATGAAACAATAAAAATGAAGCGTTTGAAAGAAACCTGGGATTTTTATTGATGAAGAAGGGAATGCCTTGGGCATCCCCAAGCTTGAGCTTTAGTCCATCCTTCATCTCATTACTCATTCCTTCCATACACTTGAAATTTTTCCTTCATACAAAACTTCACACAATCTTTATTAGCAACATTAGTGTACTCAAGATAAATAAGTCTTCAGGTTCAGTTCTAACACCAAATAAAATTCCATTAGAACACTAGCTACTGTAGCACTTCCCTCGAAAAGCTTAATTCCCCAAAAGAAGTCAAGAAGGAACCAACAAGAAGCAAATGTAGAAAATGGCAGAAATCTGTCAAAACAGACCAGCAGTTAAAGACGAATTTTTTCGAAGACCTTCTGCTGATCAAATAAAAAAGTGTTGAACTAACGAAAGTTAGATAACAACCTGGGGCAGAAGCAGAAAAATTCACGTCTCAAAAAGACGTTCAGAGATTTTACACGAATTTTTACGGTGAAGCACAAAAATCTCTTTCGGGACAGCAACTTTCCCAATCATTACTTCTCTCTCATTAGAGGTTACTCTTGGCACAAAAAGCAAATAAAAAGGATAAGGAGTGGTTATTACTGAAGTAATAACTTCCAAAACTCATCTAAAACTTTTGGTTTATCTCCAAATAAGTACTTTTCTTTAACGCCTTTAAGTTAGGAATAAGATGCAAGAAAAAGAATCAAGTGTTCTCAAATGAAGAAGCATTAAGACCAAATTTTGTTTTCATAGGAGAAGCAAAAGAAATCTTCTCTCTCTTCTTAGGGAAGTGTTCTGTACCTTTCTTGAGTGGGAGTTGATATTTAATGGTGCCTTCTTTCATATCAATAATGGCACCAACAGTTCTAAGAAAAGGTCTTCCCAAAGTAATAGGACAAGAAGCATTGTATTCAACATCCAAAACATATAAATCAACGGGAACATAGGCAGTTAACCATAATAAGAACATCATTAAGACTCCCCATGAGTTTCTTTTTAGCATTATCATCAAGTGGGACATTCAAATAACAATCTTCAAGTGGAGGCAAATCAAGCATATCATAAATCCTTGTAGGCATAATAGAAACACTACTATCAAGATCACATAAAGCTTTGAAATCAAAGTCATTCACTTTCATATTAATGATGGGTTCCCAACCATCTTCTTGTTTTATAGGAATAGAAGCTTTATGTTTCATCTTTTCTTCTTTAATCTTTATGAGAGCATCAGTAATGTGTTTTGTAAAGGCCATGTTCATAGCACTAGCATTAGGACTTTTAGCAAGCTTTTGTAGGAACTTAATAACTTCAGAGATATTACACCCATCAAGATCAAAACCATACTTATCATCTAAAGTAGTAGAACTATTACTAGCCTCAACACTAGTGGTGGTAATAGTAGAAACACTAATGTTTCTAGCAATTTCATCTTCTCTTTCCCACTTAGCATGTAATTCAGCTAATAGTCTAACATTTTCATCAATTCTTACTTGTATAGCATTAGTAGCTGCAAAGGGATTATCATTAGTTTCAGGTTTAGCAGCCATTTTATTCAAAGAAGATTGAGCTTCAGCCAAAGATGCTATATTTATTTCAGCATTAGAGAGTTTTTCCTCAATAGTTTTATTGAAAGCATTTTGTTTACTAATAAAGTCCTTAAGCATAACTTCAAGTTCAGAGGGTGCACTCCTATTGTTGTTGTAGGAATTTCCATAAGCATTACCGTTGTTGGGAGGATAAGGCTTATAATTGTTGTTACCAAAATTACTC
The DNA here is from genome assembly GCA_916181665.1 of Avena sativa. Classification (NCBI taxonomy): domain Eukaryota; kingdom Viridiplantae; phylum Streptophyta; class Magnoliopsida; order Poales; family Poaceae; genus Avena; species Avena sativa. Next base: position 421,201,158 of record OV702291.1, on the reverse strand, counting down.
CTATAAGCATTATTGCCAAAGTTGTTGTTTCTTATGAAGTTCACATCAACTAGCTCTTCTTGAGCAACCAAAGAGGCTAAAGGAACATTATTTGGATCAATATGGGCTTTCCCATTAACAAGCATAGACATAATAATATCAATCTTATCACTCAAGGAGGAGGTTTCCTCAACAGAATTTAGCGTCTTACCTTGTGGAGCTCTCTCAGTATGCCATTTAGAATAATTAACCATCATATTGTCCAAAAGTTTTGTTGCAACACCCAGAGTAATGGTCATAAAGGTACCTCTAGCAGCAGAGTCCAATAGGTTCCTTGAAGTATAGTTCAATCCTGCATAAAAAGTTTGGATGATCATCCAAGCAGTCAGTCCATGAGTGGGACAATTCTTAACCAAAGATTTCATTCTTTCCCAAGCTTGAGAAACATGTTCATTATCAAGTTGTTTAAACTTCATTATTTCACTTCTCATAGATATAATCTTAGTAGGAGAGTAGTATTTTCCAATAAAAGAATCTTTGCACTTAGTCCAAGAATCAATACTATTCCTAGTTAAGGAATTCAACCATTCTTTAGCTTTTCTTCTCAAAGAGAAAGGAAATAGTTTCAACTTAATAATATGACCATCTACATCCCCATGATTTTGCATCTCACAAAGTTCAACAAAGTTATTTAGATGGGAAGCAACATTTTCATTACCAATACCAGAAAATTGTTCTCTCATAACAAGATTGAGTAAAGCAGGTTTTATCTCAAAGAAAGTATCTTCAGGCACAGGTGGAGCAATAGGTGTGCTCATAAACTCATTGTTGTTGGTGCTAGTGAAGTCACACAACTTAGTGTTTTCAAGAGTAGTCATTTTTTTGTGTTTTCAAATAAGAAAGCAAACTAGTAAAACTAATTTTTTTGTGTTTTTGAAAAAGAAACAAGCAAACAAAGCAAAAAGAAACTAAGCAAAAAAAATAACAAAGTAAAGAGATTAGTTATGAGGGACTCCCCTTGTGAAGATGTCCTTGACTCCCCGGCAATGGCGCCAGAAAAATGCTTGATGGCTCAGTGTATGGCGCCAGAAAAGTGTTGGTGCGGTGTTGATGTAGAGCTCGTTGGGAACCCCAAGAGGAAGGTATGATGAGCACAGCAGCAGGTTTCCCTCAATTATGAAACCAAGGTTTAATCGAGCCAGTAGGAGTAAGGAAACACCCCAAAGGTGTTGCTAGCTGAGCCTTGGCAGGGCGCACTACCGGTGCTAGTAGCAATGTGGAGACCTGCACAACACAACCACAAAACTTTGTCCCCAACTTGCGATGAGGTTGTCAATCTCACCGTGTTTTGCGGAAAATAAAGGATTAAACGTATCGAATGGAAAGAAGTAATAGGTTGCAGAAAGTAAACACAAAGCAGTAAACAGTTTAAAGATTGTACGTAAAGAAAGAGGACCGGGATCCATAGTTCACTAGAGGTGGCTCTCCTTAAGATAGATAACATGCTGGGTGAACAAATTACAGCGGGGCAATTGACAAACACCGAGAAAGCAATACATGCATATACTAATCATCTTGACTCCTTTGGAACTTGATTGGGAATTACAACATTATACATAGACCGCCATCCAACTGCATCTATGACTAATAATCCACCTTCAGGTTATCATCCGAACCCCCTCTAGTATTAAGTTGCAAGCAACAAATTATTGCTTTACGAACTGCGTGTAAAGTAAACAATACGATTGTTCTATGAACAAAGGATTGTTGTTTTCTCCCTAGTAGCAACAACACATCTAGTACCTTAGAGATTTCTATCACTTCCCCAGATTACCAGAGGAATGAACCCACTATCGAGCATAAATACTAACTCTTGGAGTTGCTAGCATCTACTTGGCCAAGATAGCTACTAACAACAGAAAGCATGCAAGATCACAAATAACAAAGACATGATAGAATCAATAATCAATCTGAAATAGCATCTCAATATCCATCGGATCCTCGCAAACACAACATGCAGAATTACAAATAGATGATCTTGATCATGAACGGAGCTCACAAGATCTAGACATGAAAGCACAAAGGAGGAGAACCAGCCATATAGCTACTACATGGATCCGTAGTCCAAGGATGAACTACGCACGCATCACACCGGAGGCTTGCATGGTGATGAAGAAGGCCTCCAGGGTGAATTCCCCTCTCCGGCAGGGCGCCGGGAAGAGCTTCAGATCCCTCCCGATCTAGGGATGGAGATGACGGCGGCTATAGACTCTTTTGTTGATTTTTGATCGGGTACTTAGGGTTTTCATCCCGAGGGCAATATATAGGCGAAAAGGGAGGCCGAGGGGGTGCCAGGGGCCACCACACCACCCCCTGGCGCGGGCCAAGCCTGGCCGTGTGGCCAGGTGGTGTGGCCAGCCTCTGGCCCCTCTCTGTCTCATATTCTGGCATCTGATGACTTCTGGAAAAATAGGCACTTTGGCTTTTGTCCCGTCCAATTCCGAGAATATTCATTTTCTGACTTTCCTGGAACCAAAAATAGCAGAAAACAGGCAGCTGGCACTGTGGCTCTTGTTAATAGGTTAGTCCAAGAAATCATATGAAAAGTACTCCAAAGTGTGGACAAAACACAAGAAAGTGGATAAAACCAAGCATGGAACATCAAAAATTATAGATACATTTGCAATTTATCAGTGACCTCTATGCGTTCCATGAAGATCTTTCGTCGTTTGAACCGGGACAATCGTGTCTTATTCCCTTTGTCACTCGATACTTGCATTGCCCGAGATCTGATCAATGATGTCACCATGTCGTGTTCAATCTCGTTACTAAACAATGCTACTTGACTCGTTCCGACAAGTGATATCCCCGCGATCAAATCACATGCTGCGCAGCTATTGGATATAACCTCTCCGAGTGGGCCCTTGAGTATCTTCCCATCACATGGACGGACAAATCCTGCCCTTGACATATATTGCCTCAACGTTTCCTCCGAGTACCAGAATACACCTTTATAACCACTGTATTACCAAGTGGCGCTTGATGCTATCAAAGCACTCTCCGGAGACAGTGATTGATATAGCCTCACGGTCTAAGGAATAGTCTACAAGGATCCATTTCTAATCATCGTAAGTTGAACTTCATGACATGATTGGGTCACGATGTTTAGGTTGGGTATTGGTTCATAATCTCATTCTCATAATGAGATGACCCCATTTCCAACTGGCATAAATGCCACATGATCAGGAAACATGATCATCTGTTGACCAATGAACCAGTGACTAGAGTTTCACTGGGAACCCCTGGTTGTTTGTATATCACACGTGCATTGATGTTTCCACTCAATACAGTTATAGCATGATATAAAACTTAATCATAAACTATATGAAATATGATTATAGTCCTTACTACTATTTGTCTCTAGGGCATATTTCCAACACAGACCGCGGTACGAGCTCAAAAAAAGAGAAAGAGAAAGAAGTGATAAAACTTTGTTCTATGTCTCTAATCCACACCTTTGGGATGCCAACAACTCTGCTAGCTCTCGAACGATCTATGGTATAACCCTGGATTTCGGCTATGAGTTGATGACATGAGTGGCATCCATGTCAATATATGGGTAAAAGTATTGGTAATCTCAAAGGTTGTGCAAACACTTGCAAAAATAAACAAACAACGATCCTTGAAAAATGAAAGAAAGAAAAAAATATATCTATGAGGATCCACATAACAAGTCCTTGGCATGGTCTCGTTACTACTTTACAAAAAAATTCTTGAAAGACAATGATTGGATTAGAGGTGTTTTAGATAGACTTTATTTATTGATGTGGGTGTAAATAAGACAGTTCATTGTTATACTACTTGGGACATGAAACTCTCTTACTCAATTATGCTATTTAAACATCCTAGTGTTCCTTGGCAAGCTAAGATTTAATTAGAGGAAATGGATTGATTGCTATAGTTCTAGTGACATACTTATATTAAACTTTACTTTGATTATATTGACTTACCGAAGCTTGTATAGTATTCTTATCATCTCTCTAACTTTGATAAGCTTCACAAATGAATGAAGTGTTGAGCAAATATGACTACTGACAGTAAGTGAACTCTTATTCTCGTTGTTTCAAGTTTAAAGGCTGAATTCCTTATAGTTCGTTTGGTTCTTCTTGCTCGGGGACGATCAAGGTTTGAGCTTTGGGGAAATTGATGGCTCCGATTTTTGCCATCTTCCACTATGTTTAAACATTGTTTTTGGTCAAGAAATTGCCAAAGAAACTCTCAAATCTTGCCATTAATGACTAATAATTGCAAATATATGCAAATCCCTTCTTCGATTTATGTTGGGCAGGAAATCACGGCTTTTAAAGCGAAATAAGGAGTCATAATGAAGGATTTTGAGGAAGTACACACGTCCAAGTAATTGGAGAAGTGTTCCAGGGCGTCAGCACGCTTAACAACCACTGGTATGGGCGTGGCCCACCAGTACCGCCCACCCGTACCAGGTGGCGACGTCTTTGTCTTGTCAAACCCTACAACTTTCATGAAGATACCTATATATTTCGAGGCTCCAGCCGCCGGCCAGAGAGCCACCATTCTCAGATTGCATCACAACACCACCAAAGGGGATCGACACCATTGTTCATCACTTCCCCCTCCATCCATCCACTAGCCATAGCCATTGCTTTGTACTTTAGATCTCCTTGTGATTTGGCGACCATTGTAAGAATATTTGATGTCAATCTAAGCATTTGCATGATGTTTTCTATCTCCAATCTATTTGTTATGAGTGAGTAGTCCTCACGGGCTGCGGGTTGGGGAGAAACCTCGCAGCAATTATGTGCATCTAGATCATGGGAGAATTGTATTTTGTTTAAAATTGTGATTTGTATCCATTGTTTCTTCATCTCTTGTCTCGATCTGTGGACTTGTACGTACCCAAGATCCCATAGATTGATAAAGGCTTGAGGTGAGATACTTGGCTAGCAGCAATCTCATGGCAACCTCAGTGACAGAAAGGGTAGTACGGTCTTTGCTTAGCGCCCCATTCGGGATTAACAACAACATCACCACTTAAGGCTTTGATCTGTGTTTACACTTAATAATCGTTTATAACCTGTGGCTTCGGTGTACTCTCGGTTGCATTAAAAGTCTATTGCTATGCCCGCTGCATCACGAGGACTCTAGAATATTAGGATGTGTTGCCCATAAGAGATTATGTCGATACAAATATTATACATGACTATGCTTATTATTATATTTTATCCCATTTGATGTGCACCTGCAGGTGGATCTTCAACCCTAGCCTATCTCCATCCATTGATTCAAACCCGTTATAAAGTAAACTAGATTGGTCCGGTCAACTAATGTAAAACGAACAAACAAAGTCTTGTAGATGTGTCCTTTTTATTACCTTTTATTAGCAGTGCTTTCCGAGGTTCGGTTAAACCTAGATCTTCTAGGGAAAAAGCTATTATACTACATCCGTGAATCCAGGTCGAAGGTACCAAAAGACCTCAGACCAGCATTATAGGTCTAATAAAACAGGCAACAATAATTATACATAAAATTCAAGGAGTTTCTTAGCTCTCACAGATCCCAACTATTTCCAATAGTACAGCTCATGAAGAACCTAGAACAAGATAAGATCTTGTGTACCACTCAGAGAGGGTGTCACAAGACCTAATCTAGCTAAGTAACCCAAACATGGAAGTTTCACAGTTCAGTCATATTAAAAAGGAGTGTTCAATCATTTTCCAAACATCACAGTTTAGGAATCATTCATGTATATCCATAATATCTTCATCAAAGTTCATTAGAGAAAATTAAACATGGAGTCAAATATGAACCTTTAACCCTGAAGCATATCAACCATAGCCCGGTGGGCCGGGCCCAAGTTTAAAAGAAGACCCAAATAAAAATGTGTAATTACAAATGTACCCCTAGAACTAAATAAGCTCTAGAAAATAAATAAAAATACAAATAATATGTCTATGAAGTCACAAAAACATCCCCTACCCAATAAAAATAGTAAATAGTAATTTCAAGTAATAAAATTTAACTCTGTTACCTAATAGTATATATTCCTTATGGAATTTTATAAAATAAATAAATTACTTAAAATTGAATAAAAATCTATTTTAAGATCCTAAATGATATACTATTGTAGAAAATACTAATTTGTATTTTTGGAAAGTAAGTCAAGGTTGTTAAAAATAAAATCTTTATTCCTTATGGAATTTTAAGAAAATAATAGAAAGAGTTAAAAATTAAATAAAATCATTTTAAACTCTTAGAATATTACTAGTTATCCCAAAAATATTAGATATAATAATTATGTGAATTTAATAGTGTTTGATTATTACATTCCTTTTATTAATTAAAAGAAATATAAAACCTTTACAAGGTGGGTAAAACATGCAAAGAAGAAAAATAATAAATCATCGCATGACTTTACTATGCATAGCTTATTGCTTCTTTAAATATTGTCCTTACTAGGCAATAAAGGTGTTTTGTAGAAACCGAAGCTCAAGGTCAAGTGGAAGCATCTGACTTCACTACCTTGCAGTCACAAGGCAAGTTCATCACTTGCTCATGTCCTTTGAAGAGTCTTTATGAAAGTATTTGAAAATTGTGTGTTATCACCTATATTCTAAAAAACACAGAAAATCTGTATTTTCCCAAACAAATGAAATGCTATTATCGTCCTAAGTGATGATAAATACTATGAATGGCAATGGAATCTAGGATTCCAATTGCAGCACAAATAGGACTTAATCACCCATGACATCAGTGATTCTAGCGCCGTATATTATGCATTAACCATAAGATTTGGAATGAGACGGAGAAGTCAGCTGGATCTTCTTCCTTTTGCATGGACGGATGACCTTATCGTGAGGCTGTAGATTTCTCATGGAGAATTCGGCACGCGTTTGGGAACCCACAGTTCCCCGCGATATTAGATGTCTAGATTATCCATGAGAGGCTGTTGGAGGTATATCTTCCACTTTGGTGGGGGTTGCTAGGGACATAACCTGCTCACTGGAGTATCTAAGGGGTTGCTAGGGTTATATATTCCTATATGGGGGTTAACGGAGGTATTCCTACTTGGGGTGTCGTGTCTTCATGCAGGGCCGCGGAGAAGGGCTGTGATTGGCTTGGATCAACTTCTAGGCCCCACATCAAGGAATTGTGGACGGGAAAGTACGCCCGGTTGTGCAACAAGGATTTGGTCTCTTATGGGTAAAGCAACGCACCTCTGCAGAGTGTAAGAATTGTGACATGTTACTCCCTGTTCCGGGAAGGATCTACGAATGCGGCAGGGAAGGAACTCCATGAAGTTCTAGTCAACCTGTGAAGGCTGATGGGCATAGTTTTTGATAATAAAATCAATCTTTAAAGAAATGTTTACGAAAACTGCATAGTGCCAAAGACTTATAGTCTGAGGTGGTAGTTAGAGCAGCAAACATCCCACCATGCTTATAATGAAGTTGCTGGGTAACGCTGTTACTCATCCTTTCCTTTGATCCTTTGCTTAGACTCTGAGGAACAAAAGGATAACCAGGTGTATGCTACAGAAGTCCAGAATGACGTCTACTACGAAGATCCGGACCTGCCCAGTGGAGTCGAAGGGGTGGACTACGGGATACACTATGGAGCTGAAGACAACAAGTCAGAGTAGTTGTCAGGTCGGAACTTAGTTATCTAGGTTGAGCCGAGCAGCATGAACCCTATACAATAAGCTGTTGAGCTCATGTCTTACTTTATTGTTGTGTCTTTCGTTCTTCCGCTGAACATATTAAATAAGTTGTATGGTTTGTAAGTTTGAACCTTTCAAAGATCTTGATCTTTTGGTATTGTAACAATAATATGTGAATGTTTGTAATTTGGACCCGCAATGTTTCTGTTGTACTACTCGAAGGGATGTAATATTTGCGAAATGGTGTTCCATGAGTGTTATGTCAACGACTCTAGTATACTACAACATGCAATGGTATGCTAGGTCACCGCAATTGCAGAACTCTGTCCGTCATGAGATCAGCTGGAATCTCACATCCCAGTATCTCAAGACGTTGAGCGTATCCCGTCATCTTTATGACGTGCTCATTCATAGAGATGTGCTCCTCCATTTTAGCGCTAAAGAACTTTTCTGAGATCTCATATCTCCAAGAGTGTAGTCATCAAACTTTGTGTCATACACATTTCGCTCTTCCTGAGTCGCAGTTTCTGCAGGGGCATCACCTAATAGACCGTCAAGTACACATGACCTTTTTATGCCCGGGAGGATAATCCTCAAATTGCGGTGCTAGTTGGTGAAGTTAGACCCATTGTATAGCATCTTTTCTTTCTCAATGAATGCTTTGAAATTGAATGTAGGGGGTGCCATGATCTACATAGTATTTGCAAAGACTATTTAGACTAGGTTTATAACATATAGAGTTCAAGCTAATTCAAAATTACTCATGTGAACTACCACTCAAAATGACACCCCTCTAGTCATTTTGATTACACTATCCAAATTCACTACACCACGACCGATCATCACAGGTGGTGGCGCGGCACCAATGGCGAGCATCGTATGGGTCATCATATCTCCATATGACTCGTGCTTTACCTTTCAGTTCATGTTCCGAGGCCATCTCTGTACATGCTAGGCTCGTCAAGTAAGAACCTTGGTATTCGTGTGTGTAAAACGGTCCTACACCCATTGTATATGAACATAGAATCTATCACACCCGATCATCACGTGGTACTTCGAGATGACGAACTTTCTTAATGGTGCATACTAAGGAAGAACATATTAGTATCTTGATATTTAGTGGGAGGGATCATCTTATAGTGCTACCAAGGTAATCAAATACTACCTAGGCAGTTAAATCAACGTAAAATAAGATGCATCAAAGGATAAACATCGAATGCATATATAATGTGATATGATATGGTCCTTCTCGCATTCGATCTCCATCTCGTGCGTCATGTCATGATCTCCATCATTCCACCAGCGTGTCACCAAGGTCCATGGTGCCACCATCAAGGTTGTTCTCCACTAATCTAATTACATGGATTTCCATTTTCCAGCACGCAGGCCATAAAATAAAATAACAACCATATGGCTCATGTCAGTTGTTTTACAATAAAATAACAACCATATCACATCACATGCCCTGCAAAAACAAGTTAGATGCCTCTAATTTATTTTTGCATATTTTACGCGGCTGTGGGCATTCTAGGATAGAACCGTTCTACCTATGAACTTCAACCACAATGGTGATAACCAAGTTATTAAGCAGACCGTTGTAAATCAGATATCAACTATAGTGGGAGAGACATACACCCACTATCCACTTATGCAAAACGGGTTACATGTTAAGCATGGAATAGGTCTCATGTGCAAGGACATATAAAGTTTGTCGGGGCCGCTTCATCCCACTATGCCACCAATATCCGAAATACAAGAGTTTTGCAATAACAAGACTTATCAATGCCCACATCTCCATGCATTCTAACCATACAAAGCATTTATGCATAGACATAGCTGTGATACCACTGATGGGATTCGTTGAATAGAAAACAAAAAATTCCTATGGTTTGCAATTGCCAAGATTGAATCTAGGCGATACTTTGTAATGGTTACAGATGGACTCACCCTCGTAGACCATAAGCGGAATAACATCCCTGCAAACAAACATGGTTGATGTAGATGGTACATGACCATCCTCAAGGACATGCAGATGATCAGCACCACAGATGGGCAGCACCTTTGTAATCGGTCACACGTTTGGTGTACCGACAACTCCCGATCCCTTGCTCCAGACAGGAAGCGGAAGTAGAGGATCCTCGGGAACTCCAACAGCACTATGCCATGGTTGTGGTGGTGGAGGGGAAGGTTTAGAGCAGGTCTTCACCGAGCACCTTTTCTAGTGGCAATGGACAAGGCAAGCAAGAGGGAGAAGATGCCAACCTTGGGGCATATGAGAGAGCTTGTGAGAGAGTGTGTGGAGAGGAGGAGGAGGCCACCTCCTTTTATAGGTGCCATGGGGATGCCCCCTCCCCTCCTCTCATTCAATCTCCATTAGAACACTTTAATTCTCTTAAAGGTCTATCCATTAAAGCACTTTAATTCCCTTAAAGCACTTTAATTCCATTAAAGCACTTTAATTATCTTAAAGGTCTTTCCATTAAAGCACTTTAATCCTATTTAAATGCAATTCAATTTAATGAACACTTCATCTAATGAGTACTTAATTTAATGAAGACTTAATTTAATGAACACATTAACATTTTCATCCCTTTCTTTGTTTCAATACCCCGAAACTATTTCGGCAGATTTGGCAGAACAATTTTCTGCGATGTCCATTGACTTCCCCTATGTTCCCTATCCGCTCAAACATGTTGGTTAACCTTAAGTGTGTCTCCCTACGGGTTCGAGAACTATGTATACATGACCGAGACTTTCTCTGATCAATGATCATTAGCAGGACTTAGAGATCCATAATGACTCCCACTAGTTCCACGAATATCAGATGATCGTCTGAACCTGTTTTGCTGTAATCAAATTACTTTTGTCTTGTGATATATTACTTGTCCGAGATTCGATCACTCAGTATCATCTATACCTTGTTTAATCTCGTTCCCGACAAGTACTCTTTTTCTCATTGTTGTGATATGAAATTCTAGTGATCAAATCACTTGCTTGCAAGGCTATGTTAATGTGATATCACCAAGAGGGCCCTGAGTATATCTCTCCATCATCCGGATGGACAAATGCTAATCTTGATCCACGATCCTCAACTGATGCTTTCTAGATACCTAATGACACCTTTATATTCACCCTGTTACGGTGTGACATTTGATGTAATCAAAGTACTCTTCCGGTGAAAGTGATTGACGTGATCTCATGGTCTAAGGACATTGAGTTACTACGAATGCGATAGTAATTTAAATTTGATGACATGATCGTACTGCTACATCTACTGCGGGTGACTATTCATCATATCATTATCTAATGATATGACCCCGTTATTAACAACATCCAATGTTCATGATCAGGAAACCTTTAATCATCTATTAATAAACAAGCTAGTATAAAGAGAGGCTTTACTAGGAACCTTATCTGTTTATAATTCACACATGTATTAAAATTTCCTTATTAATACAATTCTAGCATGAAAAATAAACATCTGTTATAAACATTATTGCCTCTCGGGCATTTTCCTTTCATCAATGATCTCAAGGAGGACCCTGAGTCTGGCTACATGCAAAGCCAAAAGAACAGACCTCGCGGAGAAGGCAAGGAAAGAAGGGAGACAAGGAGTCCAAGGATTATGATGATATGGAGGACGATACTAACGCCAAGCCCCCCGACAAGAGAGATGTCAGGGTTAAAGAGAAAAGTTTGTTTAAGAAGAAAAACGCCACCTTTCACATCTTCCTCAGCACTCAAACTGTCAAGGCGCAGAAAAACTCATGAGGATACTACTAGCCACCCACCCCAAGGTACTCCAGTACATGGAGTGGTCAGAGATTACGGTTACTTAGGACAGAGAGGATCACCCAGATGTCATCCCAACTGAGAACCAGTATGCCATGGTCATCAACCCACTGATTGACAGTTATGAGTTCACCAAGTGCCTCGTGGATAGCGGAAGCAGCATCAACATCATGTACATTGATACACTACATAAGATTAACCTGCATGTCACCTAGCTTTAGTGGAGCAACAACGTGTTTCATGGAGTGGTTCCTGGTCGGCAAGCTCAGTCCCTTGGATACTTTACCCTTTAGGTCACTTTTGGTGATGTTAATGATTACCGCCAAGGGAGAATGACCTTTGAAGTGGTACCTTTCAAGAGTGTGTACCATGTCATCTTTGGACACGACATCTTCCATGCTTTCCACTCACGGCCATGTCACATCTAAAACAATATCAAGATGTCGGGACCTAACAGTAGTATCATCATCGTTGTTGGAAGCTTCAAGAAGGCAAGGGAGTGTGAACTAGGAGAAGTAGCCTACATCGAAGCATTTCTCTAGGGTGAAGAGTTCAAGGAGATATAGATATAGGTAGATGCCTCAGAGATGCTTGTAACACCCTCGAATCGGCCCTATGCAGATTTTAGCACTTCCCACCAAACCCGCATAGAAACGATTCAAAGATTCCCACCAGGCACTTGCGTGCAGGGGAAAATGAAGTAATACCATTACACATTAGTTCATGATGGAACAAACAGAGCATATATATACAAAAATGACTCAACAAGTCAAGAATATAGATATACAATACAAAGATCCAAATCACCTTGAAAACGTTACAACATCTGAGTACGGATAAGATGCAAATTGGACTAAGATTCCTGAAGAATAACCAATGGAGACCATAACCCTGCCCAGGCCAAGCCGGAAGGGTAACCCTACTAATGACGATGATCTCAAACCTGCTAAAACAAAATGGGTTCCGACAAAGGGCAAAGGAAAAAGAGAGCGGTCAGTACTAAGGCCAGTACATGGCGAGTCTAGAATTCGGTGGCTCTCACCTACATAGGTATGGTGGACTGAAGCGGCTGTGAAGCATGCACTAAGCAACCTATAGAGACTCGATACATCCGTCGGCTCTCAGAGAGAGGTAAGAAAGACCTATGCGGGACCAACCTGATACTAACACCAATCATACCCATCCTGGTATTGCCCCCTCGATACCAAACGAGGAAGTCAAACTGAGGAACTCACACAGCTGACCATTTTATTCATTCCATTATAGTTGCAGCACTTACTAATTAGATATAGATAGCATAAGTCATCCTGATATCATAAGCAGTGGGCAGTTTTAGTTAACCATTCCGTTGTAGTTGCAATACTTACTAGTCAGATACAATTAGCATGATACATCCCAAATCCAGCAGTTGTTGGCACTAATTAGATATAGATAGCATAAGTCATCCTGATATCATAAGCAGTGGGCAGTTTTAGTTAACCATTCCGTTGTAGTTGCAATACTTACTAGTCAGATACAATTAGCATGATACATCCCAAATCCAGCAGTTGTTGGCACTTTTATTTACTCATTCCGTTGTAGTTAAACTGATTACTAGACATGTCAAATTCAAATTTAAAGCACTACTTTAGTCATAGTTGTCTATGATCGAGATACTGTGCTCCAAGTCGTCCATAACCGCGGACACAGCTTTCAGAAAGATTTACCCTGCAGGGGTGCACAAATAGCAACACATGCACAATCAACCTCAGAAAAAGCAAATAAAACCCCAACGAGGCATCACTACAAAGGAATCACAAGATTCATAAAATATTTCAGGGGGGCACCCAAATAAGCTACCCGCAACAAAGTTGGCTGGCTCGGAGATAGACCCAGGATTTGTGTTAATGGATGTAAACAATTGGGAACCCGAAAGTGTGACTAGGCTTGTCAATACTGCAAAAACACTCCGCATTCGTAAACAGTACATGCGCTCCACGTGCAATCGTAAATAAAGCAGTAAAGCATGGCATAAGTACATGGTAGTAATAAATCCTCAAACTAGTTTGTGGCCCCAAGAAATAAGAAATGAATCAAGCTCTAGCTAAGGGGATGCATGGTCGCACATGCAGATAGTGCGATAGTCAAGGAACATGTATCAAGTACTCGGGGCCTACAGGCCACAAGTGAGAAGTTAAAAACCAAATATTAGCTATTGCATAGCGGTGCCTCTGCATTAGTTATATCTATTCACAGCATTTTAATTATCAAGTTGGAATTAAAGTCATGATCATCTCCAGCATTAAGCATGTGCCAACCTTCCAACAACGGTGGAACGACATCGTCACGAAGTAGCACCTGAGCAAGCAACTATGACTCGCAAGGCCGACTGTCTATCAAACAACATGCTATAGGATGTGTCCAAGTTAATATAGAGGCTGCAAGGAATATAAATGGTGCACGGAAACTAAAACATTGCAGCACTGATAGAAATAGATCAACAAGAGGAAGTAAAGACTATAAATGCAAAATAGGTAGAAAGGGGAGTAAAGAATATAAACACAAAATAGGTAGAAAGGGGAGAATGCTCTCCTGGCAAACACTGCCGGAGATACATTATCTAAAGGACTTGTCGATCAACTCAACGACCTAATCCATGAAGAAGCAAAGCACTAAAAAAACACCGGATGCACTATTTAATACTACGGCAGAAGACCGGGCATGATGCATGTATGATGTATGACATGGCAAAGTTGTGATGCAATTAGGCAACATTAAGCGGAATCGAGATCCTGACAAGTGAATAGAAGGTTCATGTTGTTTAGATACTGATACATTGCAAATCTATCTATAATTTTTGATGTTCCATGCATGATTTTATCTACTTTCTTATGTTTTGTCCACACTTTGGAGAACTTTTCATATGATTTCTTGGACTAACCTATTAACAAGAGCCACAGTGCCAGTTGTCTATTTTCTGCTGTTTTTGGTTCCAGGAAAGTCAGAAAATGAATATTCTCGGAATTGGACGGGACAAAAGCCAAAGTCATTATTTTACCGAGGGACCCTGGAGCCAGAATACGAGACGAAGAGGGGCTGGGGCCCAGCCACAACACCTGGCCACGCGGGCTAGGCCTGGCCACGCCAGGGGGTAGTCTGGCCGCCCCAGACACCCCCTCGGTCTCCCTCTTCGCCTATAAGATGCCTTCTAACCTAAAAACTCAGGGGGGTTCGACGTTTTTCCAGAAGGAGTTCCGCTCCGCCGCCACCACCAGATTCCATGAAACAGCACCAGAAACTCCGTTCTGGCACCCTGCCGGGACGGGGAATTGGAGGAGATCATCGCCATCATCATCACCATCGCCTCTCCATCGACCATCCATGTTTCTCCCATCTATGAGTGAGTAATCCCCCATTGTAGGCTATGGGGATGGTTGGGATTGGATGAGATTGTTCATGTAATGGCATCAGATTGTTAGGGCATGGTGCCTAGTATTTATTATTAGTGCTTTTTGACTTTGTTGCGACTTGTTATGCTTAATGCTTGTCACTAGGTCCCGAGTGCCATGATTTCAGATCTGAACATGTTATTGATTCATTATGATAGTATTGTTTATGGCTTACCTGCAAGTTGTATACACACGTTTTTGTCCGGAACCAATGGCCCCGAAGTGACAGAAATATGATAACCGGAGGGAATGGCTTTGATGTGAGGATTACATGTGTTCACAGAGTGTTAATGCTTTGCTCCGGTGCTCTATTAAAAGGGGCACGTTAATTGCCAGTAGTTCCCTTGAGGCCCCGCTGCAAACGGGATGGCAGGACAAAAGATGTTGTGCAAGTTCTCATTGCGAGCACGTATGACTATATATGGAACACATGCCCAGGATTATCTAGTACTTGGATGCTTTATCTTATTTATCTGCAATTGCCCTATGTTCTGATTGCCATGTGAATTGTCTTGTCCATGCAACACCCGTCCATCCATCCCTATGCCTACCGCGCTTTAATCCTACTGTTTACTGCTATTGTTACTGTTGTCTTTACTTTACTACTGCTGTTACTTTACTATTCCTACTACAAAACTGTTGCTACTGATAAACTGCTGTGAGCAAGATTGTTTCTAGGTGCAGCTGAATTGACAACTCAGTTGTTAAGGCTTATAAATATTCTTTGGCTCCCCTTGTGTCGAATCAATAAATTGGGTTTCACTTCCCTCGAAAATGCTGCGATACACCCTCTATACTTGTGGGTCATCAAGACTAGTTTCTAGCGCCATTGTCGGGGAGCATAGCTTTATTTATCAAGTCCACTTGGAATCACTATTGTTCAAGCTTAGTTTATTTCCGCCTTGTTTGCTTGTTTCTTTATCAAAAATACAAAAAAATTAGTTCCTACGCTAGTTGTTATTTTCGTTGGTCTGTTATTGTCTTGCTTTATCATGCTTGCTATCAATGGTTGTTTTCTTTGAATCTGAATCTTATTGGCAAGGTAGGTTCACGAAAGATCAAAAATATTATTATAAGGAACACCGCTTGTCACAAAAAGGGAAACACTTATGGGAACAAATTGATAAATTGTATACCATTGCTAGAAACGTGTGCTCTACTTATAATGTTACTTATTGCTTTGATAAATCTTGTTGCTGTAAGAGGTATAAACACCTCCCTTTTCAATGTGAGTATAATGATAATGTTACCATATCTTCTTTATGTTAAAGGAAATTATGACTTTTATGATGTGGAACAAATTGAATAATTTATTGCTTGGAAGGGTGCATTTGAACTTGCTAGTTTGCTTAAAAATATTGATGATTCACCTTATAAATATGAGGTTTATGATATACTTAAATTTTGCTTTGATGATTACAAGGAAGAAAATGGCTATATTCTTGAATATATTAATAGATGCTTTCCACAAATGGAAGAGACTAATGCCTTGAAGGATCTTATGGAAGAAGAAATTGATGAACCTGAAAGCTTGTTAGATGAAAAAGAGGGGGGGGATGATGAACAAAATGAGGAAGAATGGATTAGCTACCCATGTCTACCTTCTAATGAGAGTAACTCTTTATGCCTCACATTATTTGATTGTCCCCCATGCTTACCAAAGGAGGATGAATGTTATGCTCCTGTTATCTGTGATAATCCTTTATTTGTGCCTAACTTTGAGATGCATGGTACTAAAGAGTTTTTCTTAGAAATTGTTTATGATAAAGCTCTAGATGATGGTCCTATATTGAATGATCAGTCATCGTGTTATAGAATTATTAAAAGTGGGATTGAAGGTTTTAATCCCACTATTTTTAAGCTTGATAAAAATTATGTGTTTGTAGATCATGAAAAGCATGCTTTATGTGATAGTTATATTGTTGAGTTTATTCATGAGGCTACTGAAAAATATGATGAGAGAGGAAAATATGGTTGTGGAAGTTTTCATGGTATTGAAACACCTCTCTATGTGCTGAAAGTTTTGAAGTTACTCTTGTTTTATCTTCCTATGCCTGTCACGTTGTTCTTTGCGAATTTATTTGCATACAAGATTTCTATGCATAGGAAGTGGGTTAGACTTAAATGTGTTTTGAATTTGCTTCTTGATGCTCTCTTTTACTTCAATTCATATTTCTTATGTGAGCATCCTCTCAAACTATCATGCCTAACTTAGGCGTTAAAGAAAAGTACTTATTGGGAGATAACCCAAAAGTTTTAGATGAGTCTTGGAAGTTATTACTTCAGTAATAACCGCTCCTTATCCTTTTTATTTGCTTTTTTTGCCAAGAGTAACCTCTAATGAGAGAGAAGTAATGGTTGGGAAAGTTGCTGTCTCGAAACAGATTTATGTGCTTCACTGTAAAAATTCGTGTAAAATATCTGTACGTCCTTTTGAGGCGTGAATTTTTGTGCTTCTGCCCCAGGTTGTTATATAACTTTTGTTAGTTCAACACTTTTCGATTTGAGCAACATAAGGTATTCGAAAGTTCGTCTTTACCTGCTGGTCTGTTTTGACAGATTTCTGCCATTATTTGCATTTGCTTCTTGTTGGTTCCTTTTTGAGTTCTTTTGGGGAATTGAGATTTTTGAGGGAAGTGCTACAGTAGCTAGTGTTTTAATGGAAGTTTTATTTGTGTTGGAACTAAACCCAAAGACTTATTATCTTGAGTGCACTTAAGTTGCTAATAAAGATTGTGTGAAGTTTTGTATGAAGGAAAAATTTCAGGTGTATGGGAGGAATGAGTAATGAGATGAAGGATGGACTAAAGCTCAAGCTTGGGGATGCCACACGTTTCACCCCAAGAAATATCCAAGAAGTAAAAGCGTCAAATCTTGGGGATGCCCAAGGCATCCCCTTCTTCATCAATAAAAAATTCCAGGTTTCTTCCAAACACTTCATTTTTATTGTTTCATGCACAATTGTGTTGTTCTTGGAGCGTCTTCTTTTCTGTTTTCGTTTTGGTTTTTCGTTTGCTTGGTTTTATTAGTTTGCTTAATAAATTGGTTGGACCTCCTCTTTCATACATTGGTTTTCAAATAGTTTGGTTTGGTTTGGAAAAGTGTAGGAAAGTTCATGCTTAAGTGTTAAAGAGAGCTTGTTCTTGACTGTGGCCTATGCTTTGTCATGCCATGCTTGATATTGTTTTAGCTTTATGCTTAGTATTCTTTGCTATAGCATGACTTGTTATAAACAATTGAGATTTCTTAATGTGCCTTGGATGAATCATGCGTTGTTTTAGCATATTAAAGCATAGTATTGTGGTATTCTCCTTTGATGCTTTATTTGGGTTGACTTGGTGCATGCTCACACCATGTTATGACTATCCCAAGTCACCGTAAGCCTCTATGATCCTTTAGTTTTCAACTTGTAATATCACTTTATGCTTTGATCAATGATGTTTTGTCGCTCTGCATGATTATGGTCATTATTGCTCTCTTAGTTTGTCGCTCCCAGTCTTTTGCTAGCCTCCACCACCAAGTATGAGTTCCACTCATGCATCCAACTCCCTGAACCAAGTTATTCCAAAGAGTCCACCATACCTACCTACTAGCATATGCTATTCCAAGTATATTCATGTTTTTGTTTACCTTCCAAATTAAACTTCTTATTAGAAAACTAGTGATTAAAGCTCTCACGAACTTGATGGCACACTTTACTTTTCTTGCCCTTAATAAACTTGAACCATTGTGTCGTCTGTGTTGTATATGCTTGCACTTATTTGGTGGGGATTAGCAGAACCATGCTATCATGGGGAACGCTTTCAACATTGCACGGGTACTTTGTACCTAGTTGATATCATGCTCTTTTGTCTATGGATGTTGTCAGTGTGAAATGAAAGGGGAGCTTGTAAGTCCATGGAGTTATGTATATGTGTTAGAGAAACGCCTGGGCCGCTGGTCTAATCCATGCTGACATGGTGGAAACCTGCAGCGTAACCATAATGAGTTGTCTATGAAGCATTCTTGTTATAAAAAAAGAGTCCTATATTGAGAAAAAAGAGAAAAAGAAAAAAAAGATATTATGAAAAGAGGAAAGAGAGAAAAAAGCACCATATTCCCATGGTAAATAAGAAGATTGCTGAGATGCTCGTTGTCTGCTTGCCTTGTCATTTTGATATGGGGATTCTTCCGTATCATTGGGCAAGGGGTACCCCGCTGGCGGTTCTCTATGATACACATGTACTTACAATGACAAGAACTTACCGGTGACTAAACTTGAGTAGCATGAGGAGCGGCCCTCGTATTCAAGGGACATGAGATTTCTAACTTATACTTCGTCAAGCATGTACGCCATAGTTTGTTCACTTTAACCTTAATCACTTCAAGATGCTTATGATAGGGGCAATGAGAGCTGAAAGCTATAAGTACCATAATTTTTGGAAGCTCTTTATGAAACTTGAATCTCTGCTTCCTTCTATGAAGGCCTTTCTTCCACCATTATATTGAGTCTCCACCTTCTATCTTTATGCACCTACTTTGAGAGCATAGTGGCCATTCTTAGTTCTATGTGCATTGTCCCAAGACTAGTTGATTGATGCATACCTTGATATTGCTTGTTTTAAACTATTTGTATCTAGTCACTCTTATGAACTTTGAAGGTTTCCTATGCATTTATATTTGCTACTCTATGAGGGACAAGCTGAATGCCATTATGCTATATTTTCTTTATGTGAAATAAACAAACGTTTTGCAAAGCATTGTTATTCATGAATCTTTTGTTTGTGCCTTTTCATGTTGCATCATAGTTTCTTTGTCTTATTGCTAGAACATTGTCTTTCATGTTATGATTGAATTACTATGATCCCAGCTTTGAATGTTTTACAAATACTTTGATAAAGTTTATGATGGTGCATGTCACCTCAAAAATTATTCTTTCTTTTTATCACTTACCTACTCGAGGACGAGCAGGAGTAAAGCTTGGGGATGTTGATACATTGCAAATGTATCTATAATTTTTGATGTTCCATGCTTTGTCCACACTTTGGAGCACTTTTCATATGATTGCAAATGTATCTATAATAGGTCCACACTTTTGATGTTAAGCTTGGGGATGTTGATACATTGCAAATGTATCGATAATTTTATCTACTTTGTTATGTTTTATCCACACTTTGGAGCACTTTTCATATGATTTCTTGGATTAACCTATTAACAAGAGCCACAGTGCCAGCTGCCTGTTTTCTGCTGTTTTTGGTTCCAGGAAAGTCAGAAAATGAATATTCTCGGAATTGGACGGGACAAAAGCCAAAGTCATTATTTTACAGAGGGACACCTGGAGCCAGAATACGAGACGGAGAGGGGCTGGGGCCCAGCCACACCACCTGGCCGCGCCAGGGGGTGGTCTGGCTGGCCCAGACACCCCCTCGGTCTCCCTCTTCACCGATAATATGCCTTCTAACCTAAAAACTCTGGGGTCGACTTTTTCCAGAAGTAGTTCCGCTCCGCTGCCACCACAAGATTCCACGAAACAGCACCAGAAACTCCGTTCTGGCACCCTGTCGAGATGGGGAATTGGAGGAGATCATCGCCATCATCATCACCATCGCTTCTCCATCGACCATCCATGTTTCTCCCATCTATGAGGGAGTAATCCCCCGCTGTAGGCTATGGGGATGGTTGGGATTGGATGAGATTGTTCATATAATGGCATCAGATTGTTAGGGCATGGTGCCTAGTATCTATTATTAGTGCTTTTTGACTTTGTTGCGACTTGTTATGCTTAATGCTTGTCACTAGGGCCCGAGTGCCATGATTTCAGATCTGAACATGTTATTGATTCATTATGATATTATTATATATGGTCTTACATGCAAGTTGTATACACACGTTGTTGTCCGGAACCAATGGCCCCGAATTGACAGAACTCGGGATAACCGGAGGGAATGGCTTTGATGTGAGTATTACATGTGTTCATGGAGTGTTAATGCTTTCTCCGGTGCTCTATTAAAAGGAGCACCTTAATTTCCAGTAGTTCCCTTGAGGCCCCGCTGCAAATGGGCTGGCAGGAAAAAAGATGTTGTGCAAGTTCTCATTGCGAGCACGTATGATTATATATGGAACACATGCCTAGGATTATCTAGTACTTGGATGTTTTATCTTATTTATCTGCAATTGCCCTATGTTCTGATTGCCATGTGAATTGCCTTGTCCATGCAACGCCTGTCCATCCATCCCTATGCCTACCGCGCTTTAATCATACTGTTTACTGCTATTGTTACTGTTGTCTTTACTTTACTACTACTGTTACTTTACTATTCGTACTAAAAAACTGTTGCTACTGATAAACTGCTGTGAGCAAGATTGTTTCCAAGTGCAGCTGAATTGACAACTCAGTTGTTAAGGCTTATAAATATTGTTTGGCTCCCCTTGTGTCGAATCAATAAATTGGGTTTCACTTCCCTAAAAAATAACGCGATACACCCCCTATACTTGTGGGTCATTAGATACCCCGCATTTTAAATGTTGTCTTAACAAGGTAAAACATAGCATCGGTTCACTACACAAATTTAAATGGAGGCTTTATAAGACTAGAATAGCCTGCATATAGTATCCATATTTAATTATGAGTTGAATTGACAAAGTACCCCTAACAAATGAATATGTATGCGAGCATGAACAATTTAGTATGCAACAAGTGATAATGTCATTTTATAAAAAATAGGGTCTCGGATAGGGGTCACACATTAGGGTTCGACGATCTTGGGTGCCAGGGGTTCGGGTTCGGAGGTCGGGGTCTCGGCCATCGGATTCGTGATGGAGAACTTGTCTTCCGGGAGGTAGATCTTTGAGTTCGGATCCATGACGGAGACATGACATTCCATGGAGGGGAGGGTTGGACTCCTTGGTTCCTTGTCGACGTCATTGTCATCCGGAAAGAAGAACTTGGGTTTATGGCACCGTGTACTTGTGTTCGCCTTCAAACATCGAGCATCCCCCTATCTTCAACATCACCACCATTACCAGGTACACTACAAAACACACGGCGCACAGACGGTTCGAGCTCATGCGGCTTGGGGTCGATAGAGCATGGCCGACAATGCTAGGAGGCTTGAGGGATGCGGCGCGAGGCGGCAACGACTAGGGCTCGCCGGGGACGGACTTGGCAGTGGCGAGGTGGTTCAGGACGGCCGAATGAGGGGGCGCGCATGCCATAGTGAGGCAGAGAGGCGGCGAGGTCGACGAGGGCCGGCACGGAGCTCCAGACGACACGAGGAGGCAGGGCGGCTAGGGGCAGAGGTGCTGCCGGAAGACGGCGCCCCTAGCGGCTGCGGGAGGATACGCAGCGGGGATGCGGGCCCAGGGCTGAAGACGGCAGAGGCAGGGTCGCGCTGGCGGTGGCACGGAGGGACGAGCTTGCGGAAGGTGCAGGGCCGACACGGAGGCCGGCCTATGATGCTCATGGGGCCAGAGGCATAGGCCGGAGAGGAGGGAGGAGGCACCAGGCCGAGGAGGTCCTTCTCCCGTAGGGCGCGAGTTCGTGGAGGCCGACGGCGAGCACGAGGTGCTACGGGGCTTGGCGGTACGAGGGCGTAGAGGGACGGGGGCGAGGATGGTGGGCTCGTTGGCGAAGGCAGCGGCGCGATGTGACCGGGGCGAGGCAAAGCTTAGGGAGGCGAGGGGCACCGGCGAGGTCGGGCTTCGGGCCGGCATTGGGCGGAGGCGAGGCTGATACGGCGGGGATCCGAGGAGGAGCGGGGTCAGTTAGTGAGGATGACGAGGAATCGGGGGAAGAGAGAAAGAGAGTGGGCGGCATGTGCTGGGTTGGAGTGGGACCGGATAGCGGGGTTGCAGGCACGCAAGGTGAGGCAGAAAGGTTGACCACGGGGAGTGCGGTGCACTAGGATGTGCGGGAGCATGCCGGGGCTTCATGTGCGTGGGCGTACGTGTACCAGGGGCGGGTGGGTCATGTGTGGTGCGCGACGGCCGGGGTAGGGGCATGTTGAAGTGTGGTGGATTGGTTGCAGCGGCAGGGAGTGGCGGTTGGCGGCAAGGGTGTAGGGTGTAGGTTTGGTGGGGTTTGGTTTTATGGTTAGGGTTTAGTTTGGAGGTGGTCGGTTGGGCTTTTGGGTATGGATGGTTGTCTCCCAAAAATAATATAAGTTTTATTTATTTATTTATAAGACTATTGTAATTAGTTTTTAGACTAACAAAGTATCTAGGTAGGCCCGGAGTTTTAATTTGAATTAAAGAAGGGGACATTTAGAAAACAAATATAGGATTTTAGAAAATAGTTTCAGGCAAATTATGAAAATGCTCAAATGCAATGTGGCATGATGACATGAGCATGCAGTGTTGATGATGCACAAAACAAAAAGTACGGCGATTTTTCTAGTAGTGGTTTTACCCGGGGTGCTACAATGATGGCCTCGAAGAAGCAGATATCTAACTCTGAACCTGCATTCAAAGCAGCTATCGAGACTAAGTCGGTGCACCTTATTAAAGTAGATCATCCAAGACCACTGCCATTGGCACGTCATGATGGCAAATAGGAAAGCGTGCTCGTCAAGTTCCTCCGTGAAAACAAGGACATCTTCACCTGGCAACCTGCAGACATGAAAGGTGTTCCTACAGAACTTACCGAGCATAGCTTAAATATCAATCCTCAAGCAAAACCAGTGAAATAACCACTACGAAGCTTCGGTGATGAAAGGAGCGAGCCATTGGCAAGGAGCTAGCTATGTTACTTAAAGCTAATTTTGTCTGAGAAGTGATCCATGCTGATTGGGTGTGAAATCCCGTACTTGTGCCTAAGAAGGAGACCAAAGTTTTAAGAACATGTGTTGATTACACCGTACTTGTGCCTAAGAAGCATGCTCGAAGGATCCATTTCCTTTATCTCGTATTGACCAAGTCATTGACTCGACGACTGGCTAAGAACTTTTGTGCTTAGATTCATACTCCGGACACCACCAGATAAAGATGTGCAAGTCAAACCAACTGGCCACTTTGTTCATCACACCTTACAACACATACTCCTATGTCAGGATGCCCTTTGGGCTGAAAAACGACGGTGCTACATACCAGTGGATTATGTGGCATTTTCTACAAGACCAAATTGGTTGCAACATACTGATACCTTCGATCCGGATTATGGATGTAGTATAGCTTCTTTTTCCCTAGTAGAACTAGGTTATCGAATCCTCGGGAAGCGAATGCATAGTGAATTTACTTTAATGGACCTTCAGGAGTTTTAGAATTCCTTTTATGTTTTCACTGGCCAGTAGCTTGCATCTTTTTGTTGTTGTCAATGATGGAGAGAGAGGGCCTAGGGCGTTCGGTTTCACCTATAGCTGTGCAAAACATCTGATGGAAATAAAAGATAGAAATAAAGTATGCGTTTAGTTGTTAGAGAAAGATAAATTATATGTGGGAAGTGCATCCATAATTGCTATTGCCTCCGCAACCGCTTATAGCAATAATCTACTAGTCTCATTCATAGAAGAAAGAGAACTAATGATATGCATAGTGATGTCATCGTTAATCCGAAGAAAATACCTCACATACAGCCGTACTACCCCTTCTACCACTAGGGTTCCCAACCTGCAGATCAGTCATCACTCATACTCCCTATACCTGGCTCAACCCTCGGGTTCTTGGGTACCTGACAAGTCCTTGGATTGAGGAAAGAGAGGATACAATAATCATCATGTCATACAAACTAATACACGATCCCATCTATGATAATTCACATGCACAATTGCTACATGGCTAGGACGAAGCCCTTAGCCCAAGGAGAATTACTCACACATAGAGATGAGATCAACAATCGCAAACATTGTTATAAAAATCATAAGATTGATAGCAATAGTCTTATAACATCGCTAATCGGAGAAGAGATCTACTATTACAAGTGGTGGAATATGGCTATGGAGATGGAGAAGGGTTTGGAGATCTGGAGGTGGCTGGTGATTTGTGGTAGAGACTTCTGGATGGTGCAAACTCTGTTTTCTCATCGCCCGAGGCTTCCTTACATAGGGGTCCCTTCACGAATGTTGTTCTGTTTGACCTAACGATGGAGGCGCCAACTATATGACCGGAGCTATACGGTCGGAATTTTTGCTCCGACCATATAATTGGTCGTTAAAGCGTATGCCTCTGATGTAAGGCTCCTGGTTTCTTCTGGTAGTTGGAAATCTCGTATATTTGACTTTAATGTAGTGATTCCCTCCTTTAAACGACATTATCTGCGCAGGAAAAATACAAAAAGAAAGGATTGCATACCCCTCTGAATATTAGCATTAGTGGCAGGGTTTAGAGAGATATTTCATCGAGAATATGATTAATATCCAGTTTAAATGTGGATGTTAGATGGCTATATTTCAGAGCCATCAACCTCCCCAATCTTAAACTTGATTGTCCTGAGCAAGAAAACCAAAATCAAAAAGGAACTCAGCATTTAAACTGAAATAACGAGATGCTGATCTTACTCATGATTAGTAGTCTCATGTTTCCTCCACTTTATAAATCTGAAAAACTTCAGCATAGATAGAGCAATGGCAAGCATATCTTACGGGTTTCATGGGTCCTTATAGTGCAGCAAAATTATTGTAAGCATGGATGCTTCAAATGAGTAAACTTTATTCCATGTCAAGTAATCAACTCATAGGCTTTCCTTTGAACAGTAGAGTATAATCATGTAAATTAAGAGTGTGAGAGTTGTCATGAAAAGCATGTATACTAGAGTGTCTCAAATCTCCCACATCAATAAATCAACACTTTTCAAGCACTACTTTTCTATTCATTGTCCTTCAAGAATTTCAGTTTTTAAGTAATTGAGAGCATGCCAAAAATTTATTTAGTTTTTTGGGCTGTGATGGACACTCGTGACATCACTAAGGTTTTTGTTCCTTTTGCATAATAATTTCTCATAACATCTAGAGGAGTGATTCCATCATGATTGCAGGTACCCAGGGGTGCCAAGAATCTTACCCACTATAGCATTACTGCTACAAGTGTTTAATGAACTCATAGCCGAAATCTAGGAGTTTCCTCCATGAAGATCGTCTGTGTCATGGTGTGGAACACGGAAGTACCATCGGGGATGGCTGGAAGGGGACAATAAGGATGCTATCGGTGGCTACTAGCAACGGGTTGGGCACAAATACTACAAACACAGCGATGTACCTAGGTTCGGAGCCCTCTTGGCGAGGTAAAACTCCTACTCCTGCAAGGATCTACTATCAAAGGGGGCGAATACCCAATACAGATGCTCCTTGAGTTGTTTCCTTAGCTACTTAACTTGTGGTTCTCTAGAAAACGCTTCCACTTGTCTCTACCTAGAACCCTAGCACTACCCCCCTTATATACTGGTTGAGGAGGTAGTTTACAAGATGGGTTCTAGGGTTTACTATTTGGATTTGGGCTTTACGAAGTGGGCCAGCTGGACAGGGCCAAACAGTAGGCCCAGGTCTAGTCAAGCCTCTAGTACAGGGGAGGACCACGCTAAAGTGTCCCGCGACCCTGCTTTACTCGTCAGCTAGCTCTTTATCCGTCAGCCGGCTCTTTATGCGTAAGCCGGAGCTTTCCTCGTTAGCCCTTGCTTTGCTCGTCAGACTCCAGCTTTGCTACAGTTGTCCGGTAGCGCCGGCTAGGCCAGCTAGCCTGTCTAGTCAAAGGTGCGCTTAGCAAGGAGCGTCACTCGCACCGTACCATGGCCAGCGGATCTGAGGCGGCCGGCTAGGAGCGGCCTCCCAGCCGGTTCTTCTGGCTACCCGGCTAGACGGGCCAACCGGGGAAAATTGAATGCGGACCGGGTGGGGGATTCCACCCGGCGGTGGTTCCTTGATCTGGGTCCAGACGGCATGAGCTCGCCGGTTGGTCCCGTCTTGGCCTACCCGGGGGTCATCCCCCCGACACTAGTCCCCGAGCGCGTTAGGACTTGGCCCAATCGAGAAGTTCTTGCGTGCTCATTTGAAATGATCGACGGTGCAGATGCTTTGTCATTTTTCTTTTGTGTTGTAGTATTTTTCTTGTAGTCTTTGTCTTGTAGTCTTTGTCTTGTACCGGCTTGGGATTCTATGCTGTTTCCCGGCTGGGGTTTACCGGCTACGGAGCCGATGGCCCCACCCACAGGGTGTGAGCGGTGATCTTCTTGACCGGCTGCCGCACCCGACCGGGAGAGGGATCGCCAGTTTGCTGTCGTCGGTGCTCGCGTTAGCCATGCCTGCCGTTTCTGGCGCATGTCGCGTCAGTTTGACTTCTGGGTCTGTCACAGCAGTTTTTGGTAACCGCGCGCACGCCTTGATCATTGCGGTTTCTTGGAGATCGTGGGGGCGGTTTGCCTCCCGCAGTAACTTCTTCAAGATCTTCTATGCGCGTGACGCTGGCGCACGCGATCTGCCCTGAACCATCGTGGGAGAGTGGGGCAGTTGCTTGCCACGTGGCGCGGATGGAGGGGAACCGGCGTGGCCTTTCTTCCCTGATAAATAGGGACGCCAAGGAGTGGGGGCTTCTCACTTCGTCTTCATGTGCTTGCCGCCCCTATCTCCTTCGCGCTCTAGCCCTTCACTGCTCCTCTGCACCACTGTTTCTTGGTCGCCGGTGCCGCTCCTCTTCCTCCTCAAAAACGGGCCCCCGTGCTTCAATCACGGCCACTTTTCTGAACAACATGTTTCTCGAGGTCGCCGGCGGGTGGTGCGGCTCGTACGTCACCGAGGAATTGGTGAAGAAGTACTGGCGGGGGAGGTTCCTGCCGTCGGAGCGGGTGGTGAAGCACCGCCTCGCGCCGGAGGGAGAGCGGGTGCCTAACCCCCAGCCTGGGGAGGTCGTCGTCTTCCTCGCCCACTTTGCTCGCAGCCTTGGGATGCCGCTGAGCCGCTTCATCCCAGAGCTGCTCGTCACCTTCGACCTCTAGCTCCACCACCTCGAAGCCAACGCCGTGTCGATGTTGTCGCATCATCCGGCCTGCTGCGAGGCGTACCTTGGTGTCTGCCCGAACGCTGCGAACTTCTTGAAGTTTTTCTACTTCAAAGTTCAGGTGGTGGGGAAGGGTGGCCCACTAACGGAGACGGGCTGCTGCGCCATCTACCCGCAGCCGTCAGCGGTGATGCCGTGGCTGGAACTTCCGGACACCGTCAAGATCTAGCAACGCTCGTACTTTTACGTGCGCAACAACACCGAGGTGGACTTCATCAAGGTCCCCGTCTTTACCAATGTCCCCTCCAGTTAGAAGGCCTGGAGAATCATGCACTTGGGCGTCCAGGGCGACATCGACCGGATGGGCGCCCGACTGGCGGTCCTCGGGGAGAAGGAGCGGCTCACCACCCGCGACATTCTATTGTCCTGGATGGCAAACCGCGTGCTCCTGCTGCAGCACCGGTCGCACAAGATGTGCCACCTCTCTGGCCATCTGAATCCCACCCGGGTATCCCGGCTGGATGTGCCATACACCTCCCTCCGTGAATGGCTTGCCACCATCTTGAAGGAGGCACTAGAGGAGGACTGGGTGTTCTCCTGCCGGCCGTACCACCGCAGCCGGCTTCCGCCGAAGATATGTCTTTCTTGCTCTTCTCCGGGTGGATTTTCCTAAGGGATTCCCGTTTCGTGCCACTTATCTTCCCTTGTTGAGTAGCTTTTCATGGCGCAGCTAACGGAGGACGGCATGGGGGACAATGAGCTCCCCAACTTTGCCGCGGACTTCAAGACGGCGAAGGCTCCACCAGCGGAGCCGGAATGGTTCCCCATGCGGGCCGACGAGGGCTACGAGTTCCCACCCGGTGAGAGTTTGTCCTTTGTCCTTGTCTGCTTTGCTCTTGCTATGCTTTTAGCCGCGAACTCGACACTTTCCTTGCACTGTAAGAGCCGCTCATGGCGTGGATGTGGACCTGGCCGAGGTCGCCACGCCCAGGGGCATGGGGAAGCGTGCCGCCCCCACCAGCGCTGCTCCGACAGGAGGCGGCGCCAAGAAGACACGCCGCCCCAGACCTGCGGCCATCATGCAAAGCGTTGCCGGGTAGGTGCTTCTGTCCTCCTGGTACTCATGTTGATTTGCTCGCATATGTGTTGTTCATCCTTGTCTTTTCCGCAGCGAGGTGATGGCCTTTCTCGGCTCCACGACCGTCGCCACCGCGTCCGCCCCTCCGCCTGCTGCGGAGGGGAGTGCGCCGGCTCCGGATCCGGCCCCCGAGGCAGCATCTGCTCCGCCGGCTGGGGCCGATGCTGATGCGACGGAGGTGGTGCGGTCGGCTACACCTGCGATGCTTCTCTAGGCCGGGGCCATCTCACAGCTTGCTGAGGGTCTTCTGCTTGGGCGCGCCGGCACGGCCGTGACTCCCTTTGGCTCGACGGTGGGTGCTGATTCCAGCGCCTATCTGGTGGACGAGCCGGTGGAGGTTCCGCAGCCGGAGGCCCCCGTCCAGCCGGAGGGTGGGCCCTCCGCAGCTTCGGTGAGCGACGATGACCTCCAGGTCACCGGCTGGACGCCGGCTCGGTCTGCGCTGCTGCTGGACGCCATCTTGGCGCAGTTTTCAGAGGCTGTTGGGGATATACTTTCCGGGTATCCTCACTACACCTCACTGACCAGGGTGGCCCACTTCGAGTTAGAGCTTTGCTTCAAGGGCGGCCCAGTCAGGGAGAAGAGACAAAGTCTAGTCCGGCTACAGGAAGGCCCAAAAGACTTACTGACATAGGCCCATAGTGTTACTTGTAGTTCAAGATGTACTCTGTAACCGACTCTTAGTCGTAGACGGATAGACCTCTCCTGTAAATCGTAGGCCGGATATCTATATAAGCCATCCTAGGGAGAGTGTTTAGGGCACCCTCACAATAGTCTACAATCTCAACTCGCACAGGCGAAACCCTTGTAACCCATATTCCGGCTCTTCGTCCAAAGCCGGCGGATTCGAACCTAGGTAAACTTGTGTGCTCACCGTCCCGGAATACCGTACGTCTCACACCCCTCTCTTCCACATGCCTCGAGGACCCCCCCATGGCATACTTGTCATCAATCCGACGATAGTTGGCGCCCACCGTGGGGCAAGTGAGCTTCGGATCTGCGTTCCAGGCGGAATCTACAAGAATCGGAATCGCCGAGACTATCGTCGTCGATGGCATCCTCTACGCCAGCAACGTCCCTCTCATCGTTGTCGACAAGACCTGGATTCCGGCTAGGGAGGCGGTGACTGCCTACACCATTATGTCTTTCGGCCAGATCGATGTGTACATCGGATTCGCATAACCTGTCCCACCCACCCCAGCGGTGATGATAGAGGAAGAAGAAATTCCTGGGTCCCCTTTATCCGTGGAGGCGGCAGAGTTCCGGATCTCAGAAAACCCTAATCCCACCCAGCCCGCACCCATTGTGGAGATAGTGGAGAAATCTGAGCCTGAAGCAGACCTTGCGGTTCAAGTCAAATCTGGAGTGGATCTCCCTAGCAAGGCCGAATCCCAGATTGATCTACCCGCTGAAGTCGAAATCCAGGAGGATCACAACAACAACCTTGGTTCCGGCTCTGCCAACGCTGGAACAGATCAACCGTTCCTGAGGCACACGTTGAGGCGCATGATGATGCAAGACGCAAGCATGGATGAGGTTCTCGAAACCATCAAGATCTTCAAGGAAGCCCACAAGGAAAGCCGCAACTTCCTCAGGACCCACACATCACACTTCGTCGGATACGTTGGATCCGGATCCGGCTCGGCCGATGCTGCAGACAACACTAACTTAGTGCTGGAAGTGATCAGAACAAACACTGACTTACCCGCATCCTCGGATGACTCGATGATGTCGGCGGATTTCCGAAAGTTCTCCGCGGAATATGAAGAGGAGTACAACTCCAAAGCTGCAGAAGAAGGAGAAGCCATGGATGAAGGATCTTGGGAAACTCTACCAGAGCACGGGATTATATGGATATCGGAGATAATCCCGAGGTTTGAAAGTACCAACAGAGCCTGACTCCGGGAAACGGACCCAAAGCCGTCTTTGCTACCGGCACTGCCAAAAAGGCAAAGAAGAGGAACAAGAAGAACAAGACCCCGACAAAAGAACTTCCAGCAGAGGAGGTGATTGCCGAGGAATATGAGGAAGACTCGGATGGAGCACTTATCCTAGATGAGTCCAAAGAAGAATTGTTGGATGGACACATGGTCACCGCAGGTGCTCGTAAACTCATCGATGCTGCATTAACCACACTTATCCCTACTGCAGCAGAACTAACTGCTGTGGAATTGGACGAAAGGGCCCAAGCCTTAGAAGCGCGTCGCCAAGTACTCTTGGATGAAGCTAAAAACATCGAGGAAGAAAAGAAACGCATGGCCAAGGCGGAGAAGCTCATCTCTCTGCAACATCAGAAGAACCGAAAACGACACACACATGAAAATCAATTTCCGGAAGTACGTAAGGTTCTCTTTGAGGGAGATCCGGGGATGCCTCGGCTAGATAGCAAGGGAGATCTGGTGTATCCAACACTAGTGCAAAACACTGCCACTGCTCGAGACATCCTGGCAAATAATCTAGGCCCAGAATAGGTTCGATTGGGCATCAAGCTACTCACCAAGGGTCTGGAGCAGCAGAAGGCCGTGAAATCCGGAAGCGGAAAACTGGTCTCCCAATCCGACCAATGTCGCACGGATCCGGCCTCGAACAACATAAGACCCCAACGTGCTCCGGAACAGCATCACCGTTCCGACCATCGGGAAGACAACTACTCAAGAATCAGATCTTCAGGGCAGCATCACAGCTGCTGAGCAAGAGGCAATTGTTGCACTATATCCGAAGAATCCTCCCAGGCGAGAGTTGAATGATCGCAGGGAAGAAGACAACGAGAAACGTCGGGAGGAGGACCATCAAAGAATGCCACCTCCTAGACATACAAGCCGTCCGGCTGAGCCCCACTTCAATGGGAATGACAGACGAAGGAACGATGGACACCGTGTTGAGTCAAGCCGGCAGGGGGCTCGTCGTAATGAAGACCCTCCCCGGAACCAGAATAATGACGCTCCGGACGAAGGCCGACGATCAGCCGGAAACAATCCATCTGCTCCACCCTCTCCACCAAGCAGCCAGTACAATGGCTCCCAAGGAGGCCAAGGAGGGCGTCGTGGTGGAGGAGGTGGTCGCAGAAGCCGAAGTCCGGATCCAAGGCACCGCAGCCATAGCCATCATTCAGGACGATCTCTGTCCCCAAATGACGCGAGGCACATCATTAATTCCAACATAGAGGCGCGGCGCTACGAAAACGACGATATATACGTGGGCACAAAATGCTTCGGACCACGCATAAGAGTAACAAAATTCCCAGAAGGATTCACAATCTCAAGACACATCCAAGCCTACGATGGTATAGCTCGGCCAGATACTTGGCTCCAGGATTTCTTCCAAGCTTTCTGTATTGCCAAAGGCGAAAACAGCCTGGTCGCGACCCGATATCTCCCACTCATGTTGCGAAAGACGGTACAATCATGGATCAATGAACTTCCGGAGAACACCATCCACAACTGGTATGACATGCAAAGGGCGTTCTTTCAGAATTTCGAAGGCACATATCGGAGGCTCTGTACGATAGGAGACCTACAGCGTTGCACCCAGAAAGTAGGAGAAACTTGCCGAGATTATCTCGGACCATGGATCGACACTAAGAACTCTTGTGAAGGGGTAAATGACCAAACTACAATTGAAGCTTTCATTGCAGGACTCCCAATTGGCTTACTACGTCATCGCTTGAAGTGCGACAAAGTAATTGATTTGGGAGAGATGATAGAAACAGCGAGCAAGTATGCAGATGTTGACGATAACGCAGAGGGATTATTGAATGCCCTAGCTGTGCCACAGTCAGCAAAACAACCAAAGAAGCAAGCTCAGAAGCGCAAGAGAACCTCGGAATAAAAGCCCAACACGGAAACGATAGTGGTCACTGCTACTTTCGGGTCTGGAGGACGAGGAGGGCGTGGCGGAGGCCGTGGACACGGTCGTGGGACATCAAGGGTCTAGGGTAGAGGAGACCAGCAACCTGGCAAAACCTACTCTTGGTCCGACATTGCCAATAACCCGTGTGTGCATCACTTAGATGCCAATGGGGGCTCGTCTCACACAAACACCAAGTGTCGTTTTAATGATGACATCAAGAAAGACGATACTGCTGGCTATAGGGCTAAGCGGAAGAAGGGAAAGAAGAATCCCGAAAAAGATAAAGAGACCAAGGAAGATTCCGACATGGCGGAAGCCGATGCTTCAAATCCCAAGCCGGAAGGGAAGAAGAATTTCCCAACAAAGAAGGACACTTACATCACCTTCCTCGAATCTCAACCAGCTAAGGTCAAGAAAGAAGTTCTACATGAGCTCTACGCAATAGTTCCAGCTGTCCCTCGGTTCCTAGACTGGTCGGAAGTGGCAATCACCTTTGACCGTGCTGATCATCCGCCTAAGTTGCGCAGGCGAGGAAAATACGCCTTAGTCGTTAATCCACTTATTGATGGCTATGGTTTCTCCAAGACTCTCATGGACGGCGGTAGCAGCATTAACATCCTGTATGTCAAAACGCTATGCCGAATGAAGATCTCGGAAACCCAGCTGAATTACAGCTCTGTTATCTTTCACGGAGTTGTCCCAGGAAGACAAGCAAATTCCTTGGGAGAAATCACTTTGGATGTGACCTTTGGAACTCCAAAGAACTATCGGACAGAAGCACTTTCTTTCGAAGTGGTCCCGTTCAAGAGCGCGTACCACGCTATATTCGGACGTCCGGCTTACTGGGCTTTTATGGCTCATCTGTGTTACATTTACAATATGATGAAAATTCCAGGTCCCAACGGCGTGATCACCATCCGGGGAGACCCGAAGAAGGCGAGAGAGTGCGAGGACGGAAATGCCGCCTTTGCTGAAGCTGTGCTGCACGTCCAGGAGTACTAGGTGATCAAGAAGACCATAGATCCGTCCGAGATGCCCGCTACAAAGAAGGAGGTGACAAAGCCGAATTCGGAGTTCAAGGCATCAGAAGAGGTGAAGAAGACGCTATTGAAGGATGATGACCCCTCCAAGGTGACCCAGATAGGCGAAGGCCTAGATAGCACATAGGAAAGCGTGCTCGTCAAGTTCCTCCATGCAAATCAAGATATCTTAACATGGAAGCCATCTGACATGACTGGAGTACCTAGGGAACTTGCCAAGAACTCTATAAATGTACACCCAAACGCTAAACCCATCAAACAGTCCCTACGATGTTTTGGCGATGAAAAGCATAAGGCAATAGCTAAGGAACTAGCCTGGCTCGAGTTAGCCAGATTCATAGAAGAGGTCATCCACACTGAGTGGTCGGCCAATCCTGCAA
The DNA here is from genome assembly GCA_916181665.1 of Avena sativa. Classification (NCBI taxonomy): domain Eukaryota; kingdom Viridiplantae; phylum Streptophyta; class Magnoliopsida; order Poales; family Poaceae; genus Avena; species Avena sativa. The sequence continues at coordinate 421,166,959 of OV702291.1, read as the reverse complement.
TGGTCCCTAAAAAGGACACCACTGATTTAAGGATGTGTGTTGATTATACTTCCTTGAACAAGGCTTGTCCCAAAGATCCGTTCGCTCTGCCTAGGATTGATCAAGTTATCAATTCTACGGCAGGCTCAAAACTACTATGTTTTCTTGACGCATATTTCGGTTATCACCAAATCTGGATGAAGGAATCTGACAAAGTCAAAACTTCATTCATAAGCCCCTTCAGAACCTTCTGTTTCGTTACGATGCCCTTTGGGCTCAAAAACGTAGGAGCTATGTACCAACACACTATGCAGCGTTGTGTCCACGACCAAATCGGACGCAATGTACATGCATATGTGGACGATATTGTGGTGATGTCCAAAAAGAAGGAAACCTTGATTTCCAACTTGGAGGAAACATTCGCTAATCTACGAAAATACAACATAATGATTAATCCGAAGAAGTGTTTCTTTGGAATTCCAGCCGGAAAATTGTTAGGTTTTATCGTGTCTCAAAGAGGCATAGAGGTGAACCGGGACAAGATCAAGGCTATACTCAATATTTCCAGGCCAACTCGCCTGAAGGACATTCAAAGACTAACTGGTTGCATTGCCGTAGTCAGTCGGTTTGTAAGCCGGCTCGGTGAAAGAGCCGCACCACTATATAAACTCCTGAAAAAGACCAAGAAATTCGTTTGGACCGATGAAGCTGAAGCTGCACTACAAGACCTGAAAGAAGTACTCTCATCTTCTCCCATCCTTGCAGCACCAGAACCATGGGAACCGATGTTGCTCTATCTCGTTACGACAAACAAGGTCGTCAGTATCATCATGGTGGTGGAAAGACCGGAGGAAAATCAGGAACACCTGGTGCAGCGTCTGACTTACTATCTCAGCGAGGTCTTCAGTGAATCAAAACAGCGGTATCTGCACTATCAAAAGCTGGCTTACGGTGTGTTCTTAGCATCTCATAAGTTGCGGCATTATTTTTAGGAACATCCAATTACCGTGGTGAGCACAAATCCCATGAGAGATATAATCAACAATAGTGACGCCACAGGACACGTCGCCAAATGGGGCATAGAGCTTTCAGCTTTCGACATTGAGTACGAACCACGTACAGCAATCAAATCCCAAATCCTTGCTAACTTTGTCGCTGATTGGACAGAGACAATGGAGAATATGACCCTGCCAGAGTCAGAATACTAGACCTTGCATTTTGACGGGTCTAAAGCGCTCAGGGGCTCGGGGGCTGGTGTGGAACTCAAATCACCCCAAGGAGATAAAATTTTCTATATATTGCAGATACACTTCACGGCGACAAACAACATTGCCGAGTATGAAGCATTACTGCATGGAATCTGGATTGCTAAGGACATCAGCATCCGATGTTTAATGTGTTATGGAGATTTAGATCTTGTTGCCCAACAAGTGTCGGATATCTGTAAGGCAAACAAGCACATGGCAGCATATAGGGTTGTCATGGATGGACTATCTAAATCGTTTGAAGGGTTTGAAGTTCAACGCATCCCCTGAACAGAAAATGAGGAAGCAGATGCACTATCTCGAATAGGCTCTGCCCGAAAAAAGGTCCCGGATGGCGCTTTTTTAGAACACCTCAAAGTTCCCTCTATAAAAGGAGTGGACGAGGAATATCTGACCAAATCTGACTCACCTTTAGTAGCAGTTCTGGCTGTGATTTCCGGCCGGACTCAACCCTACCTTGATTACTTGGTAGACAGAAAATTACCCGAAGACGAAGTTCTGAGCCGGCAGATCGTCCGACGAGCAAAAGCCTACACTATAATTGGTGGTGAGCTCTATAAGCGGAGTGCATCTGGGGTCTTTCAGCACTGTGTATCTCCGAAAGAAGGAGTGGAAATCTTATGAGAGATCCACGAAGGCGAGTGTGGTCACCACGCTGCAGCCAAATCTCTAGTGGCAAAAGCTTTCCGACATGGTTTTTTCTGGCTTACAGCCAAGGCAGATGCTGAACAGGTGGTCAAGACGTGCAAGGGGTGCCAAAAATACGCCAAACAAGCTCACGTTCTGGATGATCAGCTGCGAACAATACCTATAACATGGCTTTTTGCAGTCTGGGGGATTGACATGGTAGGACCGTTTAAACAGGCTCCAAGTGGATTTACTCACCTCTTAGTGATGGTGGATAAATTCAGCAAATGGATTGAGGCTAAACCCGTCACTAGTTGTGATGGAGCAACAGCCAGAAGATTTGTCGAGGATGTCATAATCCGATACGGTTATCCGCATAGCATTATCACAGACAACGGGAGTAACTTCTCTATGGGAGAACTTGCCGAATTCTGCAATGAACAAAATATCCGGCTTGACATTGCGTCAGTCGCACATTCGCAAGCTAATGGACAAGTCGAAAGAGCAAATAATTTAATATTACAAGGCCTAAAACCAAGACTCAAAGCACCACTACGACGTGCTGCGGGGGCATGGGCAGAGGAATTACCTACTGTAATATGGAATTTGCGAACAACTCCAAACAGGTCAACCGGATACACACCTTTCTTCTTGGTCTATGGCGCAGAAGTAGTTCTTCCTAGTGATTTGATTCACACTTCTCCTAGAGTGGCTGCGTATATTGAAGAGGATGCCGAAATTTCTCGACAAAATGATCTCGACTTAGTCGAAGAAGTTCGCGTCGTTGCTGAGATGAGATCAACAGCCTATAAGCAGAAGTTATGCAAGTATCATAGCGAGAGAGTCAGAAACCGGTCTTTTAATAAGGGCGATTTGGTTCTCCGGCTTGTGCAGCAAAGAAAGCACAAACTTTCCCCAATATGGGAAGGGCCATTTTTAGTTAGTCGAGTATTGCACAATGGTTCATACTACCTAACTGATATGCGGTCAGTCAAAGAAAGACCTGCTACTAAGAAGACAAAGAGAGCTGGAGGCAGTACAAACCCGAATGAATTAGATAGACCATGGAATATTTCTCAGCTACGTCCCTTTTATTCTTAGTTTATTTTTCTTTGTAATCATATGTGTACATGTTCAGTGAGAAATAAAGTTTTGGTTGCCTCAAATTCTTTCTCAGAAGTTTTTACCATCTTATTTCTGAATGACCATGTCACAGTCGAAAATCCCTGAATACTTGAAAGTACTTTATGCTCATGTTTGTTCTGGTTTAGATTTCTGATTCTAAAATTGCTACCTCGGGTATAAATCTAAATTTTCTAGTCTATACTTTGGTTATTTGTCTGATTGCTAGATGCGGGCATTTTCTAAGTAGTGAACTGTTGGTACTGGAGGCCGGCTTTGTTTCCAAGTTTAAACTGGCTTAGCAATTGAGCTCTGTTGCTTGGCAAAGTTTCCGTGCTAAAAGTTGACTGGCTCACGAAAGGGATGAGGCGGAAAGCCAGATAAATGATAAGTGCAGACAAAAAATATAAGTGCTTATGCTAATATTTCAGGCACATAACATTAAAGCCAAAAGTGTTGAATAGATAAAATAAAGCTTAGCACTAGCAAAAGTATCATACTACTTATTTACAGACCCAAATTGTTTTCAGAATAACACATTGTTCTTTCTGATACTCTATGATGCAGGGGGAGAGGTAGGAGCTGCCGGCTGGCTGGATACATCAACCTCACTTTGATAACGTTCCGAGATGTTCAAATCTGATACGGTTTAATCATCATCAGAAACTTCAGCTGTTTCTTCGGAAGAAGGAGGTGGCATGTCCACGCGGGTGAAGAAGGGAGTGTCGTAGCTGGTTAAGTCAGCTACGTGGCACCCATATCTGGCACAGGAGTCCATGATAGCCTTGATGTCTTGCTCCTGTCCATCTTCATCCACCTTGTAGTACCCTCTGGTTACTTGCCAGATTTCCATGTTTCCATGGTGGCTCATAACCATGGTGAGAGTGTTCTGCGCTGCGGTTCGCGTGTAGGACATGATCCAGTCCTGGACAAGCTGCGGCATCTCCTTGGCTTTATCTCGCACTTCAAAGCCAGACATGCTATGCATATCCGGAACCTTGAGAGCCTCGCCAATATCTTCGATGGATTAGTGGAAGTCATGTAGCAAATCACCGACTTGGGTAAGCCGGCTGGTGCGAGATTCGGTAGAGGCTGAGTCCAGTAAGTTCAGAGGACCTGTGCATTCAATGCAAAAGGGTTAATCAAATAAATTCAGACTCCAAAGAGTCGGAAGATGCAGATAAGTCAGAAAAAGGGAAACATACCAAAGATGACATCGTCGACTTTGGCCTTCTCTTCCTGAAGATTCTGGAGTTCAGCCCGGAGTGCCTTGGCAATGTCCCTCTCTCTGAACAAATTGTTGCTGATATCCGAGATTTTCTTATCTTGGAGCGTAATCTTACGATCATGCTCCTCAGTGGCCATGGAGGAGGATTCGAGAATTTGAGCAATGCTCTTCTCATGATCCGCCTTAAGCTTATCCAGCTCTTGGCGGAGATCCTTGTTTTCCACCACCAAGGTTTTAAGATTTTCGGCCTCTTCAATCATAGCACAAGATTTCATTACCAGTGCTATAGTCAAAAGAACAAAAGTTGGACAAAAATTCGACTATGAAATACAAGACAAGGTTTGAGTTCTGGAATGTTTACTTTCAGCCTCATCCTTGCAAACTTTCAAGTGAGCATTGTCAAGTCGGAGAGCTTTGATTTCTTTCCGCTTGTTGCAAACATTCTTCAATAAATCCTGGTTATAGGAATATACTTTCTGTAAGTCAGAATACCCAGAGTAAGAAGTCTACTAAATACTCGGGCTAATATTTTTACTAATATTAGCACGAGCCTTGGGGGCTACACTAGTTCATTCTTTGGCATCCTAAGGAAGCATAAAGTTGGATTTGACTGTCCAGCTTCATGCTTGGGGGCTAGAGGATATGATATGAAATAAGGAAAAACGAGATTTGGAATTCCGACTTACATATTGTTCACGAGTGAGTTTGTTCAAGCTCGCATTCACTTCGGTGGTAACCTTCTCGGCGATGGTTAGGAGGGCCACTGGCGCAGTTGGAAGTTCACCGGTCCCTAGCTTCTCGTCACAAAGACGGACTTGTTCAAGAAGATCAGAGTGCTTGATGTCCTCTTCTTCTTGTGCTTCTTCTTCAGTAGAGATAGTCCGGCTTTCCAGGCATGGCCGAGCTAGCCGTTGGATCTCCTCCACAGACTTCCGAGATAAGCCAAGTTTGGCAAGTCCCGTATTGTTCAGGATATTGTCAGCGAAGATCTCTGCCGAGGGATCATTACCTGAAGAGGGTTCACCCTTATCAAAACCTAAGTCACCCATGGTGACGTCAGTTTGCGATTCAAGGATCACTGGCTCTGCTGAAGGAGCCGGATCTTCTACAACGGTTGGAGATGGAGTAATCTCCGGTGCTGTAGAAGGTTGAGGTGCAGGAGTCGGAGGAGCCACGGTAGGAGAAGCCAAATTTAGCTTCGACTGACGCAGGGGCTTGGAAGTAACTCCCTTCCCCTTGCCCTTGATGAGCTGTTTAGCTCTGAGAAGGTAATAGAACAAAGAACATTACGAACAAAATACAGAGACCTGGTGAGGAAAGAGTACCTCTTCACAACTGGCACTTCTTTTGTGCCAATGGCCACTTTCGGAGCTTTGCGCTTCTGAGGAACAACATCTGGCAGTGGAACCAATTCTCCCTCATCCTAAGGAAACTCAGGAGGATATCCCTCGATAGGAGCAAACTCCAACTCGGGGAGGTCGGCAAGCTGAAAAGAAGAAGTATCTCAGTATTGCGAAATAATATAAAGATGAGCACATAAAAATAGTTACTGCTGAAGCTTACCAGCACAACGGGATTTTCCGCTGTATGCATGTCTTGGGACAGCTCTAGAATCTTCCTCTCAATTCGCTCCCTTATCAGCCATTTGATCTGGCATACATAATCTCTTGCCGTATAGGCTTTGGGGCTGATGCGGAGGGAATCCTTCTTCGACGACGTGATGGAGTGCATCAATCGATCTCCATGATGTTGAAGAGGCTGGATCCAGTGTGCCACCTAGCAGTGAACTAAGTCGGACCCTCTCAGGCCCTTGTGGAAAGAACTGGGAAACCCCCTACGCGATGATTACCTCGCCTTGATCTCCACGCACGGATTAAAACGGTGCCTCGGTTCTGCGAAAGGCGAACCCACCAACGGTCGTGCTGACAAGAAATGTCTGTCAGTGATGTGACTTGACCATGACTGGTGTCAGATGACGTCAGAGACCCAGTTCTGGCTTAGTTTGAATTTTGAGCTGGAAATCCGAATAAGCGTATTCATAGGTCTGACTCATTTTTTGAGACCCGGATCGTATCTTTTCTTTTGAAGTTTCAGGAACCCTTCAAGATTCTGCAGGCCGAAGATCAAGCTAGATGATGATGAATCCGACTTTGGATCTTGGAGTCCTCCGGGGGCTGTTGTTGGGGATATACTTTCTAGGTATCCTCATTGTACCTCACTGACCAGGGTGGCCCACTTAGGGTTAGAGCTTTGCTTCACAGGCGGCCTAGTCAGGGATAAGAGATGGAGTCCAGTCCGGCTACAGGAAGGCCCAGAAGACTTACGGACATAGGCCCATAGTGTTACTTGTAGTTCAAGATGTACTCTATAACCGACTCTTAGTCGTAGCCGGATAGACCTCTCCTGTAAACCCTAGGCCAGATATCTATATAAGCCATCCTAGGGAGAGCCTTTAGGGCACCCTCACAATAGTCTACAATATCAACTCGCACAGGCGAAACCCTTGTAACCCATATTCTGGCTCTGCCATATTATTGGATTGCTAGTAGGAGTATGATCCGTCCAAAGCCGGCAGATTCGAACCTGGGTAAACTTGTGTGCTCACCATCCCGGAATACTGTATGTATCACACCCCTCTCTTCCACACGCCTCGAGGACCCCCTCATGGAGTACTTGTCATTAATCCGATGACAGAGGCGGCGCCCGTGGCTGTTGGCCAGGCCTGTCAGTTGGTGGAGGCGCTGGAGCAGGGGCTTGGCTAGGGCAAGGCATTGGGGGCCTCCGTTGAGGTATGCGTCGTGTTGCTAACCTTGATACTTGCTCGCCATCTTGCACCACGGCTTGTTCTTATTTCTCTTTTTACGCAGAGGTCTATCGTCGACGCCACCAAGACCTCACGGGACCTAGGTCGTAAGATTGCTTGTTCTGCCCTATCTTCTCGATTGCACGATTTCTCGCGCTTCTTGTATTGGTTACCCTCCTACAGCTCTGCTAGCGGAACGGGGCTGCGAGGTGGCTCGACTGAAGGGAGAAGTTGCCCTGCTGGAGGAGTCCAACAATACTCGCCAGGGCTAGATCGCCCAGCTGACTGCGCACCAGCAGTAGATGGAGATCAAGGCTGCCCAGGCCAAGAAGGTGGCGGACACCCAGACCGAGGTGCTGAAGAATCTGGAGGTGCTCTATGCCACCCAGGAAGATTCCCTCAAAGCTTCCAAGGCTAAGGAGGCGGCGGTGCTGGGAGAGCTCTGCCAGATCACCGAGATTGTCGTTAGTAAGTGCCCTCAACTTATGCCAGTTTTGCCATTTTGCCTCCAATATTGATTATTGCCTCGTTTCCCGGCTGCAGCTCAGTATCCTAAGGCGACTGATCAGGCGTTGGGCCGGATTCCCGAGACGGATCCGGATCGGGATCTCCACCCGGGGGAGCTGGTGGTGGTCGTCAGCGAGGAGGTGAACCGGCTTCGCGCCGCCGCTCTCGAGGTCTACGACTATGTTTGGCCTGACGCTGCCTAGCCGGCCACCATGGACGCCTTGGCCGAGTGGCTTTTGGGTGCTCCGGACCTCATGAACGTGGCTCGGGAGTGGGCAACCCATGGTGGCGCAGAGATGGTGCTGGCGCTGCTGAAGTCCTAGTACCCGGATCTGGATCTATAGAGCCTTTCTCGTGGATTTCACCAAGGGACCAGCTATGACCAGCTTCGCACCGAGGTTCCTGACATCTGCTCCTGTGGCATGACGATTGGGAGATTCGTCGCGCTGGATAGGGACTTCAGTGACCCGGCTGGCACAGAGCGGTACTACCACAACCCAGATGCACCACGCACTAATGCCCCGGCTGCGCCTCAGACCGCCTCGGCAGACGTCGCCTCCAGCAGCCAAGCTCTAGCTGATGCCTCCGGCCCTTCTTCCCACCAATGAACTTGATCCCCGGTATGCCGGGAGTATTTGTGACTGAAAAACTTGTTTTTTCTTTGTGCTATTGAATAGTTGTCTTTGTTCTTGTTGCTAAACTTTTGTGGGAGCCTCGCCTACCTTTGTATATTTGATCGTGCCTTTGCGTTTGCACTTTCTGTTCTGCATTTGTCGCATGCTTGTTTCTATGTGGGGGCGCGCTAGCGCACCCACAGGGTGTAGTCCCCGAGGTTCAGGCCGACTGGAGGATACAGCCGGGTCGAAGCTCCTTTGTGTTGTTTGTTTGCAGGTTTCTGTGTGGGGGCGCGCGAGCGCACCCACGGGGTGTAGTCCCCGAGGTTCGGGCCGACTGGAGGATACAGCCGGGTCGAATCTCCTTGACCTGCTCTACTGCCGCTTGGAAGCTACTTGCCTCCGGCTTGGGTGTTCGTCGTGGAACTTTGGCTCATGCAAACATCAAAACAAACAAGTTGTTTGTCTGGTTAATCATATGCAAGTTAAACTGTAATCTTAGATTTACTAATTTTGAAATTTTTGTTATTTCGCGCAAATCCAATGTCTTTGCCCTTTTCTCATTGAGCATTGGTCAGTTTTGATGTTGTTCCCTTGCTGGCTTCTAGCCAGAGTCGAAGGGGTAGCTTAGCAGGTGTACTGCACGATACTTCGGGTTTGGGTCATTGGCCTTGGGCGAGCGAGCGCAGCCGGGACGTCTAGATGTTTTTGTTTTCGTCGTGGCTTTTTTGTGTAAGGGCCTTCGAGCGTTCTGCTCTTGCCGGATCTGTCAGCCGGCTTGCGGTCTGCAGCCAGAACCAAAGAGGAATCCCTAGGAACCGCGTACAGTACTTTGCCGCGTCGGTCGTGCAATCGTCTGGGCCAACCGGCGAGTCCCCGAGACGGATCGCCGGCTCCGGGGTTAGAGCAATGCAGCCGGAAAACCAAATTGTGCAGCATGACTTGCTTATTTATTGCGGAGTCCCCGAGACTGCGTCGAGGCTCCCATGCTTGTTCGTTACATGAAGGTAAGATACATACTTCTTGTTCAAGTGTAAAAGGGGCGAAGCAGGCTCACATTCCATGGGCGTTCAGTTTCTTCACCTGAGCGGTCCATCTTGTTCTTTTCCGGTTGGCGGGCGTCGATGAGGTAGTATGGGTTGTTCTGCAGTGCCCGACTGATGATGAATGGGCCTTCCCAAGGCGGAGATAGCTTGTGCATCCCCTTGGTGTCTTGTACTAGCCTTAGCACCAGGTCGCCCGCATGGAACGAGACGCTACGAATCCGGCTTGCATGGTAATGGCGCAAGTTTTGCTGGTACATGGCGGACCTGGATAAGGCCAACTCGCGTGCTTCTTCAAGGAGATCAACATTGTCCTCCCGTGCTTCTTTGGCTTGTTGATCCGTGTAGAGCAGTTTGCTTTGCCTCCATCCAGCTTCTTTATTGGCTTTGCCTCTATCCACTTGGTGAACTTGTCCACCCCCACCAGCAAATGTGTCATGCCGGATCTGGCTGTTTTGAAAGGACCGACCATGTCCAGCCCCCAGACGGCAAACGGCCATGTGATGGGAATTGTCTTGAGTGCTGTAGATGGAGTGTGCTTCTGCTGGCTGAACCGCTGACAACTGTTGCATGCTTTGACGATCTGCTTAGCGTCTTCTAGTGCCGTGGGCTAGTAGAACCCATGGCGGAATGCCTTTACCACTATGGCTTGTGACGATGCATGGTGTCCGCATTCGCCCTGGTAAATGTCGACCAGCAGCCGGATTCCATCCTCCTGGCTCACACATCGCTGATAAATGCCGCCAACACTGCGCTTGTAGAGCTCATTGTTGATGATAGTGTACGCGCTGGCTCTGCGCTTCACCTGCCTTGCCTCTACCTCTTCTTCGGGCAGCTTTCCTCTGGCGAGGAAATCCATGAACGGCTTGGCCCATGTTGGGGTTTCCCGGATGGCGCATACCACCTGCATTAGCATATTCACTTCCTCCCGGATAGCCGAGTCGGGTTTGTCCGGAGGCCGACCGGGTGGAGTAGCGGAGCCGGTAGCTTCTAGGCTGGACGCAGCAACTCCCGGGTGTGGCAAAGTAGTCCCTGGGTGCGGTGAAGCCATTGCGGAGGTCCTAGAGCCGACAGTCCCTGGGTGCGGCGAACCAGTCCCCGGGTGCGGTGAAGCCATCGCGGAGGTCCTGGAGCCGGTAGTCCCCGGGTGCAGTGAAGCAGTCCCCGGGTGCGGTGAAGACGTCGCGGAGGTCCTAGAGCCGGCAGTCCTCGGGTCCGCGTCCAATATTATGGAGTCAGATTCGGGAGATGGTGTGATTGACGGCTTGCGCAGGTGCTCAAGGGAGACTCCAGGCAGAATTGCTTGTCTTGTTGACCCGATGTGGGCGAGCATGTCCGCGGCCTTGTTGTTTGCCCTGGGAACATGGTGAAACTCGCACCCTTAGAAACAGGCACATAGCTGTTGTACGAAGAAATGGTATAGAGCCATGTTTGCGTCCCTGGCGTCCCAATCGCCGACACTTGCTGTACCACCAGATCAGAGTCGCCGAAGCATAGGATTCGTCAGATGCCTATTTCCTTTGCCATCTTGAGGCCGTGGACGAGCGCCTCCTACTCAGCGATGTTGGTGGATGCACGGAAGTGGATCTGCAACGCGTATTCTAGCCGGTCTTCTTTTGGAGAGGTGATGACCACTCCGGCTCCGAGCCCTCCATACATCTTGGAGTCGTCGAAATGCAGTTTCCAATGCGTGGAGTCAGGGCAAGGCGGCAGGTACTGCATTTCTGCCCAATCAACGAGGAAATCCACTAAGGCCTGAGACTTGATCATCGTTCTTGGCTCGTACTGTATGTTGTGGGTGGCGAGCTCTATGGCCCATTTCGCCACCCGGCCTGTGGCGTCTCTGTTGCCGATGATCTCCGAGAGCGGCGCCAGTGCCACCACCCGAATGGAATGTTCTTGGAAGTAGTGCTTCAATTTCTTGGCGGCCATGTACACGCCGTACACTAGCTTATGGTAATGAGGGTAATTCTGCTTCGAGAGTGAGAGAACCTCACTCAGGTAAAACACCGGTCGTTGCACTGGCTGCGCCTTTCCTTCTTCTGGCCTCTCCACTACCAGCACCACACTGGCGACCCTGTTGGTTGCTGCGATGTACATCAACATGGGCTCCTTTGCTGCTGGTGCTGCCAGAATAGGTGGTGAGGTGAGCATGCGCTTGAGGTTGCGGAAGGCTTCATCCGCCTGTGATGTCCAGACAAATTTGTCCATCTTCTTCATGAGTTGGTACAGTGGGAGTGCTTTCTTGCCCAGCCGGCTGATGAACCGGCTGAGGGAGGCTAGGCATCCGGTGAACTTCTAGACATCTCATAAGTTCTTTGGCGGTTGCATGAGCTCAATTGTGCCAATCTTCTCCAGGTTCTCCTCGATTCCTCGCTCAGATACGAGAAAACCGAGGAGCTGGCCGGCTAGGACGCCGAACACGCACTTCTCCGAGTTCAGCTTCATCTGGAACCGGCGGAGGTTGGTGAATGTTTCCTTCAGATCTTCAAGGAGTGTTTGGCGGTCCGTGGTCTTGACCACCACATCATCAATGTAGGCGTGTACATTTCTGCCGATCTGAGTCTGCGAGCACTTCTGCATGCAGTGCTGATATGTTGCTCCAGCGTTCTTCAGTCCGAATGGCATTATGGTGTAGAAGTAGGCTCCATAGGGAGTGGTGAATGTTGTCTTTATTTGACCAGCGGGGTTCAGCCGGATCTGATGGTAGCCGGAATACACATCCAGAAATGACAACAGCTCGTAGCCGTCTGTGGAATCGATCACTTGGTCTATCCTAGGCAGGGCGAATGGATCTTTGGGGCATGCATTGTTCAGGCTGGTGTAGTCAGCACACATGCGCCAAGTCTTGTTCTTCTTTAGCACGAGGACGGGGTTTGCCAGCCATTCCGGGTGGAAAACCTCCATGATGAATCCGGCGGCGAGCAGCCGGGTGATCTCCTCACCAATGGTTCTTCTTTTTTCTTCTGCGAAGTAGCGTAGTGACTGTTTGACCGGCTTTGCATCTGGCCTGACATGTAAAGATTTCTCGGCGAGCTCCCTCGGAACACCTAGCATGTCCTTGGGGGACCATTGTAGCACCCTGGTAAAATCACTACTAAAAAATCGCTTGAAGTTTTTGTTTTGTGCATCATCATGACCGCATGCTCATGTCATCATGCCACATTGCATTTGAGCATCGTCATGTCAGCATACATTTGTTTGCCTGAAACTATTTTCTAAAAGGCTATCTTTGTGTTTCTATACATTGCTTGTCAACATCTTTAGTCTTAATTTTGAGAGTTGGCTGCATAAATCTTCTATTTATGTACAGAGTAATGCTTTGAGTGCGGGATGGAGTCGCGACCAGACCACTACTCTTATCATTCGCTGTTGTACATTGAATCGGTGGATCTATGCAATTTACTCCTCCATTGAAGTTAGGGGTGGTCGTATCTTTTGATACCTCTATCTTCGTCTTTGTTTCTCCGGACTGTTCTCGATGAGCATGGACAACGACCTCTTGTTGGTGGTGTCGTTGTTTTCGACATTAAGAAAGAATCCTTGTTAGTGGTGTCGTGAAGATCTACATGAAGCGAGAAGACCCAAATCGTCAGCATTCTTCTCTGTACCATGAGGCGGATCTCGAGGGCGAGATCCATTGTTAGTGGTGTCGAATTGTAGCACCCCGGTAAAATCACTACTGGAAAATCGCTTGAAGTTTTTGTTTTGTGCATCATCATGACCGCATGCTCATGTCATCATGCCACATTACATTTGAGCATCGACATGTCATCATACATTTGTTTGCCTGAAACTATTTTCTAAAAGGCTATCTTTATTTTCTAAATATCCCTTGTATCTATTTCAAATTATAAAATCGGGTCTTTCTGAATATTTTGTTTGTCTAAAAACTAATTGCAATAGTCTTATAAATAAATAATTAAAACTTATATTATTTTTGGGAGGCAGCCAACTAGGCCCAAAAGCCTAGCCGGCCACCTCCAGACCAAACCCTAACTCTACCCTACCTAATCCCATCTAGTCCCAACCACGCCGCCACCAACCAACACACACGCGCGCGTGCAGACAGCTCACAATCGTCGTGCACCGCAGCCTCGCCCCAAACCGACCTAGGGCCCAAGCTTGCTCGCTCCCGCTCGGCATGCTTGCGGGCCGACCCCACCTCGCGGTCACGAGAGCCACGCACGCCAACCACCCCGCAGTCGGCCCCACCACTCCCGCATCCTGTTTCGCTTCCCCCACCTACCCCTGCCCTGAACGCGCGCACCCCACCTCGCCTCCTTCCTCGCAGACAAGCCCCAATGCCAGCGAGCCCTGGAGCCCCTCTTCCCCGAAGCCAGCAGAGACGACGCTCCTCCGCGTACCCAAGCTCTCCCGCGAGCCCCGCCGCTGAGACCGCCTCGACCCTGCAGCTCCCCGCCGCCGGACCCCGTGCGTCGTCGCCTCCATCTGCGATCTAGGCGTCGCTGCCCTGGCGTTCTCCTCCCCGATCCCCTGCACCGACCGTCACCATCACGCGCTTCTCTGCCTCGAGCCCCGCGCCCTTCTCCCCCCAGCGTGGCTGCCATGGTTGCAGGCTCCAACGCCCCTACCTCGACTTGGTGCTACTGCAGCGCCTGGCCCGGCCTCTAGCATGGCTGCCGCTTGAGCTTCCCCTCATCTCCTCGTCGATCTCCACCGGTAGGCCCTCCCTCGATCCCCGCTTTCGGAAGCACCTCCCTAGGGCCTCCCTGCAGCAGAGGCCCGTGGTGCTCCGTCTCCATCTCCAAGAGCTGCAGCGGCCCGTTTTGTTCCAGTTATGCCAGACGATGCCGAGATGCTTTTGGTTCAAGGTGTCGTTGCGGTGCAGTGAGATGGTGTTTTCATAGTTGCCTAAGCCTGGAGGCTCCTCTATTTTTGTGTGTTGTTGAGGTGTTGATGCTATGGCATGGCGATAAAATCATGTGCAGATGTTACTGCAACTGGGATGGCTACCGACTACTTCCTGCGCCGATGAACATCGACACAGATTCAAAGTTCGACATTGACCAAAATAGGGACGATGAGTGCTTCAACATGGAAACAGGATGCGTTGACGCCGGATCAACAAGATCTTCTTCATGGACCCGGAAAACCCCAAAGATGCCAAGACCAAACCCTGAAGACCGTTCCCACTTCTGTCAAGACCCCGGATTCGATGGCCGAGACCCCAAAGACCGATCCCGCCGAACCCGAACCCCTTCGAACCAAGATCTTCGACCCTAAATGTGTGACCCCTATCTGAGACCTCTATTTTTATAATATAGTATATCTTGTTGCATATTAAATTATTCATGCTCGCATCTCATCATGGGGTTTGGTGGTATTTTGTTGATTCACCTCATAATTAGATATGGAGCTTATATCCGGCTTTTCTAGTCTTATATTGTCTCCATTTAAATTTGTGTAGCAAGACGATGCCATGTTTTGCCTTGTTAATGCAACATTTAAATTGCGGGGTATCTAAGTAACATGAACCTCCTAATTAATTGTTGGGACCCCGGTTCCTCTTAATATTACCTAGTTGCATTGCATCTTTGCCATGCCATACATCATACATGCATCATGCCCGATCTTCTGAAGTAGTATTAAACAGTGTATCCGGTGTTTCTAGTGTTTTGCTTCTTCACGGATTAGGCCGTTGAGTTGATGCGAGTACCGACAAGTTCTTCGGATATGAACCATCGGCTATGTTTCCCAGGCGAGCAATCTCCCTCTTTCTACCTATTTTGCATTTATAGTCTTTATTTCCTCTTGTTGATATATTGCTATCCATGTCGTGATGCTTTAGTGTTCCGTACCAGATATATTCCGTGCAGCCTTTATATTGCCTTGGACACGTCCTATTACCTGTTGTTTGGTAGATAGATGGTGTTGCGAGTCGTAGTCGCTTGCTAAGGAGCGGTCCCATGTCATGAAGTACCACACAGTTGTTGGAATGTTGTCATATGCTTTACGGTGGAGAGGATCATGAATTTAAATACAACTATTAAATTGATGGGATAACTAACGAAAGAGGCACCGGTGGGCAATATATGCTATTTGGTTTTTCATGTCCACTTGTGTCCCGTAGGCCCCGAGTACTTGATACCTGTTCCTTGATTATTCGCACTATCCATGTCCGGGAGACCCTATGGATCCCCCTTAGCCAGAGCTTGATTCATTTCTTATTTCTTGGGGCCACAAACTAGTTTGGGCCTTTATTACTATCATGTACTTATGTCATGCTTTACTACTTTATTTACGATTGTGCGTGGAGCACATGTACTATTTTGGATCGTGACACATTTTCGCTGTATCGACAAGCCTAGTCACTCTTTCGGGTTCCCAGTCGCTTACTGCCGTCTACACAAACCCTGGGTCCATCTCGGAGCCGGCCAACTTTGTCGCGGGTAGCTTAGTGGGGTGGCCCCTGAAATATTTTATGAATCCTGTGATTGATTTGTCGTGAAAGCCTCGTTGGGTTTTGATTTGGTTTTTCCGAGGTTGATCGTGTGTGTGTTGCTATTTGTGCACCCCTGCAGGGTAAATCTTTCTGAAAGCCGTGTCCGTGGTTATGGACAACTTGGAGCACAGTATCTCGATCATAGACAAGCATAACTAAAGTAGTGCTATAAATTTGACTTAATATGCGACTAGTATTCAGCTTCACTACAATGGAATGGATAATAAAAGTGCCAACAACTGGTGGAACTGGGGTGTATCGTGGCATGTTATACCTGCCTAGTGAGTATCGCAACTCCAATGGAATGAAATAAAAGTGCCAACAACTGCTAGGTTTCGGATGTCACATGCTAATTGTATCTGACTAGTAAGTACTGCAACTCCAACTGAATGGCTAACTAAAACTTCCCACTACTTATGTTATCAGGATGAATCATGCTATCTATATCTGACTAGTAAGTGCTTCAACTATAATGGAATGAATAAAACTGCCAACTGTGTGAGTTCCTCAGTTTGACTTCCTCGTTTGGTCTCGAGGGGGAAATGCCAGGATGGGTATGATTGGTGTTAGTATCAGGTTGGTCCCGAATAGGTCTCTCTTACCCCTCTCTAATAGACGACAGTTGCATCAAGTCTCTATAGGTTGTTTATGCATGTTGCGCTACCGCTTCAGTCCACCATACCTATGTAGGCGAGAGCCGCCGAATTCTAGCCTCGCCGTGTACTGGCCTCAGTACTGACGCTCCTCTTTTTCCTTTGCCCTTTCTCGGCACCCCTTTTGTTTTAGCAGGTATAAGTTTGACGTCGTTAGCAGGGTTACCCTTCCAGCTTGGCCTGGGCAGGGTTATGAACGCCATTGGTTATTCTTCAGGGCTCTTAGCCCCATTTGCATCTTATCCGTACTCGGATGTTGTATCGTTTTCGAGGTGATTTGGATCTTTGTACTATATATATGTATTCTTGACTCATGGAGTCGTTATTGTATATATCTGTTCTGTGGGTTCCATCGTGGACTATTGTGTAATGATATTACTTCGTTTTCCACCCGCACGAAAGTGCCTGGTGGGCATCCTTGAATCGTTTCTATGCGGGTTTGGCGGGAAGCGCTAAAACTTGCATAGGGCCGATTCGAGGGTGTTACAAAGTGGTATCTGAGCTCAGCAGTTGCGATACCCCACTAGTCCAGTCTGTAGACCCAGCTAACGGACGATGTAGAGTGTTAAAACTATTTTTTAAAATCGGTTGGATAGATCTAATTAGGACTACTTTTACTCCGTACCTCTCTGCTATTCTCCTCTTACCTCTGCGTGTTTTGAATCTGGTCGCTTATCTTTTCTTCGAGTTCAGGAATTCTCGAGGTTGGGTTTCCGTCCTACCTTTAGGGTTTTTCACTTCCTCCCTTTTATAACGGTGAAGCTACGATCATCTAATCTGCATCTCGTTTGTTGTACCCTTTATACAATCTTTGGTCCTTGAACTATTTATCTATATCTGCACCTTGACGGATATCTATATCATTGAAAAACATTATGAGAAGGATGAGCATTGGTGAAGTTGGAGTATACCTTGAGCATGTGTTGTTCATGCCAATGGAACCATCGTAGAACCTAATCATGGTGTCTTTTCATACGATTATCTTTGTATCTTTCGGTGTTTCCCTTCTCGACGGCATCATCTACGCCGGATCCGACGAAGAGCCTGCATCATTCCTTTGTGTTTCTATACATCTCTTGTCAACATCTTCGGTCTTAATTTTGAGAGTTGGTTGCATAAATCTTCTATTTATGTATAGAGTAATGCTTTGAGTGCGGGATGGAGTCGCGACCATACCACTACTCTTATCATTCGCTGTTGTACATTGAATCGGTGGATCTATGCAATTTACTCCTCCACTGAGGTTAGGGGTGGTCGTATCTTTTAATACCTCTATCTTCGTCTTTGTTTCTCCGGAGTGTTCTCGATGAGCATGGACAACGACCTCTTGTTGGTGGTGTCGTCGTTTTCGACATTAAGAAAGAATCCTTGTTAGTGGTGTCGCGAAGATCTACATGAAGCGAGAAGACTCAAATCAGCGGCATTCTTCTCCGTACCATGAGGCGGATCTCGAAGGCGAGATCCATTGTTAGTGGTGTTGAATTGTAGCACCCCGGAAAAATCACTACTAGAAACCGCTTGAAGTTTTTGTTTTGTGCATCATCATGACCGCATGCTCATGTCATCATGCCACATTGCATTTGAGCATCATCATGTCATCATACATTTGTTTGCCTAAAACTATTTTCTAAAAGGCTATCTTTATTTTCTAAATATCCCTTGTCTCTATTTCAAATTATAAAATCTGGTGTTTCTGAATATTTTGTTTGTCTAAAAACTAATTGCAATAGTCTTATAAATAAATAATTAAAACTTATATTATTTTTGGGAGGCAGCCAACTAGGCCCAAAAGCCTAGCCGGCCACCTCCAGACCAAACCCTAACTCTACCCTACCTAATCCCATCTAGTCCCAACCACGCTGCCGCCAACCAACACACACGCGCGCGTGGAGACAGCTCACAATCGCCATCCACCGCAGCCTCGCCCGAAACCGACCCAGCGCCCAAGCCCGCTCGCTCCCGCTCGGCACGCCTGTGGGCCGACCCCACCTCGCGGTCGCGAGAGCCACACACGCCAACCACCCCGCAGTCGGCCCCACTACTCCCGCATCCTGTTTCACTTCCCCCACCTACCCCTGCCCCGAACGCACGCACCCCACCTCGCCTCCTTCCTCGCAGACAAGCGCCACCGCCAGCGAGCCCTGGAGCCCCTCTTCCTCGATGCCAGTAGAGACGACGCTCCTCCGCATTCCCAAGCTCTCCCACAAGCCCCACCGCCGAGACCGCCTCGACCCCGCAGCTCCCCGCCGCCCGACCCCGTGCATCGTCGCCTCCGTCTGCTATCTAGGCGCCGCCGCCCCAGTGTTCTCCTTCCTGAGCCCCTACACCGACCGTCACCGTCACGCGCTTCTCTGCCTCGAGCCCCGCGCCCTTCTCCCCCCAGTGTGGACGCCATGGTTGCAGGCTCCAACGCCCTACCTCGACTTGGTGCTACTGAAGCGTGTGGCCCGGCCTCTAGCACGGCTGCCGCTCGAGCTTCCCCTCATCTCCTCGTCAATCTCCACCGGCAGGCCCTCCCTCGATCCCTGCTTTCGGAAGCTCCGCCCTAGGGCCTCCCTGCAGCAGAGGCCCGTGGTGCTATGTCTCGATCCCCAAGAGCTGCAGTGGCCCCTTTTGTTCCAGTTATGCCAGACGATGCCGAGATGGTTTTGGTTCAAGATGTCGTTGCGGTGCAGTGAGATGGTGTTTGCATAGTTGCCTAAGCCTGAAGGCTCCTCTATTTTTGTGTGTTGTTGAGGTGTTGATGCTATGGCATGGCAATAAAATCATGTGGAGATGTTACTACAACTGGGATGGCTACCGACTCAATCCTGTTGACAAGTCCTTCGACTATTTCCTACACCGATGAACATCGACACAGACTCAAAGTTCGACATTGACCAAAATATGGACGATGTGTGCTTCAACATGGGAACAGGATGCGTTGATGCCGGATCGACAAGATCTTCTTCATGGACCCGGAAAACCCCAAAGATGCCAAGACCGAACCCTGAAGACCGTTCCACTTCTATCAAGACCCCGGATCCGATGGCCGTGACCCCGAAGACCGATCCCGCCGAACTCGAACCCCTTCGAACCAAGATCTTTGACCCTAAATGTGTGACCCCTATCTGAGACCTCTATTTTTATAATATAATATATCTTGTTGCATATTAAATTATTCATGATCGCATCTCATCATGGGGTTTGGGGGTATTTTGTTGATCCACCTCATAATTGGATATGGAGCTTATATCCGACTTTTCTAGTCTTATATTGTCTCCATTTAAATTTGTGTAGCGAGCCGATGCCATGTTTTGCCATGTTAATGCAACATTTAAATTGCGGGGTATCTAAATAACATGAACCTCCTAATTAATTGTTGGGACCTCGGTTCCGCTTAATATTACCTAGTTGCATCGCATCTTTGCCATGCCATACATCATACACGCATCATGCCCGATCTTCTGCAGTAGTATTAAATAGTGTATCCAGTGTTTATTCTAGTGTTTTGCTTCTTCACGGATTAGGCCGTTGAGTTGATGCGAGTAGCGACAAGTTCTTCGGATATGAACCATCGGCTATGTTTCCCAGGCTAGCAATCTCCCTCTTTCTACCTATTTTGCATTTATAGTATTTATTTCCTCCTGTTGATCTATTGTTATCCGTGTCGTGATGCTTTAGTGTTCCGTACCAGATATATTCCGTGCAGCCTTTATATTGCCTTTGACACCTCCTATTACCTGTTGTTTGGTAGATAGATGGTCTTGCGAGTCGTAGTCGCTTGCTCAGGAGCGATCCCGTGTCATGAACTACCACACAGTTGTTGGAATGTTGCCATATGCTTTACGGTGGAGAGGATCATGACTTTAAATACAACTATTAAATTGCTGGGATAACTAACAAAAGAGGCACCGGTGGGCAATATATGCTATTTGGTTTTTCATTTCCACTTGTGTCCCATAGGCCCCGAGTACTTGATACCTGTTCCTTGATTATTCGCACTATCCACATCCAGGAGACCCTATGGATCCCCCTTAGCTAGATCTTGATTCATTTCTTATTTCTTGGGGCCACAAACTAGTTTGGGGCTTTATTACTATCATGTGCTTATGCCATGCTTTGCTGCTTTATTTACGGCTGTACGTGGAGCACCTGAACTGTTTTGGATCGTGACACGTTTTCGCTGTATCGACAAGCCCAGTCACACTTTCGGGTTCCCAGTCGTTTACCACCGTCTACACAAAACCTGGGTCCGTCTCGGAGCCGGCCAACTTCGTCGTAGGTAGCTTAGTGGGGTGGCCCCCTGAAATATTTTATGAATCCTATGATTGCTTTGTCGTGAAAACCTTGTTGGGTTTTGATTTGGTTTTTTCGAGGTTGATCGTGTGTGTGTTGCTATTTGTGCACCCCTGCAGGGTAAATCTTTCTGAAAGCCGTGTCCGTGGTTATGGACGACTTGGAGCACAGTATCTCGATCATAGACAAGCATAACTAGAGTAGTGCTATAAATTTTACTTAATATGTGACTAGTATTCAACTTCACTACAATGGAATGGATAATAAAAGTGCCAACAACTGGTGGAACTGGGGTGTATCGTGTCATGTTATACCTGCCTAGTAAGTATCGCAACTCCAATAGAATGAAATAAAAGTGCCAACAACTGCTGGGTTTGGGATGTCACATGCTAATTGTATCTGACTAGTAAGTACTACAACTACAACTGAATGGCTAACTAAAACTGCCCACTACTTATGCTATCACGATGACTCATGCTATCTATATCTGACTAGTAAGTGCTTCAACTATAATGGAATGAATAAAACTGCCAACTGTGTGAGTTCCTCGGTTTGACTTCCTCGTTTGGTCTCGAGGGGGAAATGCCAGGATGGGTATGATTAGTGTTAGTATCAGGTTGGTCCCGAATAGGTCTCTCTTACCCCTATCTAATAGCCAACAGTTGCATCAAGTCTCTATAGGTTGTTTATGCATGCTGCGCTACCGCTTCAGTCCACCATACCTATGTAGGCGAGAGCCGCCGAATTCTAGCCTTGTTGTGTACTAGCCTCAGTACTGACGCTCCTCTTTTTCCTTTCCCCTTTGTCGGCACCCCTTTTGTTTTAGCAGGTATAAGTTCGACGTCGTTAGCAGGGTTACCCTTCTGGCTTGGCCTGGGCAGGGTTATGGACACCATTGGTTATTCTTCAGGGCTCTTAGCCCCATTAGCATCTTATCCGTACTCGGATGTTGTATCGTCTTCGAGGTGATTTGGATCTTTGTACTGTATATCTGTATTCTTGACTCATGGAGTCATTGTTGTATATATCTGTTCTGTGGGTTCCATCGTGGACTATTGTGTAATGATATTACTTCGTTTTCCACCCGCACGAAAGTGCTTGGTGGGCGTCCTTCAATCGTTTCTATGCGAGTTTGGCGGGAAGCGCTAAAACTTGCATAGGGGCCGATTCAAGGGTGTTACAACCATGCGAAGATATCCCGATTCTCACGGAGGAATTCAACGAGCGCGCTTTCCTATTTGCTGTTGAGGCCGTATCTGACCAGGACGAACTTGTCCAGCGTGGCCTCGTTCAACAGGATCTTTCTCGTGCCCTTGGACAGCTTGAATTGTGCTTCCCCGGCTGGCTTGGGCTCGCCAGCCGGCATGTCCTTCTATAGGGTCGCCACGTTCTGCATGATTATGCGCTTCTCTTCCACGATGATCATGGCTTCCGCTATCTTGGACCCGTCTGTGGTGCACTGCACAGACCGACTGTAGCAACCGGCCACGGTGATGACACCCTTGGGCCCTGGTAGCTTCATATTGAGGTATGTGTAATGTAGTACCACCATGAACTTGGTGAGCGTCGGATGCCCCAGGATTGTGTGGTAAGTGCTGCAGAGGTTGACCACCTCGAACCAGATGGGCTCGCGGCGGAAGTTGTCTTCCGTGCCGAAGATGATGTCTAGCCGGATCTTTCCGATGGGCGAGTGCGACGGGCCTGGGACGGCTCCATGGAAGGAGGTGCTTGATGGCTCCAGCTGCGACTCACTGATACTGAGCCGGTCTAGCGAGCTGCGGTACAGGAGGTTGATGCTGCTCCCTCCGTCTACAAGGACGCGGGAGAACCTGCAGGAATGCTTCTAGGAGACAATGATAGGATCCAAAACCATTGGGTAGGTGCCTGGGTGAGGCATCTCAGCTGGCTGGTCCTTCCGGCTCCATGAAGCTTCTTGCTCCGACCAGTTGAGATACTGGGGAATGGAGGAACGATTGTGTTCACTTCTGCCTCGCGACGCCTCTTGTTGTGCTTGGTCTCTAGCTCCGTGGTGAAGATGTGGAAGTTTCCCACCTAGCAAGGGTAGTTGTTGTCATCATCGTCCCTTCGACGCTGGTTATTGCGATCGCCTGGTGGCCCACCGGTTGGAGGAGGGGGCCTGTCCAGCCGGTGTGCCAGCAATCTCTGCCATCTTCTTTGTCCAGGTGCACTGGCATGTGATATGCGTAGCCAGTTTGTTGCCTCCGCTATGGAACTTGCATGGCCCATCAAGCATTGACTCGATGGTGTACTTAGGCCTCGGAGGCCGGTCATTGGACTTCTGTCTCTGGCTTCCGCCTGCAGCCGGATCCTCCTGCACTGCCACTACCTGCCTGGAACCGTACTGGTTATCCGGCTGGTCGTCCTTTCTTTTGCCGTGGCGGTTGTCATGCCGCCTGGAATTGTGGCTGCTTGCTTCCGGCTGGAACCTGGACGGATCTTTTCATTGCCGCGTCGGCCGTGGCGTACTTGTCCGCGATGGCCATGGTCTGCGCCATGGTTGTGGGCTCCACCCGGCGAAGCTTATGCTTGAGCATAGTGCCGTCTCTGCAGCCGTTGATGAAGAAGTCAACCGTCTAGTGATCGCATACCCCCTCACAGGAGTTGTGCATGCTCGTCCATCGGGTGAAGTAGGAGCGATAGGATTCATCTGGGCCCTGCACGCAAATAGCGAGCTCGCCGGTTCGGCTTGGGCGCTTGTAGGTGCCGATGAAGTTGCGGACGAACGCCTGCTCGAAGTCGATCCACGCGTTGATGTTGTTGTCGGGTAGGCTGTTGAGCCACGTCCTGGCTGATTCGAGGAGCATGAGAGTGGCGTAGCATACTACCACCCGACGGTTGCCGTTTGCGATGCCCACGGCGGTGGTGTAATCCACCAACCAATCCTCCGGCTTGACCGAGCCGTTGTACTTTGGCATTTCTCTTGGGAGCAAAAATCCCTTTGGAAACGGTTCATTCTGGATGCGCGGTCCGAAAAATCTTGGGCCGGCTGGACTTTCTTCCTCCAGCGCGCGTGACTGGACCAGTAAGTCGATTCGCGCGCGTGCGTCTTGTTGTTCCTCTGGCTCGAGCGGTCCTAGCCAGCCGGATAGGTGGGACTTGGGTAGCGCTTGGCCTTTTCCGGCTTCGTCGGCCGGCTCGCGGTTTTTGCTGGTACCAGCTGTCGCATCACGGGCGTTGTGCCCACGGCCTGCAGACCCACCGCGTGGGCGGGTGCTTTGCCTTGTTCTGTTTGGGGAAGATGCCTTGCTGCCGCCTACAGCCGGATCCACCATCCGACGAGCCGGTTGGGTTCTGCTGTTGCCGGCCATGCTGAGCTCTGCCTCAGCCTGCTGTTTGTTTGTCGTGACCACGAGGAGCTAGACATGTGCCTGCTGACGGAGTAGTTCCTCACCCTCCAGGTGGCTTAGCTCCATAACTGCCGCCGGCACGACCCTCATGTTTTTGGCAGCGGTGTTGTAGACCGGTTGTACTGCGGGCGTACGCGGATCAGCAGCGCGATCCATCTCCGAACCAAGGTTTAGGCCTTGTGGCTAGGCGAGGCGACTGGTGTCGGGCAAGCGCGCGAAGCCGTGCACGATGCTGTATTCCCGCATGGTGGCGTTCATCCGTCGTTGGGCGTCCGCCACCTTGCCAGCTTCCTCCAGAAGGTTCTGACGAGTAGTCTCTAGGGCTGCCGCAGCTGCAGCTGGATCCGCCTCGATGGGGGTGATGGGGTTGTGGAGGTGCTCGATGGACGCGTTGAGTAGGTCCTGGTTCGGGAGGCGTGAGTTGGTGGCGCGGCCGTCCATGTTGCGCTCCAGAGGTGGGCGACAGTTCTCCATCGAGCCTGCCATCATGACCTCGACGCTACCGCTGGCGACGCGTGAGGTGGAGAAACCAGGGGCGCGCCGGAGATGGTGATGACCTCACGAGGGAAAGCCTCAGCAATGGTGGTGACATAGACGCGGTGCTCGCCGAAGTGCATGATGGAGCCTCCGCTTGGGAAAATCCCCCTAGTGAAGTAGGACGCTTTATCGAGGATGCAGTTGAAGGAGCCGAGAGTGAGGATGAGGCCAGAGGCGACTCGCTCACCGGCGACGAGTGGATGTCCCGTGCGAAAGATTATCCCAGCCGAAGCGCTGTGCCCCACGGTGGGCGCCAACTGTCGTGGTGTGGAACACGGCAGTACCATCAGGGATGGCTTGAAGGGGACAATCAGGATGCTATCGGTGGCTACTCGCAACGGGTTGGGCACAAATACTGCAAACACAGTAATGCACCTAGGTTTGGAGCCCTCTTGCTGAGGTAAAACTCCTACTCCTTTAAGGATGTACTATCAAAGGGGGTGAATGCCCAATACATATGCTCCTTGAGCTGTTTCCTTAGCTACTTAACTTGTGGTTCTCTAGAAAACGCTTCCACTTGTCTCTACCTAGAACCCTAGCACTACCCCTCCCCCCTTATATACTAGGTGAGGAGGTAGTTTACAAGATGGCCTCTAGGGTTTACTGTTTGGATTTGGGCTTTACGAAGTGCGCCGGCTGGATAGGGCCAAACGGTAGGCCCAGGTCTAGTCAAGCCTCTAGTACAGGGGAGGACCATGCTACAGTGTCCTGCGCCTCTGCTTTACTTGTCAGCCGGTTCTTATCCGTCAACCGGCTCTTTATGCGTAAGCCGGAGCTTTCCTCGTCAGCCCTTGCTTTGCTCGTCAGCCTCCAGCTTTGGTACAGTTGTCCGGTAGCGCCGGCCAGGCCAGCCAGCCTGTCCGGTCAAAGGTGCGCTCATCAGCAAGGAGCGTCACTCGCACCATACCGTGTCAAGCGGATCCGAGGCGTAGGAGCGGCCTCCCAGTCGGTTCTTCTAGTTACTCGGCTAGATGGGCCAGCCGGGGAAAATTGAATGCGGACCGGGTGGGGGATTCCACCTGGCGGTGGTTCCTTGATCTGGGTCCTGACGGCATGAGCTCCTTGGAGCCGGCCGGTTGGTCCCGTCTTGGCCTACCCGGGGGTCATCCCCCGACACTCTGTAGGCTAGCGAAGTTATCGGCATCCCATGAAGTTTGACACGCATAAAGCTATATCATTCTTATGATTAATAAGTCAAACTTTGGCATCCTCACAAAAACCGCTAACCGTTAATTCAATCGAACAAATCCTTTCAAAGAGAGCTATCAAGTCAATCAATATTTTTAGTGGTGTTGAGTATCTCTATAAATAAGCCTTCAAGACTAAGCACTACAACGCACAAGCCTTCAATTGTGAGACTTTTTCTTATTACAATTGTTTATCAATTTTTTAGGCAAGACTTGGTTAATTACGAGAGCTGGAATAAAACATACCCAATTAAATACCCATGCAAACGAAAATCTTACGACAATACAAGGACTCGCTCCACCAATATAATATCTCAACATTTACTACTAACTAGCATGGGTCTCTCAAACTTCAAAAGTGGGGAGTCATAAGGCATACCTCTCATGTTTGGTTCCACTTCTCTCTTCCTTTTTTATTTGTTTCTTGGAAACTCGAAGTCGGCCACTCTCCTGCAAAAATATGAAGACCTCGAGGCGGAAAGAAAAGGAAGAGGGAGAATACGGAAAAATGGAGAAATATTTTTGTGGTTTTTTAAGGGAGGAAAGGTGGCAAAGCTCGGCTAGAAAATTTTGAAAGCAAAATAGAAACAACTAAAGATAAAGTGTTGGGGAAACCAACACAAGTGCTTATAAACTTAAATAAAAACACAACCTCTAAATAAAAGCAAATAAATGCCAAATAAAGATACATGAGGAAACTTCCCCAAGCTTAGGATTTTGCAAGCCCTTCAAATCATTGTGGTGGCGAGAAAAGGTCGTTACTCCAGTTCACGAATTGAGTTGAGAGGTTACTTGTTGATTCTCGGAGGTTCAAAGAGAGGCTGTGCATCCTCTCCATAGTTCCTCCAAGTCCTTGGAAATCTTGGTATGTGGCAAACCGGGTTTGTGGCTGCTCCTCTTGATAAGGAACTTCTTGCTCCTCTTCTTGGTCCTCGTCCTCTTCAGGAATCTCTTCCTCCGGCTGGTGTTGCTCAACCTGCGAGTCATATAGCAAACGTCCTTCCTTGATAGAGAAAAGACCATTAGGCATAGGAGCGGGGTAGATACGCCCAGCTCCAGCAATATGCAGGTAATAAGGAACACCTCTCCTAGTTAGCATTCCACGGGCTCTCAAGGTGGAGAAACCAACACGTGTCTCACCTAGTACCGGTTGCAACTCACCTAGGTCGAGGCCTAGGGAAGTGGCAAGCACGGTGATAATGCCTCCTCCTGTGATTGGCCCTTGGCTTTGGGAGGCTTGGTTCTCTAGGTAGCGCACAAGGATGGTGCCCAAGTTGAGTGACAAGATGCAGTTGATGTAAGCAGCCTTTGCAAGGACTAGGATGTCCTCCTCGTTGAGTCTCGTGAACTCATTACGTGCCTGCAAAGTGTTAGCCATAACATAAAACAAATAGCGAATTGCAGGGCGTTGAATATTCTTCCCCTTGTTCACTCTACTAGTGAAACTCATTCCATTATAGTATTGATCGGGGGAAGGACTTAAGCCAATAAAGGATGTGGAAAATTAAAACATGTGCACCATTCATCTAATGTTAAAGTGTAGTTGTTGTTCATCAGACGGAAAGAAATAGTATCCTCTCCTTGCCATTGTTTAACGGTGCTTTGCAATGAACTAAGGAATTCAATGGTTAAGCGACGATAAGTAGGTGCATCATTGTACACAAAGTTTTGTAGGCCAGCTCTATTGCAAAGTAAATCGAAGTCATCATCAATACCAAGTTGGTTCAATATGATGGGGCAAGCCCACTTGGTGGCCTTCACTTCCGGTTCTTGATTCTGTTGAAGCGATCACGATGGGCCTCATCCCTGAACCGTATCCCCATGCGTTCCTGAGTGGTAGCCCGAGAAGCGCTAGCGGTGGCACGAGCACGAGTTTGGATCCTTGTGTTTCATCATCTAAAACATTGAAGAAAGGCAATATAAAACTTTTTGATCCAACAACAGTAAGTGTATCATATTCCTCATCATAGCACACTAAAGAATTCTCCTCAAAATAATAATAATCTAGGCAAGAAAATCATGGCAATTGGTTAATAGTAGGTCTCACCCTAGATTGATAATGACAATAGATCGAAGTTGAATTTGCAAAAAGTAATTGGAGGATCGAAGGAGAAACATACCATAGATCACTTGTGTGTGAGGAAATCGAACGAATTGAATAGAGATGGAGGTCCCTTGAGGTTTTGAGAGAGTTTGGAGGTAGAATAAGGAAAAATGATTGAAGTTTTGGAGTTGGGAGTACCTTCCCATGCAATTTTGTGGTCGGACGCAACTATACGGTCGGAACAATGTGTTCCGGCTGTATAGTTGGCCTTTTGTCAAAAATTTAGGTTTTCCTCCTGGCGGCGCAGCTATACGGATGTAGCTATATGGGCGGAACAAAATGTTTTGGCCGTATAGTTGGTTTTTAAATTGTATGTCCCTGCGAAAGAAAATTTTCAAAGGCATCGATATCTATACGACCGGAACTATACGGCCAGAATTTTTATTCCCGTTGTATAGTTGGTCGTTAAACTCTCAGAACATATGAAAAGAAATTGTATGGAGGCATTGATATCTATACGACCGGAACTATACGGCCAAATTTTTTATTCCCGCCTTATAGTTGGTCATTAAACTCTCTGAACATATGAAAAGAAATTGTACGGAGGCATTGATATCTATACGACCGGAGCTATACGGCCAGAATTTTTATTCCCGCCGTATAGTTGGTCGTTAAACTCTCGGTACATATTGCAGAACAATTCTCAATGGCAAAGATATCCATACGACCGGAGCTATACGGCCGGAATTTTTATTCCCACCGTATAGTTGGTCGTTAAACTCTCTGTGTGCATCAAAAAAATTATGTTTCTTCGTAAACTATTTCTTTTCTTGTAACTTAGTGATATACCTTGTTTTTGATAGAAAAATTGATAGTAAATATTGTCGACCAACAATAGCATGAATAAAGCAGAATTTCAAGTACTACTGAACTTCTTATCCTCGAATGGAGTTTTCTAGCACTCTTTATTAAACAAAAACTAAAATCTTAACTCAAACCTTTATTTCACATGGGATGCCTCCCATGGAGCGCTCTTTTATGGTCAATAGCTTGACCTTGATGATACTCACTTGGGCCAGATGAGTGGAACACCCAATGCAAAGTAATTGGCCTCCAAAGTGATGGCCTCCTTTTCGTCATGCTTGGCTTTCTTCTTCCTGGGGAAATGAATAACAAAAGGATCCCACGAAGGCAATTTTAGCTTCACGTTCCCTTCATGCACATTAATCAAAGCCTTAATAGTTCTTAAGAAAGGATGACCTAATATAATAGGAGCAGTAGCATCTTTAGGCATGTCAATGATAACAAAATCAATAAGAGCGGGACAGCCTTTAATGTATACTAAAGTGTTCTCCTTAATTCCTACAGCTTGTTTGTAGGTAGAATCTGCTAGATGCAATTTTAACTCAGTAATTTCAAAGGAGCCAAGATTTAACTTGTTAAAAAGACTCTTTGGAATTGTCGAGACGCTTACAACTAGATCACAAAGTGCAGCTATCTCATTGGTTCCAATTTTAATCTTAATAGTAGGCTCAAATATGGCATCTAGTTTGATAGGTAATTTTTCAGCAATTTGCTTGTATTCTTCTTCAAGCTCACGTACCTTTATTGCTACTTGATTGACAAAATGTTGGTACATAGCTTCCTCACTACCTTCACTCACTAGAATCTTGACGTTGATCCTTTTTACAAGATCTTCAACGGTGTAGCTTGGTGAAGGAGCATTACTATAGTTAAGTTCTTCAGGTTCCTCCCTTAGGATCCTCATCATTTTGAGTTCCTCAACCGGATTGGGCTCAGCTTTACTTGCAAATTTAGCTAGAATGAGAGTTCGACTCTCGGTTATCTTACCTAGCTGTGCGTCAACGATCCTTGTTCTTTCTTCAAGGGCCTGTAAATCATTTCTCAAACTAACAGCTTGGTTAGATAATTTACCAAGCATAGCATCATGGTTCTCCGTAATTTTAACTACAATATTATTTTGTTTGTTTTGTGAGTCTATGAAAGACTTCAGTGTTTCTTGGAGAGTACCATTACCTGCAGGACTAGCATAGTGTTTCTGAAAGTTAGGATTGTAACTCTTCTTCCAAGCAGGATTATAATCATTACGAGCTACGAAGTCTATTTCTTCAATATTTGTTTCCGAAGTGGCTCTTAATTGAATCTCCTTACCTTTTACGGCTAGTATGAGCTCATCCAACTTAGCATTGAGATCTTCGTTCTCTTGTGGTGAGACAGAGTTCACCTTCTTCATATTTGATCTTTCCACATGCCATTGGGCGTGGTTGTCTTGCATATTGTCTAGCAGCTGCTTTGCTTCGCTAATATGTTTACCCATAAATGTTCCTCCAGCTGCAGTATCAAGCGTAGACTTGGATAGAGGAGTAAGAGCATTGTAAAATAAATGAGGATCAACCAATCTTCCATCCCATGACTAGGATGGTTTCTTAGGCATTCTTTCATCCTCTCCCATGCAAGCGCTAGTGGCTCACGCTCTTCCTGTCTAAAGCTAGTAATATTAGATCGAAGTTGCATAGTCTTTGCAGGTGGGAAAAATTTAGTCATAAATAAAAAAGTACATCCCACCCATGATGTAATAGTATTTTTAGGCAAAGATAGCAACCATTCTTTAGCTCTCCCTCTTAGAGAGAAAGGAAATAGATGCAATTTGACCGCATCAGGGTCAACGTATTTTATATGCATCATATCACATATTTCAGTGAAAGTATTCAAGTGCATACCTGCGTCTTCAACACCAGAGCCTCCAAATTGATTTTGTTGAACCAAACTTAAGTAATGGGGCTTAATTTCATAGTCATCGGCAGCGATTGCTGGCTGAGTTATAGGAGTACGCAAATAATCATTATTGGGAGTAGCAAACTCCCCAAGATTCTTTTCAGCCATACTTCCTATGTTTTTGGGTTTTCTTAGATAAAGAATTCTAACGGTAAAAGCAACAATTTAAAGACTAACTAATTTTTTTGGTTTATCAAATAAAGACTAAAAGCAAAGTAACAAAATTAAAAACAAGAATTAAAACTAGCAAGGTTCCTAATAACCTCACCAGGGTAGCTATTGCTTACCCGGAACGGTGCTAGAAAAAGGGTTGATACCTTCGATCCGGATTACGGATGTAATATAGCTTCTTTTTCCCTAGTATACCTAGGTTATCAAATCCTCGGGAAGCAAATGCATAGTGAAGTTACTTTAACGGACCTTCGGGAGTTTTAGAATTCCTTTTGTGTTTTCACCGGACCAGTAGCTTGCATCTTTTTGTTGTTGTCGATGATAGAGAGAGAGAGGGCCTATTGCGTTCGGTTTCACCTATAGCTGTGCAAAACATCTGATGGAAATAAAAGATAGAAATAAAGTATGTGTGTACTTGTTAGAGCAAGATAAATTATATGTGGGCAGTGCATCCATAATTTCTATTGCCCCCGCAACCGCTTATAGCAATAACCTACTAGTCTCATCCATAGAAGAAAGAGAACTAATGATATGCATAGTGATGTCATTGTTAATCCCAAGGAAATCCCTCACATACAGCCGTACTACCCCTTCTGTCACTGGGGTTCCAAACCTGCAGATCAGTCATCACTCATACTCCCTATACCTGGCTCAACCCTCGGGTTCTTGGGTACCTGACAAGTCCTTGGATTGAGGCAAGATAGGATACAATAATCATCATGTCATATAAACTAATACATGATACCATCTATGATAATTCACATGCACAATTGCTACATGGCTAGGCCGAAGCCCTTAGCCCAAGGAGAATTACTCACACATAGAGATGAGATCAACAATCGCAAACATTGTAATAAAAATCATAAGATTGGTAGCAGTAGTCTTACAATGTCCCTAATCGAAGAAGAGATCTACTATTACAACTAGTGGAATATGGCTATGGAGATGGAGAAGGGTTTGGAGATCTGGAGGCGGCTGGTGATCTGTGGCAGAGACTTCTGGATGGTCTGAACTCTGTTTTCTCATCGCCCGAGGCTTCTTTATATAGGTGTCCCTTCACAAAAGTTGTTCTATTTGACCTAACGGTGGTGGCGCCAACTATACGACTAGAGTTATACGGTCGGAATTTTTTCTCCGGCCGTATAGTTGGTCGTTAACGCGTATGCTCCGATGTAAGGCTCCTGGTTTCTTCTGGTAGTTGGAAATCTCGTATCTTTGACTTTAATATAGTGATTCCCTCCTTTAAACGACATTATCTGCGCAGGAAAAATACAAAAAGAAAGGATTGCATACCCCTCTGAATATTAGCATTAATGGCAGGGTTTAGAGAGATATTTCATCAAGAATATGTTTAATATCCAGTTTAAATGTGCATGTTAGATGGCCATATTTCAGAGCCATCACATACATGCTTACGTGGATGACATTGCGCTGATGTCAAAGAAATAAAATGACCTCGTCACCGACTTAAAGGAAACCTTTGACAACCTATAGAAATATAACATGACGCTTAACCCTTCGAAGTGTGTCTTTGGGGTCCCTGCCGGCAAATTGTTGGGTCTGATCGTTTCGCATCGTGAATTGAGGTGAACTCGGAGAAGATTAAGGCCATCCTCAACATCAAACCTCTGTCATGCTTGAAGGACATCAAACGGCTCACGGGGCGTCGCAGCCATAAGCTAGTTCATCAGCCGACTTGGAGAGAAGGCCATGCCAATGTACAAGTGGCTCAAGAAGGTGGACAAATTCGTATGGATGGACCAGGTAGACGCTGCACTACAAGAGTTGAATAGAATACTCTCCTCTACACCAATATTGGCAGCGTCAGAATCAAGGGAGCCTATGTTAATCTACATGGCAGCAACCAACCGGGTTATCACCATTGTCATCGTGGTGGAGCGGAAGGACCCAACGCATGAGAACGGAGTCTAACGACCATTTTACTATGTAAGCATGGTCTTTATAGAATCTAAGCAGTGCTACCCACACTGCCAGAAAATAGCTTATGGAGTATTCCTTGCTTCTCCAAAGTTGAGGCATCATTTCCAAGATCACCATATCACAGTACTGATCAAAGATCCACTATCCGAAATTATCAAAAAAGCAACGCAACATGACAGGTAACAAAGTGGGGCATCGAGCTTGCCACCTTTGAAATTACTTACAAGAAGCGCAACGCTATCAAATCTCAAGCCTTGGTGGACTTTATCGCAGATTGGACAGAAACCCTAGCTGATACTCCTGTACCAGAGCCGGAGTTTTGAGTCATTCACTTTGACGTCTCCAAGATGCCCAATGGCTCGAGGGCTGGTGTATTGCTACAATCACCAACA
This sequence comes from Avena sativa, assembly GCA_916181665.1. Classification (NCBI taxonomy): domain Eukaryota; kingdom Viridiplantae; phylum Streptophyta; class Magnoliopsida; order Poales; family Poaceae; genus Avena; species Avena sativa. The sequence continues at coordinate 421,133,938 of OV702291.1, read as the reverse complement.
GGAGAGAAGCTCCAATATGTCCTGCAGATTCACTTCAATGCCACTAACAATATGGTAGAGTAGGAGGTTCTTATTCATGGACTTCACGTAGCCAAGGATATTGGCATCAAGCGCATAGTTTTCTGTGGAGATTACGAATTGGTTGCCCAGCAGGTAGCTGGCACCTAGAATGTGCAAAACCGTATGATGGTGGCATATCGAGACAAAGTGGACGAGATAGCCAAGGGCTTTGATAGCTATGAAGTCAAGTATATCAAGAGGGAGGATAACGAAGTGGTAGATCTACTATGAAAGCTTGGATAAGCATGCAAATCGGTCCCACCTGGCGTATTCCTGGAGCATCTCCGGGTACTGATACGTTGCAAACTTATCTATAATTTTTTATGTTCCATGCTTGTTTTATATCTAATTTCTTATGCTTTGTACACACTTTGGAGTATTTTTATATACTTTCTTGGACTAACCTATTAACAAGATTCCACAGTGCCAGTTGCCTATTTTCTGCTGTTTTTGGTTCCAGGAAAGTCAGAAAATGAATATTCTCGGAATTGGACAGGACAAAAGACGAAGTCAATATTTCACCGAGGGGAACACAGAGCCAGAAGACGAGACGGAGAGGGGCCAGGGGCCAGCCACACCACCTGGCCGCGCGACCAGGCCTGGCCCGCGCCTGGGGGTGGTGCGGCCGCCTCGGGCACCCCCTCGGCCTCCCCTTTCGCCTATAAGAATCCTCCGATACAAAAATCCTAAGTACCCGATCAAAATTCCACGAAAGAGTCTGTAGCCGCCGCTATCTCCATCCCTAGAGCGAGAGGGATCTGAAGCTCTTCCCGGCACCCTGCCGGAGGGGAGATATCACCCTGGAGGCCTTCTTCATCACCATGCCTGCCTCTGGTGTGATGCGTGAGTAGTTCATCCCTGGACTACGGGTCCATGTAGTAGCTAGATGGTTGGTTCTTCTCCTTTGTGCTACCATGTTTAGATCTTGTGAGCTCTGTACATGATCAAGATCATCTATTTGTAATCATACATGTTGTATTTGTGGGGATCCGATGGATATTGAGATGCTATTTCAGATTGATTATTGATTCTATCATGTCTTTGTTATTTGTGATCTTGCATGCTTTCCCTTGTTAGTAGCTATCTTGGCCGAGTAGATGCTAGCAACTCCAAGAGGGAGTATTTATGCTCGATAGTGGGTTCATGCCTCTAGTAATCTAGGCAAGTGACAGAAATCTCTAAGGTACTAGATGTGATATTGCTACTAGGGAGAAAACAACAATCCTTTGTTCGTAGAACAATCATATTGTTTACTTTACACACTTTGCTTAATGCAATTATCTGTTGCTTGTAACTTAATACTGGAGGGGGTTCGGATGATAACCTAAAGGTGGATTATTAGTCATAGATGCAGTTGGATTACGGTCTATGTATAATGTTGTAATGCCCAATCAAATCTCATAGGAGTCAAGATGATTAGTATATGATGTATGCTTTCTTGGTGTTTGTCAATTGCCCCGCTGTAATTTGTTCACCCAACATGTCATCTATCTTAAGGAGAATCACCACTAGTGAACTATGGACCCCGGTCCTCTCTTTTACTATTAATCTAAAATCTACTATTTACTGTTTTCTGTTTACTTTCTACAAGCAATTACTATCTTCCACACAATACGTTTAATCCTTTGTTAATAGCAAAACTGGTGAGATTGACAACCTCACTGTAAGTTAGGGGCAAAGTTCTGTGGTTGTGTTGTACAGGATTCCAAGTTGGAAACAACACCTTGGAGGTGTTTCCTTGCTCCTACTGGTTCGATAACCTTGGTTTCATAACTAAGGGAAAACTTGTTGTTGTGCTCATTATACCTTCCTGTTGGGGTTCCCCAACGAGCTTGAATATATTTTGAGCCATCAAGCTATTTTTCTGGCGCCGTTGCTGGGAGTCAAGGACATCTTCACAAGGGGAGTCCCTCATAACCAATCTCTTTACTTTGTTTTGATTAGTTTATTTATGCTTTGTTTGCTTGTTTCTTTATCAAAACACACAAAAAATAGTTGCACTGGTTTGCTTTCTTTATTAAAAACACAATTTTTTTTATTAACTCCTACCTTAAGTTGCCATAATGTCTAGCATCGCTCCAATCACTATGTCACCTTAGGAAATGATTTTTACTTTCAAATAAAGAATTGAAGAGAGTTTCAAAGAAGCTTGGTCTAGAATCTCTGATTTACATGAAAAAACTGAACCTAAAATGACTCAAAGCTTGTTTCTTAGCAATTTTTACTTTGAACCGCTCTTTGCTATAGATATGCTTTGGATGCTGTAGTGGGAGGAGATTTCCTCCAATGCAATGAGGATGAAGCTTTCAAAGCCATAAAGAAGTTGGTCTTAACATAAAACTTGCCTAGGAAATCTGATTCTTCCTTTATAAACATATTTGCTAGATTGAATACTCTTGAAACCCACACTGCCAGTTTAAAAGAATGCTATAACATGCTTAGAGAGCATCATGATTATGTTCTAATAAATTCTGAACCCTCAAAATGGCTTCCTACAGTAAAAAATTTTATAAGTAATGAAACTTTTCATGCACGTTGTGATATCATGTCTGAATTCTGTCTTATGCCTAAAGATATCTATGAATCTTTGAATCTTTGGGGACTTTCTAAAGGGGAGAAGAAATATCTCTTGCTAATAATGCCACAATATTACTGATTGGAATAGCTGAAGGAGTGTTTACAAAGATTTTAGGGAAAGTGGTGTCTAGTGATTATCTTGTTATTGAATATGTAGGAAAAGGACAAATTACACTTGGAAGATCCCTACTTAAACTCCTTGGAGCAATAATAGATGTGGAAAAGGGCATCATGCACTTTGTTTCTCTTCCGAACAATCATATGTTCCCCAAGGATAAGAATAAAAGTAAGAGATGTAAGGGCAAGAAATTTGGTTTTAATGCTTCTTCATTTCAGAATACTTGATTCTTTTCTTGCTTCTTATGCCTAACTTAAAGGCGTTAAAGAAAAGTACTTATTGGGAGATAACCCAAAAGTTTTAGTTGAGTCTTAGAACTTATTGCTTCAGTAATAACCTCTCCTTATCATTTTTGTGTGGTTTTTGTGCCAAGAGTAACCTCTAATGAGAGAGAAGTAAGACTTGGGAAAGTTGCCGTCCCGAAACAGATTTTTGTGCTTCGCTGTAAAAATTCGTTAAAAATCTCTGTACGTCGGTTTGACCTGTAATTTTTTGTCTTCTGACACATGTTGTTATCCAACTTTCGTTAGTTCAACACTTTTCGATTTGAGCAACAGAAGGTCTTCGAAAAAATCTATTTCTACCTGCTCGTCTGTTTTGACAGATTTCTGCCATCATTTGCATTTTCTTCTTATTGATTCCTTTTTGGGTTCTTTTTGGGGAATTGAACTTTTTAAAGGAAGTGCTACAGAAGCTTGTGTTTTAATGAAAGTTTTACTTGTGTTGGAACTGAACCAAAAGACTTATTATCTTGAGTACACTAATGTTGCTAATGAAGATTGTGCGAAGTTTTGTATGAAGGAAAAATTTCAGGTGTAAGGGAAGAATGATGTAATGAGATGAAGAATGGAAAAAAGCTCAAGCTTGGGGATGCCACCCCGTGTCACCCGAAGAAATATTCAAGAAGTACAAGCATCAAAGCTTGGGGAAGCCCAAGGCATCCCCTTCTTCATCAATAAAAATCTCAGGTTTCTTCCAAACACTTCATTTTTATTGTTTCATGAACAGTTGTGTTGTTCTTGGAGCATCTTTGTTTTTGTTTTTAGTATTTGTTTTCTTAGTTTTCTTGAATAAATTGGTTGGACCCTCTCATTCATGCATTAGTTTTCAAATAAGTTGGTTTGGATTGGAAAAGAGTAGGAAAAGTTCATGCTTAAGTGGTAAAAAGGAGCTTGTTTTTGACTGTGACTTAGATTTTATCATGTCATGCTTGATATTGTTTTGGCTTTATGCTTAGTGATTTTTGCTATAACATGACATGTTATAAACAATTGAGATTACTTAATGTGCCTTGAAAGAATCATGCATTGTTTTAGCATATTAAAGCATGATACCGTGGTATTCTCCTTTGATGCTTTATTTGGGTTGACCTGGCACATGCTCACACCATGTTAAGACTATCCCAAGTCACCATAGCCTCTATGATCATTTAGTTTTCGACTAGTAATATCACTTTATGCTTTAATTAATAATGTTTTGTCGCTTTGCATGATTATGTCCATTATTGCTCTCTTAGTTGGTCGCTCACAGTCTTTTGCTAGCCTCCATACCAAGTATGAGTTCCACTGATGCATCCAACTCCAAATAAAACCAAGTTATTCCAAAGAGTCCACCATACCTACCTATTAGCATTTGCTATTCCAAGTATATTCATGATTTTATCTACCTTCCGAATTAAACTTGTTATGTGAAAATTAGTGATTAAAGCTCTCACGAACTTGATGGAACACTTTACTTTCTTGCACTTGATAATCTTGAACTATTGTGTCCATATTTGTTGTGTATATGCTTGCGCTTTATAAGTTGAAGTTAGCAGAACCATGTATCATGGGGAACGCTTTCAACATTTCACTTACTATTCTGTTGATATCATGATTCTTTTGCTTATGGATCCCGGGGGTGTGAAATAAAAGGGGAACTTGTAAGATCATGGAATTTGTATGTGTGTTAGAGAAACGCTTGGGCCGCTAGCCTAAGCCATGCCTAATCATGGTGGAAACTTGCAGCATAACCATAATGAGCATTCTATGAAGCATCCTCAATAAAAACCTATGCAAATAGCAAATAAAAAGATCACTGAGATGCTCATTGTCTGTTGCCTTGTCATTTTGATATGGGATAGCTCCTGTGTCATGGGGCAAGGGGTACCCCGTTGGCGGTTCTCTATGATACATATGTACTTACAATGACAAGATCTTACTTGTGACCGAAGTTGAGTAGCATGAGGTTCGGTACTCGTAAGCAAGGGGCATGAGATTTCAACTTATAACTTGTCAAGCATATCCTCTTAGTTGTGTCATTTTAACCTTAATCACCTAAATATGCTTATGATAGGGGCAATGAGAGCTGAAAGCTAATAAGTACCATAATTTTTGGAAGCTCTATGAGACTTGAATCCCCGCTTCCTTCTATGAAGGCCTTTCTTTTAGTTTTATGTGGAGTCTCCATCTTCTATCTTTATGCACCTATCGAGAGAGCATAGTGGCCATTCTTAGTTTAATCTGCATTGTCCCAAGACTTGTTGATTGATGCATAACTTTGATATTGCTTGTTCTTAAACTATTTGTATCTAGTCACCCTTATGAACTTTGAAGGTGTCCTATGCATTTAAGTTTTGCTACACTATGAGGGACAACCTGGATACCATTCTCATTATGTTTTATTTATGTGAAACAAACAAACATCTTACAAAGCATTGTTATTCATGAATCTTTTGTTTGTACCTTTTCATGCTACAACATAGTTGCTATGTCTTATTGTTAGAACTTTATCTTTCATGCTATGTTAAAGTACTATGATCCTATCTATCAATGTTTTACAAATACTTTGATCAAGTTTATGATGGTGCATGTCATCTCAAAAATTATTATTTCTTTTTATCACTTACCTACTCAAGGATGAGCAGGAGTTAAGCTTGGGGATGTTGATACGTTGCAAACGTATCTATAATTTTTGATGTTCCATGCTTGTTTTATATCTACTTTCTTATGTTTTGTCCACACTTTTGAGTATTTTTATACACTTTCTTGGACTAACCTATTAACAAGATGCCATAGTGCCAGTTGCCTATTTTCTGCTATTTTTGGTTCTAGGAAAGCCAGAAAATGAATATTCTCGGAACTGGATAGGACAAAAGCCAAAGTCAATATTTCACCAAGGGGAACACGGAGCCAAAAGACGAGTCAGAGAGGGGCCAGGGGCCGGCCACACCACCTAGCCACGCGACCAAGCCTAGCCCGCGCCTGGGGTGGTGCTGCCGCCTCGGGCACCCCCTCGGCCTCCCCTTTCGCCTATAAGAAGCCTTCGATACAAAAACCCTAAGTACCCGATCAAAATTCTACGAAAGAGTCTGTAGCCGCTGCCATCTCCATCCCTAGATCGGGAGGGATCTGAAGCTCTTCCTGGCACCCTGCCAAAGGGGAGAGATCACCCTGGAGGCCTTCTTCATCACCATGTCTGCCTTCAGTGTGATGCGTGAGTAGTTCATCCCTGGACTACGGGTCCATGTAGTAGCTAGATGGTTGGTTCTTCTCCTTTGTGCTACCATGTTTAGATCTTGTGAGCTCCGTTCATGATCAAGATCATCTATTTGTAATCATACATGTTGTGTTTGCGGGGATCCGATGGATATTGAGATGCTATTTCAGATTGATTATTGATTCTATCATGTCTTTGTTATTTGTGATCTTGCATTCTTTCCGTTGTTAGTAGCTATCTTGGCCGAGTAGATGCTAGCAACTCCAAGAGGGAGTATTTATGCTCGATAGTGGGTTCATGCCTCTAGTAATCTGGGGAAGCGATAGAAATCTCTAAGGTACTAGATGTGATGTTGCTACTAGGGAGAAAACATCAATCCTCTGTTCATAGAACAATCGTATTGTTTACTTTACACACTATGCTTAACGCAATTATCTGTTGCTTGCAACTTAATACTGGACGGGGTTCGGATGATAACCTGAAGGTGGATTATTAGTCATAGATGCAGTTGGATTACGGTCTATGTATAATGTTGTAATGCCCAATCAAATCTCATAGGAGTCAAGATGATTAGTATATGCATGTATGCTTTCTCGGTGTTTGTCAATTGCCCCGCTGTAATTTGTTCACCCAACATGTCATCTATCTTAAGGAGAATCACCACTAGTGAACTATGGACCCCGGTCCTCTCTTTTACTATTAATCTACAATCTACTATTTACTGTTTTTTGTTTACTTTTTGCAAGCAATTACTATCTTCCACACAATACATTTAATCCTTTGTTTTCAGCAAAACCGGTGAGATTGACAACCTCACTGTAAGTTGGGGTCAAAGTTATGTGGTTGTGTTGTGCAGGATTTCAAGTTGGAAACAACACCTTGGAGGTGTTTGCTTGCTCCTACTAGTTCGATACCCTTGGTTTCATAACTAAGGGGAAAACTTGTTGTTGTGCTCATCATACCTTCCTCTTGGGGTTCCCCAACGAGCTTGAATATATTTTGAGCCATCAGGTACCATCCGTGAAAGGAGCAGACCTAGAAAATCTAGATAGAGTTGATTCATTTGTCAACATAGTTGTAGTGATCCCTCCGGCATGGACAAAACCGTTCATGTACTACCTCAAAGACGGAACCCTGTTGACAAACAAAGTCTAAATACGGCAGATAGTACGTAGAGCAAAGTCCTACACCATTATTGACAGCCAACTATACAAAATAAGCACCACACGTATATTCCTATGGTGTTTGTCTCACCAACAAGGGATTGAGATCCTCCGAGAGATCCATCTTGGTGATTGCGGGCATGACACCGCTCCTAGATCGTTCGTCTCCAAATCCTTCGGTAAGAATTCTACTAGCTCACCTCCAAGGCCGACACCTACAAGATTGTTGAGACGTTTCTAGGGTGTCAGTACTTTATGAGGCAACCACATGTTCCAATAGAAGAATTGCGAACCATACCAATTACATGTTCATTCGTAGTCTAGGGGCTTTCCATGGTTAGACCCTTGAAGACGGCACCCTGTGGGTTTACCCATGTACTAGTAGTAGTGGATAAGTTCACAAAATTGATTCTAGCTAAACCCATTAGAAAGCTTGATGGGACAACTTCCTTAAGTTTGTTCAGAATCTAGTGGTGAGATTTGGTCTCCCACATAGCATCATCACCGATAATGGCAGCAACCTATCACTCGGAGAAGTAGAGGCTTACTGTCACGATAAAGGCATTCGCCTTCACTTAGAATCTATGGCACATCCACAGTCTAACGGTCAAGTTGAAAGGGCCAATGCACTAATTTTGAAGGGAATCTAGTCACGCTTGAGGGCACCGCTACATAGAGCAGCTGGAGCCTAGGCAGAGGAACTGCCATATGTGTTGTGGAGTTTACGAACAACACCCAATAGATCTACCGACTTGACCCCTTTCTTCATGGTTTATGGAGTAGAAGCAGTCCTACCATCCGACATCCTCCACGATACACCAAGAGTCACCGCCTATGACGAATATGACGCTGAAGAATCCAGACACCTATCTAAGGACCTACTCGAGGAAGAACACGTCTTGGCATGCCAGAGATCTTCCATCTACCAGCAGAAGACAACTACCATAGTCATCGCGTTAGGCATCGCTCGTTTAAAGAGGGGGGGTCTATTGCTTTGACTCAAGCAGCAAAAGTCACAAAAGCTATCCCCGCCTTGGGAAGGACCGTTCATCATAAGCAAAGTGTTGCTCAATGGTTCTGTAACATCCCAAGATTAGCACCTAGAAATAGTGAGGACACATGTGTGTGTGCATTGCATTCATGCCTAAGAAAATCTGAGCAATTTTTGCGCAAAATTAAAGAAGCTATAGAGGGATCGAGATCTCTCTTGTTCTGATGGAAGCATCTGGGCAAGTGTGACAGATTTCGACATGACTTCTACTGTATCTTTGTGTTTTTGGAGGAAGTAAATTGAATTCAAAATAAATTTGAAATTCAATTATAAATGAAGAAATGAATTACAATAAGAATTGAATTCTTATTCATAAGTAATATATAAGTATTTAATAGATTAAAATTACAAAAAGAAGGAAATCTAACTTTATTAAAATAATAATAAATTATATTGTCGTTACAATTAACTAATAGAAAAGAAAGTTCTAACTTTATTAATACAGTAGAATATTACAAAGTAATGAACAAAGTCCAAATTAAAAAGAAAATTGCAATAACTAATGAAAAAATAAAAAAGATTAAAAATGGATTAAAGTGAAATCCTAAACTAAGTATTTTAGCTTCAATTCTTCTCATTCTTCATCATGTCCACTTCTTTTGTCTCTAGTCTACTTTCTGTAAACAAAAGTAATGAAATGAAATAAGAATAAAACAAATTAAGACAAAGGGAAGTGTTTTGGTTAGTATTACTCTCAGAACAGGCTCAGTGATGCTAAGCCAATGTTTCATCATGGAGTAGTTAATCTGGGGCCAGGGTAGCAAATTGTTATTATCAGGCAATGTTTCAGGCTATGCATCATTAGCTGGAGAGGAAAATTAACATTTGGTAACCAAAAATAAAGGCCAGATCCAGATAATATCCAAACCAGCCGAGCACATCCACAAGGGCATAGCTTCCAGGCTAGTAAAATATTTTCCCAATGAGACAAAGCACTTGGAACAGGCAGGAAGCTCACACACAGCTGCATGATGGTGTGCTATTGACACAGGAAGCCCCACAGGGAGTGTAAAAGAGAGAACACAACCATAGCACCACTCATTGTTTACACTTCACCACCACATTCAGTCAGTTCTTCTCACACCATATGTTCTTCTCAAGAACACACATTTATTTCTTCACACAAATCAATCCACCACACCAACAGCTCTGGTTACTTAGATAAGCCATCCAAGAGCACGTATGCAGCAGAAGCTGATCAAGTAACCATAGGAAGCTGAATAATCAGGATCCAGAAGAACAAGATCTAGAGGCACAAGATACACCATCAACAAACATATCCGTCTACACTGCAACAGTAGGTTGTTTATCCATAAAATTCTCTTACATTTGTTCTTATCAGCTTGGTTAGGAAATAATTTTGGTTTATAAAATATCCTCAGATCTATGTGTGATCATCCTAGGATTTAGATGCACAATTTGGTAATTGTTTTTACCAATATATAAAAAGAGCAAAACATACAACATATGTTCTTGCTAACTTACATCATCATGCCCAAGTAAAGAACTGCCTAAATTACAAAATCCTCCAAAATCCAATTACCTTTCAACTAGAACATGTCTAGGAAGATAAGAGAATTATTTCTCTCAATTTGACATGGAAGTACCATGAAAGGTTCATCACAGAGAATTAAATGGTATCTGCTGTTATTCAAAGCTTGGCCTCAGCTTTCACATCCAAGGCATGGAGCTGGATTACAAGCAGAAACAACTGAGTAGCAAGTCATACTGACTGGCTACTGCTGTGCACACTCCAGGAATGAGGCACCACAACACCATCCTAGTACAACATACACTACTAGGGGCAACGCATACATGAGTCACTCATATAAACCATAAAGCTCAATCTCATAGATTTAACCATCTTCCTAATCAAGTAGATTAGGAATCATTTAAAAGGACATCTTATTCATACAAACTAGAATGCACTTCTAGCCTCAGCCTTTTGCATCATTGGCTAGGCTAAGATATCAAGTATAGTATTTGATGTGTTACCTTGCACCAGGTACATGCTTTGTTGACCAATCACAACAGATCTTGCATAAATAGCTCTATTGATGTGCACACTCCAAAAGAAGGCACCACAATAGAAATTCAAAATGTGGGCATGGAATACACCAAGGAGGCATGCGGGGTCATGGAGAAGGACAGCGAATGGCTTGGATCTTAGGTTGGGTCCCAAACCAAGGAAGTTTGAACAGGGACATACTCCTGGCCGTGCAACAAAGCTTAAGGTCTCTCATGGGAAAAGTGATGCACCTATGTAGAGTGTAAAAAAGTGTGACATGTTACTCCCTATTCTGAGAAGGAGCTGCGAACGCTGCAGGAAAGGAACTCCATGAAGTTCTAATCAACCTGTGAAGGCTGACGGACATAGATTTTCTAAATAAAAACAACCTTTGAAGATTTTTTTTCAAAAACCTTCATAGCCTATGACCTATCGTCTACGACTGTAGATAGTGCATCAAACAGTCCTTTTTAGTGAACTTGTTGAGTACGCTCGTACTCACCCGTACCTTCTTAACCCTTGCTAGATTCTAAAGCCAATGAAGACGACGTCAACACCAATCTAGGCAAGGAATAGACATCGAAAGCCCAAGTTCATAAATGAAGTTAATGGAGTCAAGAGATACATTAACTAAAGTGAAGATGAAGTTCCTGATTGATAGGAGTACAATATCTAGCCTTAGAACCTACTTATATAGAGCAATGCAATAGCAGCATTTACAAGCTAGATAGTTTAGATGCTAGTATATTAGTGAAAAGTTTATTTATGATTCTTCTTTGTAAGAAGTTGCTTTCTTCCTATTTAACCTAGAATGTTCTCTAGATATTTTTTAAAGAGTCGAGTTGTAACCTATAGTCATGTATTGGACCTGCTATTTTTTTGTTGTACCACTCTGAGGGATGTAATACTGGTGGAACAGTGTTTCATTGGTGTTATGTCAAAGACTATAGTGCACTACAACATGCAGTGGTATGCTGGGTCACCACAGCTGGTATTAGAGCAAATGCTTTTTCCTTAGGATTAAAACCCTTTTAGGAGATCTATAGGTCGGATAGTGACTATGGGAGCCATCTTATATAAACCAGGACTTGTGATGGGTATCCACTTGAGGATAATCTTGTCACACTTAAGTTTAATGCTTTAGTAACCTTTCTTAGGAGTAGTTATCCCTCTTTCCTTGGGGGAGTACTATTTCTAAGTAGGTATAACACCATCAATATATGTCGTAAAGAAGTTAAAATATCAAAATAGATTATGCTTAAGTTAAGGATATCATATGGAGTAATATAAATGGTGTAGCCCTATAAAGAGAATCCATGTAAGGTAGAAGAATCCTATAATTAGTTGATAACACTATACCACATAATGAAGACCATTAGAACATGTATAAGATGCAAAGGGGAGTAAATCATGTGGCATTCACTTGAGAATTCTACGCGATGGAGTGGAATTTTGTTAAGAATCAACCGTAAGTTAATAATAAGAGTAATCATGATAGAAGTCATAAATGTTAGAAATTTCTGATAATATTTAGTTTAAGGTATTAAACATAATTTTTTTAGCCGTCTAAAGAGATCATGTGAGGATAATTTACGATAAAGTGGAAGGTTAGTGGTCATTAGTAGTCCCAAAAGAGAGGCAAGAAGTTAGTAAAAAACCAAGTTGAGACCACTTTGCTCAAAATTATCCAATTAAAATTGAGCAATTTGGGTAAATATTGAGACAAAAGGTAGTTTAAAACCTAAGTGCTAAGTATCACGATGTAAACCTATAATAGGAGGTGTCATATATTACACAACTAAGCCTGAATTCTAGAGATGTTTTACTCAACTACTATATTACGGGCTTAGAATAATGTGTGTTATATGTACCACATTTGGATTTCTTGGTTCTTATTGGATCTCCTTGATTGACTAGATCTGTAAATGAAGATTGACTTGGTGTGAAAATGCATGTTGCATCATCTAGTCATTACTTGATGTTATAGACCTAGATAGAAAAGGGAATTCGTGTAAGGGAGTGACAAGTTCTAAAGACCAAGATGAAGAATTGCTTGAAGAGTGAAGTCAAATATAAGGAGTATCACCACTATTTTGAAGGACAGATCAATCCCAACTCATTATTAGTGGGAAACAAGAAGGAAGTTTAGTGTAGAAAAGTTATGGAGCAACAAGAAGGAATGGACTTTTGTTCACTCCAAGTCGGTAATGTTGCTAAAGAACTAATGAAGTAGTAATAACTAGGATCATGGAAGTGTTATGAAATAATATGAAGAAGAAGCATTGGAACAAAAATGGTATACAAGCTCTAAAATCTCAGAGAGAATACCAGGAGGAAACTACCAGATCATCCTTGTATGATATAAAGAGCATAAAACTTGGCCTAATTTAAGTAAAATCTAAAGAAAATTATAAAATTAAAGCAATCGTCTTCCGAGATACTTCACAAAGTCGGGCTTGCAAATAGACCAATGTCCTAACCATATAAACAATATGGTAGTATATTCAGGAGTTAGAGAGTGTTAGAAAACCCTAAGTGGGAGAGTGAATAGTGAAGAAGTATCAAGAATCGATATCTGGAGTACGGTTAAGGAGAAATCTAAACTACAAATTCAGATAGACCTTATTTTCATAAGGTTAATGAGACCCTCGGGAGTATGATATTAGGATATTGAGATTTATACCTCAATACAGTAATAGGAAGGTCTTTAGTTTATCAAGAAGGAAGTTGGAGAAGTAATAAAAAAAGTTGTTAAGAAACCTACTAAGTTTTAATAAGATTAATGGCTCAAAAAGGATAAGGTAGTTTAACAACCCCGAATAGAAGGTAAGCCAAAATAAAATTACTCTAAAGTTGATACAAAGTACCAAAACAGACCTGTAATGAGGAATATGAAACTATGAGTGGTTTGGACTAAATGACTCCAAAACATTCTTAGTAGCCATAAGGGCTAAGTATACCATAAATAGGTTAATATTAGAGCCCAGGTTATTGTTAGCGAAGATCTAAAACAAAATTTTACCTTAGTGAGACTATCTAAAAACCTAGACACTTTTCAAATAGGTGTCCTCAATATGAAGGCACTCAATAAAACCTGAATAACGCAGGAGTGTTGAATTCAAAAGGTTCAGGGTGTCAAATGGAAGTGGCAGTTAGCCATTGTTAAGACAAATAAGGATTCAAGGAAAAGTTTCAATAAAGATACACCAATTATCTTCATCGTGGATTTGATATAACTACTGTGCTCCATGGAAGACAGTCCTATCTTTCGAAACATAAGAGAGTACGAACTTCGGGGACGAAGTTGAGTTTAAGGGGGAGAGACTGTAACATCCGAGGATTAGGACGTAGAAATAGTGAGGACACATGTGTGTGCATTGCATTCATGCATAAGAAAATCCGGGCAATTTTCACGCAAAATTAAAGAAGCTCTAGAGGGATCGAGATCTCTCTTGTTCTGATAGAAGCATCCGGGCAAGTGCGACCGAATTCGACATGACTTCTATTATATCTTTGTGTTTTTGGGGGACATAAATTGAATTCAAAATAAATTTGAAATTGAATTATAAATGAAGAAATAAATTACAATAAGAATTGAATTCCTATTCATAAGTAATATATAAGTATTTAATAGATTCAAATTACAAAAAGAAGGAAATCTAACTTTATTACACTAATAATTAATTACATTGTTGTTACAATTGACTAATAGAAAAGAAAGTTCTAACTTTATTAATACAGTACAACATTACAAAGTAATGTACAAAGTCCAAATTAAAAATAAAATTGCAACAACTAATGATAGAATAAAGAATATTACAAAATGGATTAGACTGAAATCCTAAACTAAATCTTTTAGCTTTAGTTCTTCTTATTCTTCGTCCTGTCCACTTCTTTTGTCTCTAGTCTATTTCCTATAAACAAAAGTAACAAAACGAAACAAGAATAAAACAAATTAAGACGAAGGGAAGTGTTTTGGTTAGTATTACTCTCAGAATAGGCTTAGTGATGATAAGCCAATGTTTCATCATGGAGTAATTAATCAGGGGCCAGGGTAGCAAACTATTCTTATCAGACAATGCCTCAGCCTGTGCATCATTATCTAGGGAGGCAAATTAACATTAGGTAACCAAAAATAAAGGTTAGTTCTAGATAATATCCAAACCAGCCGAGAACATCCACAAGGACATAACTTCTAGGCTAGTAAAATATCTTCCCAGTGAGATAAAACACTTGGAACAGGTAAGCAGCTCACACACAACTGCATGCTGGTGTGCAGCCGACACAGGAAGCCCCACAGGGAGTGTAAAAGAGAGAACATATCATAGGACCACTCGCTATTTACACTTCACCACCAATTCAGTCAGTTCTGCTCACACCACATGTTCTTCTCAAGAACACACATTTATTTCTTCACAAAAATCAATCCACCACACCAACAACTCTGGTTACTTAGATAAGCCATCCAACAACACGTATGCAGCAGAAGCTGATCAAGTAACCATAGGAAGTTGAATAATCATGATCCAGAAGAACAAGATCTAGAGGCACAAGATACACCATCAACAAACATAGTTGTCTACACTACTATAGCAGGTTGCTTATCCATAAAATTCTCTAGCATCTATTCTTATCAGCTTGATTAGGAAATAATTTTGGTTTAGAAAATATCCTCAGATCTATGTGTGATCATTCTAGGATTTAGATGCATAACTTGGTAATTGCTTTTACCAAGATATAAAAAGACCAGAACATACAATATATGTTCTTGCTAACTTACACCATCATGCCCAAGTAAAGAACTGCCTAAATTACAAAATTCTCCAAAATCCAACCTTTCAACTAGAACATGTCTAGGAAGATAAGAGAATTATTTCTCTCAGTTTTACATGGAAGTACCATGAAAGGTTCATCACAGAGAATTAAATGGTATTTTCTCTTATTCAAAGGTTGGCCTCCGCTTTTACATCCTAGGCATGGAGTTGGATTACAAGTTGAAACAACTGAGTAGCAAGTCATACTGACTGGCTACTACTGCGCACACTCCATGAATGGAGGCACCACAACAGTAGCCTAGTACAACATACACTACCAGGGGCAACGCATACATGAGCCACTCATATAAACCATAAAGCTCAATCCCATAGATTTAATCATCTTCCTAATCAAGTAGATTAGGAATCATTTAAAAGTACATCTTATTCATACAAACTAGCGTGCACTTCTAGCCTCAGCCTTTTGCATCATTGGCTAGGCTAAGATATCAAGTATAGTATCTGATAGTGTGTTACCTTGCACCAGGTACATGCTTTATTAACCAACCACAACAGATCTTGCATAAATAGCTCTGTTGATGTGCACACTCTAAAAGGAGGCACCACAATAGGAAGGGCACTTAGCCAAAGCCATTATTGGCATTGGCATAATTAGGATCAATAGCCAGTCTAATGGGAATTCTATGCAAATAAGAAGAGAGCCTATTTAAATCATTTTCCTTAAGAAAAGTACCTAGGAATCATTACAAAATAAAATCCATGTCACATAAACATAAACGTAAAAGGAAACATCACTTGTCAGCAACCATGGTGGGGACAAAGTCTAGAAATCCTTTGGATGATTTATGTCATGACTGACAAGACTCATTCATTAGATAATGCAATTAATTAAGTAAAGTTCAGTTAAACACGCATGCTTTGGATGAACAAGCCATCCAACTTAAGGCATCATTCCATAAGCAAAACATAGTTGGAACTAGCTGATGTACCAAGGATCAAACAACCGTTGACCACAAGAATTTAGTGTAGTACAGAGCATCAAATAACTCCACATCAACCGAAACAATTGCATAGCAATATTTAGGATAACTAAAACCAAAGTGGATCTTTACCCAATCATAGTTACATCAGAGGGCAAAGTAACCATTTTATATGAGGATACGGTACATCATAGTAGTAGAAGGAAGTGAGAAATATGCAATACAGGGGAAAACCCTAATTAGGGTTCATCACCACATGGTAGAGTGAGAGATGGGATAAAACAAAGTGAGGGAAAACTAGTAGGAGGCTCACTTATCCGACAGTCCTCGCACTGCAGGAACAAGAAGAAGCAGACCGATGATGGGGAAATGGCGGCATGGCAGCACAGGGAGCACCGGCGGCGCTGCAACCTGCATCAAGCCACACCAACCCTAGAGAAAACCCAGCTCCACCAGCACCAGCTCACCATCAGAGCAACATCAAGCCATCACTAGAGCTCGGTGAAGCTTTGATCATCGAAACCCTAGCACTAGGAAAGCAATGGGGATGAATGGAGAGGGCTCGAAAGACAGATCTGGTTGGATAGGAAGAAATAGAGGAGTGGAGCGCATCATGGATGACCGATGGCGGTGGCCGTAAAGGCCAGAGTCGGCCATAGTTACGTGGCGATGGCGGTGTCTCTGCGGTATCGCGAGAAGAAGAGGAAGGGGATGCTCGGGGGCGAATGAAGCTGGTCTGGACCAGACCAGGTGGTCTAGCCCAAACTAGTGGGCTGGACTAACCTGTGGGTCCAGGTATAATTTGTTATAGAAAATGAGTAAATAAATAAAAGGGGTAAAATGGAATTTACAAAAATACCCATCAAGCATTTTGAGTCCTAGGAAAATATAGAAAAAATCCTAAAAATGTATATCATATACCAACAAGATCACAAAAATAATATCCAACTAGGAAAAATACAATAATACTTGTTTAAGTTAAATAAAAAGCAAATAAATATCAACACCATTAAATCCTAATTAAAATTTCATAAAATAAGGAAAAGTCCTAAAAATGAATAAAAATCATTTTTGCGTATAAAAATAAATCTATTATTTTATAAAATACTAACTTCACCTTTTACAAATAAAACTTAAAGTAAATATTTTGGGACATTTAATCCTTTGTAAAATTTTATAAAAACAAAGATACTATTTAAAGTAAAATAAAAATCACTTTTAAGATCTTAAATAAATATATTTTATTAGAAAAATATTCAAGATATTATTCCAAAGGATCTTAAGGCTAGGAATAAATCTTTATGGATCTATTAAAATAAAATACCTATACTATAAATTCTTTAAAAATATTTCTTAAGTAAGAAATACACACTTATCTTTATAAAACCTTAAATCCTTTAAGTCTAAGTACTAATTCCAAAATCATAACTTGGATTCATTATGAAACTTAAGTGTAAATAATTAACTATATAATACTCTTTTAAAACCTTGAATTAAAATTAAAACCAACAACTTTTAAATTTAGCTTTGTGTATCATTCACCTATATGGGTGGTGAACGTTGTTTATCGCTTAACCATACCAATCATAACATCAACCCATGACAAGTAATAAGATCATCTAATTATGTTTCCATTAACAAGTTGCATATTATCTTCATATTTGCAAATCACATTTAAACTCATCATTCACTTAAATTGAAAGTGCATGATCTCACACTCTTAAACATACTTATTATGAAACTCCAAAACTTATTAATACTTTAGACACATCATCTCCTAAGTCTACTTATGTTTTAAAGATAACTTTGGTCCACAAAGTTATAAACACAACATATAAAGTTTAATTATGTTTTTATAGTTAACTTTGGTGTGTTTCAATTAAATCGTAGGACATCTCAAGTCCAAAATTATCGAGCAAACGCAGTCAACATCGATCACATTTTATTAACCATCAAAATTGTTTAAACCTTATCCAAGAAACCTTTTCTTCAAAATTTATTCATTTTGCCACTTCAAACAATAACCTTATAAATAAGTCCTTCACTTATAAACAATAACAACCTAACACATTAACTTCCATCATAATTATTAGATAGTAATTCACCCCAATCTTAGAGTGTTATTATACTTCACTTGTATAACTTGCATGTTAAACACTTAAATGCTTTGTAGATATATTTACTTATGAAGTAAACATTAGAAATAACTAAATCTTAAAAGCATCACCTAAATTAAACTCATTCATGTTATTGGGGAATTATCTAGGAATTTTACAAAATGCATTACATTACTTATGCATAACTGCATATTGCTTCTTTAAACATTAGTCCTTACCAGACCTATGATGTTGTTTTCAACGATTGGATCTTATATCGTTTCGAAGACTGTGATTGCATAATCTTGTGATCACAAAAGGCAAGTTCACACTTGCTCATGTCCTTTCATTATTTTCTATCAAGTATTTGCAAATCAAATGTTGTCATCACTCGCATTTCAAAAAGGTCAGAAAACACTATTTTTGATAATAATATAAACTATTGGTTACTGATCCAGGGTGATTAGATAATCTATTAAGCCTAGAAATTGGAATACCATTGCACAGGAATATATCATCTAGGACTTAACAACCAATGCCGCTAGTGATTCTTGCACCGTATAATACGCGTTAACCATGAGATCTACAATGGCTCTAGGGAAGTCATCTGGACCTTCTTCCTTTCGCATGAAGCCGGATGTGCAGGCCGTGGCTGTTATCCTTGTAGCGTGAGTATGCAATTTGTAGAGGATATGTAGCATATGGGTGGGATCCCTCAATGTCCCACGGTAGTTCTGGCATTTATAACGGTATGTACTGCCCATTGCCATAATTCAAAATGTGGGCATGGCATACACCAAGGAGGCATGTGGGGTTGCGGAGAAGGACAGCGAATGGCTTGGATCTTAGGTTGGGCCCCAAACCAAGGAAGTTTAAATGGGGATATACTCTCGGTCGTGCAACAAAGCTTAAGGTCTCTCATGGGAAAAGTGACGCACCTTTGCAGAGTGTAAAAAAGTGTGACATGTTACTCCCTATTCCTAGAAGGAGTTGCGAATGCTGCAGGAAAGGAACTCCATGAAGATCTAATCAACATGTGAAGGCTGATGGACATAGCTTTTCAGAATAAAAGCAACCTTTGAAGATTTTTTTGAAAACCTTCATAGCCTACGACCTATCGTCTACGGCTGTAGATAGTGCATCAAACAGTCCTTTTTAGTGAACTTGCTGAGTATGCTCGTACTCACCCATACCTTCTTAACCCTTGGTAGATTCTAAAGCCAATGAAGACGACGTCAACACCAATCTAGGCAAGGAATCAACATCGAAAGCCCAAGTTCATAAATGAAGTCAATGGAGTCAAGAGATACGTCAACTAAAGTGAAGACGAAGTTCCTAATTTATAGGAGTACAATATCTAGCCTTAGAACCTACTTTTGTATAGCAATGTAATAGCAGCATTTACAAGCCAGATAGTTTAGATGCTAGTCTATTAGTGAAGTGTTTATTTCTGATTATTCTTTGTAAGAAGTTACTTTCTTCCTCTTTAACCTAGAATGTTCTATGGATCTTTTGTAAAGAGTCAAGTTGTAACCTATAGTCATGTCTTGGACCTGGTATGTTTCTGATGTACCACTCTGAGGGTTGTAATACTAGTGGAACGGTATTTCATTGGTGTTATGTAGTGTACTACAACATAAAGTGGTATGCTGGGTCACCGCAGGTTCCTATTACCTCGTCGATGTTCTTGAGTTGAAAGATAGTCCAAAAGAACGCAAGTGTAAGCAACATGACCCCGATGATGATTAGCCGGAGACTAATCGTCCATGGAACATATCATAGCTACGTCCTTTTTTCACTTAGCATAGTTTATATTATGTAATAAAAACCTTATATGATCAATGAAATAAATCATTTGGTTCACTCATATTTTCTTAGTCTTTTACCTCCTTTAGTGTTCATTTTTGGATCATATAAACCCTTTACGTGCAAGTTTGCATTTGCACTTGTGAAAATTCTGCCTACGGGCGTTAGCTTAAGTTTTCTAGCCTACATGTTTTCTGTCGTTTTTATGTGGATTCCGGAGTAGTGACTTTTCGGCACTCAAAGACGGTGAATTTGTTCTTGGGTTCTTAACGGTGCTATTAAGCATCAGAGCCACAGAGCATGGTTCCGCACTACGAGTCTTGCGTCTCACGAAAGGTCAAGCATACGAACCAGAATAATGGATAAGCCATCACTTTGCTTAAAAAATATATACATGCTGGATATACATAAGTAGCAGGAGGCTTGAAGCCAAGTTTTCCGTGTTACTTGTACAAGTTTTTCTGCATACATACAAAATTGCAGAGACACATTTAATACAACAAGTGTTTATGGCTCTGCTATAGGGGACTTGATGCTGCATCATCAGCAATGGGAGAAGTAGGCTTGGAGAGATCGTCTAACTCGGAGAACCTGAGGGTAGAATTCGAGACTGTCTGGTCATCATCCATCTCCTTGGCTGGCACGAAGACATCCACCTTGACTGGCACGAAGACATCCACCTTGGTATCATAGCCGACAAGGGAGTTCCAGATAGCATCGCCATCAATTGGGTTACCTTCCTCGTCAAGCTTCGGCATACCAGAGGTTATCAGGTCCATGTCGGCGTCGTCGTAGTGAGCCTTCACCAAGGATAAGGCCATCCTTGCGCCAGATAGAATAATGGATGCATTACAATCCTTTATTTTCTCGAGGGCTCGGTGGAGGATATTTGAGTACTTGGTGAAAGAATATGTCTCCCTGATGGTGATGTCTAGTGGCTTGGCAATCTACTTGGCTTGAGTGATGGCAGTGTTAATGAAGTTGCCAGCAAGAATCATGCACTCCTTTGAATCCGGAGCACCTTCACCTGTATTGGTTAAACCAATGGGAGTTGTGTTTTCATAAGAAACAAGGGTCATGAGCACAATAGTAATGTACATTTATTCGACCTATAGAATTAAGAAAGATAGGGGAAAGTTACCAAAGATGCTGGTTTCATCTTGAAGGCAGGCTTCCGCCAAGATATCATGCTCCTTCTGAAGTTTCTTGTACACCTCAAGGACCCAAGCATTCTTCTCTGCGGAAGCTTGGTTTTGTTCGTTGAGGCATTTAATCTCATTCTTCAGGTGCTTCATTTCGTCATTAGCAAATTCTTGCAAAACCTTTATTGCTTCTTCATGCCCTTTGATGGCAGCAGCTAGGTCTTTCTTCAGGATCTTATTCTCATCGTCAAGCTCCTGAATATGCTTGGATTGATTGATGATGCTCTTTGCCTTGGCAATGGTATTTGTAAGAAGGAACAAAAAATGGCATTGTGATAATTTGGATGATGTGGTTACAAGTGATAGATTGGGGAGCTATTGGAGGAAAATAGATGCTTTCTATTTGTGATATGTTCCTTTAAAAAGGTTGTTTTACCCTTTTCAAGTTCCATCTCTTTCTGCAGCTTGTCATACTTTGCATTGGCCTCCTTCCTCTGGGTATTCTCATTCTGCAAAGAGAAGAGTACTTAGTTTCTTTGGAGCATCTACTTAGAACTTATTATTTTCAACTAAAGGCTTGGGGGCTACGGTATCAGATTTTAATTCATATATGTTCTCTCTTAGAGTATCTAGCTGAAATTACTCATTCTAACTAGAAACTCGGGGGCTACACTATCAAGTTCTACACTTAGTTCTTCTTTGGAGCAATCATGCCAATAACTATTGGTTTTCCGCCTAAGAGCTTGGGGAATATATTGGGATATATTAAATGTAAAATGTAAAGATCGAAGGCTTATAATAGCAATAATATTGAGATTGTTGGCAAAGTTGGCACATGCATTGTGGAAGGTCCGGACATTGTTATAAATGGCATCTGCCTGCTGAATAAGATCATCCAGGCTCAGTGTCAGAGGAGATGGAGGCAAAGGAGATGTAGAAGCCGGAGGCATGGATGAAGCCCTAGCCTTTTGCTGTTTAATAGTGACAGCCGATGGCATAGAGGTCCCCGGATTGGCCGTTGCTGCTATTGTTTCTCCCTCCGCTAGTTTCTTCCCTTCTTAGGTGGCATCCTTAGCCGGAGCTTCATCGACTTTGGAAGAGGTACTTTCCTACATCGCCTGGCCGCTGGGAGCAAGGTCCATGCTGGCAGAACCTAAGACATCTGGTGTTGGATTAATGTCCATCTCCATGATAGAGGTCTCAGGTATGACGGGGGACAAGGTTCTAGTGGATCTTGTTGTAGGCTTGGCGGCGGGAGTCGAGGGAGGAACAGTGAGCAATGACTTGGTCAACATATTACGAATGTTTTTGGAACCTCCAACATCTTTGGAGGTTCATTTCAAACTAACCCCGAATGTCTTACTGAAACGTACAAAGTATAAGTACATGGATTGAGTAGGTGTAAAGCAAAGCAAAGTCGGAGAATAAGTATACTTACACCACAGCAGGTGCCTTGGTTAAGGGTATGTCGGTGGACTTCTTCTTCTCCACCTCTAAGGTGGCAGTGGATTTCTTGTAGACTTCACTCTCTGATTTCTTATTCTTCTTGCCCTCGAAAGCAGCATCAGAGGTGGAGTTCCTCCGCTTTTGTGCTGCCGGAGCTAGATGATACTTGGAGGTATCATCGTTGGACACAACCGAAACATCCTTTAGCTTTGGATCATAGACCTGGGAGGCCATCAGATCCGCCACCAAGGTTGCCAGCTGATGGATCAAAAAGCATGTTAGATGGTTGATACACCCAAGTCGGAAACCTTAGAGTACATATAAAGCAATGCAGGAAACACAGTTACCTCTAGGCATTTGTCACATTCGTACATGTCAAAGGTGATATTGAAGCCATGCTTCTTATCCTTCACCTTGACGATGTCCTTAACCCGGAGCTTGATGGAGTCCTTGGAGAAGTTTTCCTCGAAAATCCGCGTGGGATATTTCCTCTCCTTGGAATATTTGTGCATCAGCTCGGCGCGGTGCTACAGAGGTTGTATCCGCCTTGTGAACCAGCACATGGCTAGGTCTAGGCCAGTTAACCCTCCGTTTACTAGCCATTCTAGCCGCCCTACAGTGAGAGAGGCCTCATCATCATATGGAAGGGGGCTTGGGATCTCTAGGTGGGTGCCTCGGTGGTGGCTCCATCGACAAAGTCGGGGCACGAACTTGGTGGCCAGTCAGAGGTATATTTGGGCCGTAGAAATATGTCGTTTGCCAATTTTTGCAGGACTCGTGGCCAACGATGTTGGGGAACCACCAGTTAGGACGAATCTTGAAACTAATGGTTCCGCAGTTCCGCAGTTCCGCAATTCATCCTTGGATTCTCCAGATTCTCTCTTGATAGTGAAAAAAATAGATAAACATATCTAACCTAGACTTGGTCCCTAGGTATCATTCGCACAAAGCTATGAAATCGCTAAGTACTAGGATGCTATTGGGAGAAAGGTTATGGGGGAGAACCTAGATGTTCTTCAGGACTTCAAGGAAGAAGTCGTAGACTAGGAGGGAGACACTATGTACCAGCTGAGACTTAAGGTATACCTTTTCCTCGGCTTGGGGAGAAGAGACGACCTCACCAGCCGGAGCCGGCCGCTAGACCAGGTCCTCCACCGAAGGGAGGTATCCTTCAGTGTCCAATTCCTTCAGGAGCTCCATAGAGAGCTCGGAGCCCCTCCAGACTCCCTTGTGGGAATCGGCCTCCTCCTCCATGGCTTTGAGCGCCACCCGTGTTTGTTCATCGCCAGGGGTTTCTACCATAGTGGAGATAGGCACCACCATGCACTCCGGTGGAACGGATACTCCCTTAGATGGCTCAATTGAAGCCTTGGAAGCCGTCGTTGTTGATGGAGCGCTGATGCTGCTAGCGATTAGGAGAATTGCTGGAGGATGAGGAGGAGCAGTTCTTGGCTAGGGTTTTCTCACTGGGAGCTCGAACGATCGCACGGCAAGAGGAAGAAGACGATGCATGGAGAATGCGGGTACAGGAAATTTCTCTGGCCACAGTAAAAATATATAGCCCCTGGCAGCAAGATCCATGCATGGGAAATCTAACGGTTACTGTGTCGACAACGTGTGTGCGAATGTGCGTGGTGATGTCACCACGTCCCACGTTTGCCGCTTAACGTTTTGGATTTTGCGTGCAGGGAAATCACTAATGATTAAACCACTGCCGTATGTGAGTTTCGAGGAAGCATAGGCTTTAGCCTATGTCATCCTACTGACTTTGCAGTGTAGAAGTCACGTCTGAAAATTCCATTGAAGACGAACACTATCCGACTCTGGCAAAAGAAGACTTGGAGAATCTTTGGCTTATATGATGAAGACGGATAGGATTACTGTTGGGGATATACTTTCCGGGTATCCTTGCTGTACCTCGCTGACCAGGGTGGCCCACTTCGGGTTAGAGCTTTTCGCGGGCGGCCCAGTCAGAGAGAAGAGACGGAGTCCAGTCCAACTACAGGAAGGCCCAGAAGACTTTCCGACATAGGCCTCTAGTGTTACTTGTAGTTCAAGATGTACTTTGTAACCGACTCTTAGTCGTAGCCGGATAGGTCTCTCCTGTAAACCCTAGGCTAGATATCTATATAAGCCGTCCTAGGGAGAGCCTTTAGGGCACCACCTAACAACACCTCAATAGTATACAATCTCAACTCGCACAGGCGAAAACCTTGTAACCCATATTCCAGCTCTGCCATATTATTGGATTGCTAGCAGGAGTAGGATCCGTCCAAAGCCGGCGGATTCGAACCTGGGTAAACTTGTGTGCTCACCATCTCGGAACACCATATGTCTCACACCCCTCTCTTACACACACTTCAAGAACCCCCTCATGATGTACTTGTCATCAATCCGACGACAGTTGGCGCCCACCGTGGGGCAAGTGAGCTTCGAATCTGCGTTCCGAGCGGAATCTGCAAGAATCAGAATCGGTGAGACTATCATTGTCGGTCGCATCCTCTATGCCAGTGACGTCCCTCTCATCGTTCTCAATGAGACTTGGATTACGGCTAGGGAGGCTATGACCACCTACACCATCATGTATTTTGGTGAGATCGATGTTTACATCGGTTTTGCTGAACCTGCCCCACCCACCCTAGCGGTGATGATAGAGGCAGAAGAAGTTTCTGGGTCCCCTTTGTCCGTGGAGGCGGTAGAGTTCCGGATCCTGGAAAATCCCAATCCCACCCAGCCCGCACCTAATGTGGAGATAGTGGAGAAAGCTGAGCCTGAGGAAAATCTTACGGCGAACGTCGGATCTAGAGTGGATCTCCCTAGCGAGGTCAATCCTAGATCGATATTCCTAGCTGGACTCAACCCTACCTTGACTACTTGGTAGATGGAAAATTACCCGAACACGAGGTTCTGAGCCGACAGATCGTCCGATGAGCAAAATCCTATACTATCATAAGTGGTGAGCTATATAAGCAGAGTGTGTCTAGGGTGTTTTCAGCGCTGCGTATCTCTGGAAGGAGTGGAAATCCTAAGGGAAATCCATGAAGGCAAATGTGGTCATCACGCTATAGCCAAATATTTAGTGGCAAAAGCTTTCAGGCATAGAATTTTTCTGGCTTACAGATAAGGCAAATGCCGAACTGCTGGTCAAGACGTGCAAAGGCTGCAAAAAATATGCCAAACAAGCTCACATTCCGACTGATTAGCTGCGGACAATACCTATAACATCGCCTTTCACGGTCTGGGGGCTTAACATGCTAGGACCGTTTAAATGGGCTCCAAGTGGATTTACTCACCTCTTAGTGATGGTGGATAAGTTCACAAAATGGATTGAGGCTAAACCCGTCACAAGTTGTGATGGAGCAACAACCATAAGATTTGTCGAGGATGTCATAATCCGATACGGTTATCCGCATAGAATTATTACGGACAACGGGAGTAATTTTTCTATGGGAGAACTTGCCGAATTCTGCAATGAACAAAATTTCCGGCTTGACATTGCGTCAGTCGCACATCCACAAGCTAATGGACAAGTTGAAAGAGCAAATGGGTTAATCCTACAAGACCTTAAACCAAGACTCGAAGCACCACTTCATCATGCTGCGGGGGCTTGGGTAGATGAATTACCTTCTATAATATGGAGCTTGAGAACAACTCCGAATAGGTCAACCGGATACACACCTTTCTTCTTGGTCTATGGTGCAGAAGCAGTTCTTCCTAGCGATTTGATTCACACTTCTCCCCGAGTTGCTGCATATATTGAAGAGGGTGCCAAATTTCTCGACAAAATGGTCTCGATTTAATCGAAGAAGTCTGCATCGTTGCTGAAATGAGATCAACAGCCTATTAGCAGAAGTTATGCAAGTATCATAGCCAGAGAGTCAGAAACCGATCTTTCAGTAAGGGCGATTTGGTTCTCCGGCTTGTGCAGAAAAGAAAGCACAAACTTTCCCCAGTGTGGGAATGGCCCTTTTTAGTTAGCCGAGTAATGTTCAATGGATCTTACTATCTAACTGATATGCGGCCAGTCAAAGAAAGACCTGCTACTAAGAAAAGAAAGAGAGCTGGAGGCAGTACAGACCCAGAATAATTAGACAGACCGTGGAATATTGCTCAGCTACGTCCCTTTTATTCTTAAAATTTATTTCTTTGTAATCATATATGTGTACATGTTCAATGAGAAATAAAGTATTGGTTGCCTCAATATTTTCTGAGAAGTTTTATATTACCATCTTATTTCCGAATGATCATGTCACAATCGAAAATCGCAAAATACTTGAAAGTAGTTTATGCTCATGTTTGTTCTGGTTAGATTTCTGATTCTAAAAATGCTACCTTCGGGTATAAATCTAAATTTTCTAGTCTATACTTGGGTACTTTATCTGATTGCCGGATGCGGGAATTTTCTGAGTAGTGAATTGTTGGTACTGAAAGCCGGCTTTGTTTCCGAGTTTAAATTGGTTTAGCAATTGAGCTCCATCGCTCGGCAGAGTTTCCGTGTGGAAGGTTAGCTGGCTCATGAAAGGGACGAGGCGGAAATCCAGATAAGCGATAAGTATAGGCAAAAAACCAAAAAGTGCTTATTTAAAAATTTCAGGCACCAAAAAATAAAATCTGAAGTGCTAAATAGAAGCATTAAATCTTAGCACTAGAAAAAGTATTAAACTACTTATTTACAATCCGATTGTTTCAGAATAACACATTGTTTTTTGATACTCTACGATGCAGGAGAAGAGGTAGGAGCCGCCGGCCCATAGGAGACATCGCCTTCGCCTTGATACCTTTTCGAGACGTTCAAATCCGATATGGTTTGTTCTTCATTGGAAGCTTCACCTGTTTCTTCGGTAGGTGGAGGAGGTGTTTCCACACGAGTGAAGAAAGGAGTGTCATAGTTGGTCAGATCAGCTACGTGATGACCCAGAAGTATAGGGGGTGTATCGCAGTATTTGCGATAAGTAAGAGTGTCGAACCCAACGAGGAGCAGAAGGTGCTGGCTAGTGGTATGGATCAGGAATTCTCTGCAAATACTTAGCAAACGGATTTTTAGGGGTTTTTGATAATGCGGGTAAATAAAGTACGAGTAAATAAAAGACAATAAGAATAAATGCAGAAGTGGCCTAATCCTTTATTCAGCAAAGGACAAGTCGGTTCTATTACTTAAGATGACCAAACGTTCTCGTGGACACATGGGAATACCGTCAAGTGCTTTTGCTTCATATAGTTGATTAATCTTCTTTAGTTTGCTAAGTGTTGTGTGGGTGAACCTATGCTAATGTACCGACCTTCCTAGGACTAATACATACTTGTGATTATACCCCTTGCAAACATCCGTAAGTACAAGAAAGTAATTAAGGTAGAAACCTAACCACAACTTTAAACTCTAAGACCCTGACGTCCCTTGTGCAATGGTTTCCTAACGGGGTTCAGGTTTTTGTCACTCCGGCAACCCCTACGATTAGTAGCCAAATACACAATGCATTCCCCTAGGCCCATATAGGTGAAGTGTCATGTAGTCGACGTTCACATGACAACACTAGAAGAAGTACACCACAACTTAAATATCAAACTATTGAATCTTTCTCAACACAATTCCACTACTAACAACATGACTTCTCCCATGTCCTCAAGAACAAAACGAACTACTCATAAGACATCATATGGATCATGATCAGAGATGGAATAATGATGTATAACAATCTGAACATAAACAATAATTCCACGGTTCACTCAATAGCATCAACTACAAGGAGTAATCAACACCAGGAAAGTTTCCCCTAAGAACTATGCAAGATTTAACCCAATTGTTACAGCGATATGGAGATGGTGATGATGGTGCTAGTGGTGATGATGGTGATGATGATGATGATCCCGATGAAGTCCAGCTTGATGGTGGTGTTGATGGCGACGATCTCCCCTCTCTGGGAAGGAATTCACCTGGCAAAATTCTGTATGCCAGAGATCTTTCTCTCTCGGTGGAATCTTTCTGTGGTCGCTCTCCGAGTCTTAGGGTTTCGGGAGGATAATATACGCCAGAGGGGAGAGCCAGCAGTGGACCAGGGCGGCCACACCACCTGGTGGCGCGGCCTAGGTTGGCCCGTGCCAGGGGGTGGTGTGGGCCCCCTGTGGCCCATCTCAGCCTCCCCTTCTGGCTTCCTTCGTCTTCTGGAAAAATAGGATTTTCCATGTATTTTCCTGGATTTTCTGATCTTTGCGAATTTTTCCTCCAAACAGCACCTTTTCCATTAGAATCCTGACTGCAGCGGTCCATGCTCCAAAAGTCATCAACCATGCAAAAACAGATGAAATAACATAAGTATCATCTCTTAATATGAAATATATCAATGAATAACAATAAATTATGATATAGAATAGTGATGCAAAATGGACGTATCAACTCCCCCCAAGCTTAGACTTCGCTTGTCCCCAGGCGAAACTGAGCTCAATAAACATGGCCTCAGGTTTATGGAGTGAAGAGTCGATAAAAGAATACGGACAGGAAGCATCACATTCATCAATACATTGATCATAATAGAAGACAACTCACTATTATGTAACTTAACTTGCAATAGGTAAAGGAAACACAATAAAGATACATAAAGTGAATCATAATTGGTAATGGCAAACTTAGCTCTTGGTCGAAGAATAGTTGGCAATTTGCTGGAGTTCACAAATAACTGATTTTCAATGATAGCTTTCAAAGTAGTAGACACCAAGATAAGAGCAATGTGCAAAACAAGGAACATAAGAAACATGATTGAATAAATCAACATATGAATGAATGAAACACAACAACTCAAAATGCTTGCTGGGATAGAAGGGAATAGGTTTACTGACTCAACTAAACAGTAAAAGAAAGTCCCTTCGCAGAGGGAAGCAGGTATTTCAAGTTTCATAAAGAGCTTCCAAAAATTATGGTACTTATTAGCTTTCAGCTCTCATTGCCCCTATCATGGTCATCTTTAGGTGATTAAGGTTAAAGTGACACAACTAAGAGGATATGCTTGACAAGTTATAAGTTGAAATCGCATGCCCATTACTTACGAGTACCGAACCTCATGCTACTCAACTTCAGTCACAAGTAAGCTCTTGTCATTGTAAATACATATGTATCATAATGAACCGCCAACGGGGTACCCCTTGCACATGATACAGGAGCTATCCCGTAATCAAAATGACAAGGCAAGCAGACAATGAGCATCTCAGCGATCCTTTTATTTGCTATTTGCATAGGTTTTTATTGAGGATGCTTCATAGAGTGCTCATTATGGTTATGCTGCAAGTTTCCACCATGATTAGGCATGTCTTAGGCTAGCGGCCCAGGTGTTCCTCTAACACACATATAAACTCTATGACCTTACAAGTTCCCCTTTTATTTCACATCGCCGGGATCCATAAGCAAAAGAATCATGATATCAACGAGGTACAAAGTACCAGTGCAATGCTGAAAGCGTTCCCCATGATACATGGTTCTGCTAACTTAGCCTTATAAAGCGCAAGCATATACGCAACAAAGATGGACACAATGGTTCAAGTTTATTAATTGCAAGAAAGTAAAGTGTGCCATCAAGTTCGTGAGAGCTTTAATCACTAATTTTCACATAACAAGTTTAATTTGGAAGGTAGATAAAAACAAGAATTTACTTGGAATAGCAATAGTGCTAATAGGTAGGTATGGTGGACACAAATGGCATAGGTTTTGGTTTAAGGATTAGATGTACGAGAAGCAATCCCTCTAAGTACAGGTTTTTGGCTAGCAAGGCTGGGTAGCAAGCATAAGAGTTGAAGGAAACAAACAGACATACGAGTGATAAAAAACAAACATGCAATCTTCCTTGGAAGCACAAAAGATCTTAACTAGAGAATACTAAACTTATGAGAAAATCAAGAAAGAAAGATGATGAAATTATATTACTTTAGAGTACTTTTATCGTTTTCATTCAATTCTCGAAAATAGTGCTACTACTGATAGAGCCAGGTTTGCCAAAACCAACTAAATTAACTCAATGATCCCAAAGTGATACCAATACTAACGACGAGATCAATCATATAACCATGAATTGAAAACTAATATAAGATATACAAGAGAGTGAATGATAGAACTTCTCATTAATATTCCATAACGGTAACTCACACCAAGGGATACATATCTAACGAGAGAGAAGACACTTCCATAATGCAAACCATCCTACATGATAACTTCTCTATTCATGATCTGACTCTACTAAAAAGGTAAAAAGATAGAAGATAGTGATGTGATACCGCGACACTCTCCCAAGCTTGGAACAAACCAAGGGGATGCCAAACCTGATGACGAATTACTCCTTCGATGGTGGTGTTATTCTCTCGATGAGCTCTTTGATCAGTTTCCCCAAGTCCTCGATCTCGAAGGTGAGAGTACGAATCAACTCCGAGTTGTGCTTGATGCGGTGCATGATCATGTCAGGTTGTGGATCGCAGCTCTTGCGATTCTTTTCCCACTCTTCCTCCTTGAAGTCTTCTTTTCCTGCATGGCTAGAATGAGGCAAATCCCGAATGGAGGGTAATTTGTCCTTGGGCATATTCTGGTGTTGATGCTTATGGATAAGAGTGTGGAAAGGATTCTTGGCGCGTGGAGGAAGTGATCGTGGAGCCAAACAATGACGCAGAGGTTTCACTCCAGTTGGCATCCGTGCAGTCCTCCTGACCCTGGCAGATCTTGTCAACACTCCAATGCTTGCAATGGTAGTGCCATTGTGCGGATGTTGGCCTTGCTTATCTTCATCTTCACTCTTGATCTCCTCCTTCTGACCGGGGTCTTGGAGATCTTCCTCCATAGGCTCCTTTCCCTTATCCTTGGCGGACACCATTATGCTTCTAAACTTTCAAAAATAGTTCCTGGCAGAAACAGATTGAAATAAAACATGACGAGAACACGATATACGAACCTCGGGGGATCCGGGGGATTATATATTATGAATTTTCACAACGAAAGGAAGGTACTGGGAGAAAACGGGTCGGAGACGGAGTCCGAGGTGGCCACACCACCTGGTGGCGCGGCCAGGGGTGGGTCCGCGCCACAGGGTGGTGTGA
Organism: Avena sativa; assembly: GCA_916181665.1. Taxonomy (NCBI): domain Eukaryota; kingdom Viridiplantae; phylum Streptophyta; class Magnoliopsida; order Poales; family Poaceae; genus Avena; species Avena sativa. The sequence goes on along the minus strand of OV702291.1, from coordinate 421,102,173 downwards.
GCCACCCTGGCTCCATTTCTGTCCCTCTTTTGCTTAGTAACTTCCCTTGTTGGATAAAAACTCCAAAAATATAACTGGACAGATCTTTCGCGGAACTTTTCTTACCAGAACTGTTACCTATTTGAAACAGACTCTACAGGTCTCTGAATTTGGTATTTAGTAGATTCTTCCGGAGTCACCACTTTAATAACATCAATATCTTCATCTTCATACACTTATTGTGAGTCATGAAACCTTTCACTTTCTCATTACACCATTGTCTCCACTAACCTGGAAATTTCTTTCACACAAAACTTCACACAGTTCTCATTAGCAACATTAGTATAAGTGAAGTGATAAAACCTTTGGAGTCCAATTTCAACTGAAAACCATCAAAACATAAGCTATTGTAGCAACTCCTTCCAAAAACCCAAAAAGAATTCAAAAAGGAAATCAAATTAAGAAGCAAATGCAAGAGTGGGAAAATCTGTCAAAACAGACCAGCAGGTAAAGATCAATTTTTTCGAAAATCTTCTATTGCTCCAATCAAAAAGTGCAAAACTAACAAAAGTTAAATAACAACCTGTGGCAGAAGCACAAAAAATTACAGCTCAATCCGACGTACAGAGATCTCTCACGAATTTTTATGGTGAAGCACAAAAATCTGTTTCGGGACAGCATCTTCCCCAAATCTTACTTCTCTCTCATTAGAGGTTGATCTTGACACAAAAACCAAACAAAAAGGATAAGGAGAGGTTATTACCAAAGTAATAACTTCCAAGACTCAAGTAAAAAGAAAAACAAACCGAAAACACAAATAAACTGGGTTGTCTCCCAAAAAGCTCTTTATTTATAGCCATTAAGATGGGCATGATAATTTCAATGATGCTCACACATAAGAATATGAATTAAAGAGAAAGAGAGCATTAAGAAGAAAAAATACACACATTTAAGTCTAACCCACTTCCTATGCAAGGGAATTTTGTAAACAAACAAGTTGTTGAAACCAGAGGCTACTAGCATAGGAAGGCAAAAGAAGTGCAACATAAAAACTTTCAGCATAAAACGAGGAAACTTGATATTATTGAGATACATAAAAACACGTTTCCCTCTCTCATAATAACTTTCAGTATCATGCATAAACTTAACAATATAACTATCACAAGGACCATCCTAACAATAATCACTTATTCTAACAGAAAACACAGGAATACTAGTTCTTATAATACTACTTTGTGAAACAATATTAGAGGTATCCTTACAAAGGATAGTGTGACCCTCTTCTTCATATTTAGTGACAAAATATTTCACATTTGCTATTATAGGTTCATTATCCATTTGTTTATCAGGTTCAACAGCTTTACTTGTACTTTCATTAACCATACTAGCTATCATAGAATGTTCCTTTATCTTAACTGGGAAAGGGATTTTCTCAATGTAAGGTTCGGGTAAAACATGATTAGCAGTATAAACTTCAGTATTTCTTGCAGGAACACTCTTAGCAATATCTTTATAAGGTTCATGATACTTGTTCCACTTCTTTTTAGGCACTTCAATGTAGGAAGCAAAAGCCTTAAAATAAGTTGCAATAGCTTGAGAGTCTAGACCATAAGCATTTTTAATATTTTGAAAGTCATCAGTTCCCCTAAAAGATTCAATGCATTCATAATCATAATTTATACCTGACTTTATTCCTTTGTCATTCTCTCATGCCTCAGCATTATCTTGAATACGCTCCAGAAGATCCCATTTAACTTCTTCTTCCATGCGTGTAAATGATCCAGCACAAGAAGCATCCAATAAATCCTTATCATGAAGAGAAATCCTTGCATAAAAGTTATTGATAATAATATTGTTGGGGAGCTCATGAAGAGGCCAAAAATTATATATTTGATTCCAATATTTATGAATCTCACTAGGAGGATAAAACTTTGAATAAAAGAGAGGCACTATTTCCTCCCATTCAAGAGCTTGACCATTCTTCAGCAGCTTATACCAGTCCTCAGCTCTTCCTTTTAGTGATAATGAGAATAACTTCTTCTTGACTTGATCTGTTGTAATACCTACACACTTAAACAACCCGCATAATTCGTGTATAAAGAGCAAATGATCACCGGGATGGACAGTTCCATCTCCAACAAAATAGTTATCCATAACACGATCAATAATTCTCGTAGGTATTTTAAAAGTATCATTCTCGGCAGGTGGTGTTTCATCTACTACCTTAGTAGTGGTAGTAGCATTACGAAATAAGAAACTCAGCGAATTATCCATATTGAAAATAACACAACTAACAGAAATAAACAATACTCATAGTAGAGGTTTCCTTTACCAGTTCCACCCTCCAATAGCGCTTCACTCCCTAGCAACGGCGCCAGAAAATAGTCTTGATGACCCACAAGTATAGGGGGTGTATCGCAATATTTTCGATATGTAAGAGTGTCGAACCCAACGAGGAGCAGAAGGTGCTGGCTAGTGGTATGGATTAGGAATTCTCTGCAAATACTTAGCAAACGGATTTTTAGGGGTTTTTGATAATGCAGGTAAATAAAGTACGAGTAAATAAAAGACAATAAGAATAAATGCAGAAAGTGGCCCAATCCTTTATTCAGCAAAGGACAAGCCAGTTGTATTACTTAAGATGACCAAACGTTCTCGAGGACACATGGGAATACCATCAAGTGCTTTTGCTTCATATAGTTGATTAATCTTCTTTAGTTTGCTAAGTGTTGTGTGGGTGAACCTGTGCTAATGTACCGACCTTCCTAGGACTAATACATACTTGTGATTATACCCCTTGCAAACATCCGTAAATACAAGAAAGTAATTAAGGTAGAAACCTAACCACAGGTTTAAACTCTAAGACCCTGACGTCCCTTGTGCAATGGTTTCCTAACGGGTGTTCAGGTTTCTGTCACTCTGGCAACCCCTATGATTAGTAGCCGAATACACAATGCATTCCCCTAGGCCCATATAGGTGAAGTGTCATGTAGTCTACGTTCACATGACACCACTAGAAGAAGTACACCACAACTTAAATATGAAACTATTGAATCTTTCTCAACATAATTCCACTACTAACAACATGACTTCTCCCATGTCCTCAAGAACAAAACGAACTACTCACAAGACATCATATGAATCATGATCAGAGATGGAATAATGATGTATAACAATCTGAACATAAACAATAATTCCACGGTTCACTCAATAGCATCAACTACAAGGAGTAATCAACACCAGGAAAGTTTCCCCTAAGAACTATGCAAGATTTAACCAAATTGTTACAGCGATATGGAGATGGTGATGATGGTGCTGGTGGTGATGATGGTGATGATGATGATCCCGATGAAGTCCATCTTGATGGTGGTGTTGATGGCGATGATCTCCCCTCTCCGGGAAGGAATTCCCCCGGCAGAATTCTGCCTGCCGGAGAGATCTTTCTCTCTCGGTGTTTTCCGCCCCGCAGAGGCGGCGGAATCTTTCTGTGGTTGCTCTCCGAGTCTTAGGGTTTCGGGAGGATAATATGCGCCAGAGGGGAGAGCCAGCAGTGGACCAGGGCGGCCACACCACCTGGTGGCGCGGCCTTTTCTGATCTTCGCGAATTTTCCATGTATTTTCCCGGATTTTCTGATCTTCGCGAATTTTGCCTCCAAATAGCACCTTTTCCATCAGAATCCTGACTGTAGTGGTCCATGCTCCAAAAGTCATCAACCATGCAAAAACAGATGAAATAACATAAGTATCATCTCTTAATATGAAATATATCAATGAATAACAGTAAATTATGATATAGAATAGTGATGCGAAATGGACGTATCACTACGTGACATCCATAACCAGCGTAGGAGTCCATGATGGCCTTGACATCTTGCTCCAGTCCGTTTTCATCCATAGTTGAATAACCTCTGGTTACTTGCCAGATCTCCATGCTTCCATGGTGTCTCGTAACCATGGTAAGGGCATTCTGTGCTACGGTTCGTGCATGGGACATGTTCCAGTCCTGGATGAGCTAGGGCATCTTCTTGGCCTTGTCTCGCACCTCAAAGGTGGACATTTTGTTTATGTCCAGAACTTTGAGAACTTTGCCAATATCCTCCAATGATTGGCGGAAATCGTGAAGCAAATCGCCGTCTTCTGTAAGCCGGCTGGTGCGAGATTCGGCGGAGGAAGAATCCAGTAAGTTCAGAGGACCTACGCATTCAAAGCAAAGGTTAGTAAAACATATCTGGATTCTTAGAAATCATAAAGAGCTAAAGTCAGAGATGGGAAAATTACCAAAGATAGAATCATCAACTTTGGTCTTCTCTGCTGGAAGACTCTGGAGTTCATCCCGGAGAGCTTGAGTAATGTCCTTCTCTCTAAACAATTCGTCTTTAAGATCTAAGATTTTTTGATCCTGGATCGTGATCTTTCGATCGCGTTCTTCGGTGGCCATGGAGGAGGATTCGAGGACTTGAGCAATGCTGCGCTCATGATCCGCCTTCAACTTGTTCAGCTCCCGACGTAAGTCGGTGTTCTCCACCTCCAGGGTCTTAAAATTCCGGCCTCTTCAATCATTGCACATGATTGTTTGACCAGTGTTGTAAGCATAAGACAACAGTTGAATAGGAAATTTGACTATGAAAGAAAATAATAGTAAGGTTAAAGACTGAAATTATTACCTACAGCTTCATCCTTTGATATCTTCAATTGAGCATTTTCAAGACAGAGAGCTCTGATCTCTCTCTGCTTATTGCAAATATTCTTCAATAATTCCTGGTTATAAGCATTAACATTCTATAAGTTAGAATAATACCCAGAGTCAGAAGTCTACTAAAGACTTGGGCTAATATTTTAACTAATATCAGCATGAGCCTTGCGGGCTACACTAGTTCGTTCTTTGGCATCCTATGAAAGCATAAATCTAGATTGTTTACACAACTTCATGCTTGGGGGCTAGAGGATATGGTATGAAATAAAGTAAAAAGTGAGTTGGAATTCCGACTTACATGTTGTTCATGAGTAAGATTGCTTAGACTCATGTTCACCTCAGTGGTAACCTTCTCGGCGAGGGTAAGTGAGATTACTGGCGGTGGTGTAAGCATGCCAGCTTTTAGCTTCTCGTCGCAAAGACGAACTTGGTCAAGAAGCTTGGAGTATTTGACATCCTTGGCTTCTTTCGCTTCTTCCTCGGTGGTGATGTTCCGGCTCTCTAAGGATTGCGAGCTAGCCATTGGATTTCTTCTACAGATTTCTGAGTAATGCCAAGTTTGGCAATACCCGGATTGATGAGGAGGTTTTCGGAGAAAACTTCTACTGAGGGATCATTAACCTTTGAGGGTTAACCCTTATCAAGTGCCGAGTCACCCGTGGTGACGTCGGTTTGAGAGCCAAGGATCGCTGGCTCTGATTGTTGATCTAGATCTTCCGCAGCGGAAGGAGATGGAGTAATCCCTGGCGCTGTGGAAGACTGAGGGGCAGGAGTCAGAGGCGCTACGGCAGTAGAAGTCAAATTCAACTTTGACTGGTGTAGGGGTTTCGACGAGCCTCCTTTCCCCTTGCTCTTGGTGAGTTGTTTAACTCTGAAGAGGTAATAGAACAAAGATCGTTACACTTCAGAAAGAATAAGAAATAAAATACAAAGACCTTGTGAGGAAGTCTTACCTCTTCACAACGGGCACTTCTTTTGTGCCAATAGACACTATAGGAGTCTTACGCTTTCGGGTAAGCACCTCTGGTAGTGGGACCAATTCTCCATCATCCTGAGATAACTCAGAAGGATACCCCTCGATAGGAGAAAGCTCCAACTCGGGGAGGTCAGCAAGCTAAAAAGAAGAAATATCTCAGTATTGTAAAAAGACACAACAATGAATAGATGAACGCATAATTCGAGTTACTGTTGGAAAACTTAATGGTGTCACGGGATTGTCAGTCGTGTGCATGTCCAAGGACAGATCTAGAATTTTCCTCTCGACCCGCTCCTTGATCAACCATTTGATTTGGGACTCGTAGTCCTTATCCGAATAAGACTTGGAGCAGATCCGGAGAGAATCTGTCTTGCTCTTGGTGATGGAGTGCATAAGCCAATCGCCATGATGTTGGAGAGGCTGAATCCGGCGCGCCAGCCAGCAGTGGACCAAATCGGATCCTTTTAGACCCTTGTGCTTCATCAGATATTCGATCCGCCTCTTTGCAAGAAGCAGATCGTTAGTGAGAGCCGGAGCATTTGCGTCCCAGAACTCTTGGGGTGTGGCGGAGCCATCAACAAAAGCTGGCAAAGTATTAGCTTTGCCGGGAGTCGGTCTGTCCTTGTGATAGAAGAATGTGGACGACCACTTTTTAACCAACTCGCTAGCTTTGATCCTAGGATACACTCGCTCTCTCCTAATAAAAAAGCTAAGTGTTCTGGTAATGTAGGGATTACCGGCGATGATGGAATTTCTCCGGGTATGAAAGTAATACCAGAAAAGAAGAAGACTCGGCCTAATACCGAGATACCCCTCACACAAAGAGGCATAAACGCTCATCTCTAAAAGGGAGTTTGGGGGAGATAGTGGAGTTGCACTCCATAATGATCTACGACCTCAGAAAATAAGTCTAAGGGAGGGAAGATCAAACCTCAGTCGAGGTGGGTGTCGAAGTGCACTCGCTCGTCGGTGTTGGGGGTGGGGACGGTTTGTCTGTAGACGCTCCGTCAGTCGCTGGCAGAGAGGAGGCCTTCATTCTCGACGACACAGAGCTTGGCGTAATCAAGAACATAGGGAATCCAGACCCTGCAAAACGTCTCCTTCTCCGTCGTCGGGGCCATCGCCGCCGCGGCAGAAGATGAGGCCTCAGCCATTTTCTGGGCGTTGGTGACCTAGGATGGGCGGCGTTGTGGGATTTGGGGGAGGCAGAAAAGCTTTTTCGCAGGGAGAATCGAGAGGAAGGAGAAAGCACTGGTGCTGGTAAAGAGAGAGAGGAAGATCTAGACCCCTTATATCCTTTGCTTGTGTCAAGATTCGTGCAAGATAAACAGTAACCGTGCCACGCGTCGTGGAAGGAGATGGGTAACTTCCTCGCGAGGATTACGCCACCTCGATCTCCACGCACGCATTAAAACGACGCCTCAGTTCCATGAAAGGCGGACCCACCAACGGTCGTGCTGACAGGAATGTCTGTCAGTGATGGCTAAGTATTGATGTAGAGCTTGTTGGGAACCCCAAGAGGAAGGTATGATGAGCACAGCAGCAAGTTTCCCTCAGTTATGAAACCAAGGTTTAATCAAGCCAGTAGGATCAAGGAAACATCCCAAAGGTGTTGCTAGCTGAGCCTTGACAGGGCGCACTACCGGTGCTAGTAGCAACATGGAGACCTTCACAACACAACCACAAAACTTTGTCCCCCACTTGCGATGAGGTTGTCAATCTCACCGTGTTTTGCTGAAAACAAATGATTAAACATATCGAAGTAAATAGTTTGCAGAAAGTAAACACAAAGAAGTAAATAGTTTGTAGATTGTATGTAAAAGAAAAGGACCGCGATCCATAGTTCACTAGAGGTGGCTCTCCTTAAGATAGATAACATGCTGGGTGAACAAATTACAGCGGGGCAATTGACAAACATCGAGAAAGCAATACATGCATATACTAATCATATTAACTCCTTTGGAACTTGATTGGGCATTACAACATTATACATAGACCGCCATCCAACTGCATCTATGACTAATAATCCACCTTCAGGTTATCATCCGAACCCCCTCCAGTATTAAGTTGCAAGCAACAGATTATTGCTTTATGAATTGCGTGTAATGTAACCAATACGATTGTTCTATGAACAAAGGATTATTGTTTTCTCCCTAGTAGCAACAGCACATCTAGTACCTTAGAGATTTCTGTCACTTCCCCAGATTACTAGAGGCATGAACCTACTGTCGAGCATAAATACTAACTCTTAGAGTTGCTAGCATCTACTTGGCCAAGATAGCTACTAACAACAGAAAGCATGCAAGATCACAAATAAAAAAGACATGATAGAATCAATAATCAATCTGAAATAGCATCTCGATATCCATCGGATCCCTGCAAACACAACATGCAGAATTACAAATAGATGATCTTGATCATGAACGAAGCTCACAAGATCTAGACATGAAAGCACAAAGGAGGAGAACCAACCATCTAGCTACTACATGGATCCGTAGTCCAAGGATGAACTACTCACGCATCACACCGGAGGCTTGCATGATGATGAAGAAGGCCTCCAGGGTGAATTCCCTTCTCCGGCAGGGTGCTGGGAAGAGCTTTAGATCCCTACCGATCTAGGGATGGAGATGACGGCGGCTACAGACTCTTTCGTGGATTTTTGATCGGGTACTTGGGGTTTTCGTCCTGAGGGCAATATATAGGCGGAAGGAGAGGCCGAGGGGGTGCCTGGGCTGGCCACACCACCCCCTGGCGTAGCCAGGCCTGGCCCATGCGGCCAGGTGGTGTGGTGGCCCGCTGGCTCCTCTCCGTCTCGTATCCTGGCATTTGATGACTTCCGGAAAAATAGGCACTTTGGCTTTTGTCCCGTCCAATTCCGAGAATATTCATTTTCTAACTTTCCTGGAACCAAAAACAGCAGAAAACAGGCAGCTAGCACTGTGGCTCTTGTTAATAGGTTAGTCCTAGAAATCATATGAAAAGTACTCCAAAGTTGGAACAAAACACAAGAAAGTGGATAAAACCAAGCATGGAACATCAAAAATTATAGATACATTTGCAATGTATCAGTCAGTGACGTGACTTGACCTTGAGTGATGTTAGGTTACGTCAGAGACTAAGTTCCGGCTTAAGTTTGAATTTCAGCTGGAAACTCGAATAATGTAATCATAAGTTCGACTCGTTTTGAGACTCGGATCATATCCTTTCTTTTGAAGTTTCAGGAACCCTTCAGGATTCTGCAAGCCAAAGATCAAGCTAGACGATGATGAAATCCGACTCTAGATCTTGGAGCCTTCCAGGGGCTGCTGTTGGGGATATACTTACCGGGTATCCTCACTGTACCTCGCTGATCAGGGTGGCCCACTTTGGGTTAGAGCTTTGCTTCATGGGCATCCCAGTCAGAGAGAAGAGACAGAGTCTAGTCCGGCCACGGGAAGGCCCAGAAGACTTACCGACATAGGCTCGTAGTGTTACTTGTAGTTCAAGATGTACTCTGTAACCAACTCTTAGTCGTAGTCAGATAAGCCGTCCTTGGGAGAGCCTTTAGGGCACCACCTAAAAACACCTCAATAGTCTACAATGTCAACTCGCACAGGCGAAACCATTGTAACCCCATATTTCGGCTCTGCCGTATTACTAGATTGCTAGCAGGAGTAGGATCCGTCCAAAGCCGGTGGATTCGAACCTGGGTAAACTTGTGTGCTCACCATCCTGGAACACCGTATGTATCACACCCCTCTCTTCCACATGCCTCGAGAACCCCCTCATGGCGTACTTGTCATCAATCCAACGACAATTACAGGGTTCTTTGGGAAACCTTCGAGATATTGCTTGACAAATTGCTGACATAACCTAGACGGAGCACTCAAGACCAAAGGGCAAAAGAGCACAAGATCTCAAAGTCCTCAGGGGCTACTGTTGGGGATATGCTAAGTGGGTATCACCATTGCATGTCTCTAATCCGGATAAGCCGGGTGGTCTATAGTTTGTAGCATGGCCTACTGCGCGGCCTAGTTAGATGGATCTAGAAGGAAGGCTCATGATAGAAGAAGGAAGGCTACGGTGCAGTTACCGACCAATTTGGAGCATTGGAGTACAAGACACAAAGACTAGTTAGTATTAGTGTAGACTCTGTAACCTGTTTGGCAAGGTATTTCCCTGTAACCCAAGGTTATGGCGCATTTATAATTCGGACCTATGGGACCTTTTAGGGCACAATGTAGAACAATACACACCACCTCGCATAGTGAACCGATCCCTGTAACTCAGCGTATTGCCATTATAGTGATTTATAGCAGTAGTAGAGTTCCACCACCGTTGTGGGACTTGAACCTGGGTAAGTTGTGCTACCTTGCACCCGTCAACTCGCCGCCTTCCCCCACGTCTCTAAACATGCTCTGTGAGGACCCCCTCCATGGCGTACGTGTTGGCAATACCACGACAATTCCTCGCGAAGTGTTGGGCTCTACGGTGGAGCATTCCCAAGGTACCATAGTTTCCTTGCTGTCAAGGTCTACTAGCAGATGTGTCATGGTACCCTGTTTTCCACTGTCCCGACATTGATAAGGCACAAACTCTCCATCAATGGCAACCAATAAGTGTTTATAAATTTTTAAACTATGTTTTGAAGGAGATATGTGGTCTTTTAGGATAAAAACTAGAAAGGGATGTTAACAAGGGGCATGAGATACTCTTGTTATGCTTAGTAACCAAAGGGTAAACCGAGGGTTATAGATCTTTCAATACATATCCTCTAATGGAAAGTGTATGCAAAGGAGGCACCCGAGGATTTGGTTAGCCATGGAAAGTGAAAGTTAAAGGTTGAAATAGTATATGACATGATTGAAAGAACCATAAATAAGGTTTATGCTAGGGTATGAAGAAACAAGACTGTTAACTGATACCATGTGTGTGGTGGAAGTGTTCAATTGTTCAAAGAATTATTGAAATGCATGTCTATCTTGATCCTATTCTCTTTCTTTAGTTGGTTATTTTATAAATTTTTATCTCTTTTGCAAAATCAATCATAATATAAAAATGTTGATGATAGGGGTAATGGAACCCATTTTTGTGATGCACTGTGAGCTAAAGAATTCCCTTAAGTAATGTAGATTTGGAGTCTATAGACGTTTGTACATGTGTAATCCATGCTTAATTTATATTTCTTCAAGTTTCCACATATACATATATATATCAAACATTCTAAGAACAAAGTATGATCATGAAATTTTATTTTATTTTTCACTTTGCATGCTTAATTGTCCATAGTACTTTCATTTGTTGATACAAGATGACAAATTGTTAAGCATAAATGTAGTGCATAATAGCTCATTTGTTTGTTGCTATTCATTAAATAATGAACCATTTAACTTTGTGTAGCAATGATCATTAGCAAACATGTTCAAGAAAACAATAAACTCTAAAGCTCATTTATTTATCACCTTTATGCTCGAGGACAAGCATAGGTTAAGGTTGGGGATGCTTGATGCATGTGAAATGCATGTATGAACTTTGTAGTTTGTTGTGTCAAAATCCATTTTGTTTTGCAACTTTATTATATTTATTGGGACTAACCTACTAATAGTTGCAAAAGTGCACATTTTTTGGGTTTTACACTTTGTTGTGTAGGAATTGCACAAATATGGAAGGAGATCACCCATTATGGTGAAATTCAGAGTTTCCTGAAAGTTGTCCCTGCAGAACAGCTTCGTAAGATTGCCTAAAACATGAAAGTTGTTGCAATTTTCTACTAATGTCGTTTGATATAAAATGTGTCCCAAACGGACTCCGGATGCAACCTCAAGACCATGATTACTATGGGGTACAGAAACTGTTTCGGGATTTCGAAAATTTGTGACATGACTCTTTCCATAGTTGATTGATTCAGCCAAGCCACAACTTTATGGGCTCATAAACGATAGAGGGGAGTTGTAGGAAGTTTCTAGAGGTGTCCAAGAGCCCTTGGATCAAAGGGGCATACATCCCATAGCTTAGATTACATCTACATTATATATTGAGGGGAAACCCTACTTTTGGAGGCATTCATCTATTGTGACAAAAATCCTCCCGCTTGGCAGCCACCAAAGAGGGTAAAAACTCGTACGTATTAGCACCATCTCCAGGGAAGAAGGGGCAAGGGGCCTCCTCCCCCTAGGGCAGTCGTCGCCCTAGAAGGCCGCCTCCACCATGGGCAAGTTGTTGCAACTCCACCTCCTTGGCCGCGGGCTTCGTGGCCGCCATCTCAATCATCTCCATCACCACGAGCATTCTCTTCATCAAACACTTCATCAAACCTCTGAAATTTTTAATGTATCTCCGTTCTGAGTAGTTTCCCATGTTCCCGGTGGCATAGATGGATTGGTATTAATTTCTATATAAGTATGTAGTGAGTATTTGGTCAAGTTTTAATCTTTTATGTGGTTCTATGATGGTAATATGTGAATGTCTACTACATATTACTTCACCTTTATGGGATCATAGGGTTGTACCTTAGCATAATGAAGCGAGTAGGGAGCGATGGAATGATAGAATAAATGTCCTAAGTCTTAGAGTTGCATTAGGGGGAGTTCTTGATCGGGGACCATAAAAATTATTTCTATGGTTGGACATTTATGTCTTAATTAAACCTTTGTTTGCTCATGAAAATGGCCTTAGGACCAATCATTAGGGATGCACTTGCTCATGTATGTGGCTGCACCTACTTTAGGCTCCGTCCAATGAGAATTAAACTTGACAAAATACTTATCATGATGTTTTAGAAATCTTTATGCCATGAAGTCTATGTAACCCTTGGTAACATTTGTCTGACATATAAGCACACACTTGAGCTTGTCCTCTTGCTACAGAGAGGATTGAGTTTTCTCTGAAAAGAGGTTTTACTTTCTTTCAAATTTACTTTCTTGTACTTTTACTTTTATGCAACTTTATCTTTTTGAACCGTTACTTCTAGTTTTAAACCACTCCAAAGCAACCATCCTAGTTTCTTTAGTGTATAGATAATTAGAGTAGTGACACTATAATTTAAAAGAATAAATACTTATACATTTCGCTCCTCATGGGATCGATATTAATACTAACACATAAAAGATTTCAACAATCCCCTACACTTGTGGGTAGCAGATGCCACCACCCAAAATTCACTAAAAGTATAATCTATTTAATTGATAATGCCCAAGATTCATGAAATTTCAAGCTTCATGGCTATATATTCGTGCAATAGAATGACTTTATAGGAATTTACTGAAAGTATCTCGAATATTGAACTACAAGTGCATGATACCTTTCTCATGATTTTGAAAATAAAATTTGAATGTACCCAAGTAATAATATAAGGTAGAACCACCAAGACTTTTACACGATTAAACTTCTTGATATATGAAGACCAATTGCCGCCAAATTTTGTCCCTTTTGAAAAAACTAAATGAAACAATTATAAACTGAAGTAATTCCATTATTTTGCATGGTGTTTTACTATGAGCACTACTTGAAAATTATAATCTTAAAAATTAACAAATATAAAAAAATGATCGACAATATGGTGTACCATGTTTGAACATATTCATGGCTTTCAAACCATATGACCAAGGTCATGGCCATATATTTGCCACAGTTTATGATAACATGTTCATACTTGGTATGTTGGTGCATATTGGCATTTAAAACATTGTTTACAAAGGGAGCTTCCAATTTTGAAGTTATTTTCAATTTTCATTGTGACAACAGTAGTTTTTTGTTGTTAAGCAACTACAAAGTATATGGCTCAAGATGCCACTGCCCAAATTTTCACTCAAAGTATAACCTAGTTAATTTATAATGCCCAAATTTCATGAATTTTCAAGCTTCATGGCTGTAAATTCGTGCAATACAATGACTTTATGGCAATTTACTAAAAGTATCTCAAATTTTGAACTACAAGTGCATGATACGTTGCTCATGGTTTAGAAAAGAACATTTGAAGGTACCCAAGTACTAAAACAAGGGAGAACCACCAAGGAAAATAATTATAAATTGAATTAATTACATTCTTTTGCATGGTGTTTTACTATGAGAACTACTTTCCATGGAAAATTATAACCTTGAAAGTTGACAACTTTTGAAAAAACTTGATTCATAATATGGCATACCATGTATGAACATATTCATGGCTTTCAAACCAGATGACGAAGGTCATGGCCATATCTTTGCCATAGTTTATGATAACATGTCCATACATGGTATGTTGGTGCTTATTGGCATTTCAAGCATCGTTTACAAAAGGGGCTTCTAAATTCGAAGTTATTTTCAATTTTCAATGTGACAATAATTGTTTTTTGTTGTTAAGAAAATACAAAGTATATGGCTCAAGATGCCACCGCCCAAAATTTCACTCAAAGTATAACCTGTTTAATTAGAGTGGCCAAGTTTCATCAGTTTTCAAGCTTCATGGCTATATTGTCTTGCAATAGAATGACCTTATGGCAACTTACTAAAAGTATCTCAAATTTTGAACTACAAGTGCATGATAGTCATGGTTTAGAAAATAAAATTTGAATGTGCCCAAGTACTAAAATAAGGTAGAACCACCAAGACTTTTACAAGATTAAAATTCTTGATATATGAATGACAATTTCCACCAAGTTTGGTATGTTTTGGAAAAAGTAAAGGAAAATAATTATAAAATTAAATAATTCCATTCTTTTATATGGTGTTTTACTATGAGTACTACTTTCCATAGAAAATTATAATCTTGAAAGTTGACAACTTTTAACAAAACTTGATTCACAATATGGTGTATCATGTATGATACCAAGATGATATGGGGTGGCCCGATCTTCTTAGTGAGTTGGGGTAGACGGCAATGTAGATGATGAAGATAACTTTTATGAACTTGAGAACTCACCGGCTAATCCCTGCTGCTAGATGCAACAGCTCTCAATCCTTTGGATATTTGCAACTCCACACACTTGCGCACGTAGACATTGACCACGAAGCGGTATTACAATCTACTAATTCCCAATAGAACAATAGATCACACTCAAACTTGCAATTGGCTAATTCCCAATGGACTAACTAATCACACTCAGATTATAGTGGCAACAAACACCAGATCGATACTAATTGGTGCGAAGTATTTCAAATGATTGCTTGTAGAAGATCTATTTGGAACTAGAGTTTATTTCAACGTGGTCTACCCTAATTGTGATGGCTATGGAAATTTATATGAGCGTTGGGTCATCCTCCCACTAACCAGGCCTAAAAACAACCATATTTTGGCCCAAACCGGCCCGGTTTGACTCAAACCGATACATAACAATCCATAGATGGGTTCGGCCTACTTGGTACGCAGGCCATATGTCGTGGTGCACCTCAAACGTGTTCTGGCATGCCATATATCTCTCTTGATCATGCTTGCTCTCCTTATTGCCTCCTAGTGCTTCTTCCATCTCTCGGTCGCCTTCCTTCCTCTCCTCCCACTAGCGCTAGTCCGATAGATGCCAAATATAGTCAAACAATAACACCATGATTTATGTAGTATAAAGTTCTTATAAATCAAAGTATCATGTCAAACTAGGAATGAATTCACCTTGTGATATTTTTCAATGAGGCTCAGTATTTCCTTCCATCTCAAATAAGCAGAATCATCATACTCTATGAATGCATCCTCATCAAACATATTCATGGCTTTCAAACCATATGACCAAGATCATGGCCATATATTTGCCATATTTTATGATAATGTGTCCATACTTGGTGTGTTGGTGCATATTGGCATTTCAATCATTGTTTACAAAGGGAGGTTCCAGATTTGTAGTTATTTTCAATTTTTAATGTGACAACATGTTTTTTGTGAAGCAAATACAAAGTATATGGCTCAAAATGCCACCGTCCAAATTTCCACAGAAAGTATATAACATATTTAATTGATAAGGGGTGAATTTTGAACTACAAGCGCGGGAATACCTTCTTACCAATAATTCTAGGTCACTGACAGCAGGTCACACGTGTGGTTAAGTCAAAAAGTGAGGGTATGTAAGTCAGAATTTCCAAAGTTATCCAGCCTCAACTCTTCACGTTGGGTACTACGAACACCCACCCTCTACCGCTCCTAATCTCCAAGTCCCCAACCCGCCCAGACCTCACCCTTGCCTAGCAAAATAGACACACTCACCACCGCTCCTCATCACCACCATGTGTGTAGAAGCTTCCCCTACCCATTGTTCCTATCGAGACGCACCGGTGGTCAAGTTTATCCCACTCTAGATCTATATGATTGGTATTTTATTGCCTTTTCACTCGATCTACCTCCTCAAATTTGTTTTTTAATTTGTTCTCAATCGGTTTGTTCGAATCCATGTCGGAGCGTAGTTAATTATGCGCTCAATCTGTTTGCTGAAATACCTTCGCCGAGTTTTGCAGTTGATATATTTGCAGAAATGCATAGGCATGTATAGTTTTGTACTCCATCTAGTATATGTTTCTAGATTTTCTTTCATCTAAGTACCAATCATGTATGTCATAATTAAACAGATGCTCAGATTGTGGATAATGCTTGCAGAATTAGGTGGCCCTTCACATGTCCATGGTGTTCTACGATTTATGGACTTTGTTATAGCTCATTGTGGCAACTTATATGTGCTTTGCCCCTACCGTGAATGTAAGATTACTAGTGTGGAACCTCAATATTCAATGGTAGAGCATTTATTTATTTCTGGGATGAGACGCACATATATTAGGTCGGTTTTTCATGGTGAACCATATGATCCTCCATATGAACTAAAGGAAGCAGATCTTGATCATCTAGATTAGCCAGGGGAAGTAGATCTTGATCATCTAGTTCAACTACTAGAGGTAGACCCTATGTATGTAGATCAAGTGGGGGAATGGGAAGGAGAGAAAAGGCACAAGTTGCATGAAATGGGTTTCATTTCTAGGACTTCGTCTATGCTAGATGACAAGGTATATATGTTGAACGACAAATGTGCAGGTTGTATCTTAGATGTTTCTCTATAATACATGCTAATCTACTAATTGCAACAGAGAGCTCAAGCAGACTGTGATGATAATGATGATGTCACGTTCATTCATGAGCTTGCACCTGAGGTTATGTATCCTCTAGGAGGTTGTGGATCAGGTACACTACCTTGGGATGGAGTTAACGTAGGGTTGTGGATCATCAGGGGCGTACCTTATATATAACTACCTTATGATTTGTAATATGGAGCTACTTTATGATTTATATGCTTTCGTTAGCAGACCTATAATTTGAAACTATTCTTTGTACCTCTGATCCAAATGAATTGACTTAGATTTGTCTAGATATGGATGTATCTAGACACATTTTAGTGCTAGATACATGCATATCTAAACGAACCTACGTAAAAGAAATTTGGATTGGAGGGAGTATATATGTGTATGTTTCTAGTCCGAAATCCCAGTTTCACTGTGATAGTTCAAATACTCCCTCCCTTTTTGTATACGAGGCCACTATCAAAAATACATTTTGGACTACAAGCTCAAAATACATATTTTTCATAACTTTGGATCACTGACAAGCGGGTCATGCAACTAGTTTTGCTCATGTGTTAGTGAACCAAAGCCCATAATTTCACCAATAAGCACATCAATACTAACAATTACAAAAAACACATCAATACTCCTACGGTTCTATCCCGCATCACTACTTTTGGAAATATAGATTTCGACTGCAAAATCCAGTCTCACCACTTCTCGTCACAACCCAAAATTTGTTTGGCCCCACATGGTAGTAATTGAAAGATAAAAACCCATAGCTCCTACTATTTTACCTCTCGTATGCCCCACGCCTTTCTCCTGAATAGAAGCACGCCACTGCCACTAGCTAGCTTATCGTCGAGCAAAGGCAGCACAAATGTAAGTGTCGGAAACTAGTGAAACCAGATGTGTTTTCCTATTTTGTTTGCTTACTCTTATTCTTTCTTCCATCTAGGGATTGGGGGTATGCTCACCTCGAAATTCGGCGTATTTGGTCACCTCAGCTCCGATTGGGCCATTGAGGGTATTCTGTATGCTTGGATTGGGGAGTTCATGCTTATCTCGGGTAGGTGGGGGTCTCACCTCGGAATCATGGTATTTTTCCGCCTCTCTTATTGGGCCATTGTTTTTTGGTATGCTTGGATTGGGGATTGGGGATTGGGGTATGCCCACCTCTGCTCTGATTGTGGCAATTGGTCTACTTTGATTTGGGTGTTCTTTCTCTCTTTACTATCTTCAGTAACCTCTAATTTCTTGTAATGTTCAATGCATTTTGTGTTAGATTCTATATGGAGAACTATGGGTCACTGGCGTGCACGGCCACCACCAATAGGGATGGTCCAGTTAGTAACCTAAAAAGGTACTATAGTCGTATGTTCATTTTGTTCTCCAATCTTTTCTATGCTAAAAGTGTTTGTCTGCACACTAGATGTATCAATGTGCTTGTGTAAGATGCTAAAAGTTGTCTTTGTCTACATCCTTGATGACTCCATTTATTCGTGTGTAGCCTCTGTGACACCATCTTCTTTATTACTCTAGCAGGGTGGTACATACCTGAGAATGTGTGCTCGTGTTGCAACAAACGTAAATAAGTGGATGAGACCCCCACATGCCATAGAACCTAGCCAGTACTACTTGCCAAAGAAGTGCAAGGCCACTTCCCAACCAGCTAGCTTAAAGTTGATGGTAATTTTCTTAATCCAGTTACAGTGGTGTAGTCTGATATTATTATCCGCCTGGTGTCATGCATGCGTATCAGATGTTTAGAATTGTATGTATGATTTTATTGATGCTGGCACTATGTTTATGTGAAGAAAGATCTGGATCTATCTATATGACTGTCTCATATAGTCATATGACTACTACTGTATTAAAAATGTTGAGCTTTGTTGCTATTTATGCAGAATGAAATTGTTGTTGTAGAAGCTATGGCTATTGTAGATGCTGCTAAATTGCTAATGCCCCCACCCAAAGGGGACAATGTCTACACGTCGAGGAAACGCAAACATAGTACCCAACTACGTAGTTACCCCTCAAAGAAAAGGGTATAATTTGAAAAATCAACAAATCCATAGGCCATGATTTTGTATGATATTGTTATCAACTTTGTCTTTATGCTTAATATAAGTTCACAAACACAAAATTTGTTTTCTTTTACATGAAATGGTTTTTCTAATATTATTAGATTTCCATGGTCTTTACATAACTTAACCTTCCACTTAATTTCATTCAGTACCACGCACTAACTGCTCAGCCCTTTCTTCTATCATCCTCTTGTCAAGCTTGTGGGGTGAAATAGGGGCCATGTATGGCATCTAAAAAGAAAAGGGAAGAAAAATGTTTCATTGCGCCCATTTGCCGAGGATACCCATTATATTAGGTATGGATTCCAAGGGGTTTAAAACAACCTGATGCAAGATAGTATATCTCACTTTTGATTATGTCATCTTACATTATCAATTTTCTCATGAAGTTTGTCCTTTGTGTTGATCGCCGCATAATAAACAAGATATGTGCAAACAAGAAGACTTTGACTATGTATAGCATGGACCCTAAAGGTATGCGGCAATTTTATGATGTGGATTTCTCCCAAAAACATGGCCACAACTTATTTGGGTGGACGAGGTTGGGCAAAGTACGTGTGTGAGCATAATCTGAAGCATGGGGATGAGGTGATCCTTGACTATAGCAAGCCTAGACAGATTCTTATTACTCTCCTTATACTTGTTGACCTAAGGAGAAATAATAGAGGTAGTAACTTAATTTGCTTTTATACTCATCATATCTTATGGTCACTATATTGTGAATAATTGTTCTAAACCATTTGCTTCTACTCATAATATGCCTTTGACCACTCCTGCAGTTGGCTTACCTACCCCTAGAAGGAATCCAACATCAAGCTTCTCTCAATGGCACCGGCTCCTACACCATCCCCTATGCAAATTTCGTCGGCACTAGCTCCTACAACAGCCCTTATTCGTGCACTAGCACCAACTCCTACACCAGCCCATGTTCCTGCACCAACACCAGTTCCTGCACTATCTCCTGCACTAGCTCAGACCTTATCATCCTGAAGCTGTGTGATCACAAGGTCATATCCTAGGATCATGTTAGTGAGTATATGGAGGTAGATAAACCGCTCTAAATGTCTTCCGTTTAAGTTTCACATGATTTAGTGTATTAATCTTATTAATTGTGCATCTATCTCTTGCTTTGACTCAGAAATTACCTAGGAGTGACACAAATCAACTCCAGGCAAGTCGAAAGGGCGACATAGCCTTTAGGATGCAGAGGGAAGGAGTGTTAGTCTAGGTATGCTATGTCATTAACTAGACTGATGAGAGTTTGGCAGCTACTTCTAGGTCGATCAAGTTCCTGAAAGCAAATAACCTTTCCATTGGAACAATGGTTAATATCGATGTATCTTGCTGCCCTTACTACTGTGTATTGGTCATGAAGTTACGAGTTATATAGTTATTTGTTCACATGCTATTGTAATTAATTATGTTGTTGTGTTATCTCCACTGATCATATATAGGTGGTTAAAATGTGTCAAAATTTTGCTAGATTGGAGCTAGGACTAGTTGTACGGTATGAGTTTATATGTATATATATATATGATCAACTATTATGATAATGATTGTCTTCATCATAATTTTTATTTTGTCCGCAGGCTGCTGGAGAATTAGTAGATTGAACTCAAGACATGATTTGAGAATAGGTTCATCACACATGTTGAGTACAACGGGCCACAATTTGTCCCTCTTCTGCATGTGGGGTGTGTGTGTCCTATCAATTTGTCACCCTTTGCAAACCAACTTGTGGTTGGGTGGCTAGGAGGGTGGTTGTACCCCCATCCCACTAGAGTTAAAACCCTAGGTTTGACATTGTGCGTTGCATAAAAGGCGGAATATTCTTCCAGTAGGAGGCGATGTTCCCGTCGACAGCGAGGCACCTATGGTGACTTCATCAATCTCAAGACGTGCTTCGCCGGCTCAGTCTCTCGGAGGTGCTCATAGGAGTAGGGTGTGCGTGTGTTCATAGTGGTGGATGCATGTACGTGTTGTGAGCGTCTATGATTTTACTGTGTTTCTTAAGAAAAATGTCACTCTTTTATTTATCTTTCTATATTCCTAGTTTTTAATAAATGATTTTTTCTCGCTTGTTGAAAGCTATTTTTTTTGAATCTGGCTGTGCTATAGCCTACAACTAGGTCAGGGCATCTAAAAAAGGTCAGGGCATCCATCGACCCCCATAACATCAAATTTTCACTTTGGGTGCATTGCCCCTATCCCTAAAAAAACTTCTACCTACCCAAGTTTTGTACATTACATCATGTAGCCGTTTTTATTGAGAATCTGTCTAAGGTGTTGTTTTTCCTTTTTGAACTTTATACGTATTTATGCGCCTTTTTTGCAAGGAGATAAATATGTAAGCTATAGTTTTTATAACTTTGTTACCACTAACTAAAAAATATTGTTCTTGGCTATTGGCAAGGCACCTAGTTCACCTGTGCTAAAAGTCTCAAATTCAAATCCTAGGCATGTATGTATACTATGTATATTACTTTTTTTCTTGTAGAAATATTTTTCTAGTGTGAGGCTGACATCGCCTCCCACATGCCTGCAGCACCCCTCAACCTTAACAAGGTCAAGTTTAAGGGGCAGGTTTGAAAATAAAAGTTATTATTCACGCGTAATAAATTATGCAACATACTTGTACAGAGAGGCTGCCATCGGGACCAAGTAGGCAGACCATGAACTACTACATCAAAAAACATTGGCAAGGTTAATCCAATTGACGCGACCAGAAAAAAGGTCCAAGAGAGGAGATGTTTCTAGCATAGAGACGCTAGGATCAGGGACCCAGCAGCCAGAGACCATACACGGCTTCCACATCGAGCAATGTTGCCAAGGTCAAAATAGCCACCGCTATCGAAATAAAAAATCCAACGTCAACATGTTTCTTTGAACAGATAGGATGACATCCAGGGCCTAGCGGCCAGACCCTACATGGCTACCACATTGAGAAACATTGCCAAGTTCTAAATAGAACAAGGAGGCACGATCGAAAAAATTCCAACAGAGAACACACATTTCTTCTAAAGAGAGGCTAAAATATGGGACCCAGCAGCCAAACCCTACATGACTAATGCATCGAGAAACGTTGGAAAGTTCTAAACAGGGAGGCACACACGAAAAAAGGTCCATCATGCACACATTTCTTGTAGAGAGAGGCTGACATGTGGGGCCCAGCAGGGAGACTAAATGGCTAATACACAAAGTTCTAAAAAGGGAGGCAAGGGCAGAATAAGAAATTCCATCGATTACACATTTTTGCTAATGAGAGGATGACATCTGGGACCTAGTGTCCAGACCCTACAAGGCTAATGCATCGAGAAATTTTGCTAAGGTCAGAATAGCGGACGTGACCGAAAAAGAAGTCCATCATGCACACGTTTCTTTTAAAGAGGGGATGACATGTGGGACCCAGTAGTGATACTAAACGACTAAGTATGTCGAGTAATGTTATCAAATTCTAAACAAGGTGGCATGAGAGGAACAAGGAAGTCCATCATGCACATGTTTCTTATGATGACAGGCTTCCATCTAGGACCCAATATCTAGACCCTACATAGTTAATGCATCGAGCAACGTTTCCAAGGTCAAAACAGCGGACACGATGAGAAAAAATTCCATCATGCATGCGTTATTCCAAAGAGAGGCTAACATTAGGAACCCAGCAGCCAGACCCTACACGGCTACCGCGTTGAGCAATGTTGCCAAATTCTAAATAGGGAGGCATAAGCAAAAAGAAGTCCATCATGCACATGTTTCTTATAATGAGATACTTACATCTGGGGCTGAATAGCTAGACCCTAGATGGCTAATGCATTAAGCATTTTTGCCAAGTTTAAAACAGCGGACGCAACGGGGAAAAACTCCATCATGCACACGTTTCTTGTAAAGAGAGGCTACCATGTGGACCCAGCAGCGATACTGAATGGCTAATACGTCGAG
Source organism: Avena sativa (assembly GCA_916181665.1). Lineage (NCBI taxonomy): Eukaryota > Viridiplantae > Streptophyta > Magnoliopsida > Poales > Poaceae > Avena > Avena sativa. Next base: position 421,079,516 of record OV702291.1, on the reverse strand, counting down.
CAATGTTATCAAGTTCTAAATAGGGAGGCGCAAGCGGAACAAGAAAGTCAATCATGCAAATGTTTCTTCTAATGAGAGGCTGACATCTAGGACCTAGCATCCTGAGTAAATGTATGATGCATCGAGCAAAATGTTATCAAGTCCAAAATAGGGAGGCTCGATCAGAAAAATAAATTCCATCATACACACGTTTCATTTATAGAGAGGCTACCCTTTGGGACTCAACAACCTAACTAAACGACTGTTGCATCGAGCAACATTAGCAAGTTGAAAACTGGGAGATGCGAGTGAAGCAAAAAGTCCATCATGCACATGTTTCTACTGATGAGAGGCTAACATCTATGACCCATCATCCTGACTAAAAGGTTGATGCATCGAGCAATGTTATGAAGTTCAAAACAGGGAGGTGCAACCAAAAAAATCTGCTAGAGCTACTGATATCGCGCCCCCCACAGGTTCAAAAGACTTCGATGGCATTGACCAGAGTCAAAACCATGCGAGGAACCATAAATTTAAGATCTACCATGGCTCGGCCGAGCTTCTACCATGTTTCTAAATATTCTGTGGCAGTAGGGTGCCTCGGAAATGAAAAAATATTTCCATCTACCATGCGAAAAATAACAAAGTTGTGGTAGAAGATGTACCTTCTACCACGCTCAATGGACCAATCCATTGTAGATGGTGACTTATCTTGTAGTGCCACTAGCCTTGTACTATGATAACACAGGTGCCATTGCCCTTGCTAAGGATCCACAGGCACACAAGAATATCAAGGATATCAAGCACCGCTTTCACATCCTATGTGAACATGTCAAAAAAGGATACATAGATATTTGCAAAGTACATATGGATCTGAATGTCACATACTCGTTGACTAAACCTCTTCCACGAGCAAAAACATGATCAGCATCAAGACTCCATGGGTGTTAGATTGTTACCAATGTAAGCTAGAATATTAACTCTAGTGCAAGTGGGAGACTATTGGGAATATGCCCAAGAGGAAATAATAAAGTTGTTATTACTGTATTCAATGTTCATGATAAGTGTTTATTCTCCATGCTATAATTGTATGTATCGGAAAGTAGATACATGTGTGGATAAATAAATAACTCAGATCCCCTAGTGAGCCTCTTCTACTAGTTCATTAGTCAAGTGTTGGTTAAGGTTTCCTAACCATGGACATAAATTGTCACTTTATAATGGGATCAGATCATTAGGAGAATGATGTGATGGACAGACCCAATAATAAGCATAGTTGTTGACCGTGTCACTTAGTTTGATTGCTACCACTTTTGTATATGTCAAGTATTGTTTCCTTAGACCATAAGATTGTGTCACTCCCTGGCATCGGAGGAATACTTTGTGGACATCAAACATCACTTCATAACTAGGTGATTATAAAGGTGGCTTTCAGGTATCTCTGATGGTGCTTGTTGAGTTACATGAATCAAGACCGGGATTTGTTCCCCCATGTGACGGAGAGATATCTCTGGGCCCTCTTAGTAGTATAGCATTCTATATCTTGCAAGCATGTGACTAATGTGTTTAGTCACGGGGATCATATACCACGGAATGAGAAAAGATAACTTGTTGGTAACGATATTGAACTAGGTATACTGATACAAACGATTGAATCTTGGACAAGTAATATATCACGAGACAAAGGGAATCGAGTACCGGATTGGTTGAATCCTCTACATCATGATTTAACCGATAAAATAACTTCGTTGAGTATGTAGGAACCACTATGGAAATCCCTGGTCCCGCTACTAGTTATGGATCAAAGATGTGTCTTGATCATGTCTACATGTTTTCGAACCCGTAGGGTCACACACTTAACGCTTCAGTGTCGCTAGGTTTCATTGATATTATAGATGGTGTGGTCAAGTGTTGATTCAGAGTCGCGAATGAGATCCTTGCTATCATGAGGATCTTCGAAATGGTCCGAAGGTGAATAAAAGTATATGCCAATTTAAATTTAGGGTTTCGGGAAAAGTTTGAAATATTCCTGTATAAGACTAGAATGTTCTAGAAGGTTTCTGGGGGTCCACATATTGGGTCTACCTGCGAGGTGGGACCACATGGGCCTGAGAAGGGGAATCCCTATCCCTATTGGGCTAGGGAACCACAACCTCCTAAGGCCCTTGCTGCCAAGGGGGCAAAACCCAAATGGGGGTGCATGGAGGGGAGGGTTTCTGATCCCTCTTTGGCTACCGCCACCCCATCTAATTGGAGTCAGCAAGCAAAGGGCTTACCCCATGCCTATATAAGAGATGGTGAGGGGCTGGGGCGCAACCATGTCAAGCTCTAGTCACCGCCTTCCCCTCTCTTCCAGATACTCTTCCTCCTCCGTGCAGACACTCGGCATAGCCCTTCTGCTTTGTTCTCCATCATTGAAAGTACTGTTGTTGTGCTGCCGAAATATCACGGAGCTCTTCTCCCTCTCTTCCAGGATCAAGGAGGAGGAGATGTCACCAAGTCAGAACCTGTGCATACCTCAAAGGTGCTTCCGGATCGCAGGACTTCATTGGTTTGAACTGACGCAAGTGAGTGACTATATCATCCATGATCCTTCGATTGTTAAACACTCGTGAACGTTTGAGAGTAATTAGATTAGATCTATCTCTCATTACTAGCATCTCATAGATCGGATCTTGTTGGGTTTCTTCTGCAAGATTCTTTTTTTGCATGCAATGAACCCATCAAGTTTCCCCTTGTCTTGGTCGCTCTTCGGCATATACCAGATAAGCGAGCCTCTTAAGAAACTATCAATGAACGCTAGAATAATAGTGTTATCTTTGACTCCTTCGCAGGAATTCTTCATATCCAACCATCTAGCGAGGATATTTTTGGAGGTTTCATCTAGCTGCCGAACGCACTGTTGTAAATCTCTACCTGTGTGGGGATATTTGTACATGCCCTCAAAATTCTTGGTGAATGAAATTTGTATATCAAACCAATTTAGTATGGATTATTTCTCTGACAAGTCGTTCATCCATTGACTTGCCATCCCCATCAACACTAGGGGAAGGTGCCTCATTGCAATGTTCGGAGTTCCTCCTGGGATTTTGGCCGCATTGAACTAGTCATGCGGCCAAGTAAGTGGCTTTGCCATGCCTTCATACGACCTGATGTTTTTCTCCATCCGGAACCTATCGGGACCTTCTCCTCTAGGATGTGTGAGGGACAAAGAACTTCGATCCAAGATAGAAAGTTTGATGTTCTTTCGTAGATGGTGTCAAGGTGGAAACATGCATCGTATGTTGTAGGTTTCCCTTGTTGATTATCACCACCTTTTCGTGGAGGAATGCTTAGAGAGGTTGGTGACATGCACATATCGTTTCCTCTACCTCCATTGTGGCTACTAGGTGGTGATGGCAGTGGTGGCAGTGGACCTACCTTGTTGCTTCCTCTGCCTCACGACGCATCATGGTCGCCGTGGTTGGCTCTTTGAAGATGTCCTCCTTGATAATTGCGACCATTATCATGATCTCTTCTTCTGCCTTGGTCGTTGCAGTTGTTATATTTGGTCCATTGCTACCCACCTTGGTTGTTGATGACAATGCCGACTTGCGATCTTTCGCGTCTAGAGCAGCTCCTAGGTCCTTGTGATAGCATGTCTGTGAGATGATGTGATTGTGGATCCCCTTGGCATAAAGGTTGTCATAAAGGCGAGGTTGCGGGCCTTCTCGGTGGTGATTGCCATGTGGAGGGGGCATAGTTGGGGATTTTCCTTGCTTCTCCTTGTGTTTGGCATTGCCAGAATAAACCGGGATAACATCTGCTAGTTGCGTACCACCGGCCCCACGCCTTGGGCACTCGATTGAGATAGTACGTGACTCGTTGTCCCGAGGGACTCTGTGGATATGCTAAGTGAGAGATATTTCCCTATCATGATTTCCTACACTAGATCAATAGAGCTTCGACTTAGAGGCTATCCTCTGAGAAATTGCTACTATCTCCTACTGTTACTGCTACAGGGTCTTAGTGCAAAGGTCATGCACCTGAGCAATTGTTGTTGGGGATTGATCCTACTCCAGTATATGCTTGATGGCCACTATTTTTATAGACTAGGGTAGAAAATACTTGTTTACCATCCTTATCAATGTAATAAGTGTCTATCTGAATTGTATTGCCCATAGGCTAGATGTCGAGGTGAAGTCCAATCCCATACGCACTAGCTTGTCGTTGACAATAGGATTGCGAGGCTGAGCAAGTTTCATAGTCATTCTTGTGTACTCAGATTCAAGCTTATTTACCCTAGTCGTTGCTTCTTCCGCCTTGGTGATATCTCTATAAAACATTTTAGTGGTGCTCCGTGATGTACTTGGCCTCCTCAAAGATCTCCTTGCACGTGTTATCGAGCTCCATGATGTTTTGGATATGATCTAGCATTACATGTTCTGTGAGAAGAGGGTCGTAGAAGAGCTTGTCGGTCAGGGTGAAAAAGGCATTGTAGGTCTATGTGGATGATTATGGAAGTGGAGGCGGATCCCTGTTTGGTAGGTGTAGCACCCCGGTAAAATCACTCATGTTTTTATTTTGTGCATCATCATGATCGCATGCTCGTGTCATCATGCCACATTGCATTTGAGCATCGTCATGTCATCACGCATTTGTTCGCCTAAAACTATTTTCTAAAAACCTATTTTGTTTTCTGAATATTCCCCCTTTATTTCAAATTAAAACCATGGCCTCTTCCGGATCTTTTATTTGTCTACAAACTAACTACAAAAGTCTTTTAAAGAAATAAATAAAACTTACATTATTTTTGGGAGGCAACCAGCCAGGTCCAAAAGCCTAGCCGGCCACCTCCAAACTAAACCCTAATAGATTTAACCTAACCCTAGATGACCCAAACTCTAGCCGACCCGGCGCCTAAACCCAAATCCCCTAGCCGCCGTGGTGGCAGAAACACATGCCACACACCACATCGCGGCCCTACCCTGTAGGGCACCCACCGCGCATTGACCAACCTCGTAAGCCCCCGCGCCACGTGGCAGTGACATGAGCTACCACCCCTCACGTGCGATGCAGTACACGCTACCTTCCCGCACTCACACGTTTCCCACATGATACCTAACATAGGTATGATTACTCGGGTCCCTATGGTTTGCTACCTAGGGCCTGCAGAAAGGCTTACGGCCCACGAAGAGTCAAGATGAAGATCCAAAGGAGCAGCCGACAAAGATTATAGTTGTATTAGGAAAGAGGAACAAAGACCGACATGGAGTAGGTGTTGTAATCATGTAACATATCCGCATACAGCTTTGAGACCTGACCTATTATATATAGGGCGGGAGAAGCCTAGGAAAGGTATCGAACAATCCCCAAGCGATTTGTAATAGAGCAATTCTTCTTAATGTTCACGACACTTTGATTCCATTGTTTCCTAAATTCCGACGAAATCCCTAGTGTTCTCTTTTCTGCAAAACCCTAAGTCCTTCTTCATGGACATTACCGAGATCTCCCCTCGTCAATTGGTGCTGTCTGTGGGAAACTTGAACACTGAAACCATGGATTCGGCAGAATTCTCTCTTCCAAGCAACACCCCCAATGAAAGCAGATCCATGCCTGCCCACCCCTGTGATAGTACCCGCCAATTTCAACGGCGGATCCGATCTGATTATCGGAAGCTTCCACTTCCAAGTCGAAAACCCCCAAATCCACACCCTTCAGTCTTGATCACATCAGAACCATCGATGGAACAAGATATGCTTATGACGGTTCCAGCATCGTCTGTCGGTCCTCCATGGAGGTCACGACAGAAATCGAAGCATCGAAAGCATGGCCGAAATCATGGGGGACCTTGATGGTATTTATGACAATCTCTCCTTCGGATGAAATCCCCCACTAACTCCACCACACGGAACAAGCCCAACAAATTCCAAACCCGAGGAAAGCAGCGAAAGCATCAACTTTGGAATAAGGATGGCAGAAATCTACCTAGAGCAGAAATCTATGGACTTCACTAATCCACCCGACGTTGTCTCCCCCAATTCGGATGACGACGCCACAAGTCCATATATTACACGCCACCAAGTATACATGATCAATGGAGCCACCTCGACACTATGTGACTCTAACGGTAACCCTATCCTCGATCCCAATGATATTTTATTAGATGATAATGCAGGAAATCATGGAAACAAAGGAGATCACGGAAACGGAGGAGGAACAGCGGATAACCGCATAGTCCTAGGAGGAAGAGCAGAACCAAACGGGGAAGAGAGACGTACCCTTTGGCTACCAGCGACAGCATGTCAAAAGGCTAGAGAAGCAATTTCGTCTGTGGTCCCAATGACAGTTGATGCCTCACACGAAGATTTATTACCATATCAATACCTGCTTCACCATAAGAAGAGAGACCTACTAAAGATGCAGAGAAAACTCGATGAAAGAAAAAGGTTAGCCGACGAATCCAGCCTACGACGGGCACAACTCAGCTCGACCCGAAGGTTTAGGAGCGTAGCAGAAGGAGCACCGCCAGGAAGGGGAACATCTCGATTGCAGAACATCCCCGAAGCAAAAATAAACAAACTGATCCGAGACCTCGATCTATCATTCATGTCAGTATATCAAGTAGGAAATGTCAAAGCAAAAATGGCCCACCCAGCAATTGTGGCCGCACAAACATACCTGATCACAACCCAACCTGGACCCGATGATCCTCGTGCAGCTCTCCACTGTTATGCCCTAATGGACCTCGGCATGGTAGGAGCAACTCTCGCACAAGCAGAACAAGGACTTACGCATCAACCCGATAGATCACCACACCATCGCAGCAGCCCTGGGCACGTAGGCTACACCAAGAGATCACAGTCGCCACATTGGGAGCGTCTTTTAGGACTAGAGCCACAAAGAAATACAAGAGACGAAAACTACAGCCAAAGAGAGCACGATGATGAAAATGAATACGACTATGAGTTATGCAGAGCCAGCTGTTCCACTCAGCAGATTCGAAAAGCCTCAGTACCCAAGGATTTTAAACTTCCACACGACCGTCAAAAATACGATGGACTCCAAGAACCCGAAGCTTGGCTAGCAGATTACTTGGCCATTGTCAAGCTACAGGGCGGCTCAATAGCCACAGCAATGCAAAGCTTACAATTGCACCTCACCAGCGCTGCAAGGTCATGGCTTAGACAGCTACCTGAAGATTCTATTCACAGCTGGAACGACCTCGAAGACAAGTTCATACGACACTTTTTTTTGAGAAATGACTGTGAGGTAAAACCTCACAGTAAATTTATTGCTATATGTAAAAAGACTTTACAAAATATTTACAAGAAAGGAAATTATCATGCCTGAAAGTAAAATGAACTTAACAAAACAAAAACCCTATGCCAATCCTCATGGCAAAGAATTAATCCAAGCTAATAGATGATCCCTGTTCTTCTGTTTGATCATGTATTGTAACAAAGTAATGTCATGTATAAATCTACATTTCCATCTAGTAAACGATGGCTGCTCCCCTTTGAAAATCTTCCCGTTTCGTAGTGACCAAATATTGTGACATGCTGTAATCACCACTTCCATAAAAAAAGCTCTTATTAAAGCTTTTCTTAGCATGAGCCATCACACTCTGAATATTAGCACCCGACTGCCAGGATATTTGAAGGTAATTCCAAATCCGAGTGCTCAAGTTACACTCAAAAAACATATGAGCTCTATCTTCATATGCTCTGATTGGGCATAGCTCACAATGCATATCATCTGTTACCTTACATTGTCGACGCAACAATAAATCGCGAGTATTTAGTTTGTCGGATAATAGCAGCCAAGCAAAAACCTTGGTCTTCATAATACAGCATGACTTCCAGAGCCATTTATAAACAGGTGGTACCAAAATATGTGAATGGATTAGCTTGTAGAATTGTGCAGAGGTATAAGATTCGCCCCATTTGTAACACCAAATGTCGTTATCCTCTGTCCTCTGAAGTCCCGTCAACACCTCTTGCAATTCGATCAACTCCTGATGTGCTGGGACTGACAATGGTAGGAAGAACAGACTTGAAAAATCCTCAGTATTCAGAGCTGCATTCGCCGACATCTGATCATTTAGCACATAAGAGAATAGGCGCGGATATCTCTGCTTCAATGGCCGTGTAGAATTCTACAACATCCAGTTATCTGTCCAAAATAGGAAGGTGTCCCCTCTTCCAATTTAACTGCAGCTACCCCTCAAAAGTTGTCAACTTGTTTCAGAACATCCCTCCACCAGAACGACCCGCACATGTTTTCGGCATGAGGAACCTTCCCCTGATAGTGAGCATGCCAGAACAGATTCACCCAAGGTACATCCTTGTGATTGTAAAATTTATCCAGGAATTTAATAAGAAGTGCAGCGTTTTGTTTCTGAAAATTAACAATGCCAAGACCTCCACAATTCTTAGGCTTGCATATCATTTCCCATGCAGCCAACAAAGGCTTAGGATCATCAAACTTCTGTCGCCACAAACACTGCCGCAAGATTCTATCTAGTTGATTGGTTAGCCTACAGGCAGATGCAATGTGCAAAGAAAATGTAGTGACATAGAGGCAAGAGCAGAGTTGATAAGCTGGAGTCTCGCACCCTGAGAGAGGAAGCTAGAGCTGGAAGTTAGCTTTCTTTCAAGCCTACAAACAATAGGCAAAAGATCACAGATTTTCGGTCTAGTAGTACCGAGAGGTAATCCAAGATAGGTAAATGGCATTGTGCCAATTTGACAACCAAACTCCAAAGCTAGCTGCATCATAGATTTCTCTGAAACATTAATAGGCACCATATGTGACTTATCAAAATTGATTCTCAGGCCAGTAGATATAGAAAATTTATGCAAGACCTCTTTAAGTGCTCTTAGTTGATCTAAGTCTGCTGGCATGATCAAAAGAGTGTCATCTGCGTATTGTATGATAGGAAAATCCTCATCACAGGTCTCAATCGGCCTAGATATAATTCCTTATCTCACTAAATCATTTACTGCTGATTGCAACAGATCAGATCCAAAGGAGTAAAGAAGGGGTGACAAAGGCTCTCCTTGACGAACTCCACGTTTACAAACAAACTGCTTTCCAGGTATACCATTAAGTGTATCGCAGATGTGCCCGAGGATAGAATTTCTTGAACCCAAAGTAACCAAAGTTCATTAAACCCTTTGGCCTTCATAATCTGTATAATAGCCTCATGCTCAATTGTATCAAATGCCTTAGCAAAGTCCAGCTTGATAATGACAATGGGCTTTTTGGAAATCTAGCACAAGTAAAGATATTCAGAAGACCAAGCTAAGCAGTCTGGTATGGATCTACTTCTCAGAAATCCATATTGGTTTTTATGTAGGCATTGAAAAAATTTACCCTGCAATCTATTTGCAGCAAGCTTGGTCAGAAACTTCAAACACACGTTTGTTAGTGAAATAGGCCTAAAGTTATTGACATCCAAAGGGACAGGCTTCTTAGGAACCAGAGTTATGTATGAACCATTTATATTCCCCAACCTTAGATCACCCTTATGAAAATCCTCCGCAAGTCGATAAAAATCATCTTGTATGATAGACCAACATTGTTTCAAAAACAACCCATTGAAACCATTGGGACCAGGTGCTTTATCCGGAGGCGTTGCTTTAATCACGTCATTCATTTCTTCCTTAGTGAATGGAGTTGTCAAATCATCAAGTCCATCGACCTTGCTCATGAGTGTGTCAAGATTAAATTGCATGGTGATACCCTCTGACTGTCCCATTCAGTTTTTGTAACTGAGCCATAGTAAACCCGCCATCGCCTGATGATCCGTGACCTCATTACCATCATCATCCCTCAACATCGCAATTGAGTTCCTTCTGTATCTCTCAGTGGCCATAGCGTGGAAGAATTTTGTATTATCTTCCCCGTGTTTTATCCATCTAATTGTACACCGCTTCCTCTAGTAATTACTTTCAGCACGTAATAGTTCCTCAATGTGAAACTTGACAACCTTGTGGAAATTGAATTCAGTTCTAAATAGCGGTCTAAATTCCTCCAGTTCGTCTAGAATGACAATTACTTCATTGCACTTCTTAATAAGAACCTTCAGCCGAGACAAACTAGTTTGCCACTGTTTTAAATCATATCGTAGGCCTTTTAGTTTGTGATCTAGCACCACAGAACTATAATTTTTGTGTGACCCCTTTTCCCACGATTCCTTTACACGATCTTTAAATCCAGGCATATCCACCCAGTAGTTCTCAAAGCGAAATAATTTGGATTTAGGAATATTCGTATCCACCGTCACTACACAGGGGAGATGATCAGAGTCAGATTTTGCCAAGGGGAGGACAATTGAATTGGAACATTCAGTGATCCAGTTTGAACTCGTAAAAAACCAATCTAGCTACTCAAGCAAGGGAACACGTTGCCTATTGGACCAAGTAAAAGATCGGCCTTTAAGAAGTAATTCTAACAACCCAAGATGTCCAATAACTTCATTAAATAAGAACATGTCATTGATATCTCCCCCAGGTTTATTTCTATTGTCTTGTGATCGGATAAAATTGAAATCTCCAATTATTAACCAATTCTCAGTTGCAGGAATTTGCAAATTATAAAGCCATGACACGAAGTTATCTCTTTTCGGCCCCTGACATGGTCCATAGACACATACAAGAACCCAACTAGCAGTGTTATGCATTGAGGTAAAGCTTACAGTAATCCCAAAATGCCGGGCTTCAATCAGATGTCCAGCAAAAATCGAAGAATTCCAAAGAATGATTATTCCTCCTGAGGCTCCCCTAGAAGGTGAAAACGTAAAGCAGTTAAACCTCTTTGGTGCAAATTTCCTAATAAATCTCCAATCCACGGCTTCACATTTGGTCTCATGTAAGCAAATGACATCACAACCACTTTCCTCAATTTTAGATCTAACTGTTATGTGTCTGTTATCAGAGTTAAGGCCCCTTACATTCCAACACAGTACCCTCCAATTTCTTTTAGATGTGAAACTCATTTTAATAATCAGGAAGTAGGGGACGACCGACCCAATGCATAACATCAAGCAGCAAGTAATCATATAGTAAAATTAGGTCTGACACTGCAACTATAATTTTAAACTTCATAGGAGACATCTCATAAGCATAGACTGACATACTAATCACACCAACATTTATCACTATCATCAAGTCCACAATAAGCTGATCATAAACAATTAGCACGACAGTCTGAATAAAAAACCCTGATACAAAAGTAAGTTCTGACACTAACTCAAACCAATACACTGTCATAACCAGACCAACATTACGGCACCATATGGCTTTAATCTTTGCTCTATTCATCATCGTGACCTGAAGTTTCATCAGAAGAAGCATGATCAGCTTCAAGCTGTTCATTGGTAATCTTGGTTGGGTCAATTCCAAGCTCCCTACCAACCCTCTGCAACACCACTAGAGGGATGCAAGGTATTTGTATGTCCTCCTCTTCTTTGTTCTGTTGTTCCTCCTTGTTCGACTACCGGCTATTGTCATCTTCTTCCACCAATAACAGCTTAGCCCTGCTCTTCTTTTTTGGTCTGCTCACAACTACCAAGATAGGAGCCGGCCTGCAACCATCAGTCTTAAGACAACTTCTGGTAAATCGACGACCTTCTTGCTGAACTAAAGGTGCTTTATTCCTTCGTGGTTTACGCTTCTCTAAAGTGACCGGGGATGCTGAGAAAATTGGTGGATCAAATGCATCCTTATTTGCTTCAAAGACACTTTCATTCCTCGTTTAAACAACCCGCATCTTTGTGGCAACTACGAGCATTCAAACATAAGCCCGGAGAGTCAATAAGAGCATTCATCCAGAGATAGAACATCATCAAAAATGCAGCCGAATCCATATCCGCTGAAAGAGAATTGATGCCTTCAATGATGGCCTCCGTCGCGGAGAATTCATAGAAGAACTGGGGCGAGTCAAACCCAAGACAACCTCATAGTTAATGGACATAGCAAATCGATGTGCTGATGGAGAAGATGCACTACATAACAAATGAACACGGTCACCCGAAGAAGATAGGGATAAACGCGGCAATGACAGGAGGTGACGAAACAACGATGGAAACACGGGACCAAGATAGGTCGCGGCCAGTTTTTCGGGTAAAGGCAACAACAGGAATGACGACTACAATAGCGGGTACCAACGCAACAGGGATGAAGGTGGAGGAGGTCAATTAGTGCAGCAATATCAGCCAAGAACTCAGGACCCACCCATTGTCCGCAATGCAAATACTGGAAATGCCCTGCAATATGCACTTTTACATCGATTAAGCAGGAAGAAGACAATCCTACCACCTCATGAAAGATTGCCAAACATTCTTAAAGATGCAAGAGCTATGCAATGCAAAAGCAACTGAAGCGACAAGAAGAGGATACGCATCCATGCCTGGCACATTAGCCATCGGTGCACCCTTCCGCCAGCAGGATAACCACAAAACACAACCAATCAAAATGACGATTACCCTAGGTTAAAAGGGGCAATGTCGATGATTCAAAAAGGGCGTCCATCCAACAGAATTCAGAAGCTAATCACAAGACAAGTCAACATGGCGGAAATGGATCCACCAACCACACCCGAATATCTCCACTAGTTAGAACAAGAAATCACATTCAGCAGAGCTGATCATCCTCATCGCATACCAAGACCGGGCCATTCGTCCTTGATAGTTGAAGCACAAATTGGTGGATTCAACATGAGTAAGGTCTTCATGGACGCAGGAAGCAGCATAAACCTGATCTACGCCAAAACACTTAGGGCAATGAATTACCTCTTGGCAAATTGGGCAGCAATAGAAACATCCTTCCACGGCATAGTACCAGGTAAAGCCGAAATTCCTTTAGGTAAAAATTTCCTTGATGTTGTATTTGGATCCAAAGAAAATTTCAGGCAGGAAAAGCTCGAATTCGAAGTCATGACTAGCCATCATAGTATCACGCAATCCTAGGACACCTGGCTTTCACACGATTCATGGTAGTTCCTCACTATGCATACCTAGTCATGAAAATGCCAGCGCCAAAGGGAATCATATCAATAAGAGGGAGCTTCACGCGTTCTGATACTTGTGATCGAGAATTTAACAAACTTTCTGAATCTTTTGGGATGGCAACCGAGTTTGAGCAGCTCAAAATAATAACAACCGCAGAACCTCTCGCAGTAACACGTGTCAACCCTGACCAGGCCTTCGACACTGCAAAGGACACTAAAGAAGTACAGATCCACCCCACCAATACGAAGAAGACAACATTTGTGGCCTCCAACCTTGGTCCCGCATAGGAAAGTATGCTCATCGAGTTCCTCCATGAGCACTGGGAAATCTTTGCATGGCTACCTTCTGACATGCCGGGGATTCCCAGGGAACTCGCTGAGCACACACTAAATTTGGACCCAAAAGCAAAACCAGTCAAGCAATCGCTTCGTCATTTTGTGGAACTAAAGCACAAAGCTATTGGAAAAGAGCTACATCGCCTCATCGACACTAATTTCATAAAGGAACTAAAGAAAGCAGGGTGGGTCACAAACCCAGTATGTGTCCCAAAGAAGAACACCAAAGAACTACGGATGTGCATCGACTTCACAGCATTGAATAAACATTGTCCAAAGGATCACTTTCCACTGCCGCGAATCGATCAAATAATCGATGCAACTGCGGGATGTGAATGTCTTTCCTTTCTGGATGCATACTCAGGATACCACTAGATTCGGATGAAGGGGGGATTAGGAGAAAATAGCATTCATCACACCTTATGGTGTATTTTGCTACACAACAATGTCGCTTGGCCTCAAAAACACCGGGGCAACATATCAACGGATGATGCAAAGTTGCCTGGGAAACCAAATTGTCACAAATGTACAAGTGTATATTGACGATGTCACAGTTACATCAAAGCAAAGCTCATCACTTATCAAGGATATCTAAGAAACATTCAACAACCTAGACAAGTTCTGCATCAAATTAAACCCGATGAAGTATTCCTTTGGAGTCCTAGCAGGGTAACTCCTCGGATACCTGGTATCAGCAAGAGGAATCGAAGCCAATCCCGAGAAAATACAAGCAATCTTAACAATGAAAAAACCAACAAATTTACGAGGAGTGCAACAGCTGGCCAGGCGAGTGGCAACGCTTAGCGTTTCATTGCTCAGTTAGGAGAAAAAGCATTACCATTCTACGCCCTTATGAGAAAATCAGATAAGTTTGAATGGAACGAAGAATCTTAGTACGCCTTTGAAGACCTAAAGAAGACACTTTCGACGCCCCCCGTCGTCATGTCTCCACGAGAAAAAGAGCCACTACTTCTTTACATAGACGCCACAAATCAGGTGGTCAGCACGGTCCTAGTTGTGGAGTGACCCGAAGAAGGAAAACCCACGGTGTTCAAATGCCAGTTTATTTATTGAGCGAGGTCCTCTCACCATCCAAACAAAGGTACCCACATTACCAAAAAATTGCATATGGAGTATTCATGACAACACGGAAACTACGCCATTATTTTTCGGAACATCCGATCATAGTGGTCAATGAGGCACCTCTGTCAAACATCCTTAATAACCCAGAAGCAACTGGGCGTGTCTCCTTTGGGGCATCGAATTGTCCCCTCGAGACATCAGTATGAGAAGCAAAAAGCTATCAAATCACAAGTTCTGCTAGATTTCAGGATGAAATGGACCAAGTTACAATGTGTGGGTCCACCTGATCTTTCAAGCACCTGGACAATGTACTTCGATGGATCAAAAAGAACAGAAGGAGCAGGAGTGGGGGTCATATTAATATCACCTCAAGGCGACAAGATGCGATATATACTTCAGATGAGTTTTGTGAATGCATCCAACAATGAAGCTGAGTACGAGGCCTTGTTGCACGGCATGCGGATGGAAAAGGCTTGCGATGCAAATCGTCTAAAAATCTTTGGTGACTCTAACCTTGTAGCGCAGCAAACAATGAAAAAGTGTGATGCTGTCAGCGACAATATGATTGCTTACCGTGATTTATACAGCGTCATGGAAGCTCAATTTGATGGATGCGAGGTATCACACATAGGAAGAGGAAGCAATAAAGAAGCCGACAATTTGGCAAACATCGGGTCCCTATGTTTACCAATGCCACCTGGGGTTTTTTGGGAAGAAATATCTGAGCGTTCTATCAAAGCAAAAAGAGTTTCTGAGGTCATAGCACCCAAGACAGGAAAAAAAAAGTAAGTCGTGAAAAGACTCGAGGGCTCCATCAACTAGTACAAGCGAAGAAGAAGCCATTGGAGAATAACTAGAAATTGATGAAGTTATGATAATAGAGTCTACATGGATGCAGCCATACATAGCTTATATGATTCGGGGAGAATTAGTCGAGGATGTAACGGAAGCCCGGCAAATCACTCGACGATCGAAAGCCTTCAGGATAATCAAAGGAGAATTGTATAAAAGAAGTATTCCGGGTGTGTTACAGCGATGTGTCACACCCGAAGAAGGAAAGGCCATATTGAGGTATATACATGAAGGAGTTTGCGGTCATCATGCTAGCAGACAAACAATTGCCGCCAAAGCATTTAGGGCAGGATTTTCTTGGTTTACAGCAGTTCAAGATGCAAAGGATATAGTTAGAACATGTGACGCATGTCAACGATTCGCAATAAAACCAGGAGCACCAGCATCTAAATTAAACCCTATACATTTAGCTTGGCCCTTCGCTCAGTGGGGGCTTGATATGGTGGGTAAACTTCACAAGTCATCTCCAGGAGGACATGTCTTTCTTCTTGTAGAAGTTGACAAATTTACTAAATGGATTGAAGTAATGCTAGTCACCACTCAAGATGGAACTTCGGCTGTGAATTTCATAAAATCCATAGTATTTCAGTTCAGCGTGCCAAATAGCATCATCACGGACAATGGAACCAATTTTACCTCCAATGAGTTTAAAGAATATTGCCAAGAGATGGGCATCAAGGTAAGCTACGCCTCAGTAGCTCACCCACAAACCAATGGGAAGGTAGAAAAAGCCAATGGTCTTATAACTGTAGGCCTCAAGAAAAGGTTGCTAGCACCACTCGACAGAGCAAAAGGAGCGTGAGGTGATGAGTTGCCATCTATTTTGTGGAGTTTACGAACTACTCCAAATAATTCGACACAAGAAACACCTTTCTTTCTAGTCCATGGTGCTGAAATCGTCCTTCTAGTTGAAGTTTCACATGAATCTCCAAGAGTAGTTGCAAATGATGAAGACAAATCAAGAGAAGCACTTGAAGATGACGTTGATGCACTCGATGAAGCTCGAGATGAAGCCCTATAGAGAGCCACCATATATCAGCAAAACTTGCACAACTATCACAGTCGACAATTACGACCTAGGTCCTTTGCAGTAGGGGACCTAGTTCTTCGACTCAGGCAAGATGACCACCGAAAACTGGAATCACCTTGGGAAGGACCCTACATTGTCACAGAAGTTATTCCTGGAGGAGCGTATCGTCTACAGGACAGGAAGACATGAGTCCAGTATTCCAATCCATGGAACGTAGCATAGCTACAATGCTTTTATGCTTAAGAGATCTTATGTTTACTTATAAATTCATTAAGGCCTATGGCCCGGCTTTTAAAGCCAAAATACTTCGGCTTACGGCCAGACGGTAATCCGCCAAAATAATGTACCTACGGTTACGCCATATATGTATAAAGATAAGTTCTTCATACCTTCAATTTTCGTTCATATAAACTCAAAAATATGTTTTGTATGTTTGCTTGATTTAACATCAGTTATGAGCCTATGTCTAGATACAGTCATCCAAACATAGCCTCAGGGGCTACTCCCATCGGGAGCGCTGTCGTGCACCCGATAGAAATATTATGCGGGCCAAGTAAAAGATAATCATCGCCTAAAATACTTGGGAGTTTTACATTTATTGTATCCTACGAAGGTTACTCCCATCAGGATCTTTCATGAAGTATCAAAATATATTGCAAAATTCAGAAATATTAGCAGCCCAGCAGGGCAGCCGACAAAATATATAAATCTTGGATCATAGTCAAATGTGACAAAACTCTGAATGCCGTGTTCGGAAACATGAAGGTAAGACCCCGTGATTCGTCATGTGTAGCCTGGTAATCGCACAAGAATGCAATCTGTCAGTATTATATCCGTATCTATGATGCGATGAAAAATCCCGATGGACGCGTTGGGTACCCAATAAAATAAAACTAGAACTCGGTATTCAGTAAGACCTTAGTGGCCCGAACTGAGTTACGCCAGTAAAAAATTCCGAGTTCAGGCCTGGGGACTTGAATTTGATGTAGGACAACCTTGCTTTTTCCTAGGAGCAATTAACTGATTCCTGATCCATCGGATGCATCAGGATCGTTGTACCAAATCCCTAAAAAAGCTTCAAAATAGTGAAAACAAAGAAAAAGAGCTAAACATTTTCTTGAGACTCAACCTGAATCTACGGTTCGGGTAGAGTCTCGGGGGCTACTAACATAGGTATGATTACTCAGGTACCTATGGTTTTCTACCTAGGGCCTACAAAAAGGCTTATGGCCCACGAAGAGTCAAGATGAAGATCCAAAGGAGCAACCGACAAAGATTATAGTTGTATTAGGAAAGAGGAACAAAGACCGACATGGAGTTGGTGTTGTAATCATGTAACCTATCTGCATACAGCTTTGAGACCCAACCTATTATATATAGGGCGGGAGAAGCCTAGGAAAGGCACCGAACAATTCCCAAGCGATTTGTAACAGAGTGATTCTTCTTAATATTCAGGAAACTTTGATTCCATTGTTTCCTGAATTCCGAAAAAATCTCCAGCATTCTCTTTTCCACAAAATCCTAAGTCCTTCTTCATGGACATTGCCGAGATCTCCCCTCGTCAATACCCCTGCTCGCCCGGCCTCCACATACCCCTGACCCCACCCGTCTCAATCCCCTCCCCAACCTCTCTCTCTTCGTGCCCCTCCCATCACTACACCGCCGTGAGGCTCCTCTCCACCCTGCCACCAACCGTTGTCTGTGATTCGGCCCTGCTGCTATCCTTCTCCCGGACCACGTTGAGCCCCTGCTCCCCGCCTCGGATCCTCACCACCAAACCTCGTTGCCAAGGCCGACCTCAATTGTGCCGTGTGTGGCCACGCTTCCTCTCTTCGTTACGCTCGCCCCTATTCCGCTACAGGCCAGCGTTGCCACCAGGCCCTCCTCCCTGCTGTGCGCTGCCCTCCTTCCCACTGCCTCTCACCACCCAGCAAGCCCGCAACCGTGTGGCTACGTGCCATTGTCGACCCCTACTGCCAGGAGCTTGCGACGCCTCTGCTCGTCCCAGCCACTGCGACCTCCCTCGAGCTCGTCGCCCTCCTACTTCAGCCACCGTCCTCTGCCTTCCTGCTAGCCATGACCGCTACCTCTCACTTCTCACCCGCATGTCGACCAAGCTCGTGATGGCCTCTCCTGCTCCAGTCACTTGCCGAGTAGCCATGTGCTCCTGCTGCACGCCACAAGTCTGGCCTCATGTTGATCCTGCCAGTCTTCAATGTTTGGCTGGTTTGATAGCCTACGGGTGTTGTTTGGTCGATGTGGTGATGATGTGACGATGTTGCTACCCCAAACTCTGAGTCGAAGGGGCATGTTCCGGTACACCTACCAAGTCCAAGATCTCCATCCGATGTGTGGTGTCGAGGACACAGTGGTGACCATGGGAAGCGGTGTGGTGATGTTAAAGTAGTGCGAGTATCGCAACCCTGACAAGCAAGATTGCCACAAGCACTGAACAAGTCACCCTCGACCACCGATGGCAAACCAAGTTCTCCTGGACCCCAAACCCCTTGGATCGCCAAGATCTTCTTCATGGAACTGAAGACGCCGAGACTGCCGTGCTCTCCTTCCCGGATCCGAAGCCCGATGTCGGAGTTCGAATAGTGAACACGAACCCGCGGAACCCAAGATCTTCGAACCCCTAATGTGTGACCCCGATCTGAGATCCATATTTTACAAATTGTCATCCATATAATTGTTGCATATAAATTGTTTATGCTCGCATACATATTCATTTGTTTCGGGGTATTTTGTCGATTGACCTCATAATTAAATATGGAGGCTATAGGCAGGCTATTCTAATCTTATATTGGCTCCAATTAAATTTGTGTAGCGAACCGATGCAGTGTTTTGCCTTGTTAAGCCAACATTTAAATTGCAGGGTATCTAAACAACTTGAACCTCCTAATTAATTGTCGGGATTCCGATTCTTCTTAATATTGCCTAGTTGCACCGCATCTTTGCCATGCCATGCATCATATCATAAACATGCCGGATCTTCTGCCGTAATATTAAATAGTGCATCCGGTGTTTTTTTAGTGCTTTGCTTATTCACGGATTAGGCCGTTGAGTTGATGTGAGTCTCGACAAGTTCTTCGGATAATGTATCTTTGGCAATGTTTCCAAGGCGAGCATTCTCCCTCTTTCTACCATTTTGCATTTATAGTCTTTACTTCCTCCTGTTGATATATTGCTATCAGTGTCGCAGTGCTTTAGTTTTCCGTACCATTTATATTCCATGCAGCCTCTATTTTTCCTTGGACACCTCCTATTACCTATTGTTTGATAAACAGTTGGCCTTCCGAGTCATAGTGCATGCTTAGGTCTCGGTTCAAGTTGTCGAGTTCCATTGTTGTTGGGAGGTTAGCACATGCTTAATGGTGGAGATGATCATGGCTTTAATTACAACTTGTTAATTAAAAATGCTAGCAATAGATATAATGCACAGGCACCGGTGGGTAATAGTCAATATTTGGTTTTTAACCGCCCACTTATGTCCACCTAGGACCCGAGTTTTTGACACATGTTCCGACATCGAGCGCGCTAACCACAGGTGGTGTGTGGGCACCTCATCATCTTACTACCTGATTTCAAAGTACTATATTGGGGGCCACAAACTAGTTTGGGGTGTTATTACTATCTTGTACTTATGTCATGCTTTACTGCTTTATTTACTATTGCGTGGAGTGCCTGTACTATGTAGGAACAAATGTGGAATGTTTTCACAGTATCAACAAGCCCAGTCATACTTTCAGATTCCCAGTCATTTACAGCCATTGGCACAAACCCTAGGTC
The DNA here is from genome assembly GCA_916181665.1 of Avena sativa. NCBI lineage: Eukaryota > Viridiplantae > Streptophyta > Magnoliopsida > Poales > Poaceae > Avena > Avena sativa. Next base: position 421,059,451 of record OV702291.1, on the reverse strand, counting down.
CATCTTGGAGCCAGCTAACTTCATTACGGGTAGCTTAGTGAGGTGGCCCCCATGTACTTGCTTTGGGTCTAGGAAACACCGTGTCCGAAGACCCATCAACATACCGTTGGGTGTATATTCATGATCTTGCTCATATCGGATCTCACAACAAGGGTTGAAGTGCATGTGGATACTTTGGTGCACCCCTGCAGGGTTAAATCTTTTCGAAAAGCCATGTCTGTGGTTATGGATGACTTGGAGCATAGTTTTTTGATCATAGACAACTATAACTAAATAATTACTGTTATAATTTGACTCGGATCTGACATGACTAGTAAGTTGGATAACCACCATGGAATGAATGAATAAAACTGCCAACTATGTGAGTTCCTCGAAATGACTTCCTCGTTTGGTCCCGAGGGGGAAATACCAGGATGGGTATGTTTGATGTTAGTATCAGGTTGGTTCCAAATAGGTCTTTCTTATCCCTCTCGGATAGTTGACAGTTGTATTGAGTCTCTATAGGTTATTTATTACATGCTTTGCTGACGCCTCAGTCCACCATACCTATGTAGGCGAGAGCTGCCGAATTCTAGACTCATTGTGTATTGGCCTCAGTATTGATCGCTCCCTTTTTCCTTTGCCCTTTGTCGGCACCCCTTTTATTTAATAGGTATAAGTTCGACGTCGTTAGCAGGGTTACCCTTCCGTCTTGGCCTGTGCAGGGTTATGGACGCCATTGATTATTCTACAAGGCTCTTAGCCCCATTTGCATCTTATCTGTACTCGGATGTTGTATCGTTTTAAAGGTGATTTGGATCTGTGTACTGTATATCTGTATTTTTGACTCGTTGAGTCGTTGTTGTATATATATGTTCTCTGGGTTCCATCGTCAACTATTGTGTAATGATATTACTTTGTTTTCCACCCGCACGCAAGTGCCTGGTGGGCATCTTCGAATCGTTTCTATGCGAGTTTGGCGGGAACCGCTGAAATCTGCATAGGGCTGATTAGAGGGTGTTACAGTAGGGTAGCTCATATGACACAAGCTTCGATCTCCTGTGGCTGTAGTGGAGGTGGATAGTTAGTCGCAGGTGGCATAGCTCTAGCTGCCTCATCTTGATCTGTTTCCTCCATTTCTGCCACGATAGCGTGTGCCTCATGTTTTTTCACTGAAGCATCGACTTCAGCTGTTGTCCGGTTGCCACTCCATTGTACGGGTTGGTCATGAAAACCTACTAGACGGCGGTGGGCTAGTCTCAAGTTTTGCAACAATGTACTCAACCTCGAATTACTTCTTGATGGTGTCGTGCTCATCAGAGTTGGATGAATTGCTTGCACAATCCAAGTTGAAAAACTATGGGTTCAGCACCTCAAGGATGGATTTATATTCGTTTCAGACTTCCTTAGAGTCAGATCCTGAACTATATCCTACATATACAACAAAGTGGCACCTTTGCTTCTCTAACACCCAGGAGACCTAGACAAATCTACATTGGTCTTCCACCATTATCTCCTACCCTCGGGTGTTTGGGTAGGCCTTGCTTTCAAGAGATCTAAGCCGGCAAACTCTATAGAGTTGTCTAGCTCAGATCTACTTTCCACAATTTTCTCTAGCCCAAAGGTGGTCTATGTGGGTCTTGACATCATATCGGTTTCCTAAGAATTATATCTCATTCCAATTGTGTCGATGAAGAGTTGGATGCAACCTATTGTAACTATAATGTAAGGGGTTACGTCCTCCCTAGCCATAATACATAGGTTGTCACTGGGGTACGATGGGAATGTTTCCGGTGTAGAGGACACGTCTGATGGCGATGGAGTCATTATGCTTGTGAAGGCGGATCCCACCTGGATCCACACCCCTACGCTCCTTACCCCACAGTAGACGCAAATTGTTGTGGTATTGCCGATGAGTATGCCATGAGGGAGTCCTCATAGATAGTTTAGAGAAGTGGGGGTTAAAGGCGGCAACCATCCAGGACAGTAGTACACAAGTTACCCAGGTCCAAATCTTGTAACGATGGTTGAATCATACTCCTGCTATGAATCACCATAATGGAAACAAGTGTAGATTACAATGATGGATTGTGTCATGCCCTAAGGGCTCCCTCTGGCTGGCTTATAAAGATGGCCATGTCAAGGGTTACAAGGTAAGTCCTAGCCAAACCGATTACAGAGTCCTACACTAATACGACTATATTACGTGTCTTATACTCCAAGGCTCGAGCTTCCTCTAAAGGTTGTGCCCAGTGACATTCCCTTATCTGGCTTGGCTTCCTCTTCATGTGCCAGCAAATGGACCCCTGGTAGGCTATGGGGCTTTCCACCATCCATGGGCCACCCGGGCTTGCTAGAATAAGTCAATGCTATGAGCATATCCATATATCATATCGCCAATAGGGAGGAGTATTTTGAAAGAGGGTTCGGAGTCACCTACATGAGCACCATCAATTGCCTCCCTACAACTTTTGGAGTGATCGGAATGATATTTACCTTCAAAAGAGGTGGGTTTTATCTTGGCAGAGTGTAGCAAGTTTCAAGGTGCCCATGATCATGTGATGAGCCAGCCCATAAGTGGAGTTGGTGTGAAGGACATGGTGCTCCAAGCATTGGCTTACTTCTAAGTGAGATATAATAACAAGCCCTTCATGTTGGTACATTGTTGGCTACTGGTCAAGGGTTGTCCCAAGTGGGAAGAGATCTACAAGGCCTATGAGAGAGAGGTCAACAGAAATAAGCATGGCAATGATTCCTCAGTCGTCAACCTTGAAGAGGCCTCAACAAGAGAAAGGACGAGTTCCAACCGTATGTACCGGAAGAGAGGCCACAAGGCTAGCAAGCAAGAACTTGACTGTGTTTCCAATGTTTTTGCATTGCATTCCACCTTGAAGGAGTTGTTTGCCAATAAAGAGGTGGCAAGTGTGAGGAAGCTCAAGGAGAAAGAGGACCAATTGAAGAGCTTCACATACTTCCAAACTAGAGATCTTGAACTTGATGAGACAAAGCCCGGGCCAAGGCCATAGAAGCCGAGCACAAATTCCAAGTGAAGCAAAAGGAACCTGAGCTCAAACTCAAAGAGGTTGAGTTGAAAGCCTAAGTAAGGTCCAAAGAGGTTGAGATCAAAGAAAGGGAAGTTGAGCTCAATGCCCAACAAATGGACAGAAATTTTAAGCTCAAGCAAAATAAAGTTAAGCTCAAGCTACTCACCGAGGAGAAAAATATCATGATGAATAACATGAGCAAGAGGATCCAAGCCAGCGGGTTTGAATCGAGAGGAGCAGGATGATCCTCGAAAGGGATGTGTGATTAGTCTATATTTATCTCCTATTTGTGTGTTAACATAGGTTGATCCTTTATTTGAACTATTTGTGTGTTGAAATGTTTGTATGTTGAACTAGATCCTTTTGAACCATATGTGCCTTTTTATTTGGCCATATTTGCAAAAATTATGGAAAATGTCCAAGTGTGGCCAAATCGATAGCAAACTGGCTGAAGCGAGCAGGAGAAATAACCACCAAGCTTAAATGGGTCATCCTACGTCAGTGTGGGCAGCCACTCCTATTGCGGAGATGCTCTTATACTCCTTGATGAATGTGGTGATGCCGATCAGTTGCTAGTGTATACGAGATATCCATAATTATGTAATAATGTTAACATGGAGTGATGGAGATGTGCTAAATGATGGTAACAATGAATAATTAAGATAGCAAAGAAATAATGGAAAATGTGTCACTATCTCCACAAAATAAGAAGGGTATAATATTAACTAGGCTTCTCGCTGTGCCCCCTGGGGAACAACTGGTAGGTAGAATGCTGGAATACATGGTCGCATTACATCTTGCCACGGTAACCCGCGTATGTGTCCGGTTTACTCTGCTAGTTTGGCTCTCTGTCCGCGATTAACCGAAGCATATACGGCCTACCCTGATAGATGGTATGGGTTTACGTCACCACATTGGCTCTGGATGGACTCCATGTTCATGAGAATATGTGGCCGACTAGAGTCTCGGCTCATGGTGGGGGCCATGACCGCGATAATCTGTAGTCAGCATGGTAAGAAGATAATGTGTGAATGAAATAGCGAGTCAGTAAGTAATAGACAATTTTTTAAGGATATGTGTTTACGCAGATTCATATTCCGTACATGTTACGCGCAGGGTTGGGTACGGTTACACAAAGTGATGCGTGTCGGTTGTATTTTGGGACACGTGTACACACTTAACCGTCTCTCACGCGAATCAGTGTTACACACGTTTATGAAAGCATTCTGGTAGACCACGGAGACGAATTCAATGCCATCAGCATGGGGCACAGACGACAAATATAACATTCAGGGATTTTCTTATCCACTGAGACTGAAAACGGCTCCGTTTAAATATCCCGTGTTATCCCTTAAAGATCATGCATGAATCCGTTTAAAGATATCGTCTTATCAATTCATTCCCGGGCACGACTCACATCAAAATCACATACCCACCAGAAAAAAACGTGAAAACGCTAAAGATAATGTAAGGAATATAATCATACGAATAAAAAGAAGAAACAAAGAGGCAGGCCGAATAGTCCATACAACAGTCATTCTGAACGATTCTAATATCAAATGTGGGTTTTTCTGATTTTTTCGAGCCAAAGCTAAGTAAAGACACGTAGGCGTACATCATAAGAAGTCGTAAAGGTGGCAAAAACAAGTAGACAGATAAAAATACATAGTACGAGACAAACATGGAAGGAAAGGATGCATTAACTACCATGAAGAAACTTTACAATACACGCTCTAAAATAACGTACATATTTCATCCCATTTGTTTATTATCATACAGCAACTTTAGTATATACCATACGGCTTTGGCTACAACACAACCCGCTACACACACTACATCTATAGTTAGGACAATCGCTAATGCCACAAGGTAGACGCGATGCATTTAGGTTTGCTCGCTTGCTCTAAATTGTCCTCTCTTGAAGCAGCCACAAAGGGCGTAGAGGTTGGCCTGGAGAAGGCGAGCACGAGGGCAGATCATCTGTTAGGGGTGACCCCTTGGGATGGCCGATCATTCACGAATCTCGGGGGATTCGATGGAATTGTGAGGGGGATAGAGTAGGATGAAACCCAAGATAACTCACGCACGAAGAACACGATGAATGCAATGCACACGTGATACACAAAACAGCCTAATAGCTCATGCTGGCGTCTATCGGTCTTACACAATCCCTAGGACCAGTGGTGGGATAGGATTCTCTCTCTAATCGACATGGTGAGATGGGACACTCGGTGAGATCTTGACAACTTGGAGAAGGGACACTAACTCCAAGGCCGTGTACAACTTGAATGCTCAAATGCAAAATACAAGAGATTGGTGACAATAGTTAGTCCCCTTGATTAAGGGGACAAAACTAGAGATTCCACAAGGTGTTGTCTTTAGTATATCATATATTCCTAAGGAATAAAGGGAGAGCCATAGGGGCTATTTATAGTACTTGGGGTGAAGTGGTAGGTAAAGGGAATATTCCAGGACATTAAACCAAATTTGTGCGCAGTGTAGTTCGGCGGTTAGTACGGCAGCACCAGCCTCGGCACCAGATGGTTCGGCGGCTAAGTCGACGAGTCGTCCTATGCGCCGGATGGTTTAGCGGCACGCCGGTTCATCCATGGGCTGACGGACCGGTGTACTGAGGAGTTGTTTGGCGGGGTGCTGATTTGGCTTTGTTCTGTCGTACCTAGTGCTGGTTCATCCGATGGTAGGGCTGGTGGCACCAGATCGGCCACTGAAAGTGTTGTTGCTCCCTCTTGTGCGCACTTGGTGGCTTCTCTTGGTGATCTTTCTTGGGGTTCATACCTGAGTCAGCACAAAGTATTGGCATGAAGTAGCAGGCCATTCAAAGGAGAGTCAAAGTTGCCCATGGAGAGGAGCGAGTTCACCTTGTCATGTAGGATCTTTGCTCGAGCACGTTCATTATTCCACTTGGGGACTTGGTGTGATAGATGGAGTTATGTCAGAAGGACGGGTTGCATCACCTCCCCTCCCTTGGGAAAGAGTCGTCCTCGACTCTTCATCCTCATCATCTCCATGGAATGGTGATAGGTCCTTCACATTAAACGTATTGCTCGCAAGATACTTGGATGTAGGGATGTCTATGATGTAGGCATTGTTGTTGATCTTCTTGAGGACTTTGAAGGGGCCTCCTCCTCTTGGCTTTAGCTTGAGTAGCGTTCTTTGGGGACGCGGTCCTTGCTTAAGTGTATCCACACGAGGTCACCTTATTTGAAGATCATCTCTTTCTTGGTCTTGTTTAACCTTGACGCTTGGTGAAGAACTTGTTGCTCAAAAGAATCTCTTGTGTCTTTATGTAGTTTCTTCATTGCTTGAGCGTGTTTGTATACATCCATGTTGGTGCGCTCATGGAGAGGAAGCGGTAGGATGTCGAGCGTGGTGAGGGGCTCGAATCCATAGATGATCATGAATGAACTCTTCATTGTTGTGGAGTTCTTGGCTCGATTATAGGTAAACTTGGCGTGGAGAATGCATTCCACCCAATCCTTAAGATTATTCTTGATCAACACCCGTGGGAGGGTTCTAAGGCTTTGGTTGATAACCTGGTTTTGGCCATCAATTTGAGGGTGCAAGATGGATGAGAAGAGGAGGTTAACGTTGAGCTTGGAAATAAGTGTCTTCCACATGTAGCTCATGAATTTGATGTTGCGGTCAGATACGATGGTTCTTGGCACACCATGAAGATGGACAATTTCCCTAAAAAACAAATTGGCATTATGTGAAGTATCATCGATCTTATGGCAAGGAATGAAGTGTGCCACTTTCGAAAAGCAATCCACTACAAAAAAATATGGAATCATGGCCATGCTTATATCAAGGCAATTCTAATAAAAAATCATGCTAATGTTCAACCAAGGTGCATGAGGAATAGGCAATGGCATGTAAATACCAAATGGGTTAGACTTGGACTTAGCTTGTAAGCATGTAGTTTATCGTTGGACGTGGTGCTCCACGTCTCTCTTCATCTTTGGCCAGTAGTAGTGCGTGGATAGCATGTCATATGTCTTGTCACGACCAAAGTGACCCATTAGGCCTCCACCATGAGATTCTTGGAGAAGCAAAATTTGGAGAGATGACTTCAGAATGCAAATCTTGTTTTGTTTGAATATAAAACCATTGTACAAATAGAAGTCATCAAATCCTTTTTGAATTGAAGACTTAGCAAATATTTGTGCAAAGAACGGGTCGGGCGAATACAAACTTTTAATATCATAAAGACCCAACAGTTCACTTCTAGGCACGTAAGAAGGCTTGTGTTTTTGCGAAACAAAGCGTACGCAACCAAATTATCTTTGCCCTTCTTGTATTTGCCAATATAGGGAAAGGACTCCATGAACTCAACCCACTTAGCGTGCCTTTTACTGAAATTATCTTGGCCCTTAAGGTATTTCAACGACTCATGGTTGGAATGTATGATAAATTTGTTGGGCCCCAGGTAATGTTGCCAAACTTCCAAAACACGAACCAACGCGAAAATCACTTTGTCGTAAATCGAATAATTAAGGCGTGCACCATCAGGTTTCTCTCTATGGCATGCATTAGGATGTCCATTTTGCATGAGGACTCCTCCAATACCAATACCACTATTGTTACACTCTATCTCAAAAGTTTTCATTAAATCCGGTAAAGTAAGGAGAGGTTCTTCAGTTAGCCTCTTTTTGAGATCATCAAAGGCATTTTTTTGTGCTTCGCCCTAAACGAAGGTGACATTCTTTTTAGTCAATTCATTGAGAGTACAAGCAATGGTATAAAATCTTTCACCAATTGATGATATAAATTGGACAATCCATGAAAACTTCGAAGTTCGGTCACATTTTTGGGAATAGGCCAATCTCGTATGTCTTTGACTTTAGAAGTATCGACTTTAGTACCATTCTAATAGACAACAAAACCAATAAAAACAACTTTCCTTTAGAAAAGTGCACTTGGGAAGATTAGCATATAGATTTTCATTTCCAAGGATTTGCAAAACCTCCTTAAAATGTATAACATTCTCTTCAAGCGACTTGCTATAGACAAGTATATCATCAAAGTAAACTACTACACTTTTTCCAATGAGGGATCTTAAAATATGATTCTTAAGGTGCATGAAGGTGTATGGGGCATTATATAGGCCAAAAGGCATGACCAACCATTCATAGAGACCAAGTTTGTTCTTGAAGGTGGTTTTCCACTCATCACCTTCCGCCATGTGTATTTGATGGTAGCCACTATGAAGATCAATTTTGGAGAAGATAGTGGGTCCACTCAACTCGTCAAGCATATCATCAAGACGTGGTATTTGATGTTGATAATGCATGGAGATAACATTTATTGGACTGCAGTCCATGCACAACCATAATGTCTCATCCGTTTTCGGAACAATGATCACGGGTACCGCACTAGGGCTTAAGCTTTCTTGGATCAAACCTTTGGAGATGAGGTGGTGAATTTGGCGTTCAATCTCCTTCTTCTCTTTCGGGTTTGCACGGTAAGCGGCACGGTTTGGTAGAGGTGTTCCGGGAACAAGGTCTATGTGATGCTCAATTCCGCGAAGAGGAGGTAGTCCATGTATGTGGTAGCTCTTTGGGAAACACATCCTTGAATTCCTGCAAAATAGCTATTAAAGGACGAGGAACATTTGTTAGGTCATTAGTTCCTTGCGCCAAGCCCTTACATACGAGGACATTGTGCAAGAGAGGTGGGTTATTCCTCACTTCTCTCATCTCACTTTTGGTGGCAAGGAGAACACTTTGTTTTTCTCTCATATTTGGCTTTTGGCGCTCACTCACTATATTATGGTTCTCTCTCACCACTCATCTCACAAGGTGTTTTGTGGTTGCGCCCTTGCTAAAGCCTTTGCATTGTCCGCAATTATTTGGCTAGGAGTCATTGGTTGCAAAGCACATGTCTTATCAAGCCACTTAAAGGTATACACATTTGTGCGGCCATCATGTAGAGAACCTTTATCGTATTGCCACGGCCTACAAAGCAACATATGTCACATGGTCACTGGGACTACATCACACGCCACCGTGTCTTTATATGGTCTAGTTCAGAATGTTACCGCGACAGTGTGCTTGATCTTCACGGACCCTTGGTCGCTTAGCCATTGCACATGGTAGGGGTTCTTTTGTAGATGGAGGGTGAGCTTGAGATTTTCACATAGCTTGGTGCTTGCTATATTTTGGCAGCTCCCTCCATCAATGATGACTTTGATGGATTTCCCATTGATGCCGGCACGTGTTTGGAAGATGTTGGATCTTTGATATTCTTGCTCCTGGGATTAGGTAGTCAAGACTCTTGTGATGACAAGCAAAGGACTTGCATCATGTTCACACATGAGAAGCTCTTGATCATCTTCAACATGTTTCCTTGTGGGTGCTTCCTTGACTCTTGCATCAAATTCTTCTTCACTCAAGTATTCGTCTTCACCATTGCCATGGATGAACAAAACTTTGGCATTGCCACATTTGAATGACTTGTGTCCTTTTCCTCCACACTTGTAGCCTTGTCCTTTGAGCGATGGGTCATCTAATGGTTTCTTGCCACTTGGGGGAAGTTTTTCCTTGAGGAGTTGTGTCCTTGAAAGGACACTTGAGAGTACTTGAGGAGCTTCCTTTGATGTTTGTTGGTATAGTGGTTGTAGCTTTCTTGTAGGTGAAGTACGTATCCGGCTTGTTGTACTTTATGTACTCTTACACTTGAAGTTCAGCCTTCACCGCATTATGCACAAGCTCAACAATATTGTTTTACTTTTGGAACTCGGCTATGCGCTTGATTGGATAGTTCAACCCAATAAGGAAGCGTGCCATTGTTTTCTCTTCACGCTCTTTGATGTTGGCGCTGATCAAGTTGATCTCCATTTGTTTGAAATACTCTTCCACGGTTTTTGTCCCTTGGTTAAGCATTTGAAGCTTGTTGAAGAGCTCGCGCGTGTAGTGCTAAGGGACAAAACATGATCTCATATGAGACTTCATATCTTGTCAAGAGTTGATTGGAGGCTCTCCTCTTGCTTCTCGAGAAACTTGTACTTGTTCCCACCAAAGGTTGGAATAATCATCAAACTCAAGAGAATCCATGGCTACCATGTTCCCGTCGCTATAGGTGTGCATGCGGAAGATTTTCTCAACCGTGAGTGCCATGAGATATATTATTCGGGATCATTGGAACCGGTGAACTTGGGGATGGTGAACTTGAGCTTGCCAAAAGTTTCTTCCTCATTGTTGTCATGGTAGAGACGGTTGCCATGATGTTGATGGTCTTCATCCTCCATGCAATCATTGCGACGAGCATGGTGATGTTGTTGTTGCTCTTGTTGTTGTTGGGCCGCATTTGGAAGAGGAGGGACTTGGTACTCGCAACATTGTTGGATAGCTTTCTCTTGGCACGATTGATGCGGTTGAGGAGGCTCATGTCGCGGTTATTGACAAGGTTGAGGTACTTGGTCCTCCCAAGGGTGATGATGATGTGGAGCCTCTTGTCGTGGTTCTAGATGAGGAGGAGTCTCATTCCTCGGTTGTTGACATGGGTTAGGCACTTGGGGCTCTTGATGAAGATCATGGTCTTGAGCCTCTTGATGTGGTTGAAATCTCTCAACATGTACAATTTGATGCTCCATGTCTTGATGTGGTTGATGTTCCGCATTGTTCCCATTATGTCGGCATTGACGTTCATGATGGCAGTGATAGCAAGGATGGTCTTCAAGGGCTTCACATTGGCGACGCGCTTGTTCTTCCAAGTTGGAGTGACCACTTGTTGTTGAGTGAAGGTCTTCCAGTTGTTGATGATGGACTTGAGGTTCCACTCGAGGTTCTTCATGTAGTTGCTCTTGTTGGATCACTAGTGCTCTTGCATGGTGATGATGTTATTCTCGCCTTACTTGTGGCCTTGAGGACAAATCACCATCATAGCTTGACACTGCAGCGTGTCGTGGAGAAGGTACATATTGCAAAGAACTCACGGGTTCAACCACGGGGAATTCGTTGCATCTTGGAGCACTTGCATTAGGATCTTATCGATGAGGAGAACAATGCCATGATGATCTTGATGCACTCGAGTGGTGTCATGAAGAGCTTGATGTGCGAGAGCGGGGCCTTGTGTTGCACGCGATCTTGGCCATCAAACATTGGAGCACTTCATTTTGATTGGTGAAGTTGTGGTGCATGGCCCTCATCTCTCGAGAAAGGCTCTTGAAGTTGTTGTCGATCCTCTTGAACTCCATTTGAGTTTCACTGAATTTCTCATCTTGGCATGTGTCATGGGAATGGCCATGGCAGTCGCTACCACAGTTAGCGATTGATACGATTAGGGGCAAGAGCGAGTCGCCATCTGCGGAACGAGATTGAGGTAAGACATAACGGTTTAACCAGGTTCGCCCTACCATAGGGTAAAGAGATTAGCGAGCTCAGCGGCTAGGCAGCGAGTCGAACTCAACGTGGTTTCTAAGACAAAACCTATGTCTCGACATAGTGGATGGAGATCATCTCTTTCTTTCAACCATTGATGTTGTACTCAATGTCTTTCCTAATTTGAATGATCATGGACCATTCCTTAATCAATTCCTATTTCGAAACTTCTTCAGAATAACTTTTAGGAATACATTCCAACATAATAATGTAATATACTTTCTTCTCAACTTTACCCTTTATAAATCATTATTTATCATTACTTGCGCTTTCATTCTTAATGTGTCGCATACACATAAGAATTGAGCTCCCACTCAAAATATGTTCCCTACATATTCGAGTCCGAGACTTACATTGCTCCCACTCAAAAACATGTCATTCACATATTATTTCAGGAAGACTTTATAGCTCCCACTCAATTTTATGCAAATTGCATACTGATGTCTACGCACTTCTATTCTTGTAGACAGTTGTTGGGCCTCCAAGTGCAGAGGTTTGTAGAACAGCAGCAAGTTTTCCCTTAAGTGGATCACCCAAGGTTTATCGAACTCAGGGAGGAAGTGGTCAAAGGTATTCCCTCTCAAGCAACCCTGCAATCAAGATACAAGAAGTCTCTTGTGTCCCCAACACACCCAATACACTTGTCAGGTGTATAGGTGCACTAGTTCGGCGAAGAGATAGTGAAACACAAGTGGGATGGATAATTATAAGTGGTAATGGTGATAGAGAATAGCTTGGTGGCGTGGAAAAGACTAAAGTAAAACTGAAATAAAGATGGAAGCAAGCAAACATGTAACAGATCTAGTAGCAAACGGTGTATCAATGCTTAGAAACAAGGCCTAGGGATCATACTTTCACTAGTGAACACTCTCATATAAATATCTTCTCTTTATGATATTACTCTTAACTACTCTCCGGTTGAACACTCTAATCGATGGTAGGGCTATAACAACGCACCTCAAAGTTCATCTTTCCCATCTAGAAAACCCCACACTGTCACCTTGAGCACTAGACGGTTCCAACAAACACCACAATTTTATAAAGACATCCAACTCCAAATATAACTCATAACAAGTATTTGTAATCTCTAGCCTAAGTGCCACCATGGTGTGCATGCTGTCACTTTCACACACATGGGGAGAGCAGAGATATATTAAAGCACTTGAGTAGCAAGGTAGATCTATAGATTACAAGCTCATGATCACAATATGATCATGCATAGAGAGAGAGATGAACACATAGCTACCGGTAGAACCCTTAGCCTCGAGAGAGAACTACTCCCTCCTCATCATGGGAATCAGCAACGGTGATGGAGATGGTCGTGGAGATCGATGGATATGGCTCTGGGGGAACTTCCCCATCCCGGCAGGGTGCCGGAACAGAGACTTTATGTCCCCCGAATCTCCCCTTCGGTGGCGGCGGCGTAGCGGAACTTTTCGTGGATTTCTGATTGATGATTTAGGGTTTACGCATCGGGAGGCTTCTTATAGGCCAGAGGGCAAGGTCTGTGGGCGGCCAGGGGCCCACACCATGCCCTAGCGCGGCCTAGGTGGGCCCGCGCCTAGGGGTGGTGTGGCCACCCTGTGGCCCCCCTCTGGCTCTCATTCTGGCTCCGTGAGTCTTCCGGGAAAATAGCAACTTTGGCAAAAGACTGGGAGCGACAAACTAAGAGAGCAATAATGGCCATAATCATGCAGAGCGACAAAACAACATTGATCAAAGCATAAAGTGATACTACAAGTTGAAAACTAAAGGATCATAAAGGCTAAGGTGACTTGAGATAGTCATAACATGGTGTGAGCATGTGCCAAGTCAACCCAAATAAAGCATCAAAGGAGAATACCACTATACTATGCTTTAATATGCTAAAACAACGCATGATTCATCCAAGGCACATTAAGCAATCTCAATTGTTTATAACAAGTCATGATACAGCAAAGAATACTAAGCATAAAGCCAAAACAATATCAAGCATGGCACGACAAAGCATAGGCCACAGTCAAAAATGAGCTCTTTTTATCACATAAGCATGAACTTTCCTACTCTTTTCCAAACCAAACCAAACTTTTCGCAAACCAATGTATGAAAGAGGGGGTCCAACCAATTTATTCAGAAAACTAAGAAAACAAAAAACCAAAACCAAAACAAAAAAGAAGACGCTCCAAGAACAACACAAATGTGCATGAAACAATAAAAATGAAGCGTTTGGAAGAAACCTGGGATTTTTATTGATGAAGAAGGGGATGCCTTGGGCATCCCCAAGCTTTGACGCTTGTACTTCTTGGATATTTCTTGGGGTGACACGTGTGGCATCCCGAAGCTTGAGATTTAGTCCATCCTTCATCTCATTACTCATTCCTTCCATACACCTGAAATTTTTCCTTCATACAAAACTTCACACAATCTTTATTAGCAACATTAGTGCACTCAAGATAAATAAGTCTTAAGGTTCAATTCTAACACCAAATAACTTCCATTAGAACACTAGCTACTGTAGCACTTCCCTCGAAAAGCTTAATTCCCCAAAAGAAGTCAAGAAGGAACCAACAAGAAGCAAATGTAGAAAATGGCAGAAATCTGTCAAAACAGACCAGCAGTTAAAGACGAATTTTTTCGAATACCTTTGTTGCTCAAATCAAAAAGTGTTGAACTAACGAAAGTTAGATAACAACCTGGGGAAGAAGCACAAAAATTCATGCCTCAAAAGGACGTACAGAGATTTTACACGAATATTTTACGGTGAAGCACAGAAATCTGTTTCGGGACAGCAACTTTCCCAATCATTACTTCTCTCTCATTAGAGGTTACTCTTGGCACAAAAAGCAAATAAAAAGGATAAGGAGCAGTTATTACTGAACTAATAACTTCCAAGACTCATATAAAACTTTTGGGTTATCTCCCAATAAGTAATTTTCTTTAACGCCTTTAAGTTAGGGTTGATAGTTTGAGAAGATGCTCACATAAGAAATATGAATTGTAGTAAAAGAGAGAATCAATAAGCAAATTCGAAACACATTTAAGTCTAACCCACTTCCTATGCATAGGAATCTTGTAAATAAACAAGTCATGAAAGCACAAAGCAACAAGCATAGGAAAACAAAACAAGTGCAACTTCAAGACTTTCAACATAAAGAGGAGAAACCTAATATTATTGAGATGCATAAAACCATGTTTCCCTCTCTCATAATAACTTTCAGTAGCATCATGAATAAAATTAACAATATAACATTCACATGAAACATTATTATCATGAGCCACATGCATAAAAGAATTAATACTCCCCCTATAAGCATAGTCATTCTTATTAACTGTAGTGGGAGCAAATTCAACAAAATAGCTATCATTATTATTCTCATCACCATAATCATCAAATATAGGAGGCATATTGTAATCATAATTAATTTTCTCCTCAATAGTAGGTGGACTAAAAATATCATATTCATCATTGTAATCATCATATATTGGAGGCATAGTATCATCAAAGTAAATTTTCTCCTCCGTTCTTAGGGGACTAAAAAGATCATTCTCATCAAAACTAGCTTCCCCAAGCTTAGACTTTTCCATAGCATTAGCAATCATGGTGTTTAAAAAATTCATACTAATAACATTGCTATTAGCATGCAAATAAAGTTCCATAGGTTTTTTAATTTTCTCTTCAAACAATTCATGTCCTAACTCAAGATAAATACTATAAAGCTCTATAATTTTTTTGTTGTTTTCCATTAAGCCTAACTAGTGAAAACAAGAAACAAAAAGACAAAATTGCAGAATCTAAAGGAAATAACTTCGAGCACTCACACCGGAGGATGTGAGTACCTTTTACCTTACCTCCCCGGCAACGGCGCCAGAAAATAGGTGTTTGCCGTGGGAGGTTCATCTTCTTTAATCCTCCGGTGTGAATACCTTTTACCTTACCTCCCCGGCAACGGCGCCAGAAAATAGCTTGATGTCTACGCAGTTCTGTTCTTGTAGACAGTTGTTGGGCCTCCAAGTGCAGAGGTTTGTAGAACAGCAGCAAGTTTTCCCTTAAGTGGATCACCCAAGGTTTATCGAACTCAAGGAGGAAGTGGTCAAAGGTATTCCCTCTCAAGCAACCCTGCAATCAAGATACAAGAAGTCTCTTGTGTCCCCAACACACCCAGTACACTTGTCAGGTGTATAGGTGCACTAGTTCGGCGAAGAGATAGTGAAACACAAGTGGGATGGATAATTATAAGTGGTAATGGTGATAGAGAATAGCTTGGTGGCGTGGAAAAGACTAAAGTAAAACTGAAATAAAGATGGAAGCAAGAAAACATGTAACAGATCTAGTAGCAAACGGTGTATCAATGCTTAGAAACAAGGCCTAGGGATCATATTTTCACTAGTGAACACTCTCATATAAATATCTTCTCTTTATGATACTACTCTTAACTACTCTCCGGTTGAACACTCTAATCGATGGTAGGGCTATAACAACACACCTCAAAGTTCATCTTTCCCATCTAGAAAACCCCACACTGTCACCTTGAGCACTAGACGGTTCCAACAAACACCACAATTTCATAAAGACATCCAACTCCAAATATAACTCATAACAAGTATTTGTAATCTCTAGGCTAAGTGCCACCATGGTGTGCACGCTGTCACTTTCACACACATGGGGAGAGCAGAGATATATTAAAGCACTTGAGTAGCAAGGTAGATCTATAGATTACAAGCCCATGATCACAATATGATCATGCATAGAGAGAGAGATGAACACATAGCTACCGGTAGAACCCTTAGCCTCGAGAGAGAACTACTCCCTCCTCATCATGGGTATCAGCAACAGTGATGGATATGGTGGTGGAGATCGATGGAGATGGCTCCAGGGGCACTTCCCCGTCCCGGCAGGGTGCCAGAACAGAAACTTTCTGTCCCCCGAATCTCCCCTTCGGTGGCGGCGGCGCAGCGGAACTTTTCGTGGATTTCTTCTTGATGATTTAGGGTTTACGCATTAGGAGGATTCTTATAGGCCAGAGGGCAAGGTCGGTGGGCGGCCAGGGGGGCCACACCATGCCCTGGCGCGACCTAGGTGGACCCGCGCCTAGGGATGGTGTGGCCCCCCTCCGGCTCTCCTTCTGGCTCTGTGAGTCTTCCGGGAAAATAGTAACTTTGGCTTTTGTCCCGTCCAATTCCAAGAATATTCATTTTTTGACTTCCTGGAACCAAAAACAGCAGAAAACAGGCAACTGGCACTATGGCATCTTGTTAATAGGTTAGTCCAAGAAATCATATGAAAAGTACTCCAAAGTTGGAACAAAACATAAGAAAGTAGATAAAACCAAGCATGGAACATCAAAAATTATAGATACATTTCCAATGTATCACATACCTTCTCAATATTCTGAACAACTTAAAAATCCCTTGATTAATTATCAAACTTAGATTTTATTTTCCGAGTCACTAGTACTTTACTAGTATCAAATCTAGTAGACTTTAGCACTTCCAAATCAAATTCTTTTGAATTTTCCCAAATATTTTATTCATGATAAATCGTGCTTTTGTCTTTCACCTTTTCCATCATGACCTTGTAGTCTTTTGGAAACATCAAGTAACCCCCTTTACTTGATAAGATTCAGTAACATTTTACTTTCTAAACTTAAGTTTTTTTTCAAAATGGGGCCATAGGCCCGGCCTCTGCATCGAGCAATGCATACGGCCTTTTATTGCTTTATTTAGATCCTGTTTATACAAATCTTATTACATCATGGATCACTCAGGGTCTCAACATGAATGAGCCATCTAAAGATAATTGATAACATGATATGACACTGCATTAGCATGCTATCCCAAGATCAGTACGTCAGTTGTACTGATTATAAATATCCCGTGCAACCGTTTCCAGTTGGTTGCAACCGTTTCCTAATCTTAAGTGAATTTTTCTTCTAGGATTTCTCATAACTTTAGTTTACCATTATTTCCATTATAGTTTGTAGGTATGTTATATTTCGATAATATGACAAGTGATTCATAAATGTTTCCATACAAGATGTAGGATACATTTTTGAATCCTACTTCATATAGCAAACACACTAGTGGGGAAAACACAATGATCATTATCATTGATCCTTATCTTTATGAAGAGTCACATTCTAGAACATGTTCCATTGCACTTTCCAACACCCTGATGTAGGGTCATAAACCTTCATCATGTTTTTACTTCCATTCAAACAATATTCTCCAAAACATAATTTCTTGAGAACACACCAAAATTTAAGCAATACTAGTTTTCCCTATCTTTTTGTTCTAGTCATGGACTTCGTATTCAAAGATTTCAATGAATACTCTACAAGGATTTATTCGCTGTTTTTTGGTGATATTGAATAACTCCAAAACTTCCACGACAATCCATACAAGATATGGTGCCGATCTCACGAATTCAGATGATTCACTTTATACTTGATGAGTGTTTGTTATTTCTAACTAATGTTCTTCACATTTACACTACCATGATTTATCTGGTGCCACCTATGATACTTGATATAGAATATCATATTGTGATGTTTTGCACTTTGACATGTCAAGAATCCATTGCATTTCACAATTCCTTATGCCAATTTTATAACGTTGAATTTCATTACTATTAATCAAATCGTAGTAATTAGATTCTCTTTATTTTTAATATCCTTCAACGCTAAAATCATTCGATCACATCAAATGGTTTCATGCTTATGTTTCCTTTGGTAAACTCTTTTTACAAAATTCAACAAGTATAAAATGATAATCACCACTCCGTTCAAATGTGGTAAAAAATTCATCAAACACTTTGTATTCATGCAACACGGTGTTTTAGTTATCCTACCAAACTTGAGCATGATTCATATGTGACAAGAAATCAAATGACTTTCATATATTATCAACATAACTTTGAATTTCAAACAATGGTTTCATTCAAAATGAATATATCATTAAGTTGGGTATTTTCAAGGCATTTCAATATTTTACAAATGTGCATGTGTTATCAATTAGTTTCACAATAAGGATAATTCACATATAATCGAACGACATATGAACGCAAATAGAAATCATTCATAAAATAAGAACAACTATTTGTTACAAACTCATATGAATAACAGTCTCACGAAGTGTGAGATACACTAAATAAGTTCACAATCCATCGATTACAATAATCATCTATAACGATAAACTAAATGATAAATGTCGAGGGAGAGTGTCGCCGGCCATCATCATCATGCTCGCCATCAACACACAACATCACCTCCTCTCCAGTAATTAGCTCTCATGCATAAGGACCTGTTTTCACAAAACAGAACAAGTATCAGATACTTCAATACTGCAACAAGTGTTTGCAAGAATATAACATTTATAAAACTATATATCAAATATACCTTTGTCATTGATGAACTCTCCGGTAATGGGTTCAACCTTCACATTCCTAAAATGTGATATGAACTCACGGAAATCTTGTGTTTCCCCATCACCTCTCATGATGCAAGTCCTGGCATGTGCTTGGTAGCTCGAGGGCAGTGACCGCAACAACACGCCTATTTCAAAAGAGTCCATCACCCAGTGATCCAAGAAGTAAGCAAGTCTCATGTACGCATCATGCATGCACTCCAAGTGGCTTTAAGAATTTTCCTCCATATTCATGGAAAGGAAATGATGAGGACATCCATATTATTCCATTATCTCCTACTCCTATTCACAATGAAGATGTTGATGCAAAGAACAAGTCCAATAAAATCAGGACTGGACCCATTACAAGAGCTCGTGCAATGCTGATTGAGCAACAGGTGAATTCACTCTTAATTGAACCTGATGTTTTATTTAATGAGAACTTTATACTACCTAAGTCTATGCATTTATGTATGATCAGGTTCGTTGAAGAAACAAGCATGGCACGAGGAGGAGAAGGGCTACAAGAGGAGCCTGGCATGATGATCGCTCGAGGATGCGCAAGGGGGGAGCGGGAGGAAGGCGCAAGAGAAGATCGTCAAAACAAAGTCGACCGAGAGTTAGAAGGCAAACAACAAAGAAGGTTCAATTTGGACAGACAGAAGTTCTGAAATTGAAACAGACGTGGTTTCCACATACCAACTCCGAATTAACCACATAAGTACTTGTTGGAAAGATAATTCCGAGATCTTTCCAATGGGTACTTGCACATCTCCTAGTTCATTACGAGCTGTGCGCAGCAACCAAAACAAGTCGATAGATGTTTTCTGTCAGTTTACAAATAGAGTTCTTTTAAGTTAGGAAAGTTAGAGATATGTTTGGTTTTGATCCCAACTCTATGTTGGACGTCCAGCAGCCTTTATATAGGTCTGTAAATCATGGTTTTTAGGGTTTTAGACCATGTTAAAATATTTTGGAGTTGTTTCTTTCATAGAACCTTTGGAATTACCCTGTGTTCGAATCTAGCAACTATAATTGAGTGTGATATGTTGTTCCATTGGAAATTAGTAGATTGCATACTACCGTTCGTCGTCACGGCTGCGTGCGCAAGAGTGTGGTGTTGTGAATATCCTACAAGGTTCGAGAGCTATTGCATTGGCATCAGGGATCGAGCGGGAGAGATCATAGCTATGCACTAGTTATCTATCATCCACCATTACCATCGACAAGAGCTTGCTGAGAAGATCGGGCCACCCCATATCATCTTGGTATCAGATTTCTAATGTTGCCTCGGTAAGCATCCACAAATCCATCCATACAATAGTTGTTTTTGTCCTATACAGAAAAAGCCACACAAAAATATTAGAGTTCATAGTTCATTGCCATAGCCTAGATAACACTGTTCGTGAGTTCTAGTTGTTGATCGTAATCCTTTTGTGTAGCCTTTCTTCTAAATCTGAGTCGTAGTTTTTTGTCTAGTTTTCGTCTGTTTTTGATCCGTTGTCGGAGTCCCTAGACTATTTCTAAACTGTTCGTCGTGTTCTTGAGTCTTAGATCTATTAGATCTGTTTTCTTTTATTCTGGAGTAGTATATCCGTTTAAAACAAGGATAAAAAACAATCTAGCCAGATCAATCCTAACTCCGTACATGAAAAAAAGAAAAAGTCCAGATCGTAGCTAACTTGGTGTATGTGATCCTTCACATGAAGCAAGAAAAAAAATCAGCTCGCTGCCTCACGCCTGACCGCAGACGACTTCTGTGCTTCACAGTGAAAGCAAAGCAAAAAATAAATAAATCAGATCGCTGCCTCACGCCTGACCGCGGACGACTTCTGTGCCCCGACGCGAAAGGAAAGCAAAAAAAAATTGGCCGCATGCCAGACCTCAGACTGGTCTGTGGTCATACGTGAATTTTTTGTGTCTGCCGACATCCTGCCGCGGCAGGATTTCGGGCCTTTTTTATGCCATGGCAGAGACCCAATTCTTAGGTCAAATTATTTTTGTTTATTTTTTTACTGAATCCACATAGCGTACCTATCCTTGTGAGCCTTAGTAAGCCTTTCTTTGTGTCTAAAACTATCTTACGAGACTAGCGTGCTTAGTGCTCTGCGAGCTGCTCAGTTTAGCAATCGTGTGCCCGTTTCGTTGAGACATTGCTAGCGTCTCTCCTTGTGCATTGCAACACGAGTGTTCCTCCGACATACCTCACTTTATTGAGCTCATTTTCATAGTTGCAATTGCCCTATTTATCTCCACCGTGTGTGTTTCCATGGGTCTTTGTCATACGATCCGCACTAGGACTTGTTTGCGGTGTAGTTAGGATACCATACCTACAGCTCCACCATAAATAACATGTGTGTCCTGTGATCGTTCTCTATACCTTTGATATTCACTTCATCACATCAGTGCATCAGTTTTTGATTTTGTTTGGTAGAGCATATCTATTCACTTTGGAACGGTAAGATCTCCTTTCTTATTAGTTGTGAGTGAGCTGTGAGAGTTCCACCATACAGATTTTGATTTTTGCACTAACCTACTAATCATGTCTTCTAGTGATGATGATGTTGTGATGCAGAAAAAGAAGGATGAGGAGCTTGTTAATTGGCGTGAATATGAGGCTTTGAAGTCCCACTTGACACATGTGTTTACTAACATGATAGATGCCATTGACAAGAATCTCCAGGATATGAATATGAGATTGGATCAGCATGTTGGAACGGTTGATACTATTCAAATGCAAGTGGCTACGCTCAATGTTAATGTCACCACTTTGCAGCATTCCATTGAGGGTTTGACAGCCGCTTTACATAGAAGGGAAGATCCTCAACATGATGATGCCTTTGATGATTTCGATGAGGGTAGCGTTGTGGATGCTGCTCCAAATGTTGGCAGGGGACGTGCTATTCCCCCTGCCCATGCACCTGCTCATGGCCGTGGGATTTCCCCTCTTGGGCATGCTCAACGTGTTCACAACCAAGTTGTTGATGATGGTTTGGGCAAGCCAAAGTTCTCGATCCCCAAGTTTGATGGTTCCATTGATCCTGAAGATTACCTCACATGGGAGTTGAAGATTGAGAAACTCTGGCGCTTATTTGACTATCCATAAGACAAGAAGGTGAAGCTTGCAGCATCTGAATTTGATGGTTATGCTTTGTGTTGGTGGGATGCTCTTGTGCAACATAGGAGGGAGGATAATGAACTTCCTATGATGGATTGGCACGAGATGAAGCAAATCATGAAGGCTCATTTCGTTCCAACCAACTACTTGCGATCAGTTTTTGATAAATTGACGCAATTGAAGCAAGGCACAATGAAAGTAGATGAGTACTACATGGAGATGGAGCTGCTTATGCAGCGTGCTCGAGTTCATGAGTCCATTGAGATGACCATGCAGCGATTCCTAAACAATCTGAAGTTGCCAATCAAGAGCATAGTGCGTCATCACAAGTATGAGACCATGAATGGGCTATTGCACCATGCTAGAGAGGCCGAATCCCAGTTGGCAGAAGAGGGGAAGTCACGCGCTCGTTTTCCATCCTCCAGCAGATTTTCGGCCAGATCTACTCCTCCTACAGCCGCGTCACCAGCTGCTGTTCCGTTTACACCATCGACCAAACCAGCAAGTACACCTTCGTTTGGTTCTAATACTCGGAAACCCGCTGCTCCTGCTGCTAGCTCAGGTTCCAACATGTCTACAGCACGTACTCGTGATGTGGTGTGCCATACTTGTGGAGGTAGAGGTCACTACAAGAAGGATTGTCCAAACAGCAAGGTTATGTTTGTCAACGAACAAGGAGAAGTAGAGAGTGGAGATGAAGCTTCTGACGATGATATTGATGATGGCGAGGATGGTGCTGATGCATATGCTGAGCGTGCACTAACTATTGTCGTGTCTTCACGTGTACTTAGTGTGCAACCGGTTGAGGAATCCCAGTGTTGCAACTTGTTCTAAACAAAAGCTCTAGTTGGACCAACTAAAGCTTGCAAGGTCATTATTGATGGAGGTAGCTGCAGAAATCTTGCAAGTAAGGAACTATATGCCAAACTGAATTTGACATACTTACCTCATCCCAAGCCATACTACATACAATGGTTGAGCAACAATGGTGAGATGAAGGTAAATCATATGGTACGTGTGAATTTTCAAATAGGGCCATACAAAGATTCTATTGATTTTGATGTGGTTCCTATGACTGTTTGTCACCTACTATTGGGTCGGCCTTGGCTCTATGATCGCCATGTGCAACACAATGGCCGAGCCAATACATATCACTTGGAATTCAAAGGAAAGAAGATTACTATGCAGCCAATGACACCACAAGAAATTGTGAATGATTCTCGCCAAAAGATAGAGGTGAACTTGAAGGAAGATACTACCACTCGGCGAGATTGCGTGACAGTTGTTCCTGATATAATTGAGCCTAAATTGAGTGATATAACGAAAAGTGAGAGAGTGCCCGGTTTATTGATATTAGCCACTAAGGAAGATATGAGAGAATTTCATGAGGATCCTACAGCCATGCCACTTGTGCTCATGTATAAGGGCGGGGTATTGGTTTCTAACGACATGACCCCTATTTCTCTTGGTGTCTCTTCTGTTTTGCAGGACTTTGGGGATGTGTTTCCAAAAGATGTACCCACAGGCTTACCTCCATTGTGTGGTATAGAACATCAAGTGGACTTGATTCCTGGCGCCACACTTCCCAACCGTGCACTGATACATTGCAAATGTATCTATAATTTTTTATGTTCCATGCTTGGTTTTATCCACTTTCTTGTGTTTTGTTCCAACTTTGGAGTACTTTTCATATGATTTCTTGGACTAAACTATTAACAAGAGCCACAGTGCCAGCTACCTGTTTTCTGCTGTTTTTGGTTCCAGGAAAGTCAGAAAATGAATATTCTCGGAATTGGACGGGACAAAAGCCAAAGTGCCTATTTTTCCAGAAGGGATCAAGTGCCAGAATACGAGACGGAGAAGGGCCAGAGGGCGGCCACACCACCTAGCCGCGCGGCCAGGCCTGGCCCGCGGCAGGGGGTGGTGTGGCCAGCCCAGGCACCCCCTCGGCCTCTCCTTCCGCCTATATATTACCCTCGGGACGAAAACCCTAATTACCCGATCAAAAAATCCACGAAAGAGTCTGTAGCTGCCGTCATCTCCATCCCTAGATCGGGAGGGATCTGAAGCTCTTCCCGGCACCCTGCCGGAGAGGGGAATTCACCCTGGAGGCCTTCTTCATCACCATGCAAGCCTCCGGTGTGATGCGTGAGTAGTTCAACTTGGACTACGGAACCATGTAGTAGCTAGATGGCTGGTTCTCCTCCTTTGTGCTTTCATGTTTAGATCTTGTGAGCTCCGTTCATGATCAAGATCATCTATTTGTAATCATACATGTTGTGTTTGCGGTGATCTGATGGATATTGAGATGCTATTTCAGATTGATTATTGATTCTATCATGTCTTTGTTATTTGAGATCTTGCATGCTTTCCGTTGTTAGTAGCTATCTTGGCCAAGTAGATGCTAGCAACTCCAAGAGTTAGTATTTATGCTCGATAGTAGGTTCATGCCTCTGGTAATCTAGGGAAGTGACAGAAATCTCTAAGATACTAGATGTGATGTTGCTACTAGGGAGGAAACAACAATCCTTTGTTCATAGAACAATCGTATTGTTTACTTTACACGCAGTTCGTAAAGCAATAATCTGTTGCTTCCAACTTAATACTGGAGGGGGTCCAGATGATAACCTGAAGGTGGATTATTAGTCATAGATGTAGTTGAAAGGCGGTCTATGTATTATGTTGTAATGCCCAATCAAGTATCAGAGGAGTCAAGATGATTAGTATATGCATGTATTGCTTTCTCGGTGTTTGTCAATTGCCCCGCTGTAATTTGTTCACCCAGCATGTTATCTATCTAAGGAGAGCCACCTCTAGTGAACTATGGATCCCGGTCCTTGTCTTTTACATACAATCTACAATCTTTTACTGCTTTGTGTTTACTTTCTGCAAACTTTTACTTGTTTCCGTTCGATACGTTTAATCCTTTGTTTTTCGCAAAACACGGTGAGATTGACAACCTCATCTCAAGTTGGGGACAAAGTTCTGTGGTTGTGTTGTGCAGGTCTCCACGTTGCTACTAGCACCGGTAATACGCCCAGCCAAAGCTTAGCTAGTAACACCTTTGGGGTGTTTCCTTGCTCCTACTGGTTCGATTAAACCTTGGTTTCATATTGAGGGAAACTTGCTGCTGTGCTCATCATACCTTCCTCTTGGGGTTCCCAACGAGCTCTACATCAACACCGCCAACAAGCATTTTTCTGGGCGCCGTGCATTGAGCCATCAAGCATTTTTCTGGCGCCGTTGCCGGGGAGTCAAGGATATCTTCAGAAGGGGAGTCCCTCATAACCAATCTCTTTACTTTGTTGTTTTTGTTTTGCTTAGTTTTCTTTTTGCTTTGTTTGCTTGTTTGTTATTCAAAAACACAAAAAAAATAGTTCTACTAGTTTGCTTTCTTATTTGAAAAACACAAAAAAATTAGTTCCTACTATAGTTGGTATTTTCGTTGGTCTGTTATTGTCTTGCTTAATCATGCTTACTATCAATGGTTGGTTTCTTTGAAACTGAATCTTATTGGCAAGGTGGGTTCACGGAAGAACAAAAATATTATTATAAGGAACACCGCTTGTCACAAAAAGGGAAACACTTATGGGAACAAATTGATAAATTGTATACCATTGCTAGAAACGTGTGCTCTAACTATAATGTTACTTATTGCTTTGATAAATCTTGTTGCTGTAGGAGGTATAAACACCTCCCTTTTCAATGTGAGTATGATGATAATGTTACCATATCTTCTTATGTTAAAGGGAATTATGACTTTTATGATGTGAAACAAATTGAAGAATTTATTGCTTGGAAGGGTGCATTCGAACTTGCTTATTTGCTTGAAAATACTGATGATGCACCTTATAAATATGAGGTTTATGATATACTTAAATTTTTCTTTGATAATTACAAGGTAGAGAATGGATATATTCTTGAATATCTTAATATATGCTCTCCACCAACGGAAGAGACTAATGCCTTGCAAGAGCCTATGGAATAAGCAATTGATGAAACTGGAAGCTCATTGGATGAAAAAGAGGAGGAAGAATGGATCTACCCATCCCTACCTTCTAATGAGAGTAACTCTTTACCCCTTACATTATTTGATTGTCCCCCATGCTTACCAAATGAGGACGAATGTCGTGTTTCTGAGGATTCTTTCGAAAATGTTCATAATAAAGCTCTAGTGTTTGTAGATCATGAAAAGCATGCTTTATGTGATAGTTATATTGTTGAGTTTATTCGTGAGGCTACTGGAAATTATTATGAGAGAGGAAAATATGGTTCTATAAGTTTTCATGGTATTGAAACACCTCTCTATGTGCTGAAAGTTTTGAAGTTGCTCTTGTTTTATCTACCCATTCTTGCTACTATGTGCTTCTTTGATTTATTTTCTTACAAGGTTCCTATGCATAGGAAGTGGGTTAGACTTAAATGTGTTTTGAATTTGCTTCTTGATGCTCCCTTTTACTTCAATTCATATTTCTTATGTGAGCATCTTCTCAAACTATCATGCCTAACTTAAAGGCGTTAAAGAAAAGTACTTATTGGGAGATAACCCAAAAGTTTTAGATGAGTCTTGGAAGTTATTACCTCTGTAATAACCTCTCCTTATCCTTTTTATTTGCTTTTTGTGCCAAGAGTAACCTCTAATGAGAGTGAAGTAATGATTCGGAAAGTTGCTGTCCCTAAACAGATTTTTGTGCTTCACCGTAAATATTCGTGAGAGAGCTCTGTATGTAGGATTGAGCTGTAATTTTTTGTTCTTCTTCCCCAGGTTGTTATATAACTTTTGTTAGTTCAACACTTTTTGATGTGAGCAACAGAAGGTCTTCTAAAAAATTCGTCTTTACCTGCTGGTCTGTTTTGACAGATTTCTGCCATTTTCTGCATTTGCTTCTTGTGGGTTCCTTTTTGAGTTCTTTTGGGGAATTGAGCTTTTTGAGGGAAGTGATACAGTAGCCAGTATTCTAGTGGAAGTTTATTTGGTGTTATAACTGAACCTTAAGACTTATTTATCTTAAGTGCACTAATGTTGCTAATGAGATTGTGTGAAGTTTTGTATGAAGGAAAAATTTCAGGTGTATGGAAGGAATGAGTAATGAGATGAAGGATGGACTAAAGCTCAAGCTTGGGGATGCCACGCATGTCACCCCAAGAAATATCCAAGAAGTACAAGCGTCAAAGCTTGGGGATGCCCAAGGCATCCTCTTCTTCATCAATAAAAATTCCAGGTTTCTTCCAAACGCTTCATTTTTATTGTTTCATGCACAGTTGTGTTTTTCTTGGAGCGTCTTCTTTTTCGTTTTCATTTTGCTTTTTCGTTTTCTTTGGTTTGCTTAGTTTTCTGAATAAGTTGGTTGGACCTCCTCTTTCATACATTGGTTTGCAAATAGTTTGGTTTGGTTTGGAAAAGAGGAGGAAAGTTCATGCTTATGTGGTTAAAAGAGCTTGTTTTTTACTATGGCCTATGCTTTGTCATGCCATACTTGATATTGTTTTGGATTTATTCTTAATATTCTTTGTTGTAGCATGACTTGTTATAAACAATTGAGATTGCTTAATGTGCCTTGGATGAATCATGCGTTGTTTTAGCATATTAAAGCATAGTATAGTGGTATTCTCCTTTGATGCTTTATTTGGGTTGACTTGGCACATGCTCACACCATGTTATGACTATCCAAAATCACCATAGCCTTTATGATCCTTTAGTTTTCAACTTGTAGTATCACTTTATGCTTTGATCAATGATGTTTTGTCGCTCTGCTTGATTATGGCCATTATTGCTCTCTTAGTTTGTCGCTCCCAATCTTTTGCTAGCCTCCACAACAAAGTATGAGTTCCACTCATGCATCCAACTCCCTAAACCAAGTTATTCCAAAGAGTCCACCATACCTACCTACTAGCTTATGCTATTCCAAGTATATTCATGCTTTTGTTTACCTTCCACTTGTTATGAGAAAACTAGTGATTAAAGCTCTCACGAACTTGATGACACACTTTACTTTACTTGCCCTTAATAAACTTGAACCATTGTGTCGTCTATGTTGTATATGTGTGCACTTATTTGTTGGGAATTAGCAGAACCATGCTTTCATGGGGAATGCTTTCAACATTGCACTTGGTACTTGTACCTAGTTGATATCATGCTCTTTTGTATATGGATGTCGTCGGTGTGAAATGAAAGGGGAGCTTGTAAGTCCATGGAGTTATGTATATGTGTTAGAGAAACGCCTGGGCCGTTGGTCTAATCCATGCTGACATGGTGGAAACCTGCAGCGTAACCATAATGAGCTGTCTATGAAGCATTCTTCTTATAAAAAAAAGAGTCCTATATTGAGAAAAAAGAGAAAAGAAAAAAAAGAGATACTATGAAAAGAGGAAAGAGAGAAAAAAGCACCATATTCCCATGGTAAATAAGAAGAATGTTGAGATGCTCGTTGTCTGCTTACCTTGTCATTTTGATATGGGGATTCTTCCGTATCATCAGGCAAGGGGTACCCCGTTGGCAGGTTCTCTATGATACACATGTACTTACGATGACAAGAACTTACCAGTGACTAAACTTGAGTAGCATGAGGAGCGGCCCTCGTATACAAGGGACATGAGATTTCTAACTTATACTTCGTCAAGCATGTACACCATAGTTTGTTCACTTTAACCTTAATCACTTCAAGATGCTTATGATAGGGGCAATGAGAGCTGAAAGCTATAAGTACCATAATTTTTGGAAGATCTTTATGAGACTTGAATCCTTACTTCCTTTTACAAAAGGCCTTTCTTCCACCATTATATTGAGTATCCACCTTCTATCTTTATGCACCTACTTTGAGATCATAGTGGCCATTCTTAGTTCTATGTGCATTGTCCCAAGACTAGTTGATTTATGCATACTTTGATATTGCTTGTTTTAAACTATTGTATTTAGTCACTCTTATGAACTTTGAAGGTGTCCTATGCATTTATATTTGCTACTCTATTGAGGGACAAGCTGAATACTGTTATGCTATGTTTTCTTTATGTGAAACAAACAAACATCTTGCAAAGCATTGTTATTCATGAATCTTTTGTTTGTGCCTTTTCATGTTGCATCATAGCTTCTTTGCTTATTGCTAGAACTTTGTCTTTCATGTTATGATTAAAGTACTATGATCCCAGCTTTGAATGTTTTACAAATACTTTGATCAAGTCTTTGATGGTGCATGTCACCTCAAAAATTATTCTTTCTTTTTATCACTTACCTACTCGAGGACGAGCAGGAGTTAAGCTTGGGGATGTTGATACATTGCAAATGTATCTATAATTTTTGATGTTCCATGCTTGGTTTTATCCACTTTATTGTGTTTTGTTCCAACTTTGGAGTACTTTTCATATGATTTCTTGGACTAACCTATTAACAAGAGCCACAGTGCCAGCTGCCTGTTTTCTGCTGTTTTTGGTTCAAGGAAAGTCAGAAAATGAATATTCTCGGAATTGGACGGGAGAAAAGCCAAAGTGCCTATTTTTCCGGAAGGGATCAAGTGCCAGAATACGAGACGGAGAAGGGCCAGAGGGCAGCCACACCACCTGGCCGCACGGCCAGGCCTGGCCCGCGCCAGGGGGTGGTGTGGCCAGCCCAGGCACCCCCCGGCCTCTCCTTCCACCTATATATTGCCCTCGGGACGAAAACCCTAAGTGTCTGATCAAAAAATACACGAAAGAGTCTGTAGCCGCCGTCATCTCCGTCCCTAGATCGGGAGGGATCTGAAGCTCTTCCCAGCACCCTGCCAGAGAGGGGAATTCACCCTGGACGCCTTCTTCATCAACATGCAAGCCTCCGGTGTGATGTGTGAGTAGTTCATCCTTGGACTACGGATCCATGTAGTAGCTAGATGGCTGCTTCTCCTCCATTGTGATTTCATGTTTAGATCTTGTGAGCTCCGTTCATGATCAAGATCATCTATTTGTAATCATACATGTTGTGTTTGTGGGGATCCGATGGATATTGAGATGCTATTTCAGATTGATTATTGATTCTATCATGTCTTTGTTATTTGAGATCTTGCATGCTTTCTGTTGTTAGTAGCTATCTTGGCCAAGTAGATGCTAGCAACTCCAAGAGTTAGTATTTATGCTCGATAGTGGGTTCATGCCTCTGGTAATCTGGAGAAGTGACAGAAATCTCTAAGGTACTAGATGTGCTGTTGCTACTAGGGAGAAAACAACAATCCTTTGTTCATATAACAATCATATTGTTTACTTTACATGCAGTTCATAAAGCAATAATTTGTTGCTTGCAACTTAATACTGGAGGGGGTTCGGATGATAACCTGAAGGTGGATTATTAGTCATAGATGCAGTTGGATGGTGGTCTATGTATTATGTTGTAATGCCCAATCAAGTCTCAGAGGAGTCAAGATGATTAGTATATGCATGTATTGCTCTCTCGGTGTTTGTCAATTGCCCCACTGTAATTTGTTCACCCATCATGTTATCTATCTAAGGAGAGCCACCTCTAGTAAACTATGGAACCCGGTCCTTGTCTTTTACATACAATCTACAATCTTTTACTGCTTTGTGTTTACTTTCTGCAAACTTTTACTTCTTTCCATTTGATATGTTTAATCCTTTGTTTTCCGCAAAACACGGTGAGATTGACAACCTCATCGCAAGTTGGGGACAAAGTTCTGTGGTTGTGTTGTGAAGGTCTCCACGTTGCTACTAGCACCGGTAGTGCGCCCTGATAAAGCTCAGCTAGTAACACCTTTGGGGTGTTTCCTTGCTCCTACTGGTTCGATTAAACCTTGGTTTCATACTGAGGGAAACTTGCTGTTGTGCTCATCATACCTTCCTCTTGGGGTTCCCAACGAGCTCTACATTAACACCGCCAACAAGCATTTTTCTGGGCGCCGTGCATTGAGCCATCTTGCACCCTACAGGACTAATCCCGAAGAAACTAAGGAAATTCAGAAGCAAGTACAAGCGTTGCTGGATAAAGGGTACATTCGTGTTTCTCTTAGCCCTTGTGATGTTCCTGTTATTTTAGTTCCTAAGAAAGATGGTACATGGCGCATGTGTGTTGACTATAGAGCGATTAATAACATCACTATTCGATATCGTCATCCTATTCCACGCTTAGAGGATATGCTAGATGAATTGAGTGGTGCTGCTGTTTTCTCTAAAATTGACTTGCGTAGTGGTTATCATCAAATTAGGATGAAAGAAGGGGATGAATGGAAAACTGCTTTCAAAACTAGTATGAGTGGTTAGTCATGTCTTTTGGTCTTACTAATGCACCTAGTACTTTCATGCGTTTGATGAATCATGTTTTGAGAGAGTTTATTGGTCGTTTTGTGGTTGTTTACTTTGATGATATACTCATATACAGCCATACCGAATCTGAACATTGTACTCATATTAGACAAGTTTTGCAAGTGTTACGTGATAATAAACTGTATGCTAATCTTGAGAAGTGTACATTTGCAAAATATAAGGTCATATTCCTAGGATTTGTTGTTTCTAAGCATGGAGTAGAGGTAGATCAATCTAAAATTGAATCAATTCAGAATTGGCCTACTCCAATGAATGTAAGTCAAGTGCATAGTTTCCACGGTCTCGCTGGTTTCTATAGGCGCTTTGTGAAAGATTTTAGCACCATTGCTGCACCATTAAATGATTTGACAAAGAAAGGTGTTTATTTTGTATGGGGCATGGCCCAAGACATTGCATTTGATACATTGAAACGTTTGCTTACTTCTGCACCATTGCTTGCATTACCTGATTTTTCGAAGCAATTTGAAGTTGAATGTGATGCTAGTGGTATAGGCATAGGTGGCATTTTGATGCAAGAGGGTCGGCCTATAGCTTATTTTTCTGAGAAATTGACTGGTGCTTGTTTGAATTATTCAATCTATGATAAAGAATTGTATGCACTTGTGAGAGTACTTGAAGTTTGGCAACATTATTTGTGGCCAAAGGAATTCATCATACATTCTGATCATGAAGCATTGAAATACTTGAAAGCTCAATCAAACTTGCATCAAAGATTAGCTAAATGGGTTGAGTTCATTGAGTCTTTTCCTTACATCATTAATTATAAGAAGGGAAAAGAGAATGTTGTTGATGATGCTCTATCTAGGAAGAACATGCTATTAACCAATCTTGATGTTAAAATTCCTGGATTAGAAGCTATTTGTGCACTTTATGCAACTGGCCATGATTTTGCTGAACCATATCGTTTATGTGCTCTTAGAAATGCATGGGATAAGTATCATATACATGATGGATATTTGTTTCGAGCTAACAAACTATGTATTCCAGAATCGTTGTTGCGTTTGTTCTTAGTGCAGGAATCACATGATGGTGGTTTGATGGGTCACTTTGGGCGTGAGAAGACGTTGCTCATGCTTGCTGATCATTTTTATTGGCCCAAGATGAGGCGTGATGTGTACAGATTTGTGAGCAGATGCATTACTTGCCACAAGTCAAAATCCAAGCTAAAGCCTCACAGTTTGTATACACCTCTCTCTACACCTACTACTCCATGGGAAGACATTAGTATGGATTTTGTGCTAGGTCTACCTAAAACTCAGAGAGGTCATGATTCTATATTTGTGGTAGTGGATAGGTTCTCTAAGATGGCTCATTTTATTGCCTGCCACAAAAGCGACGATGCGTCGCATGTTGCTAACCTGTTTTTCAGAGACATCGTGAGATTACATGGCGTACCAAAGACGATTGTTTCTGACCGTGATGTGAAGTTCATGAGCTACTTTTGGAAGACCTTATGGGGGAAGCTAGGAATGAAGTTGCTATTCAGTACTACATGTCACCCCCAAACAGATGGTCAAACGGAGGTGGTGAATAGAACATTGTCACAGCTGCTAAGGACCATGATTAAAAAGAATCTGCGGGAGTGGGAAGAGTGTTTGCCACATGTTGAGTTCGCTTACAACAGGGTTGTGCATTCAACTACTCAGCTTTGTCCTTTTGAGGTGGTGTATGGCTTCAAGCCATTGACTCCACTTGATATGTTGCCTCTGCCATTACATGAGAGAGTTGATATGGAGGCATCAAAACGTGCTGATTATGCGAAGAAAATACATGAGAAGACTCGAGAGGCTATTGAGAAGAAAGGCAAGAACATTGCTGCTGCAAGGAATCAAGCAAGAAAAGAAGTGTTGTTCGAGCCTGGAGATATGGTTTGGGTGCATCTACGCAAGGATAGATTTCCACTACTTCGCAAGTCCAAGTTGAAGCCACGTGGTGCTGGTCCTTACAAAGTGCTAGCCAAAATTAATGATAATGTCTACTCAGTTGATATACCTATTGAGGAGTTTGGTGGTGCTAGCAATAGCTTCAACGTTGCTGATTTATCACCATATGCTGGAGAAGACCTTGGAGCGTCGAGGTTGACGCCTTCTGAAGGGGGGAGATGATGAGGACATCCATACTATTCCACTATCTCCTACTCCTATTCACAATGAAGATGTTGCTACAAAGAACAAGTCCAATGAAATCAGGATTGGACCCATTACAAGAGCTCGTGCAAAGCTGATTGAGCAACAGGTGAATTCACTCTTAATTGAACCTGATGTTTTATTTAATGAGAACTTTATACTACCTAAGTCTATGCATTTATGTATGATCAGGTTCGTTGAAGAAACAAGCATGGCACGAGGAGGAGAAGGGCTATAAGAGGAGCCCGGCATGATGATCGCCCGAGGATGCGCGAGGGAGGAGCGGGAGGAAGGCGCAAGAGAAGATCATCAAAACAAAGTCGACCGAGAGTTAGAAGGCGAACAACAAGGAAGGTTCAATTCGGACAGACAGAAGTTCTGAAATTGAAACGGACGTGGTTTCCACATACCAACTCCGAATTAAGCACAAAAGTACTTGCTGGAAAGATAATTATGAGATCTTTCCAACGCGTACTTGCACATCTCCTAGTTCGTTACGAGCTGTGTGCAGAAACCAAAACAAGTCGACAGACGTTTTCTGTCAGTTTACAAATAGAGTCCTTTTAAGTTAGGAAAGTTAGAGATATGTTTGGTTTCGATCCCAACTCTATGTTGGATGTCCAGCAGCCTTTATATAGGCCTGTAAATCATGGTTTTTAGGGTTTTAGACCACGTTAAAATATTTTGGAGTTGTTTCTTTCATAGAACCTCTGGAATTACTATGTGTTCGAATCTACCAACTATAATTGAGTGTGATCTGTTGTTCCATTGGGAATTAGTAGATTGCATAGTACTGTTCATGGTCACGGCTGCGTGCGCAAGAGTATGGTATTGTGAATATCCTACAAGGTTCGAGAGCTGTTGCATTGGCATCAGGGATCGAGCGGGAGAGATCATAGCTACGCACTAGTTATCTATCATCCACCATTACCATCAACAAGAGCTTGCTGAGAAGATTGGGCCACCCCATATCAGGAAATCTCCCACCAGCTCGTGCTTCCAAATGCGCACTCGGTCCATGAACTGCGATCTAAGATGTTCCATCATCGCATGAGGGTCAAGATTACCCAACTGGGTGCAGTTTGTCTACCATTCTGAAGCGCAGCATCACTGAAATGAAGGTGGACATCTCATGATGGTAATAGTTGTCTTCCCGTTGCTCTAGGGTCTCATAGAAATAAGGATGTTCCAAATTCACCTCGTAGCGTATGTAGTCGACCAATTAATTCTCACTAAGGAGGATATTGAGACGCATAACCCACTCAGGGAAGTTGGATCCATCTAGTTGAGCTTCGCTCCATCTAACCATTTGTCAATTCGGAAGGAAGCATCGGGGAGAACCATTTCTACATTTATAATTGCAAAAGGAATTTAGACTAAGTTTATAATTATGTGAGGTAAAACAAGAACTCCACCAAAAACTCCTATCCCCAAAGAGGGTTTTAGTGATTACACGATCCCTATGCACTACAAAGCCCCAGATCGTCACAATCAACGATATAGTTGCAAATGTGGATGCTGAAATGTCAATAACATCATTCATGTGACTCGTGCTCGATCTTTCGACCATCCGTGTTCTGAGGCCATGTATGTACATGTTAGGCTTCCCAACTTAACCTTACATGGTTTTTGTTGTGCAACATGGCTTAGACCCACCGTATGTGAATGCAGTTATGTGTGACACCCGATCTTCACGGTGTGCCTCATCATGGAGAACTTTCTTGGTGGTGCACACTAAGGGAGAACACTTTCATTGGTATTTGTTTATGGATCATCTTATTAGGCTACCATCGAGTATCAAGTACTAGCACACAATAATATGCACAAACAACAAACATTGAATGTAAATGCTATGTGATATGGTCCTTCATGATGTGATCTCCATCCAGCGTCTCCGAATAGGTGCCAGGGTTCCGGCGCCGTAGGCACCAGGTTGTCGGTGCCTCCGGCGTGGTAGTATATCATCACTATGATCGTTACTATTACTTAGCAATAGAAAGTAAACTTCTTTACCTTGAGTACTACTATATCACATCACAACGCCCCTGTAAAACAAAGTTAGATGCCTCTACTTTATCTTTGCATGTTTTACATGGCTGCTAGGGCTTTCACACAAGAATCGAT
This sequence comes from Avena sativa, assembly GCA_916181665.1. Classification (NCBI taxonomy): domain Eukaryota; kingdom Viridiplantae; phylum Streptophyta; class Magnoliopsida; order Poales; family Poaceae; genus Avena; species Avena sativa. The sequence goes on along the minus strand of OV702291.1, from coordinate 421,023,981 downwards.
TCATACCTATGAACTTCAACCACAACATGGATCAAATAGTTGCCTATACTACACCCCTTTCCGGGCCCTCCTTTGCAAATGGCATACCAACTAATGCGAGAGAGATAGACATCCCCCAAAGCCACTTTATACGGTACAAGCCGTATGTCAAGCGTGGACCAGTCTCGCAAATGAACGTGTAAAGTCGTTTGGGGGCCGCTTCATCAAGCATTATTGCGGTATACACAAGTACATGTGGGAGGGTAACAACTAAAAGATCAATGCCACACGCTACAACTCGTGTGTTCTACCCGTACTAGCAATACTACACACAGATCCAGCTCTGATACCGCTGTAGGGGTTTCCGCATGAAAACAATAATTTTTTCCTCGGGGTCATGTTGAAGTCCTACAGCTCCTGCAGCTCCGATGACTCCTAGTGCCCCAAGTGTTGCACCTCTGAGGGAGTTACACACATTCGGTGCCTGACGATGACTCCTGCTCCTCCGATCTAGCGGCAATTGCGGAAGTAGACCTTCTAGATCCGAATCCCGTAGCGAGAGGGTGATCCATACTTGGGACCACGGTCACGGGAGAGAGAGAGAGAGTATCAATAGGAGGTATCCCCAAAAGAGAGGGAACCTTTATTGATTATTGGTGTATTTATTTTGTCAAAATACCTCATAATATATAGGGGAAACCCCCCCCCCCATAGCTAATTAGCTTAGCGATGTGGGACAAAACAAAGGACAGGGGAGGAGGGGGCTGGCCACCGCCATCCAGGGCCCAAGTGGGCCCCCACATAGTCCCTTGGCCTAGTCGGCCACCCTCGCTCTCTCTTCCCCTTTGGTCTTTCCCTCATCAACATTTTCCCTATGGAATTAGGCCCAATTAGGTATTTGACCTTTTAAATTTTTTATTAAATAATTATGAATAAATAATTAAATCAATATTTAACATTTACTTACACATTAGTAAATCCCTGTGGCTGTGGAACTCCTTCCACCTCCACTCCGGACATCCTCTGGACTTACCGAAACCATTCCGGTTTTCACTCTTTATTTTCTTCGGTGATTCTGTCGATACCAAAACTATCTCCGAGCATCATCAAGCCCTTAAGCATGATACCCCATGGTTCCAGAATACTCCAGACATGGTTGAGACCTCTCTCGTACCAATGATCATCAGCGGGACCTGGATGCCCATGATGACCCATGTGCATTCCACGAATCTTTCATCGTTGAACCATGAACGTCATGTTGTATTTATTTTGTCTCTTCGATACTTACATTGTCTAAGATTTGATCAATGACATCACCATGTCGTGTTCAATCTTTTTACCAACAAATGCTACTTAACTCATTCTGACAAGTGATATCCCCGTGATCAAATCACACGTTGTGCAGCTATTGGATATAACTTCTCCGAGTGGACCCTCGAGTATCTTTCTGTCACACGGATGGAAAATTTCCGCTCTTGACACATAATGCATCTACATGTTCCTCCGAATATCTGAACATGCAAGTAATGTTTGATGTTATCTAAGTATTCTCGGGTGACAGTGATTGATATGGTCTCATGGTCCAAGAAATAAGACACTAGGTCTTTTCTAATTATTGTAACTTGAAGTTCGTGACATGATCGGGTCATGATGTTTAGATTGGGTATATCTCATCATCTCATTCTCGCAATGAGGTGACTCCATTATCAACTGGCATAAATGCCACATGATCAGGAAATCTTGATCATCTGTTGATCAATGAACCGGTGACTAGAGATTCACTAGGAACTCCTGGTTGTTTATATATCACACGTGTATCACGTTTCCTTTCAATACAATTATAGCATGGTATAAAACTTAATCATAAACTTTGTGAAATATAATAATAATCCATATTATTATTTGTCTCTAGGTAATATTTCCAACACCTACTTATTTTTGTTTGAAAGAGACTTGTTCTGTCGTTTGAATTATGCCCTAGCGAAAATGGCTAGCACCATGGCAGATGCCCAAACTCCTGGTTACTGCCGTAGATTGCAACGGAAGTACAAAAAATGTAGAAGTAGCACGTATGCTACGTCATCCTTGTTATCTACAGTCCAACGTTGTGATGACAGTCGTACTACTCATGTTTGTCCTATAAACCGTGTTCATGTATTGTACCTAACATGGGTATACTCAACAGGCACTCGACTACAGTCTACCTGGTGCGGCCTGACGGAAGGCGCACTCGACGACCTGCACAGGTCCATGACGCCCATGACGGTTCGACTGATATGAAGCTCATATGGACACGGACTCCCAAATGCACAAGACAAGTAAAGCGCAAGACTAGAGTTTGAATACAACTTGTAACCAACTCGTATTGGTACCTGAGACCTAGCCTCCCCATATATAAAGGCTAGGAGGGTCCAACGAGGAGGACACGCTACGCCACAATAGATCTAGACATCGTGACTCCTACAATAGATCGCCACAATAGACAATAGATCTAGACAACACCCGCCAGATCTAATCTGCGCATACACCGCCATCGGCGACCTTGTAATCCTTTGGATCATCATCAATCAAGAGCAGACAAGCAGGAGTAGGGTCCTCTACGAGGCCTGAACCTGGGTAAACCTTGTGTCCCTGTGTGCTTGTTTGCTAGCCGATCGAGACTTCCAATGCATCCCTCCTTCTCCAAAACCCAAATCCATAACAATGGGCATTGATGATTTAAACCCTCGTTAGTCACTATCTAATCGCACAGTGCACAATTGTTGCCAAACCTGTTTATATGTACGATGAAGTTGCATTGTATATTCATAATGTTAGTCTTAATCTTACGTCTTGCATTTCTTCCTTCTGTGAATTAAGTTATCTCGCCTTTGTATCACATCTCAAAGAATGCTAAAAGAAGACCGCTACCCCCTAACAATTGTAAGTGTCATATCTGTATAGTACAGAAAAAACTATAATAACAACATATCTTCAAACTATACCTTACTGCCATTTCCATTTTTAAGAGAAGGTCGAACCAGAGGTGCCAATATGAGATTATTGGCTATTATTCTATACTCATTCTTGAGGCTACAAGCCAAACTGCATGCTTCTAAAGAGCCAAAAATCTGAGCTTAGGTATAGAAATTATGTTGATTGTGTTTTTGGCAAACAACAGATTGTTGCCAGATTAAACTCATGTGTAGGGATTTTGTTTCATGTAGCTTTGTGAAGGTAGACATAGGCTGCAATAGTGTAGCACATGAGTTGGCCTCCTTGGCGAGAGTCCGTATCCAGGTTAGGCAAATCACCGAGCAGTGTGCGTTCAAGAATTGTAATTGATTGTGATACTCTTCATGGTTGTTTATTCATTCCGTTAGTTTTTCAATTAGGGTAGCAGTTCAGTCATGTATTGTAAGTTGTGGGAGTTTCTGTCGTTGCTTGTGATACCTCAGACCCTACGCTCTAAGTTCAAGCCTGGATGAACCCAAAAGTGGATAAGGGATTCTACCGCGGAGGCCCAAGGCCACCCACGTGTAGGCCCGTCGAAGCGGAGTACGGCACGGTACCGGCCGACCACCCTATCAACTTTCAAGAACATCGGGACAAGAGCGAGCGGCATATCGATAGGTAACGTGACCAAAACATACACAAATGAATATGTATTGCAATACCACACGGTAAGATCCAAATATCCTAGTTAGATATAGTAGTTTAGGATACATCCCCATACATCACGCAACACAGTATAAAGCGGAAGCGGAAAACATGATTCAAGTACGGAGAAGAAGCAAATTGGCATAAGATGCCCTAAAAATAAGCACATCCCGCCCACAGATCTCAGGGATCTCCATCCCCGAAATCTCTACACCTGATAGTCGTTGCCACCATCATCCGTCTCTTCGATCCAGTAGCCTTCCTAAGAGAATACATGTCCATCTAAACCAAATATTTATCGTGTGAGACCCTAGAGGTACTCAGCAAGTCTTAATCCATCAACCTGGGGTGATGCAGTTGCAGCGAAAGATAATATCTAACAGTTCTATAGAGACAGGCTACATCGTCCGCCTAACTAGAGATGGATGGATGCTCATTAATTAGTAACAACAGTTATAACAGTATTGTAAATAAACATCACTCACCCTCCTTCTCGCTTACCGATAATAAGGCGGAAGAACATCCCATCCGTTGGCAATTTTATTAACCATTCCATGAGTGTTGCACTATTTACTGGTCATGTCTTAGTCAAATTAAAGGTGGTAGTTTAGTTATGCTTTTCTATGATTGAGAAATTATGCTCCAAGTCATCCATAACCACGGACACGACTTTTAGAAATATTTACCCTGTAGGGGTGCACAAATAGCAACACATGCACGATCAACCTCGGGAACAACCAAATAAAACGCAACGAGGCCTCACGACAAAGCATTCACATGATTCATAAATCATTTCAAGGAGCCACCCCCAATAAGCTACCCTCTACGAAGTCGGCCGGCTCCACGACAGACCTAGGGCGTGTGGTGATGGCTGTAAATGACTGGGAACCCGAAAGTGTGACTAGGCTTATCGATACAGCATAAACATGGCACGGGGTCCCTAAACATGACAGGCGCTCCACGCGCAATCGTAAATAAAGCACTAAAGCATGGCATAAGTACAAGATAGTATTAAATCCCCAAACTACTTTGTGGCCCCAAGAAATAAAGTGTGAATCAAGCTTAGCCAAAGGGGATTCATGGTCCCACATGTGGATAGTGCGATATTCAAGGAACAGGAATCATGTACTCGAGGTCCTACGGGACACAAGTGAGCTTAAAGAACCAAATAGCATATAAGGCTCACTGGTGCCTCTTTCATTAGTTATCCCACTACTACTCAGTTTAAGTTGTTTAGGTACCTCGTTATCCAAATACTCGCACAAACCCTACACATGCAATTCTCTGACTCGCATGGCTCAAACAACTCCTGAAGTAATGGCTCATGGGATTGAGGTACAAGCTTCGGTGGGGTTCAAAAGTAAAGGCTATGCAATACTTGGGATTCAATTTAATGCAATCGTGACTCAATGATGCAAGAGTAAGATAGAAGCATAGGTATTATATATATGCAAGCATGGGGAATTGCTTGCATGGCAGTTCAGTTGTGGGATAGGAAGGATCCGGGTAATACTCCTGAGGCTCTTGGTATTCTCCTTGCTCAATGTCTATCCGGATAAAAACCAAACACACAAGGGGCCAAAATAAATACCTTGCACAATCATATAAATCATATGCAACAAGCAAACAAGGTATGCCATGATAGAATGTTGTACAATTGCATGGTATAATATAGCATGGCATGGGTGAGGTGTGGAAACAAGAAATAACACTAGTGGAGAATTGCTTATCAGTGGAGCATTTTTTTGCTATCAATGGCGGATATGGAATGCGCCACTACTATTGCGCCACTGATAATTAAGTATCAATGGCGCATATCAAATATGCGCCATTGATAATGGGACAACCAGTGGCGCATCTTCAATATGCACCATTGATGTTTTACCAGTGGGGCATATATTTCCAAATGCGCTCCTGATGTTAGATGCGCCACTGGCTGAATAAAAGATGAGCCACTGATGTTTCCTACAGGTATACAGAATACAGGGCTCTCAGGTGTGTATACAAGTATTTATATAGGTATTTATACAGGTACATATACAAATATTTATACAAGTACACAGCAATATAGAAACAGAGATAATAGTACAAATAGAATTATACATCATCACATCAATTAGAACCCGACATAGTGACAAGTGCCTGAATATTATACAAGTCTTGCATACAACAAGTTGATCATCATCTCGTACATTGGTCCGAAGATCTCGGGGCTCGGAGGGGTTCGGGTTCGGTCTCGGACTCCGGGAGTAAGATCTCGGCATTCTGTGAGGGGGTACTTGTCGTATCGGTGTCAATTGCCTCCGGGTTCCATGATGGAGATCTTGTTGTCCAGTGTCCCTCGGCTCCATGTCGGTGCGTTTGGTGGAGTAGCAAAGCCGCAACAGGAATTTTGTCTGAGGCAACACCCCGGTACATGCGGAACCTCGCCTTGCAATCACATGGTACCATGGTCACACCATCTACAACAGAATGATCTCAACGCTCCACGGGCAAGAGCAATGCAAGCTTGACTGTCGCACGGACATCTGCATTAGCCGTCTACATGTTGACTAGCAGGAACGACAAATATTAGATGCTCTCCTAGTTTCTACCTAGATATCTGTTACTCCCTTCGCCCAGAAATAACTAATGTGGATTTGTCTAAACTCGAGTGTATCTACACACTAAAATATGTCTAGATACATTTGAATCTAAATAAACCTAAGTCAGTTATTTATGGACGGAGAGAGTACATAAATTCTCTATAAGCTTGGGGATTTGTTTATTATGCAGTTCGACAAGTGGACTCTTTTCCATTACATATGTCTCGTAGTCATAGCTCTGTCACAATAGAATCTAGCTGGTGTACATTAAGAATGGCAGAAAAACTTAAATTAGTATATTTAGTAATTTTATCGGTCAGACGAGGACGTACCCCTTTTACTTATACTTTATTAAATTAGCAGATTCCATTCATCCAGCCTTTTACCACACAAAGGACAAATAATGTGAGCTATCTAAGAAGGAATAGAAGACTATTTACCACACATAGCTTACTGGAATCGAACAAATTCTTAGATCTAGTTGCATTCAGGATATTACCTGCTGTGATACACTACCAATCTGATTTACCTACAGGAACATTAGCATCCATGCTGCAAAAGGTGTCTGGATGTGAAAAAACATTATGCTACATGCACAACTAATTCTAACTATGTGGGAGATGATGAAAATTTCTACTCCCGCAGATACACACATGTCTTATCATCCTCATTCAGTTTGGGTAGGGGATATACACAAGCATTGACAAAGGATATTACCAGAAAAGTTAAAAAGATGACTTACAATGAAGGTATAAACCAATATAATGTGGACCGAAGGCAACGTTCCTAGAGCCAAGCTTCATCTTGCGGTGAAGAAATCCATAGAATGGTTTCCCAGATTGCATGTGTATAGAGGGCACACTAAACTTGTAAGTAATTGCCAGAAGTAACTTAGAGACCAAACCTTGTCATATGTCAATCAATAAATAGAGATAAAATAAGCTCTCGCTTTGCCTGCAAAAGACTTCCAAAGATTCAGCCTATGGCTGGTGCCCTCGATGCTTGCACGATGAAAGAATCAAGAGCGTCAAATAATAAATCGTCAAAGGATGGGGAATCAAAAGAAGGTAAGATAGGTAGGGAGAATGAGCATAACTACAGGCTGCAGTGGCCATGGATAGTACGAATCCTGCACACAACCGTAGTCACAAGGAGGCCATGTCCCGTTCATACAACATCTCAAACAACTTGTAGACGGGATGACTTCGAGGCAGGGCTCACGCGGGCGGTGAAGACTAGCGAGGCAGAGGACAACGGCTTCGGTCTTACGCAGCAACACCAAGGGGGCGGCGTGTGCAGAGGAGGCACTGCCGGCCGCGGAAGGCACGCACGGAGGCGACGACGAGGCGCGGGCCGAGCAGAGACGAGGATGATGCAGCGCCTGGGGCGGCAGCACCATGCGGGGATGTGCACAGAGGCGGGGAGCTGGGCTCGGGTGACAGAGGCAGCGGTCGGGCGACGGAGGCGGTCTCCGACGAGGCTGGACGCGCAGAGGCGGCAACGTCCGCTCGCGAGCGAAGGAGGCGGGGCCGGACGCTGCAGGAAAGGGGCTCGGGGTCGAGCCCGACGGAGAGGAAGGCGGCCAGAGGAGGCGCAAAGGAGGCGACTCGGGGTGGTCGGACGGAGAAACCAAGCGGCGTCCCTAACGGCGCTCACAGCGACGGGGCGGCGAGGCGGCACGGCGGCGTCTTGTAGAGGTGAGGAGGACGGGGCCGTGCGGCCAGAAGCAGCGGTCGGAGGGCGCTCAGGGGAAGCTCGGCGACGGGCGCTGCACAGCCGGGGAGGAGAGGGCTGGCAACGTTGCAGAGGCAGACGCTGGTGCGGTCCAGGCGGCGCGCGGCTGCAGCCGGAACAGGGGCGGCTGGGTCGCGCGGTTGGTGGAGAAGCGGGCAAAGGGCGTGCGAGGTAGGGTGGGTTTGACCTCACGCGGGCTGAGGCTTAGGCGCGTGGAAAAAATATCAGTGGCGCATCTCCAATATGCGCCATTGATAATTCTGCCATCATTCTGAGTGGTAGGGTCCAGGTGAGGCCCACAAATTATCAATGGCCTATTAAGGAAGATGCGCCATTGGTGAGGAGAATATCAATGGCGCATATTGCATATGCTCCATTGATGAGCATATATCAATGGCGCATATGGACATATACGTCATTGATATTTGGTCCACATCCCTCCGGGGTGCCAGGACCATATTATCAGTGACTCATTTTTTTAGATATGCGCTATTGGTTAAATAAAATATCAGTGGAGCATATTTTTAAATGTTCCACTGATAATTATTAGTGGAGCATATTCAAAAAAATACTCCACTGATAATAAATCTATCCATAAGCCTTTCTCTACTGGTGTAAGCACTTTTATTAATTATTTGGTCAAGTTTTACTTGCATAAACCATTCAGGTTTTAAGTATTTATATGATACATGCTTCAATTTATATCATGGAATATATAATCATAATGGGCTTATCGCACTGATCGATTTACACATATAATTGTCAGATTTGGAATTATGAAATTAAAGTTATAGATTTATTTAGAAAAAGACATTTATTGGCATTTTAATAATTTCGAAATTTTAACTTGCTTAAAAATTATTTTGGACGGCATATTTGAATTCCTGACATTTTTATGATCAGAAAACATATATCATTTGCAAAATTTGAATTTATGAATTTAAAATTATTATTATATGCAAGTAATCCCAAAAGGGGTCAAATATCACAGGTTTGACTAGTTAGGGTTGACTCAGGTCAAACTTGAATTTATATTTGAAATTGTATTTCAATTTGAACCACTATTCATTTTGAAACTTTTGTCAAATTTGAAATATTTGAATTTATATCAATTTATTTGGGTTTTCTATTTTCATGCCCTCGATTCGTTAGTTGTACTCAGTTTTCCCAGACGCTTAGCTTTTCCTCACTTTTCCGCTCCCTCTATTCTAAAACCCTCACAGGCGCTCAGACGGGGGATGCCGTCAGGTCAAAGGCTTAACCGTTACATGCTGACCGGTGGACCGCGTTGGAGCGGGTCGTGTGTTGAGCGTTACGTTACGTCGCCTCGACTGTTACATGCTGACAGGTGGGGCCAGGATATACGACGGACCAGCCATCCATCTCTCGCTGATTATGGGGGACGTGGTGTGCGACCTCGTGAGGCGCGTTTGGTGGTTACGTGGGTTTTCTTTTTTATTATTTTTATGATTGGCTTTTTTAAGAGCATCTTTTTTCCCCTCTCTCTCGCTAACAATTATTTTTTTTACCCAAAAAGGTAGCGAATCTAGAGCAGCTTCTCTCTCATTCATTGTTCCTTTTGGCCCTCGTTTTCCCAAATCTAGTAGAAAATCTAGAGCAGCAAATCTAACCAGCACCATAAATCAATTCAGTAAACAGAGAAGATATAGATAAAGCAGCTAATATAGGTTATATAGTACAGTACTTAACAAGGTTCGACAATTAGGCTACTCAACAACAGCAGCGGACAAGTTCAACACAGACAAGACAAAAGAAGCTGCTTTACAGCAGTAGCAGCACCAGCAGAAGATCAGTGGCCCCTCATGGCCTCCGCCTCCTCCATCTAGCGCCTCCTCCACTTCTTGCTGCCCAGTCCATTGACCTTGGGGCCTTGGGCTTGATCGAGGGCATGCGACCCTCCTTGATGGCCACCTTCTGGAGGTTATGGAGGTGAAGGGCGAGCGTCTGGTGCTAGGCTCTGAAGCCGTGGACGTTCATGGACTCGCCGCAGGTACTCACGTCCTCGGAATGCTTCACGAGGGAGTTAAAGTCAGTTGTGTGGAGCCTCCTGGTGGTGCAAAAGGGGCACCTGTAGACTTTACCGGCGAATAAGTTGTAGTACTGGTCGGACTTCAGCCTCCTCTGCACATGACGAGTTTTGGTGTCCTTGGACTCGTCATCGCTGCAGACGTCGCATTTATCCTCCTGTTGGAAAAAATAGTAGAGTGCAATAACGACATGATTGAGATACTTTGATTATCGGGATTGATTATTTGCATAAATTAACCGATTGAGATCCCCTGATTATTCCCCAAATCTCAAACCAAATCGAATACTAATCCCAACTACGAACGGGGGGATTCAAATAAGAACAGGAGATTACGAGATCTAACACAAGAGGATTAGCTACTGTAAAAATATGAATAGCTGAACCCTGATAACATACGATCTAGCATCCAACGATGGGAATGGGGGAAGAACAAGGGAACGAGAGAAAACTCTGGTTACCTCCGACCTTGGGTCGGTAATGCTAGTGTCGTATGGGTTCTCCGGCCTTATGTCAACAACCTCCTCGTAGGTGTCCTAGCCGAGCGGGATCTGACCGAGACCGGAGGGGGCCTCCTCGCCGGCGGCTACGGCGGATGCGGGGACAAGGACGGCGGCTGCCTTCGATGCCTGGACGGGGGCCTCCGCGCCGTTCTTCTCCATCGTCGGCATGCTTGGGGTTTTCTTGGGGGTTTGCAGAAGGTGATGGGACAATGGACACGGTTGAGTGAGCGAATGAGTGACGAGTGAGAGTGAGGAGGCCTCTATTAAAGGAGAAGGGAAGCGATGTTTCGTTGCACCACTGTGCACCGCATAACCGCGTACGCTACTACACCGTGCACGGCCACACGTGTCCGCTACTGCCCCGTGCACCGCACACGCGTACCGTGAGTCACATTTTTTCCCTCATGTCTAACCCTGGCGACTTAGTTGTGCTCAGTTTTGCCCTCCAGTGTAACACTGGCAGTTTGGTTGTACTCAGTTTTTCCCTCCAATACTAACTATGTTGTGTGCAATATACTCAGTTTTATCCTCCGGTGGCTTGTCAACAGAGATTCAACGAATGGGTTTTAGCTAGTTAATTGAGTCATTTTATGCACATAAAATTTAAAAAGATCAAAACATAGTGGCATCTACCCAGGGAGTCTTATTATGTGACCTGCCACCATAGGAAATGTATATAAATCAAGTTTTAACATAAATCACCACTTCTCAAATCACCTACTCTCTATGAAGGTTCATGCCTTTCTACTCAATCCTGTTTCCAAAACATCTCTCCCCAGAACATAGTTTGTCTAAATGAGGCAATAATTGTCAAACTGGTGTATATTTGAATTGCATATAGTTTGATGTATGCCAAGATGTATTTTATTGTGTAAAATATACATTTTCCATTTTTTAAAATCTTTTTCTATTTTCTAGTTGAATCCCTTTATCAGTCTTGCCCTTGGGTTTTAAGTTCTACTCAGTTTTGCCCTTGGTTCTTAACTTCTACTCATTTCTCTCCTCTCTTGATCACAATCTCTCACACCTGTGCTTATCTTCGCTGCTACACTCTAATTGGTTGAGACAGTTGTCACACGGATCGTGCCCACCAACCATTGATCCTCTGTGATCTAGCGGACAGGATAACCCCTATATCTGTCGGGGGGCACCCCTCTATCCATGCAAAATAACTAGTTTTCCACTGGTACATTAACTCCATAAACAAATGGACTAGAATATAATTTAAAGGAAACGTGTTTAAAGGTGTATAATTTGTGCATTACATTTCACTCTATGAAAATGATAATCTTTTAAGATTTTCTTAGCACGATATTATCACGTATTAAGTGTGATTTCAAAGAGTTTAAATGTGTATAATTTTCGTATACGCAAATTTGTCAGCACATCATTATCACGTATTAAGTGCAATTTAAAAGCGTTCAAAGGTTTATAATTTTCGCATATGCAAGTTTATGCATTACATTCCACTCTATGAAAATAGGGGAGAAAATAATAATCTCTCAAAAATTTGTTAGCACATCATTATCACGTACTAAGGGCGATTTAAAAGTGTTCAAAGGTTTATAATTTTTACATATGCAAGTTTGTGCATTACATTCCACTCTATGAAAATGGGGGAGAAAATAATAATCTCTCAAAAATTTGTTAGCACATCATTATCACGTATTAAGTACAATTTAAAAGTGTTCAAAGGTTTATAATTTTCACATATGCAAGTTTGTGCATTACATTCCACTCTATATAGCACAACATTATCACGTATTAAGTGCGATTTCAAAGAGTTCAAAGGTGTATAATTTTCGTATATGCAAGTTTATGCATTATATTTTACTCCATGGAAATGATAATCTCTCAAGATCTTATTAGCACAATATTATCATGTCTTAAATAAGATTTCAAAGAGTTCAAAGGTGTACAATTTTTGTATATGCATTACATTTCATTATATAAAAATGAAGCTAGACAAAGGGCCACCGTCAACCGGAGAAGAAGAAGAAAGGGGAGGCAACCGCACGGGCGCGGGCGCGGGGCTGGCTCGGGGTCCCATCTTGCAACGCCAACCTAGGTAAACTGTGGGTCCGGCACTCACGTGGATAAGTTGTGGGTCCGATGCTGATCTAGATAAGTTGAGAGGGGTGTCCACTACGAGAACCGACTGAACGTGGCCTCACTTGTCAGCATGTAATGGTAAGGGTCCACTACAGGACCCGACTGAACGCGGCCCCACTTGACATCACGTAACGGCAAGGCTGACGGACGGTGAGTTTCAAACCAAGTAAGAGTTTCGTACAAGGAGATGGGCAAAAGGGAACAAAAACTAAGCGGCTGGAGAAAAACAGAGTACAACTACCGAATCAAGAGTACGAAAATAGAAATTCCAATTTATTTAGATAAAACAATAATTCTGGTTTTTATTTTTATTTCAGAAAAACCGCAGGGCTTTTGTTACCGGGGCAACCTTACCCATCGTCACCGACACACGGGCCCGGGAAGGCGCGGGGCCACCCGCGCGCCATGGAGGCAGCGACACATGCACGTCCAAGGGCGGCGGGTTGCGGTTCTCAAAAATGGGAGGGGGTGTTTGCAAAAGCTACGGAGGAAGTCCCTGACGAACTAGACTTGAACGCGCGAAACAGCCAGCTGGGGCCTATGTTTAGATGAATATGGCGACGAAACTAGGAAGAATTTGGAGATGGTGCAAAAACGAAAGTTTGAGATCTCATCGAGGTATACAACTTTGGTTAAGGATGTCACTTCAAAGTAAGCTCATACGCATCGGGAAAAAGGAAGGAACGGATCGGGTTCAGACAAGTTCAGAAAACAGTGAAAAAGGCCTCGACTTCGGCTGACGGTTTCTTCGTGCTCCGATCTCCAATTTGGCCGCTGTTTGACGATATGGAAAGCTGGTTCAGAGGGCAACAATTTTGGTGTTCTCAGATGTTTCAAAGGAACCATGAGTGCGCAGGTAAAACAACGAGAATAGCTGGTGCTCGCGGCTCTGCTACTGTCTACTGCGCGTTGGGCTGTAGCTGCCTGCGGCTCACGTTCGCGCGCGGAGGGGGTGAATTTCTAGCGATGGGGTGAGCTTCTAGGCCGTGCGGGGTGACAATGGAAGGAGGGAAAAAGGAGAGGGGCATACCACGATCGATTCCCGCGGAAAACAGGGTTGGGGAAGGTTGGAGCCGGTGGAGGGAAGAGGTTGAAGATGCGGCGAAAGCGCTCCTCCTCGTCCTATAAACGATGAAGACGGGGTCGCGGACCAGGGACGCCCAGCTCGAGCTGGCTCGGCTGCTCAACACGGTCAGCAAAGTAGAACAGACTCCCACGCTCAACAACCCTAAGAGACGATCATGGCGATGGAGCGTCTTCGCTCTCCTGGCTGTATTCTCTCGGGCAGGGGAAGACAGAGAGGAGGGAGGAGATCGAATGGCGGCGGAACGGAGAGGGAGTAGCTAGCGTTCGCAGGGTTATTGACTGGGGATAAGGGGAAGTGGTTGGCTCGGATGACAGGGTCGAATAGTGACCTGCTCCGTTCCTTTGCTCCTCCTCTGCTGCGAACAGAGACAGACGGGGAAGAGCCACAGGGGAGACGCCGTCGGTGAAGGGGTATAGCTGGAAGGGGTACATTAGGCCTCTTTTCCAATTTATTTTTCTATTTTTTATTTCTTTTGTTTGTTCCATTTTTAACCAAAACTTGTTTGAATTCAACCATGCCGATTAAAAGGTAAAAGGTGGTGACTTGGGATACTCGGTTGATCCCCCTCATCCTTGAACAAACTTGTTCAAAACAAAAGGACAAATAATCCAAATAGCAAAGATGATGAGAAGCTGGTAGCATGTTTGCATGGCCCTTGCATGGTTTGTGTTTTGAATATTTCATAATAGTTGTGAAAACAACTAAAGCTCACAAGGCCATTTGTAATCAAATATGCATTCCAAAAATTAAATAGAGCCATTCATAGAAAGAGACACTTATTCTTCTGATATGACTTCATGAGTTCATGGAAATGCCCGAATATGACCATAATAATATAGTGTGTGTGTCCCACTATCAAAACACATGGCCAAATTGATATTCAAGCAAAACCATAATGCAAGTAAATTATACAAGGAGCACAAGCATGCAAAGGTGGTCATGAGGACCCTCAGACTAGATATTGTGAAACAACAAAAGACACATATGGAAGCATGTAGGAAGACAAGTGGATCCATCTTCAATTATCCATGAGCTAGAAATATTATTCAAAGGAAACATGGGCTCATAAATAATTGGATGGTGGAATTATAAGGTGGTGACAAATATAAAGTGCCGGGAGTAGAGAAAAGATATACCCCTAACTCTACTTGGGCATCAAGCATTTATCAAGAACCAAATATAGTGTATCAAGAGACAAATACAATATATAATGCATATGTGATAATAACCAAAAAGAGGGTTTTATATGATGCTCAAATGCAAGGTGGCGTGATGACATGAGCATGATATAATGATGATGCAGCAATACATGTAAGAAGTAGCATTTTATTATTAAACCAAGTAGCATTACAGATGTTAGACAGATGGGATGCTACAACTCTCCCCCACTAAATATGAATCTCGCCTCGAGATTCTAGGGAGAAGAAGACTCAAAGAGAATAGGGTAATCGGAACGGAGGTCGTCCTCACGCTCCCAAGTGGCTTCCTCAACGGATTGGTGCAACCAATGCACCTTGCAGAACTTGATAGACTTGTTGCGAGTCTTCCGTTCTGCGACTTCAAGAATTTTGACGGGGTGTTCTTTATAGGAGAGATCTTCTTGGAGATTGATGAGCTCATGATCCACGGTCGTGCCAGGATCCTTGAAGCACTTCTTGAGTTGAGAGATGTGGAAAACATCATGAACCTTGAGTTTTTTAGGAAGCTCAAGAGCATAAGCCACTTCTCCTCTTTTACCACGGATTTTGAAAGGACCGATGTATCCAGGCGCAAGCTTGCCCTTGATAACAAAGAGATGAGTGCCACTCATGGGAGTGACACGAAGGTAAACAAGATCACTAGGGGCATACTCCATGTCTATGTGTTTTCTGTCATAGTTGCTTTTCTGACAACTCTATGCAACTTTCAAGTTCTCAAGAATGATAAGAACCTTATCTTCTGCTTGAGTGACAATGTCGGGGCCAAAGAAGTTTCTTTCACCTGCCCCAGACCAACCAATTGGAGTTCGGCACTTGCGGCCATAGAGAACCTCAAAGGGTGCCATCTTGAGACTCTTCTGATAGCTGTTGTTGTAGGAGAATTCAGCATATGGGTGGCCCTCTTCCCACTTCATGCCGAAAAAAATGACGCAAGCACGAAGCATATCTTCTAGAATTTGATTGATCCTTTCAACTTGCTCTTGCGACTGAGGATGGTAAGCTATGCTGAAATTTTGCTTTGTTCCCAAACCTTGTTGGAAACTTTCCCAGTACTTGGAGGTAAATATACTCCCACGGTCTGAGCTGATTACAAGACAAACCCCATACAAAGAGATAATTCTGTTGATATAGAGCTCGGCCAGCTAACCTGCAGAAATTGTTTCCTTGACTGGAAATAAGTGAGCCACTTTGGAGAGCCTGTCAATGACAATAAAGATTGCATTGTTGCCTTTTTGCGACCTTGGAAAACTAGTTATGAAATCCATCTCCACTTTCTCTTTCCATTCTGGGGGCTTCAATGGTTGTAGAAGGCCAGATGGTTTCTGATGGACAGCTTTCACTCTGTGATAGACATCGCACTCTGAGACATACTTGGCACAGTTTAGCTTCAATCCAGGCTACCAATACTGTGTTTTCAGATCCATGTACATCTTAGTGCTGCCAGGGTGGATAGAAAGAATAGAATCATGAGCCTCCTTAAGGACTTGCTCTCTTAAGCCGGGAAGTTCTAGAACAATCATCCGATGATCATATAAAAGAGTGCCCTGATCATCCAGGTGATAAGACTCATACTTAGGGTTCTGAGACTTGATGGCGAACTATTTGCAGAAAGGATCATCAAGCCGAGCTGAGCGAATCTTTTCTTGAAGGGAAGGAGTAGCTACCAAGCTAGCAAGATAGCCACAAGGTACAAGCTCGAGGTTGAGTTGACGGAATTCCTTGCACAAGGGAGGTTCATCTTCTTTGACCAAAAGGTTATTCACATATGCCTTAAGACTGAGGGCATCGGCCATCACATTTGCTTTACCCAGAGTGTAGTTGATCGAAAGATCAAAGTCGTTGATGGTTTCAATCCGTCTCCTCTGGCGAAGGTTGAGGTCCGGCTGAGTGAAGATATATTTCAGACTTTTGTGGTCAGAAAAGATCTCACAACGGTTTCCAAGCAAGTAGTGCCTCCATACTTTCAAAGCGAAGACCGCCACTGCAAGTTCAAGATGATGCGTAGGATAGTTGAGCTCATGAGTTTTCAATTGACGAGATGCATAAGCAACAACTTGCTTGTCTTGCAAGAGGACTGTGCCAAGTCCTTGGAGAGAAGCATCATAGAAGATCTGAAACGGTTTTGATGTATCAGGAGGGATCAAGACAGGTGTTGAGGTGAGATTTTCCTTGAGTGTTTCAAAGCTTGCTTGACATGCCGGTGACCAAAGAAATTTCTTGCCTTTCTTGAGGAGATCGGTAAGAGGGTTAGCAAGTATTGAAAAGTTCTGAACAAAGCGACGGCAATAACTAACCAATCCAAGAAAACTCCGGACTTCTTTGACACTTTTGGGAGGGAGCCACTCCACAATTGTCCAAACAGTCTCTGGGTTGACAGCAATGCCCTTAGCAGAAATGACGTGCCCCTGATAGGTAACTTCAGGGAGCCAAAACTTGCACTTGGAGAACTTTGCATAGAGGCGGTTCTCACGAAGCTTTGTAAGAACAATACGAAGATGTTCTGCATGCTCTTCTTTCGACTTGGAATAGACCAGGATGTCATCAAGATAGACCACCATGAACTTATCAAGATACTCCATGAAAACCGAGTTCATAAGCCTTGAGAATGTAGTGGGAGCATTCGTGAGGCCGAAGGACATGACCGTGTACTCGTACAAGCCATAGCGAGTGGTGAAAGCTGTTTTAGGAACATCTTACTTGCGAATCTTGATTTGATGATATCCACTTCTCAAGTCAAGCTTGAAGAATACCACTACACCAGCTAGCTGATCAAAGAGATTGTTGATCCGAGGAAGGGGATATTTATTCTTGATGGTTTTTGCATTGAGAGAACGGTAGTCAACACAAAGTCGATCAGTCTAGTCTCACTTCTTCACAAACATTGTTGGGCTACCCCAAGAGGAAGTGTTATGCTGAATGAAACCCAACTTTTCTTGTTCATGAAGCTGTCGTTTGAGTTCGGCCAACTCTGCAGGACCCATTTTATAAGGTCGCTTGGAGATAGGAGCGGTTTCAGGTTCAAGATCAATCACGAACTCGACCTCTCGGTCCGGACGCATACCCAGTAGCTCTTCTGGAAAAACATTTGGGAAATTGCAGACCACATGGACACTTTGCAAGGCTTCCATAACATCAATGTTTTGGACACCCAAAGAGTAGAGCTGAATAGAAGGAGTTTGCCTTGGATAATAGACTATATGGCTTTCAGGAATTTTTAGAGAAACCGAGTATTCATCACAATCAATTACAGCTCCATTTGCAGCCAACCAATCCATGCCCAATATGACATCAATATCCGAGTTGCCAAGAATTATCAAAGAGGCCGGAAAGGAAGAACCCCTAATTTGAATATGATTATCATGACTGATCTTGGATGCCTTCAAGTTAGAACCCGGAGTTTGAACCATTATCTGATGTGATAGAGGATCTTCAGATAGCTCATGTTTATGTGCAAAGATGCTAGACACAAAAGAATGCGATGCTGCCGTATCGAACAAAACTCGTGTAGAGACTGAGTTTACAAGAAGCGTACCCAACACAACTCCAAGTGCATGCTCTTCCTGAACAAGGTTGACGTTGTTGATGCGAGTAACAGCTGACCTGGGCTTGGCGTTGATGTTGAGAGCCTGTGGTGCAGGTGCACGAGCAGCAGTAGTCGAAGCAGATCCTTGTTGTTCATCGGACAGTTCCACTGCTGGTGTCCAGTGTTCCCACACGAGAAACAAGTGCCACTCGGACGAGGAGTAGAGTAGCCAGGGACTCCACCATACGGCGCTCTAGGGTAGTTGTGGTTGTAGCCCCAATGAGCTACGTTGAAGGAGTTTGGTGGCCTTATCGAGTAGCTTGAGGGTCTTGGCGGAGCAGGGAGCAGCGGTGCAGTATTTGGAACCCACACACGGCGCTTAGAAGGAGTTGCCATTGCTGTGTCCCGGCTGTGCTTCTTAGACTCCTCAAACACTTGCCTACTTGCCTCTTCTTGGAGAGTTGTTTGTTGAAGCGAGAGCGTGGACCAGTCTCGCAAATGAACGTGTAAAGTCGTTTGGGGGCCGCTTCATCAAGCATTATTGTGGTATACACAAGTACACGTGGGAGGGTAAAAACTAAAAGATCAATGCCACACGCTACAACTCGTGTGTTCTACCCGTACTAGCAATACTACACACAGATCCAGCTCTGATACCGCTGTAGGGGTTTCCGCATGAAAACAATAATTTTTCCTCGGGGTCATGTTGAAGTCCTACAGCTCCTGCAGCTCCGATGACTCCTAGTGGCCCAAGTGTTGCACCTCTGAGGGAGTTACACACGTTCGGTGCCTGACGATGACTCCTGCTCCTCCGATCTAGCGGCAATTGCGGAAGTAGACCTTCTAGATCCGAATCCCGTAGCGAGAGGGTGATCCATACTTGGGACCACGGTCACGGGAGAGAGAGAGAGTATCAATAGGAGGTATCCCCAAAAGAGAGGGAACCTTTATTGATTATTGGTGTATTTATTTTGTCAAAATACCTCATAATATATAGGGGAACCCCCCCCCCATAGCTAATTAGCTTAGCCATGTGGGACAAAACAAAGGACAGGGGAGGAGGGGGCTAGCCACCGCCATCCAGGGCCCAAGTGGGCCCCCACATGGTCCCTTGGCCTAGTCGGCCACCCTCGCTCTCTCTTCCCCTTTGGTCTTTCCCTCATCAACATTTTCCCTATGGAATTAGGCCCAATTAGGTATTTGACCTTTTCAATTCTTTTATTAAATAATTAATAATAAATAATTAAATCAATATTTAACATTTACTTACACATTATTAAATCCCTGTGGCTGTGGAACTCCTTCCACCTCCACTCCGGACATCCTCCGGACTTACCGAAACCATTCCGGTTTTCACTCTTTATTTTCTTCGGTGATTCTGTCGATACCAAAACTATCTCCGAGCATCATCAAGCCCTTAAGCATGATACCCCATGGTTCCAGAATACTCCAGACATGGTTGAGACCTCTCTCGTACCAATGATCATCAGCGGGACCTGGATGCCCATGATGACCCATGTGCATTCCACGAATCTTTCATCGTTGAACCATGAACGTCATGTTGTATTTATTTTGTCTCTTCGATACTTACATTGTCTGAGATTTGATCAATGACATCACAATGTCGTGTTCAATCTTTTTACCAACAAATGCTACTTAACTCATTCTGACAAGTGATATCCCCGTGATCAAATCACACGTTGTGCAGCTATTGGATATAACTTCTCCGAGTGGACCCTCGAGTATCTTTCTGTCACACGGATGGAAAATTTCCGCTCTTGACACATAATGCATCTACATGTTCCTCCGAATATCTGAACATGCAAGTAACGTTTGATGTTATCTAAGTATTCTCGGGTGACAGTGATTGATATGGCCTCATGGTCCAAGAAATAAGACACTAGGTCTTTTCTAATTATTGTAACTTGAAGTTCGTGACATGATCGGGTCATGATGTTTAGATTGGGTATATCTCATCATCTCATTCTCGCAATGAGGTGACTCCATTATCAACTGGCATAAATGCCACATGATCAGGAAATCTTGATCATCTGTTGATCAATGAACCGGTGACTAGAGATTCACTAGGAACTCCTGGTTGTTTATATATCACACGTGTATCACGTTTCCTTTCAATACAATTATAGCATGATATAAAACTTAATCATAAACTTTATAAAATATAATAATAATCCATATTATTATTTGTCTCTAGGTAATATTTCCAACACCTACTTATTTTTGTTTGAAAGAGACTTGTTCTGTAGTTTGAATTATGCCCTAGCGAAAATGGCTAGCACCATGGCAGATGCCCAAACTCCTGGTTACTGCCGTAGATTGCAACGGAAGTACAAAAAATGTAGAAGTAGCACGTATGCTACGTCATCCTTGTTATCTACAGTCCAACGTTGTGATGACAGTCGTACTACTCATGTTTGTCCTATAAACCATGTTCATGTATTGTACCTAACATGGGTATACTCAACAGGCACTCGACTACAGTCTACCCGGTGCGGCCTGACGGAAGGCGCACTTGACGACCTGCACAGGTCCATGACGCCCATGACGGTTCGACTGATATGAAGCTCATATGGACACGGACTCCCAAATGCACAAGACAAGTAAAGCTCAAGACTAGAGTTTGAATACAACTTGTAACCAACTCGTATTGGTACCTGAGACCTAGCCTCCCCATATATAAAGGCTAGGAGGGTCCAACGAGGAGGACACGCTATGCCACAATAGATCTAGACATCGTGACTCCTACAATAGATCGCCACAATAGACAATAGATCTAGACAACACCCGCCAGATCTAATCTGCGCATACACCGCCATCGGCGACCTTGTAATCCTTCGGATCATCATCAATCAAGAGCAGACAAGCAGGAGTAGGGTCCTCTACGAGGCCTGAACCTGGGTAAACCTTGTGTCCCTGTGTGCTTGTTTGCTAGCCGATCGAGACTTCCAATGCATCCCTCCTTCTCCAAAACCCAAGTCCATAACAATGGGCATTGATGAGTTAAACCCTCGTTAGTAACTATCTAATCGCACAGTGCACAATTGTTGCCAAACCTGTTTATATGTACGATGAAGTTGCATTGTATATTCAGAATGTTAGTCTTAATCTTACGTCTTGCATTTCTTCCTTCTGTGAATTAAGTTATCTCGCCTTTGTATCACATCTCAAAGAATGCTAAAAGAAGACCGCTACCCCCTAACAATTGTAAGTGTCATATCTGTATAGTACAGAAAAAACTATAATAACAACATATCTTCAAACTATACCTTACTGCCATTTCCATTTTTAAGAGAAGGTCGAACCAGAGGTGCCAATATGAGATTATTGGCTATTATTCTATACTCATTCTTGAGGCTACAAGCCAAACTGCATGCTTCTAAAGAGCTAAAAATCTGAGCTTAGGTATAGAAATTATGTTGATTGTGTTTTTGGCAAACAACAGATTGTTGCCAGATTAAACTCATGTGTAGGGATTTTGTTTCATGTAGCTTTGTGAAGGTAGACATAGGCTGCAATAGTGTAGCACATGAGTTGTCCTCCTTGGCGAGAGTCCGTATCCAGGTTAGGCAAATCACCGAGCAGTGTGCGTTCAAGATTTGTAATTGATTGTGATACTCTTCATGGTTGTTTATTCATTCCGTTAGTTTTTCAATTAGGGTAGCAGTTCAGTCATGTATTGTAAGTTGTGGGAGTTTCTGTCGTTGCTTGTGATACCTCAGACCCTACGCTCTAAGTTCAAGCCTGGATGAACCCAAAAGTGGATAAGGAATTCTACCGTGGAGGCCCAAGGCCACCCACGTGTAGGCCCGTCGAAGCGGAGTACGGCACGGTACCGGCCGACCACCCTATCAACTTTCAAGAACATCGGGACAAGAGCGAGCGGCGTATCGATAGGTAACGTGACCAAAACATACACAAATGAATATGTATTGCAATACCACACAGTAAGATCCAAATATCCTAGTTAGATATAGTAGTTTAGGATACATCCCCATACATCACGCAACACAGTATAAAGCGGAAGCGGAAAACATGATTCAAGTACGGAGAAGAAGCAAATTGGCATAAGATGCCCTAAAAATAAGAGGAAGCGGAATCTCTACACCTGATAGTCGTTGCCACCATCATTAGTATCTTCGATCCAGTAGCCTTCCTAAGAGAATACATGTCCATCTAAACCAAATATTTATCGTGTGAGACCCTAGAGGTAGTCAGCAAGTCTTAATCCATCAACCTGGGGTGATGCAGTTGCAGCGAAAGATAATATCTAACAGTTCTATAGAGACAGGCTACATCGTCCGCCTAACTAGAGATGGATGGATGCTCATTAATTAGTAACAACAGTTATAACAGTATTGTAAATAAACATCACTCACCCTCCTTCTCGCTTACCGATAATAAGGCAGAAGAACATCCCATCCGTTGGCAATTTTATTAACCATTCCATGAGTGTTGCACTATTTACTGGTCATGTCTTAGTCAAATTAAAGGTGGTAGTTTAGTTATGCTTTTCTATGATTGAGAAATTGTGCTCCAAGTCATCCATAACCACGGACACGACTTTTAGAAATATTTACCCTGTAGGGGGTGCACAAATAGCAACACATGCACGATCAACCTCGGGAACAACCAAATAAAATGCAACGAGGCCTCACGACAAAGCATTCACATGATTCATAAATCATTTCAAGGAGCCACCCCCAATAAGCTACCCTCTACGAAGTCAGCCGGCTCCACGACGGACCTAGGGCGTGTGGTGACGGCTGTAAATGACTGGGAACCCGAAAGTGTGACTAGGCTTGTCGATACAGCATAAACATGGCACGGGGTCCCTAAACATGACAGGCGCTCCACGCGCAATCGTAAATAAAGCACTAAAGCATGGCATAAGTACAAGATAGTATTAAATCCCCAAACTACTTTGTGGCCCCAAGAAATAAAGTGTGAATCAAGCTTAGCCAAAGGGGATTCATGGTCCCACATGTGGATAGTGCGATATTCAAGGAACAGGAATCATGTACTCGAGGTCCTACAGGACACAAGTGAGCTTAAAGAACCAAATAGCAGATAAGGCTCACTGGTGCCTCTTTCATTAGTTATCCCACTACTACTCAGTTTAAGTTGTTTAGGTACCTCGTTATCCAAATACTCGCACAAACCCTACACATGCAATTCTCTGACTCGCATGGCTCAAACAACTTCTGAAGTAATGGCTCATGGGATTGAGGTACAAGCTTCGGTGGGGTTCAAAAGTAAAGGCTATGCAATACTTGGGATTCAATTTAATGCAATCGTGACTCAATGATGCAAGAGTAAGATAGAAGCATAGGTATTATATATATGCAAGCATGGGGAATTGCTTGCCTGGCAGTTCAGTTGTGGGATAGGAAGGATCCGGGTAATACTCCTGAGGCTCTTGGTATTCTCCTTGCTCAATGTCTATCCGGATAAAAACCAAACACACAAGGGGCCAAAATAAATACCTTGCACAATCATATAAATCATATGCAACAAGCAAACAAGGTATGCCATGATAGAATGTTGCACAATTGCATGGTATAATATAGCATGGCATGAGTGAGGTGTGGAAACAAGAAATAACAATAGTGGAGAATTGCTTATCAGTGGAGCATTTTTTTGCTATCAATGGCGGATATGGAATGAGCCACTACTATTGCGCCACTGATAATTAAGTATCAATGGCGCATATCAAATATGCGCCATTGATAATGGGACAACCAGTGGCGCATCTTCAATATGCACCATTGATGTTTTACCAGTGGGGCATATATTTCCAAATGCGCTCCAGATGTTAGATACGCCACTGGCTGAATAAAGATGAGCCACTGATGTTTCCTACAGGTATACAGAATACAGGGCTCTCAGGTGTGTATACAAGTATTTATATAGGTATTTATACAGGTACATATACAAATATTTATACAAGTACACAGCAATATAGAAACAGAGATAATTGTGCAAATAGAATTATACATCATCACATCAATTAGAACCCGACATAGTGACAAGTGCCCGAATATTATACAAGTCTTGCATACAACAAGTTGATCATCATCTCGTACATTGGTCCGAAGATCTCGGGGCTCGGAGGGGTTCGGGTTCGGTCTCGGACTCCGGGAGTAAGATCTCGGCATTCTGTGAGGGGGTACTTGTCGTATCGGTGTCAATTGCCTCTGGGTTCCATGATGGAGATCTTGTTGTCCAGTGTCCCTCGGCGCCATGTCGGTGCGTTTGGTGGAGTAGCAAAGCCGCAACAGGAATTTTGTCTGAGGCAACACCCCGGTACATGCGGAACCTCGCCTTGCAATCACATCGTACCATGGTCACACCATCTACAACAGAATGATCTCAACGCTCCACGGGCAAGAGCAATGCAAGCTCGACTGTCGCACGGACATCTGCATTAGCCGTCTACATGTTGACTAGCAGGAACGACAAATATTAGATGCTCTCCTAGTTTCAACCTAGATATCTGTTACTCCCTTCGCCCAGAAATAACTTATGTGGATTTGTCTAAACTCGAGTGTATCTACACACTAAAATATGTCTAGATACATTTGAATTTAAATAAACCTAAGTCAGTTATTTATGGACGGAGAGAGTACATAAATTCTCTATAAGCTTGGGGATTTGTTTATTATGCAGTTCGACAAGTGGACTCTTTTCCATTACATATGTCTCGTAGTCATAGCTCTGTCACAATAGAATCTAGCTGGTGTACATTAAGAATGGCAGAAAAACTTAAATTAGTACATTTAGTAATTTTATCGGTCAGACGAGGACGTACCCCTTTTACTGATACTTTATTAAATTAGCAGATTCCATTCATCCAGCCTTTTACCACACAAAGGACAAATAATGTGAGCAATCTAAGAAGGAATAGAAGACTATTTACCACACATAGCTTACTGGAATCGAACAAATTCTTAGATCTAGTTGCATTCAGGATATTACCTGCTGTGATACACTACCAATCTGATTTACCTACAGGAACATTAGCATCCATGCTGCAAAAGGTGTCTGGATGTGAAAAAACATTATGCTACATGCACAACTAATTCTAACTATGTGGGAGATGATGAAAATTTCTACTCCCGCAGATACACACATGTCTTATCATCCTCATTCAGTTTGGGTAGGGGATATACACAAGCATTGACAAAGGATATTACCAGAAAAGTTAAAAAGATGACTTACAATGAAGGTATAAACCAATATAATGTGGACCGAAGGCAACGTTCCTAGAGCCAAGCTTCATCTTGCGGTGAAGAAATCCATAGAATGGTTTCCCAGATTGCATGTGTATAGAGGGCACACTAAACTTGTAAGTAATTGCCAGAAGTAACTTAGAGACCAAACCTTGTCATATGTCAATCAATAAATAGAGATAAAATAAGCTCTCGCTTTGCCTGCAAAATACTTCCAAAGATTCAGCCTATGGCTGGTGCCCTCGATGCTTGCACGATGAAAGAATCAAGAGCGTCAAATAATAAATCGTCAAAGGATGGGGAATCAAAAGAAGGTAAGATAGGTAGGGAGAATGAGCATAACTACAGGCTGCAGTGGCCATGGATAGTATGAATCCTTCACACAACCGTAGTCACAAGGAGGCCATGTCCCGTTCATACAATATCTCAAACAACTTGTAGACGGGATTACTTCGAGGCAGGGCTCACGCGGGCGGTGAAGACTAGCGAGGCAGAGGACAGCGGCTTCGGTCTTACGCAGCAACACCAAGGGGGCGGCGCGTGCAGAGGAGGCACTGCCGGCCGCGGAAGGCACGCACAGAGGCGACGACGAGGCGCGGGCCGAGCAGAGACGAAGATGATGCAGCGCCTGGGGCGGCAGCACCATGCGGGGATGTGCACAGAGGCGGGGGGCTGGGCTTGGGTGACAGAGGCAGCGGTCGGGCGATGGAGGCGATCTCCGACGAGGCTGGACGCGCAGAGGCGGCAACGTCCGCTCGCGAGCGAAGGAGGCGGGGCCGGACACTGCAGGACAGGGGCATGGGGTCGAGCCCGATGGAGAGGAAGGCGGCCAGAGGAGGCGCAAAGGAGGCGACTCGGGGTGGTCGGACGAAGGAAGCAAGCAGCGTCCCTAACGGCGCTCACAACGACGGGGCGGCGAGGCGGCACCACGGCGGCTTGTAGAGGTGAGGAGGACGGGGCCGTGCGGCCGGAAGCAGCGGTCGGAGGGCGCTCAGGGGAAGCTCGACGACGGGCGCTGCATAGCCGTGGAGGAGAGGGCTGGCAACGTTGCAGAGGCAGACGCTGGTGCGGTCCAGGCGGCGCGCGGCTGCAGCCGGAACAGGGGCGGCTGGGTCGCGGGGTTGGTGGAGAAGCGGGCAAAGGGCGTGCGAGGTAGGGTGGGTTTGACCTCACGCGGGCTGAGGCTTAGGCGCGTGGAAAAAAATATCAGTGGCGCATCTCCAATATGCGCCATTGATAATTCTGCCATCATTCTTAGTGGTGGGGTCCAGGTGAGGCCCACAAATTATCAATGGCGTATTAAGGAAGATGCGCCATTGGTGAGGAGAATATTAATGGCGCATATTGCATATGCGCCATTGATGAGCATATATCAATGGCGCATATGGACATATACATCATTGATATTTGGTCCACATCCCTCCGGGGTGCCAGGACCACATTATAAGTGACTCATTTTTTAGATATGCGCTATTGGTTAAATAAAATATCAGTGGAGCATATTTTTAAATGTTCCACTGATAATTATTAGTGGAGCATATTCAAAAAAATACTCCACTGATAATAAATCTATCCATAAGCCTTTCTCTACTAGTGTAAGCACTTTTATTAATTATTTGGTCAAGTTTTACTTGCATAAACCATTCAGGTTTTAAATATTTATATGATACATGCTTCAATTCATATCATGGAATACATAGTCATAATGGGCTTATCGCACTGATCGATTTACACATATAATTGTAAGATTTGGAATTATGAAATTAAAGTTATAGATTTATTTAGAAAAAGACATTTATTGGCATTTTAATAATTTCAAAATTTTAACTTGCTTAAAAATTATTTTGGACGGCATATTTGAATTCCTGACATTTTTATGATCAGAAAACATATATCATTTGCAAAATTTGAATTTATGAATTTAAAATTATTATTATATGCAAGTAATCCCAAAAGGGGTCAAATATCACAGGTTTGACTAGTTAGGGTTGACTCAGGTCAAACTTGAATTTATATTTGAAATTGTATTTCAATTTGAACCACTATTCATTTTGAAACTTTTGTCAAATATGAAATATTTGAATTTATATCAATTTATTTGGGTTTTCTATTTTCATGCCCTCGATTCGTTAGTTGTACTCAGTTTTTCCAGACGCTTAGCTTTCCTCACTTTTTCCCTCCCTCTATTCTAAAACCCTCACAGGCGCTCAGACGGGGGATGCCGTCAGGTCAAAGGCTTAACCGTTATATGCTGACCGGTGGGACCGCGTTGGAGCGGGTCGTGTGTTGAGCGTTACGTTACGTCGCCTCGACTGTTACATGCTGACAGGCGGGGCCAGGATACACGACGGACCAGCCATCCATCTCTCGCTGATTATGGGGGACGTGGTGTGGGACCTCGTGAGGCGCGTTTGGTGGTTACGTGGGTTTTCTTTTTTGCTATTTTTATGATTGGCTTTTTTAAGAGCATCTTTTCCCCCTCTCTCTCGCTAACAATTTTTTTTGCCCAAAAAGGTAGCGAATCTAGAGCAGCTTCTCTCTCATTCATTGTTCCTTTTGGCCCTCGTTTTCCCAAATCTAGTAGAAAATCTAGAGCAGCAAATCTAACCAGCACCATAAATCAATTCAGTAAACAGAGAAGATATAAATAAAGCAGCTAATATAGGTTATATAGTACGGTACTTAACAAGGTTCGACAATTAGGCTACTCAACAACAGCAGCGGACAAGTTCAACACAGACAAGACAAAAGAAGCTGCTTTACAGCAGTAGCAGCACCAGCAGAAGATCAGTGGCCCCTCATGGCCTCCGCCTCCTCCATCTAGCGTCTCCTCCACTTCTTGCTGCCCAGTCCATTGACCTTGGGGCCTTGGGCTTGATCGAGGGCATGCGACCCTCCTCGATGGCCACCTTCTGGAGGTTGCGGAGGTGAAGGGCGAGCGCCTGGTGCTTGGCTCTGAAGCCGTGGACGTTCATGGACTCGCCGCAGGTACTCACGTCCTCGGAATGCTTCACGAGGGAGTTAAAGTCAGTGGTGTGGAGCCTCCTGGTGGTGCAAAAGGGGCACCTGTAGACGTTACCGGCGAATAAGTTGTAGTATTGGCCGGACTTCAGCCTCCTCTGCACATGACGAGTTTTGGTGTCCTTGGACTCGTCATCGCTGCAGACGTCGCATTTATCCTCCTATTGGAAAAAAATAGTAGAGTGCAATAAGGACATGATTGAGATACTTTGATTATCGGGATTGATTATTTGCATAAATTAACCGATTGATATCCCCTGATTATTCCCCAAATCTCAAACCAAATCGAATACTAATCCCAACTACGAACGGGGGGATTCAAATAAGAACAGGAGATTACGAGATCTAACACAAGAGGATTAGCTACTGTAAAAATATGAATAGCTGAACCCTAATAACATACGATCTAGCATCCAACGATGGAAATGGGGGAAGAACAAGGGAAGGAGAGAAAACTCTGGTTACCTCCGACCATGGGTCGGTAATGCTAGTGTCGTAGGGGTTCTCCGGCCTTATGTAAACAACCTCCTCATAGGTGTCCTAGCCGAGCGGGATCTGACCGAGACCGGCGGGGGCCTCCTCGCCAGCGGCTATGGCGGATGCGGGGACAAGGACGGCGGCTGCCTTCGATGCCTGGACGGGGGCCTCCTCGCCGTTCTTCTCCATCGTCGGCATGTTTGGGACAATAAACACGGTTGAGTGAGCGAATGAGTGATGAGTGAGAGTGAGGAGGCCTCTATTAAAGGAGAAGGGAAGCGATGTTTCGTTGCACCACTGTGCACCGCATAACCGCGTACGCTACTACACCGTGCACGGCCACACGTGTCCGCTACTGCCCCGTGCACCGCACACGCGTACCGTGAGTCACATTTTTTCCCTCATGTCTAACCCTGGCGACTTAGTTGTGCTCAGTTTTGCCCTCCAGTGTAACACTGGCAGTTTGGTTGTACTCAGTTTTTCCCTCCAATACTAACTATGTTGTGTGCAATATACTTAGTTTTACCCTCCGGTGGCTTGTCAACAGAGATTCAACGAATGGGTTTTAGCTAGTTAATTGAGTCATTTTATGCACATCAAATTTAAAAAGATCAAAACATAGTGGCATCTACCCAGGGAGTCTTATTATGTGACCTGTCACCATAGGAAATGTATATAAATCAAGTTTTAACATAAATCACCACTTCTCAAATCACCTACTCTCTATGAAGGTTCATGGCTTTCTACTCAATCCTATTTCCAAAACATCTCTCCCCAGAACATAGTTTGTCTAAATGAGGCAATAATTGTCAAACTGGTGTATATTTGAATTACATATAGTTTGATGTATGCCAAAATGTATTTTATTGTGTAAAATATACATTTTCCATTTTTTAAAATCTTTTTCTATTTTCTAGTTGAATCCCTTTATCAGTCTTGCCCTTGGGTTTTAAGTTCTACTCAGTTTTGCCCTTGGTTCTTAACTTCTACTCATTTCTCTCCTCTCTTGATCACAATCTCTCACACCTGTGCTTATCTTCGTTGCTACACTCTAATTGGTTGAGACAGTTGTTACACGGATCGTGCCCACCAACCATTGATCCTCTGTGATCTAGCGGACAGGATAACCCCTATATCTATCGGGGGGCACCCCTCTATCCATGCAAAATAACTAGTTTTTTACCGGTACATTAACTCCATAAACAAATGGACTAGAATATAATTTAAAGGAAACGTGTTCAAAGGTGTATAATTTGTGCATTACATTTCACTCTATGAAAATGATAATCTTTCAAGATTTTCTTAGCACGATATTATCACGTATTAAGTGTGATTTCAAAGAGTTTAAATGTGTATAATTTTCGTATACGCAAATTTGTCAGCACATCATTATCACGTATTAAGTGCAATTTAAAAGCGTTCAAAGGTTTATAATTTTCGGATATGCAAGTTTATGCATTACATTCCACTCTATGAAAATAGGGGAGAAAATAATAATCTCTCAAAAATTTGTTAGCACATCATTATCACGAAGTGCGATTTAAAAGTGTTCAATGGTTTATAATTTTCGCATATACAAGTTTGTGCATTGCATTCCACTCTATGAAAATGGGGAGAAATAATAATCTCTCAAAAAATTGTTAGCACATCATTATCACGTACTAAGGGCGATTTAAAAGTGTTCAAAGGTTTATAATTTTCGCATATGCAAGTTTGTGCATTACATTCCACTCTATGAAAATGGGGGAGAAAATAATAATCTCTCAAAAAATTGTTAGCACATCATTATCACGTATTAAGTACAATTTAAAAGTGTTCAAAGGTTTATAATTTTCACATATGCAAGTTTTTGCATTACATTCCACTCTATATAGCACAACATTATCACGTATTAAGTGCGATTTCAAAGAGTTCAAAGGTGTATAATTTTCGTATACGCAAGTTTATGCATTATATTTTACTCCATGGAAATGATAATCTCTCAAGATCTTATTAGCACAATATTATCATGTCTTAAATACGATTTCAAAGAGTTCAAAGGTGTACAATTTTTGTATATGCATTACATTTCATTATATAAAAATGAAGCTAGACAAAGGGCCGCCGTCACCGGAAAAGAAGAAGAAAGGGGAGGCAACCGCACGGGCGCGGGCGCGGGGCTGGCTCGGGGTCCCATCTTGCAACGCCAACCTAGGTAAACTGTGGGTCCAGCACTCACGTGGATAAGTTGTGGGTCCGATGCTGATCTAGATAAGTTGAGAGGGGTGTCCACTACGAGAACCGACTGAACGTGGCCTCACTTGTCAGCATGTAACGGTAAGGGTCCACTACGGGACCCGACTGAACGCGGCCCCATTTGTCATCACGTAACGGCAAGGCTGACGGACGGTGAGTTTCAAACCAAGTGAGAGTTTCGTACAAGGAGATGGGCAAAAGGGAATAAAAACTAAGCGGCTGGAGAAAAACAGAGTACAGCTAACGAATCAAGGGTACGAAAATAGAAATTCCAATTTATTTAGATAAAACAATAATTCTGGTTTTATTTTTATTTCAGAAAAACCGCAGGGCTTTTGTTACCGGGGCAACCTTACCCATCGTCACTGACACACGGGCCCGGGAAGGCGCAGGGCCACCCACGCGCCATGGAGGCAGCGACACATGCACGTCCAAGGGCGGCGGGTTGCGGTTCTCAAAAAGGGGAGGGGGTGTTTGCAAAAGCTACGGAGGAAGTCCCTGACGAACTAGACTTGAACGCGCGAAACAGCCAGCTGGGGCCTATGTTTAGATGAATATGGCGACGAAACTAGGAAGAATTTGGAGATGGTGCAAAAACGAAAGTTTGAGATCTCATCGAGGTATACAACTTTGGTTAAGGATGTCACTTCAAAGTAAGCTCATACGCATCGGGAAAAAGGAAGGAACGGATCGGGTTCAGACAAGTTCAGAAAACAGTGAAAAAGGCCTCGACTTTGGCTGACGGTTTCTTCGTGCTCCGATCTCCAATTTGGCCGCTGTTTGATGATATGGAAAGCTGGTTCGGAGGGCAACAATTTTGGTGTTCTCAGATGTTTCAAAGGAACCATGAGTGCGCAGGTAAAACAACGAGAATAGGTGGTGCTCGCGGCTCTGCTACTGTCTACTGCGCGGTGGGCTGTAGCTGCCTGCGGCTCACGTTCGCGCGCGGCGGGGGTGAATTTCTGGCGATGGGGTGAGCTTCTAGGCCGTGCGGGGTGACGATGGAAGGAGGGAAAAAGGAGAGGGGCATACCACGATCGATTCCCGTGGAAAACAGGGTTGGGGAAGGTCGGAGCCAGTGGAGGGAAGAGGTTGAAGATGCGGCGAAAGCGCTCCTCCTCGTCCTATAAACGATGAAGACGGGGTCGCAGACCAGGGACGCCCAGCTCGAGCTGGCTCGGCTGCTCCACACGGTCAGCAAAGTAGAACAGACTCCCACGCTCAACAACCCTAAGAGACGATCATGGCGACGGAGCGTCTTCGCTCTCCTGGCTGTATTCTCTCGGGCAGCGGAAGACAGAGAGGAGGGAGGAGATCGAATGGCGGTGGAAGGGAGAGGGAGTAGCTAGCGTTCGCAGGGTTATCGACTGGGGATAAGGGGAAGTGGTTGGCTCGGATGACAGGGTCGAATAGTGACCTGCTCCGTTCCTTTGCTCCTCCTCTGCTGCGAACGGAGACAGACGGGGAAGAGCCACAGGGGAGACGCCGTCGGTGAATGGGGTATAGCCGGAAGGGGTACATTAGGCCTCTTTTCCAATTTAATTTTCTATTTTTTATTTCTTTTGTTTGTTCCATTTTTAACCAAAACTTGTTTGAATTCAACCATGCCGATTAAAAGGGAAAAGGTGGTGACTTGGGATACTCGGTTGATCCCCCTCATCCTTGAACAAACTTGTTCAAAACAAAAGGACAAATAATCCAAATAGCAAAGATGATGAGAAGCTGGTAGCATGTTTGCATGGCCCTTGCATGGTTTGTGTTTTGAATATTTCATAATAGTTGTGAAAACAACTAAAGCTCACAAGGCCATTTGTAATCAAATATGCATTCCAAAAATTAAATAGAGCCCTTCATAGAAAGAGACACTTATTCTTCTGATATGACTTCATGAGTTCATGGAAATGCCCGAATATGACCATAATAATATAGTGTGTGTGTGTCCCACTATCAAAACACATGGCCAAATTGATATTCAAGCAAAACCATAATGCAAGTAAGTTATACAAGGAGCACAAGCATGCAAAGGTGGTCATGAGGACCCTCAGACTAGATATTGTGAAACAACAAAAGACACATATGGTAGCATGTAGGAAGACAAGTGGATCCATCTTCAATTATCCATGAGCTAGAAATATTATTCAAAGGAAACATGGGCTCATAAATAATTGGATGGTGGAATTATAAGGTGGTGACAAATATAAAGTGCCGGAGTAGAGAAAAGATATACCCCTAACTCTACTTGGGCATCAAGCATTTATCAAGAACCAAATATAGTGTATCAAGAGACAAATACAATATATAATGCATATGTGATAATAACCAAAAAGAGGGTTTTATATGATGCTCAAATGCAAGGTGGCATGATGACATGAGCATGATATAATGATGATGCAGCAATACATGTAAGAAGTAGCATTTTATTATTAAACCAAGTAGCATTACAGATGTTAGACAGATGGGATGCTACAACTCTCCCCCACTAAACATGAATCTCGCCTCGAGATTCTAGGGAGAAGAAGACTCAAAGAGAATAGGGTAATCGGAACGGAGGTCGTCCTCACGCTCCCAAGTGGCTTCGTCAACGGATTGGTGCAACCAATGCACCTTGCAGAACTTGATAGACTTGTTGCGAGTCTTCCGTTCTGCGACTTCAAGAATTTTGACGGGGTGTTCTTTATAGGAGAGATCTTCTTAGAGATTGATGAGCTCATGATCCATGGTCCTGCCAGGATCCTTGAAGCACTTCTTGAGTTGAGAGATGTGGAAAACATCATGAACCTTGAGTTTTTTAGGAAGCTCAAGAGCATAAGCCACTTCTCCTCTTTTACCACGGATTTTGAAAGGACCGATGTATCCAGGCGCAAGCTTGCCCTTGATAACAAATAGATGAGTGCCACTCATGGGAGTGACACGAAGGTAAACAAGATCACTAGGGGCATACTCCATGTCTATGTGTTTTCTGTCATAGTTGCTTTTCTGACAACTCTATGCAACTTTCAAGTTCTCAAGAATGATAAGAACCTTATCTTCTGCTTGAGTGACAATGTCGGGGCCAAAGAAGTTTCTTTCACCTGCCCCAGACCAACCAATTGGAGTTCGGCACTTGCGGCCATAGAGAACCTCAAAGGGTGCCATCTTGAGACTCTTCTGATAGATGTTGTTGTAGGAGAATTCAGCATATGGGTGGCCCTCTTCCCACTTCATGCCGAAAGAAATGACGCAAGCACGAAGCATATCTTCTAGAATTTGATTGATCCTTTCAACTTGCTCTTGCGACTGAGGATGGTAAGCTATGCTGAAATTTTGCTTTGTTCCCAAACCTTGTTGGAAACTTTCCCAGTACTTGGAGGTAAATATACTCCCACGGTTTGAGCTGATTACAAGACAAACCCCATACAAAGAGATAATTCTGTTGATATAGAGCTCGGCCAGCTAACCTGCAGAAATTGTTTCCTTGATTGGAAATAAGTGAGCCACTTTGGAGAGCCTATCAATGACAACAAAGATTGCATTGTTGCCTTTTTGCGACCTTGGAAAACTAGTTATGAAATCCATCTCCACTTTCTCTTTCCATTCTGGGGGCTTCAATGGTTGTAGAAGGCCAGATGGTTTCTGATGGACAGCTTTCACTCTGTGATAGACATCGCACTCTGAGACATACTTGGCACAGTTCAGCTTCAATCCAGGCCACCAATACTGTGTTTTCAGATCCATGTACATCTTAGTGCTGCCAGGGTGGATAGAAAGAATAGAATCATGAGCCTCCTTAAGGACTTGCTCTCTTAAGCCGCGAAGTTCTAGAACAATCATCCGATGATCATATAAAAGAGTGCCCTGATCATCCAGGTGATAAGACTCATACTTAGGGTTCTGAGACTTGATGGCGAACTATTTGCAGAAAGGATCATCAAGCCGAGCTGAGCGAATCTTTTCTTGAAGGGAAGGAGTAGCTACCAAGCTGGCAAGATAGCCACAAGGTACAAGCTCGAGGTTGAGTTGATGGAATTCCTTGCACAAGGGAGGTTCATCTTCTTTGACCAAAAGGTTATTCACATATGCCTTAAGACTGAGGGCATCGGCCATCACATTTGCTTTACCCAGAGTGTAGTTGATCGAAAGATCAAAGTCGTTGATGGTTTCAATCCGTCTCCTCTGGCGAAGGTTGAGGTCCGGCTGAGTGAAGATATATTTCAGACTTTTGTGGTCAGAAAAGATCTCACAACGGTTTCCAAGCAAGTAGTGCCTCCATACTTTCAAAGCGAAGACCGCCACTGCAAGTTCAAGATGATGCGTAGGATAGTTGAGCTCATGAGTTTTCAATTGACGAGATGCATAAGCAACAACTTGCTTGTCTTGCAAGAGGACTGTGCCAAGTCCTTGGAGAGAAGCATCATAGAAGATCTGAAACGGTTTTGATGTATCAGGAGGGATCAAGACAGGTGTTGAGGTGAGATTTTCCTTGAGTGTTTCAAAGCTTGCTTGACATGCCGGTGACCAAAGAAATTTCTTGCCTTTCTTGAGGAGATCGGTAAGAGGGTTAGCAAGTTTTGAAAAGTTCTAAACAAAGCGACGGAAATAACTAACCAATCCAAGAAAACTCCGGACTTCTTTGACACTTTTGGGAGGGAGCCACTCCACAATTGTCCAAACAGTCTCTGGGTTGACAGCAATGCCCTTAGCAGAAATGACGTGCCCCTGATAGGTAACTTCAGGGAACCAAAACTTGCACTTGGAGAACTTTGCATAGAGGCGGTTCTCACGAAGCTTTGTAAGAACACTACGAAGATGTTATGCATGCTCTTCTTTCGACTTGGAATAGACCAGGATGTCATCAAGATAGACCACCATGAACTTATCAAGATACTCCATGAAAACCGAGTTCATAAGCCTTGAGAATGTGGTGGGAGCATTCGTGAGGCCGAAGGACATGACCGTGTACTCGTACAAGCCATAGCGAGTGGTGAAAGCTGTTTTAGGAACATCTTACTTGCGAATCTTGATTTGATGATATCCACTTCTCAAGTCAAGCTTGGAGAATACCACTACACCAGCTAGCTGATCAAAGAGATTGTTGATCCGAGGAAGGGGATATTTATTCTTGATGGTTTTTGCATTGAGAGCACGGTAGTCAACACAAAGTCGATCAGTCTAGTCTCACTTCTTCACAAAGATTGTTGGGCTACCCCAAGAGGAAGTGCTATGCTGAATGAAACCCAACTTTTCTTGTTCATGAAGCTGTCGTTTGAGTTCGGCCAACTCTACAGGACCCATTTTATAAGGTCGCTTGGAGATAGGAGCGGTTTCAGGTTCAAGATCAATCACGAACTCGACCTCTCGGTCCGGACACATACCCAGTAGCTCTTCTGGAAAAACATTTGGGAAATCGCAGACCACATGGACACTTTGCAAGGCTTCCATAACATCAATGTTTTGGACACCCAAAGAGTAGAACTGAATAGAAGGAGTTTGCCTTGGAGAATAGACTATATGGCTTTCAGGAATTTTTAGAGAAACCGAGTATTCATCACAATCAATTACAGCTCCATTTGCAGCCAACCAATCCATGCCCAATATGACATCAATATCCGAGTTGCCAAGAATTATCAAAGAGGCCGGAAAGGAAGAACCCCTAATTTGAATATGATTATCATGACTGATCTTGGATGCCTTCAAGTTAGAACCCGGAGTTTGAACCATTATCTGATGTGATAGAGGATCTTCAGATATCTCATGTTTATGTGCAAAGATGCTAGACACAAAAGAATGCGATGCTGCCGTATCGAACAAAACTCGTGTAGAGACTGAGTTTACAAGAAGCGTACCCAACACAACTCCAAGTGCATGCTCTTCCTGAACAAGGTTGACGTTGTTGATGCGAGTAACAGCTGACCGGGGCTTGGCGTTGATGTTGAGAGCCTATGGTGCAGGTGCACGAGCAGCAGTAGTTGAAGCAGAGCCTTGTTATTCATCGGACAGTTCCACTGCTGGTGTCCAGTGTTCCCACACGAGAAACAAGTGCCACTCGGACGAGGAGTAGAGTAGCCAGGGACTCCACCATACGGCACTCTAGGGTAGTTGTGGTTGTAGCCCCTATGAGCTACGTTGAAGGAGTTTGGTGGCCTTGTCGAGTAGCTTGAGGGTCTTGGCGGAGCAGGGAGCAGCGGTGCAGTATTAGGAACCCACACACGACGCTTAGAAGGAGTTGCCATTGCTGTGTCCCGGCTGTGCTTCTTAGACTCCTCAAACACTTGCCTACTTGCCTCTTCTTTGAGAGCTGTTTGTTGAAGCGAGAGAAAAGAATCTGGCCTTGCATGAGTGATTGCATACTTGATAGATGCATTTAGTCCTTGTCGGAACCTCTTATGTCTTTTCTTATCATCAGAGACCTCATCACTCCCATAGCGAGATAAGTTTGTAAAGTTCTTGAAGTAAGTGTTGACATTATCATTTCCTTGCTTGAGATTCAAGAACACCTCCTTCATGCGTTCCATGACAATTTCAGGCAGATATTGCTCCTTGAAAGCATCAGTGAATTACCCCCATGTTGGCTGAAATCCAGGAGGACTTGCTCTCAAATAGCTCTCCCACCAAAGAGCGGCTTCCCCACGTAGAAGGTGAGTAGCGCACTTGACCTTGTCGTGCTCAGCAACATCTGTGGTATCCAGTAGTCTCGTGATCTCCTAGAGCCAATCGTCGGCATCTAGCGGCTCGGCAGACACCTCAAAGTGCCATGGGGCAAACTTCAAAAAGTCCCTCAAGTTGCCACGCTGGGTAGGTGGAGGAGGTGGTGCGAACTAATTCCTCTTGATGCTCTCCTCAAATCTCTGCTGGTTTTGCTGCATAGTTCCCAGAGTATTCGCCAAACTGACAAGTGCAGCACCAAGCTCTGGCAAACCCGGGATATCATCATTGCGACGAGGCATCCTGTTATTGATGGAAAAACTTGCGTCAGTACCATAATGGAGAACTATTAATAATCCAAAATAGCACTAAAACAGAATTAACCAAGATTAAAGGATACAATTTACTATGATATTAAAATATCAAGCAAAGTTCATAGCACCTAGAAGATAGTTAGCATATCGCACACGACTGAAAAGGAGTGCGGAACACAAATCTACCAAAGAAAGAATTTCCGCAAATTTCGGCATTAAAATACCAACTAGATACGCAAAACCACTTAACAATTAGAGCTTAGCAGCTTCACCCATTCAATGTACAAGAGCGAATGATAAAAGTAGTGGTATGGTCATGACTCCATCCCACACTCAAATCATTACTTCACACAAGAATAGGAAAAACGCGCAACCCAACTCTTATCCTTCTTACGAACAACTAAAAGAGATAACAGATACAGAATGAACACCCCTAACTCTAACACGTCGGTTACAAAGAGTAAGACAAATTGCATCGGTTTACAAAGAATCAGATATATCGCGTCGGTTTACACAAAGCTTGTCGGTATGGAATGTACCAACAGTTGATAACCAAAGCAAGATTGCAACAACAAGGTTGGATGCAACAGATAGACAAAGAATTACACACACATCCTATGGTACTACGGAAACCCCAAACACGTGAATCCTAGTTTGAATTTTTAGAAGAGGACAGACAAACGTTACACTCCTTTACCAGAAAAGGGTGGTTGGGTGAGTAAGAAGAAAAATAGAAGCAGTCCTACTCTCACGTTTAGTTTTTTTCTAGTATACATAGCTACCAAAAATATTTTCTAGACTGACAACGACCATCTTGGCTGAGACCCCGAAGGGTGGAATGGCTCTGATACCACTTGTAATACCTTGGACCCTACACTCTAAGTTCAAGCCTAGGTGAACCCAAAAGTGGTTAAGGG
The DNA here is from genome assembly GCA_916181665.1 of Avena sativa. Taxonomy (NCBI): domain Eukaryota; kingdom Viridiplantae; phylum Streptophyta; class Magnoliopsida; order Poales; family Poaceae; genus Avena; species Avena sativa. Next base: position 420,984,738 of record OV702291.1, on the reverse strand, counting down.
ATTCTACCGTGGAGGCCCAAGGCCACTCACATGTAGGCCCGTCGAAGCGGAGCAGGGCATGGTACCGGCCGACCACCCTATCCACTTTCAAGAACATCGGGACAAGAGCAAGCAGCGTAGTCCACAGGTAACGCGACCAAAACATACACAAATGAGTATGTATGTCGGTGACTTACAAAAGACATCAGAGTCACATCATCTAAAAGAAATAGAAATATTGCAACACCATAGGGAAAGATCCAAATATCCTAGTTAGATATAGTAGTTTAGGATACATCCTCATACATCATGCAACAGAGTATCAAGCGGAAGCGGAAAACATGATCCGAGTACAGATAAGAAGCAAATTGGCATAAGATGCCCTGAAAATAAGCACATCCCACCCATAGATCTCACGGATCTCCATCCCCGAAATCTCTATACCTGACAACCATTGCCACCATCATTAGTCTCTTCAACCCAGTAGCCTTCCTGGAAGTATAGATGTCCATCTAAACCAAATATTTAAAATGTGAGACCCTAGAGGTACTCAGCAAGTCTTAATGCATCTAAAGGGAACAACCTGGGGTGACGCAATTATAGCGAAAGATAATAACAGTTCTATAGAGACACACTACATCGTCCGCCCAACCAGAGATGGACGGGCGCTCGTTAATTAGTAACAACAGTTATAACAGTAATGTACTTGCTGAGTATTTCTGTACTCACTCTTGTGTTTTCATTTGGCTTTCAGGTACAAAGTAGCAGCATATGCATGGGAGATGGGTGTAGCACGCTTACCACATCACTTGATCACATATTTCTACACATTGCTTAGTGAAGAATCATAAAATTATCTTAGTAGTTCTTACTCTATTTATGTCTTGTGGAATCTTCTTAGTGTGAGCCTTTGGTCACTCGGATCTGTATTTATATATATCCAATTTATGAACTATAAGTTGCGTCTTTTTTCATGAGATCTATATTCATATTATTCATTGATCTTTGTCAAAACTGTTTGTTGTGGATTGCCTCCATAAACAAAGGAGGTGTTGTCCGATTCTAGAGTTTTCTCCAACCTTTGTGTTATGTAGCTAGCGGGGTGGCATCGTCGGGTATGGCAAAACCTAGGGTGTTACAGTTGGTATCAGAGCCAGGCGTTAGATCTCTATACTAGGCTATCAAGTACTTATTGTTTTAGAACTTAAAATTTTGCTTTAGGCCCAATTTAAAATTTGATACACTATGCACAGTAGGAGGGGGTTCACGGGACATGCATCTCATCTATATTTTTTTGTTTTTATCTTTGTTTGTTGATTTTATTCTAAACAATGCATATGCTTTCCGTATGATCTGTTCCTATCGGTTTGCTTGTTGATTATTTGATAATGTACTATATAGTTATGCCGCCAAGAGCTAGGGGTAGGGCTCGTGGCCACGCTCGTGGTCGTGGACATCGTGGAGGCCACCATAGTCACGTAGATGAATCAGATGCAGAAGTTGAGCAGAGTCATACTGGGGGAACACATGGTGGCCAGTCTACCAATGGTGGTGGACATGATGGTCCTGGAATGAAGCTCAAAGATTGGTTATCACTGAATGCTGGTGACTTCGATGGGTCAGGGACACCTATAGAAGCATCATCTTGGCGGAATACCATGGAGAAGTATATGGATGCTTTGGAGTTGCCATCGATCAAGAGAGTTCTTTTTGTGGCCTTCTAGCTTAAAGGCTTGGCCGACCCATGGTGGAGAGGAGTCCGTGCAGCTCATGCTCCTATTCAAGAGGAAACTACTTGGGAGTTCTTTGTCGAGCAGTTTACTAATAGGTATTATCCCAAATCATTCAAGGAAGAAATGTTCATTGCACTTACCCGGATTGAACAAGGAGACAAGAGTGTGGATGAGTATGAGGCCGAGTTCAGTAAGATGGTGCTCTTTGTGGATAGAGTAAATAAAAATGAGGTGCATAAGGCCCAAGCATTCTTTAGGGGCCTCAACTCAAGATATAGGGAAGTGATGGGAGCAAAGCCATAGACTAGCTACTCCGAAGTGATTGAACAAGCTAGAAGGATGGAGTTGGAGTTTAGACTCACTGCATCCCGTGGGGGCCGTGCTAGAGGCACTAGGGGCGTAGATGGAGATTGTAAGAGGACTTACCAAGATGGTACTGGGTCTACCCAACAATCTGAATTCAAGAAGTCTAAGTCAGGCCAGCATCCTCAAGAGTCCACCAAGCCCAATAAATCGGAGGCCCATTTTGTTTCAACATACCGTTCAACTAGAACTTCATTCGTTCGACCTGCTCCAGGACAGGGCTTGATTTATTTCAATTGCGGCTAAGGTCACCGTGCTTCTGAGTGTGACTTTTCTGGTTCTTGTGACCTTTGTGGCAAGGCTGGTCACATGAAACTTGTTTGCAAGCAAAATCCTAGTTCTATTATCAAGTGGATGTTGACCAGTCCTTCCATGGGCTCAACAACAACCATTCCTTCCAATAATGTGCCCTTAGAAGTCAATCTTCATATGGTTCAGTACAGATGATGGCGGGAACCCAAGGTGCACCTCCACAGTTTCCAACCCATCCATATCAGCCTCTTTTCTATGGCTACTATGGTCATGCACCTCTACTTCCAACCCCTTATGTTCCGCTCCAGCTACCTCCTCCACAACCGCAACAGCTAGTTGCAGATTCATCTACCTCAACACTTGTCAGAGTTTACAATCACTAGCCAACAACTTTTTCTTTGGGCCACCATAATGGAGTCTCAGGTACATCTTTTCATTGATTCATGTCTAGTACGGCGTTTTAACTTTCATTCAATTTTGTTTTTCTCTTGCGGGTGGAAGCATACTTACCTAGTTTCTCCACCAATCTTGTTAATACTCCTTTGAGCTAATTAGAATTTGCGATTCTAGTGGTGATTTTATGTTATCTATCATGCCGCAAGTATTCTTTTCCCTCCAGACGTAGGGAAGCTTGATTATGTTTGAAGTGTTAGATAGTTTAGTTTTTGTCTACTTGTTCTTGTTTGATTGAATGTGAGAGTCCGATTTCATATGACTTTTTTTTTGCAATACCAGTGACGATTCCAAAGTGCAATGCAACGAGATTTACCAATCCACGTACGGATTTAATAGTTTGAGTGTGGAATGGATTAGCCCCCATACCAATTACTCTTACTATTAGCTCTTGTTATGTTGGAGTGGCGAACCTCTTATGTCCTTTTACCCTTAGTAGTTTAGTAAAGAGGTGAGTCATGTAGGCCTGACTTTAGTTCGAAATGTCTTCCTCCTTTCAATAGAAATTATAAGGATGAAGAATTCGAGGGCGAATTCTGTTAAAGGCGGAGAGAATGTAATACCCTAAAATATTTATTTTTACAGAAAACAAGATAGTTAACCAGGTTTGATTTTTATTTTATTTTAAGAAAAACCTTGGGCCGTGGGAAAATAGTAGACTGTGTACGAGTTCTTTGTTTAAGCTGATCGAAAACGAGGGTTAGTTTGTTCAATCTTTAAGTTCCTACGGACTATGAAAAAGTTCAAGGGATTTGGATTTTTTTTCCCTTGTGTGTAAACACACAACATAGTCGAATTGGAAAAACTATATAAAAGGGACATATAAATATCAAAGCCCAGCCCAGCTAAGCCGTCTGTCTATATCCTCACCTGACGTCCCTGCCCTAGTTCATCGCCGCCTCCACAACATCCAGTCACCGCCGCAGCATCGAGGTCGCCAATCGCCGCAGCATCGAGGTTGCGAATCGCCACAGTCCCCGCAGGTCGTAGCACGTCCTGAAGACCACTCCCCGTTGAGGCATTGCTACTACATCGACTGGTTTGCCTCCCTCCGATCCAGGCCTGTAGTTTATTTCTCCAGCGAGCTGAGTCGATCTGGACGTTATATGTTTAGCAGTAGTACCTGGGTACTTTGTTTCTGTCCTAGTATTCTGTGGTATGGCTCGATCCATCAACAATCCATCAGCAGATTAGTTGTGAGTAATATTTAAATCAAAGCAATTTGTGCATATTAGATGCGTGAAGATGCATTGATTCTGTTGGTCTTGTTTTACGAATCTGAGCTGAATCTGATAGTTCTCCACAGCCTGGCTTTGGACGGGTGTCTTATCCAGCTATTAGCTTAACTTTGGACCATGCTTGGTTTATAGTAGTACTCCCGTGAAAGAAGTATATAGTGGTCTGGTTTAATTAGCATTGTGCCTCATATTTAAATCAGGATGAACCTCCTTACTTATAGTTTTTTTTTATACCAGTAAAACTGTACTACCGTGGTAATATGCATGCTCAATACTACTTGAGGTAGATACAAAGGTGGCTGTATGTAAGATAATTTGTATACGAATCTGATAGTTAACTTTGGTAGAACGGCAAGGGCGTATTAGTTAGACGTACCGCTTTTACCTTATCATGCTATATTAAATCTGAGAGGGGTTTCATCACAGGTGCTAGGATTACTGGTGTCAATATTAATCCTTCCGTCGAACGACGAGGTTAAGGCAAGTGCATGACGAACCCTTGTTTCTGTATGATTGTTCATTGCGTGATTGTGTGAATGATTGCTATTGTTTGATTCAGATTCTCGTACCCAACTTGGTTCAATTCAGACTTGTTTGGTTCTTTCGCTTCGATTCATCTCTTTATGTTCAGAAATATCGGGTTTCTTATTTTTCGAGCTAAATCGGTGAGAGACTGTTCCAAGCGGCTACTCCGATAAAGTTCGGTAAGAACTATCTGCTTGCGGGCTAGTCCGATGGCTACTCTTTTCATGTTAGTCCGGTGAGAGACTATTCCGAACGGCTAGTTTCGAATTAAGTTCGGTGCGTACTGTCGGCTCGGGGCTAGTCCAGACGACATATTCAAATATTTGGTTCATCCATGTTTTCTCCATGGTTAATTATTCATGAGCGTTCTTATGGCTCTAAATGTACTTGCTGAGTATTTCTGTACTCACTCTTGCATTTTCATTTGGCTTTCAGCTACAAAGTAGCGGCATATGCATGGGATATGGGTGTAGCACGCTTACCACATCACTTGATCACATATTTCTACACACTGCTTAATGAAGAATCGTAAAAAGTAGTTCTAGCTCTATTTATGTCTTGTGGAATCTTCTTAGTGTGAGCCTTTGGTGGCTCGGATCTGTATTTATATATAGTCAATTTATGAACTATAAGTTGCGTCTTTGTTCATGAGATCTATATTCATATTATTCATTGATCTTTGTCAAAACTGCTTGTTGTGGATTGTCTCCATAAACAAAGGAAGTGTCGTCCGATTCTAGAGTTTTCTCCAACCTTTGTGTTATGTAGCTAGCGGGGTGGCATCGCCGGGTACGGCAAAACCTGGGGTGTTACGCTATGATCGAGAAATTGTGCTCCAAGTTTTCCATAACCGTGGACACAGCTTTTATAAAGATTTACTCTACACGGGTGCACAAATAGCAACACACGCACGATCAACCTCGGAAAGAACCAAATAAAACGCAACGAGGCCTCACGACAAAGCATTCACAGGATTCATAAATCATTTCAAGGGGCCACCCCCAATAAGCTACCTGCTACGAAGTCGGCCGGCTCCGTGATGGACCAAGGTGTGTGGCGACGGTTGTAAACGACTGGGAATCCGAAAGTGTGACTGGACTTATCGATACAGCGTAAACATGGCACGAAGTCCCTAAACAGTATAGGTGCTCCATGCGCAATCGTAAATAAAGCAGTAAAGCATGATATAACTACAGGATAGTAATAAAGCTCCAAACTACTTTGTGGCCTCAAGAAATAAACTGTGAATCAAGCTAAGGCGAAAGGGATTCATGGTCCCACATGCAAATAGTGCGATAGTCAAGGAACAGAAATCAAGTACTCGGGGTCCTACGGAACACAAGTGAGCTTAAAGAACCAAATAGCAGATAATGCTCATCGGTGCCTCCTTCATTAGTTATCCCACTATTACTAAGGTTAAGTTGTTTAGGTACCTTGTTATCCAAAGACTCACACAAACCCTACACATGCAATTCTACGACTTGCATGGCTCAAACAACTCCCGAAGTAATGGCTCATGGGATTGAGGTACAAGCTTCGGTGGGGTTTAAAACTAAAGGCTATGCAATAGTTGGGATTCAATTTAATACAATCGCGACTCAATGATGCAAGAGTAAGATAGAAGCATAGGTACTATATATATGCAAGCATGGGGAATTGCTTATCTAGCAGTTCAGTTGCAGGATAGGAAGGATCCGAGTAATACTCCTGAGGCTCCTAGTATTCTCCTTGGTTAGTGTCTATCCGGATAAAAACCAAACACGGAAGGGGCTAAAATAAATACCTTGCACAATCATATAAATCATATGCAATAAGCAAACATGATATGCCATGATGAAATGATGCACAATTGCATGGTATAATATAGCATGGCATAAAACAAGAAATAAGCACTTTTATTAATTATTTGGTCAAGTTTTACTTGCATAAACCATTCAGGTTTTTAAGTATGTATATGATGCATACTTCAATTCATATCATAGAATGCATAATCAGAATGGGCTCGTCGCGCTGATCGATTTAGACATATTTGTCAAATTTGGAATTACGGAATTAAAGTCATAGATTTATTTATAAAAAGGCATTTATTGGCATTTTAATAATTTCGAAATTTTAACTTGCTCAAAAATTATTTTGGATGGCATATTTGGATTTATCGCATTTTTCTGATCAAAAAACATATATCGTTTTCAAAATTTGAATTTAAAATTATTATTATATGCAAGTAATCCCAAAAGGGATCAAATCTCTTCCTATAACTACTCCTACCCTACCTGCCTCCTCAGGGCGTTTGAGCGCGCGCAGGCTCGTTGGTCGTTGGATCAAGCCAAACAGTAGCAGTTTCCACTCCCGTAGTAACTGCCATCAAAATCTGGTTCACTTCGTGGCTGCTTGAATACCTCTATTACACTGGGCCCGTTTTGGAGTGGGACCGGATGTGCGCGAGCGAGGGTGTTTCATTTTGAGTAGCTCATTTTCTGTGTGCGGCCTGGGCACGGGTGAAAACCCTAGACGAGAGAGGGGTGAGAAAAATCCCCACCCACTCCCTCTCCACTATCACGCGCGGCGGCGGCGGCTGCGGAGCGAGGCCACCAACGCTGCGGCTCCGGAGGCAGTGTGGCGACGCCGCACGAAGGAGGTGGCTGGGCGGCACGATGGTGTGGCATGAGGTGGCCGGGAGGCACGATGGCGCGGCATGAGGTGGCTGGGCGGGACGATGGGGCGGCATGAGGTGGTTGGGCGCACCGCGCAGGAGGTTCCTGGGCGGCACGACGGCGGCGCAGGAGGTGGCTGGGCAGACCGAGCTCAACGGTATGACGGCGGCATGGTGGAGGATGGGAAGGGGCGGAGCTGGACGGCCCTTGGGCAGGTGGAGTTGCGCCGTCCACCACGAGCGAAGAAGAGGACGGGGCATGGCAGCGACGCAGGAGGTGGCTGGACACGCCGAGAGCGGCAGGACGGCGGCGGTGATACGTCTAAAACGTATCTACTTTCCCGAACACTTTTGCTATTGTGTCTCCTCTATACTTGTGTGATTTGGATACAACTAATACGGACTAACGCTGTTTTTAGCAGAATTGCCTTGGTGTTTACTTTTTGTGCAGAAAACCAACTATCAGGAAAAATCCCGAAAAATATGTCAAAGATCCTATTTCACCCGAAGACTCCAGGAGCCAGAATACGAGACGGAGAAGAGCCAGGGGTGGCCACACCACCTGGTGGCGCGGGCCAGGCCAGGCCGCGCCAGGGGGTGGTGTGGGCCCCCCAGGCACCCCCTCGGCCTCTCTCTTCGCCTATAAGGAGCCTTCTGACCTAAAAACTTCGGGGGGTCAACGTTTTTCCAGAAGGAGTTCATCGCCATCATCATTCTGGGATGGGGAATTGGAGGAGATCATCGCCATCATCATGACCATCGCTTCTCCATCGACCATCCATGTTTCTCCCATCTATAAGTGAGTAATTCCCAGCTGTAGGTTATGGGGATGGTAGGGATTAGATGAGATCGTTCATGTAATGGCATCAGATTGTTAGGGCATGGTGCCTAGTATCTTTTATTAGTGCTTTATGACTTTATTGCGACTTGTTGTGCTTAATGCTTGTCACTAGGGCCCGAGTGCCATGATCTCAGATCTGAACATGTTATTGATTCATTATGATAGTATTGTTCTTGGTCTTATCTGCAAGTTGTATACACACATTGTTGTCCGGAACCTATGGCCCCGAAGTGACAGAAATCGGGATAATCAGAAGGGAATGACTTTGATGTGAGGATCACATGTGTTCACGGAGTGTTAATGCTTTGCTCTGGTGCTCTATTAAAAGGAGCACCTTAATTGCTAGTAGTTCCCTAGAGGCCCCGCTGCAAACGGGCTGGCAGGACAAAAGATGTTGTGCAAGTTCTCATTGCGAGCACGTATGACTATATATGGAATGCATGTCTAGGATTGTCTAGTACTTGGGTGCTTTATCTTATTTATCTGCAATTGCCCTATGTTCTGATTGCTATGTGAATTGTCTTGTCCATGCAACGCCCGTCCATCCATCACTATGCCTACCGCACTCGAATCCCACTGTTACTGCTTTTGTTACTACTGTCTTTGGTTTGCTACTATTGTTACTTTAATATTCTTACTACAAAACTGTTGCTACTGATAAACTGCTGTGAGCAAGATTGTTTCCAGGTGCAGCTGAATTGGCAACTCAGTTGTTAAGGCTGATAAATATTCTTTGGCTCCCTTGTGTCAAATCAATAAATTGGGTTTCACTTCCCTCGAAAATACTGCGATACACCCCCTATACTTGTGGGTCATCAAGACTATTTTCTGGCGCCGTTGCTGGGGACCATAGCTTTATTTATCAAGTTCACTTGGATTCTCTATTGTTCGCTGCTATCCATCCATCATGGGTAAGTCTCGTGATGGCAAGGTTCCTATTTTACCATCCACTACAAGAAGAGGTACGGTTCTAAACACCTCTGCTGCTCTTGATTCACCATCTGTTATAAGTAAGCTCGTTACACCACCACATACACATGCTACACACACTGCTACTACTACTGAATCTGAAACTTCTGATACTTATGATGTTGCTTCTACTGTGCTTGATAAGAGTGGTTCATTAGGTCCTTTCCTAGATGCCACGATTGCTAGAACTATAGCTGGAAATACCGAAACTCCTAATGAAGACACTACCACACCTGTTAGCTCACTTGAGTCTAGTGAGAGTTATGATATTGAAGATGGTTATGTTGAGATGACCGATGAGTTTATTAAAGAATGTAAGAACACCCATGATAGGAGCACTGCTAAGAGTCTCCTTAAGAGGCGTCCTATTAGACCCAAATTATCTCCTGCTGGTAAGTTTGCTGCTTCTCCCATAAACATTATAGATGAAGATTATGATTTCTCTCTCGATCTATCTTACATAGCTATTGTCGAGAAAAAACAACCTTTTTGTGGGACTAAGAATGAAAGTGCGGTAGCACATATGAATGAACTTTCTACCATGAGTGGCTTGTTTTCTGATGATATTAAGATGCGTACTTAATTTGTTGCTAAGATTTTCCCCTTTTCGCTGAAAGGAGAAGCTAAAACTTGGTTTAGTAATTTACCTCCTGGATCTATTGATAGCCCTCAGTGCTTGATTAGTACTTTCCTGCAGAAATATTTTCCTCCCAGTGCTAGACATGCTATTTTGCAGGAACTTTTTGATTTTAAACAGGGAGAAAAGGAGGTATTGCCCAAATCTTGGGCAAGGTTTTGTGCTTTGATTCATGCACAGGCTGAAAGTCCATTATCTAAGAATGAGCTTCTTGATATATTTTATAATGGACTAACAGAGGAATCTAGGACATACCTAGATAGTTGTGCTGATTGTGTTTTCAGGAATAGGACTCCTAAGGAAGATGAGGAATTAATGGCTAAAATAAGCAAGAATTATAAAGATTGGACTCCACCTAAACAAGCTATACCTGAAGTAATTGTATCTGAACCATCTATTCCTGTGCCTATTCCAACATCAAAGAAGAGGGGAGTTATTGAATTAAATGATAAAGTGATGAAGGAAGCTAAGAAATGTCTTAAGGAGAAGGGAATTAAAACTGCAGATGTCAAGAATTTACCTCCTATAGAAGAATTATGTAAGCCTGTTCCCTACTCATCCACTATTGAGGTACACTCTCTCCAACACTTTGATGAAGGTGATATCCCTTACTCTAAACCTCCTGATCAATGCTTAGAAGAATTTGATATCTTTATTGTTAAGCAAGATAACTTTAATAAAAGGGTGCAAAATCATCTAATGGAGAACACTAGAGCTATTGTTTAGTTGAAAGATATTGTGGAAAGAACCTCTAATGATGTTAAAATGATTGTTAAACACTTTCAAATGGTTCAAACTCAAATAGATGAACTTGTTAAAGTGCAAAAAGACTTGCTAGTTAATGCTGCTAAAGAAAAAACATGCTTATGAAATTAGAACTAGAAGTGGAGCTGCTACCCAGGATCCTCTATATCCTGAGGGGCATCCCAAAAGAATTGAGCAGGATTCTCAACAAGCTGAAAATAGTGGTTCTACTCGTAAGAAAAGGAAAAAGAAACATAAAACTGTTGTAGAACCCTCTGAACCTGCTATAGATCCTAATAGTATATCTATCTCTGATGCTGAAACTGAAAGTGGTAATGAAGAAAATGTTGTTCCTAATGAAGAAAAAGTTGAAGAAGAACCTAAAAACCACACTAAGAATACTAAATACACCAAAGAAAGATTTATTGCTAAGAAACATGGTAGTGAAAGAGAACCTTGGGTCCAAAAACCTATGTCTTTCCCCGATAAGAAACACAAGTCAAAGGAAGATGAACACTATAATAACTTTTGTGAGTGGATGAAGCCTTTATTCTTGCAAATTCCTTTGACTGATGCTATTAAATTGCCTCCTTATTCAAAGTATATGAAGGACATTGTCTCGAATAAAAGGAAGATCCCTAATGAAGAAATTTCTACTTTGCTTGCTAATTATTCCTTCAATGGTAAGGTTCCTAAGAAACTTGGAGACCCAGGGATTTCAAATATCCCTTGCTCTATTAAGAACAGTTATGTTAGAACTGCTTTGTGTGATTTGGGAGCTGGAGTTAGTGTTATGCCTTTCTCTCTCTATAAGAGGCTTCAACTTGAAAAATTAATACCAACTGATATATCTTTGCAAATGGCTGATAAATCTACCACTATTCCTGTGGGTATATGTGAGGATGTACCTATTCAGGTGGCTCAGAATTGCTTGATACTAACTGATTTTGTTGTGCTTGAAATGCCTGAAGATGATAATATGTCTATTATTCTTGGGAGACCTTTTCTTAATACTATAGGAGCTGTTATTAATTACAATCAAGGAAAGGTGACCTTCAATGTTAATGACAAGGAATATACTGTCTATTTCCCCAAGAAGATTGAAAGGACTTATGGTTTGAATTCAATTGAACATGTTGAAGGCATTCAAGTTGGAGAAATATATTGTCCCATACCAAGAGAAAAATTTGAAACTATTATGATTGGGACCATTGCTATCAAGGTTAAGGTAACATAATCATTATTGGAGTACAAAGTTTTGTCTCATATGCAATTGTTTTGGTAGCAAGACTTGATCAACCTTGCTAACAAAAGGATTCCATTGAACAAAACAATGTTTTCATTATGATTATCTCCGTTTATTTCTATCCTTTGCATTTTAGTTTTGCTTTCGTTTAGTTTTCTTTTTGTTGTTAGTTGCTTGCATGCTAGAACTTCTGTAATTCTAGCCTTGTTTTGTCCTTGCATCATATTTCCAAAAGAAAAAAATCTGTCTGTCAGAAAAATCATTCTTCTATTTCTGAAAAATGTCCAAAAATAAAGTGTCTCGAAAAATTCTAGAAAATTCATATTAAATTTTTACGTGAAAAAGGGGCAGAGGAGTACCTGGTAGGTACCAGGGGGCCCACCACATGGTGGCGCGGCCAGCCTTGGGTGGCGCCATGCCCTGGTGTGGGCCACCCTGGCCCCCCACCAACTCTCTCACCTGCCACTTTCTTCTCTCTCCCGAGTAAGCTCCAGTTCATAGCTCAAAATTGCGTTCTTGCTGTGCTTACTCTCGATTTTTTCAATCTCCTTGCTCAGCCCATCTTTCTTGCTGAAATTTGGAGCATTTGTTCCCTGGTATGTGACTCCTCCCCTTGTCCAAGTAGATTTATGTTTAGTGGATTATATGTTGAGTATTTTGCTGCTGTAGGTGACTGGTTATGAGAGCTTGTAAGCTTGTTTGATGCTTAGAGATGTAGTTTTGATGCATGTTTAGGCCTCTTTCAAGTCCCTATGAGTAGAATCCTTCATTATATTTACTTTGCAATCACTTGTTTAATAGGTGTTTATATTTCATAATAGAAGATGAGTGAACACCACCTAAACCAACATGAGCTTTGGGTGTCTGAGGTCATGAAGGTCCACCGGGAGGAGGAAGTTTTTCCTTCCATTTATCCATGCTCTGAGTTCATGAGAGCTGCAAGAATTCTACAAGATTTCCACACTTTGGTTTCTAATGCAGGGTTAGAGCACTTTTTGGAAGATGAACCTTGTCAATTTGTGAAGCTAACCATGTCTGTGGTGCAGGACTTCCAATTTAGTCACTCTCCTCGCGCCTTCCTCTCCTCGCGCCCTCCCCCGCTCCCTCGCTCCCGACAAAAACCCCTCCCACCTACCGCTACGGGCCCCACCTCGCGGTCCCACCCCCACACGCGTCCACCTCCTCCCCCGTGACCCGCGCCTTCCTCTCCTCGCGCGGTCGCCCGAGCCCGCATCCCCGCCACCTCCTCCGCTGGCGGCGCGCCCCACCCCTTCCCCGTTTCCCCTCCTCAGCCCGAGCCACGGCCGCTTCCCCGGCCTATCCCCGTTCGACGGCCCGAGCTCCTCCCAACCCTGCGAGCCCCTCCCCCTGCTGCAGGGCTCGCCAGTGCCGATCGTCCCCGCCTCGACCTCACCTCGACCCGCCGCCCGGAGCCCGGCCCTGCCGTCACGCCCTCCTGCCTCACAAGCTCTTCCCCGCACGCGAATCTCGCCCCTCTGCACGCTCGCCTCCGAGCAGCACGACCGCGACACGGGAGACGCACCTCCCTCCTCGATGAGCGTGTCTCCCTCTGCCTCGAGCACCTCCTCGCCCGTTGGCCTCTGCTCCGTCTGCGCCCTGACGCCCGCCGCCGTGGCCAGACCCTCCTCCACAACCTCTCCGCCGCTCAAGCCTCATGGCCCGAGCTTCCCCGTGACGGCCACGGCTCCCTCTGCCTTGAACACATCGCAGCCGCTCTCTGCCGTGGAGACCCGCCGCCGCTCACCGCTCATCTCTCCTCGCCGGCAGGCCCTCCCTCGGTGCCTCGTCGACCTCTGCATCGCGGGACCCCTGGCCGTCGTCGCCGGTGCCCATCTGCCTCCACTCGTGTAGGTTCCCCTGTGTAGTACCATGTTGGTATTGTGTTTTTGTTTTTGTTTGTAACCTCTTGGAAGATGTAGCAGAGCAGTGACCAGATCCTGTCGTGTAGGCTGTTTGTACTGCTCGACCACGTTTGTGTTCCAGTTCGAGTTGATGTACCCAATAGGTGCTCCACGTGATGTTTCGTCTGAGTCCAAGGTCTCCCGAGCTGCAAGGTCTCCACGATCTACAAGGATGCGACACCCTCTTCATCGACAAGTTCTTCTACTAACCCGACCGTGGACGTTGGCAAGGCCTCCGAAGAAGGAACATGGTGCCACCCAAGGGACCGTACCGAACCTGGCACCACCCAAAGAACCACCGAGAAGATCTTCGACCCGAGACATCTAACTCTTCGGAACGCCTAGTTCTCCGTCACGGGACGACAAGTTCTTCCTGGAGCCCGAAACCGAAGACCCCGTACCCACAGATCCGAAGATCAAACCCTGAAGCTCTGATCCCGCCGAGTCCGAACCCGAACCCCTTCAAGCACCAAGATCGCCGATAACCGATGTGTGAACCCTATCCGAGACCCCTACTTTTATAATATGACATATATACTTGTTGCATATGAATTACTCATACTCGCATGCATATTGTGTTGTTTGGGGGCATTATGCCGATTCACCTCAATTATATATGGAGACTATATGCGGCTATTCTAGTCTTATATTGTCTCCATTTAAATTTGTGTAGCAAACCGATGCCATGTTTTGTCTTGTTAATACAACATTTAATTTGCGGGGTTTCTAAATAACTTGAACCGTTTAATTAATCGGCGGTGCCCCGGTTCCGCTTAATATTGCCTAATTGCACCGTATCTGTGCCATGACATGCATCATATCATAAGCATGCCGGATCTTCTGCCGTAGTATTAAATATTGCATCCGGTGTTTCTTCTAGTGTTTGCTTCTTCGCGGATTAGGCCGATGAGTTGATGCGAGTATCGACAAGTCCTTCGGATAAAGAACCTTCGGCAGTGTTTCCTAGGCGAGCATTCTCCCCCTTTCTACCTATTTTGCATTTATAGTCTTTACTTCCTCCTGTTGATCTATTGCTACCCGTATTGCGATGCTTTAGTTTCCGTGCACCATTTATACTCCTTGCAGCCTCTATATTGCCATGGACACATCCTATTGCCTGTTGTTTGATAGATAGTCAGCCTTGCGAGTCGTAGTTGCTTGCTTATGTGTTGCTTCGCGTCGTTGTCGTTCCACCGTTGACGGCAAGTTGACACATGATAAATGGTGGAGATGCTTAATGGTAGAGATGATCATGACTTTAAATACAATTAATAAAATGCTAGATATAACTAATGCAGAGGCATCGATGGGCAATAGATGTTATTTGGTTTTTCCACGCTCACTTGTGTCCCGTAGGACCCCGAGTACTGATACCTGTTCCTTGACTATTCGCACTATTCACATACGGGAGAGTCTATGAATCCCCCTTAGCCAAAGCTTGATTCATTTCTTATTTCTTGGGGCCACAAAGTAGTTTAAGGCTTTATTACTATCCTGTACTTATGCCATGCTTTACTGCTTTATTTACGATTGTGCGTGGAGCACCTGTACTGTTTTGGAACGTGGAATGTTTTCGCAGTATCGACAAGCCCAGTCACACTTTCGGGTTCCCAGTCGTTTACAGCCATTGACACAAACCCTGGGTCCGTCTCGGAGCCGGCCAACTTCGTTGCGGGTAGCTTAGTGGAGTGGCCCCCTGAAATATTTTATGAATCCTGTGATTGCTTTGTCGTGAAAGCCTTGTTGGGTTTTGATTTGGTTTTTCCGAGATTGATCGTGTGTGTGTTGCTATTTGTGCACCCCTGCAGGGTAAATCTTTCTGAAAGTCGTGTCCGCGGTTATGGACGACTTGGAGCACAGTATCTCGATCATAGACAAGCATAATTAAAGTAGTGCTATAAATTTGACTGAATATGTGACTAGTAATCAGATTCAAATACAACGGAATGGATATTAAAAATGCCAACAACTGGTGGAGCTGGGGTTCCTTGTGTCTTGTTATATCTGCCTAGTAAGTATTGCAACTCCAATGGAATGTGATAAAAGTGCCAACAATTGCTGGGTTTTGGAATTCCTCAGGACAATTATATCTGACTAGTAAATGTTCCAACTACAACGGAATGTTAACTAAAACTGCCCACTACTTATGCTATCAGGATGACTCATGCTATATATCTGACTAATAAATGCTGCAACTATAATGGAATGAGTAAAACTGCCAACTGTGTGAGTTCCTTGGTCCGACTTCCTCGTTTGGTCTCGAGGGGGAAATACCAGGATGGGTATGTTTGGTGTTAGTATCAGGTAGGATCCGAATAAGTCTTTCTTACCCCTCTCTAATAACCGCCAGTGATACCGAGTCTCTATAGGTTGTTTAGTGTCGCTGTGCTGCCGCTTCAGTCCACCAAACCTATGTAGGCGAGAGCCGCCGAATTCTAGTCTCGTCGTGTACTGGCCTCAGTACTGACGCTCCTTTTTTTTCTTTGCCCTTTGTTGGCACACCTTTTGTTTTAGCAGGTTTGAGATCGACGTCATTAGCAGGGTTACTCTTCCGGCTTGGCCTGGGCAGGGTTATGGACGCCATTGGTTATTCTTCAGGGCTCTTAGCCCCATTTGCATCTTGTCCGTAGTCGGACGCTCTATCGTTTTCAAGGTGATTTGAATCTTTGTATAGTATATCTGTATTCTTGACTCATTGAGTCGCTGTTGTATATATATATCTGTTCTGTGGGTCCCATCGAGGACTGTTGTGTAATGGTATTACTTCGTTTTCCACCCGCACAAAAGTGCCTGGTGGGCGTCCTTAAATCGTTTCTATGCGGGTTTGGCGGGAAGCGCTAAAACTTGTATAGGACCGATTTGAGGGTGTTACACAAGCACTCTGCATGCTGGAGATAGAACAAGAGCCACCAAATTGCTATGTTGAGTGTTTTTATACTGTATACACAAAAAAATAAAAATACTAGGTGGCTCAAGTTAGATGGAAACCAAGTTTAGAAAGAGAAATAAAACAGACAGTACTTGGCTGCCGTTTATTTGGTTTTATGGCAGCTCTTATTAACTTGCTCTCCTTACACTTAGTAGACACGAGTAGTACTCCGGCTGCCATTTAGTTTTTAGGGCAGCTCTTATTAACAAACATTTAGTTTTTATGACAGCTCTTATTAACAGACAGCGGCTTAATTGATGTGTTGTTTACTATCAAGTTGACATGTTACTTATCACATGGTAGCTTTCTTCCAACTTTGTCAGGACTGGGCTCCAGCGTTATGCTGCTCCCATGTGAGATGTGTTTCGGGTTGTTTTCTAGCATGATTCCGATAATTGACTTAGTGCTGCAACCGGTCATTTTGTTAGGCTTCGAAACAGACGCTTTGTGAAAAAAAAATCGGTCTTCCGATTAACTTTGATTTCTTCATGGGGTATGTTGTTGTTGTTTAAAGCCTAATATGAAATATTGTATTACTTACATACAAGTTTGTTCTTCCATCGTGGCTAAAACATGTGGCCTAAATTATGCCCTGAGTGCGTCGTTTGCGGCAAAGTCGCAACAAATAAGTCTCATTTAGATCACTGTTTTAAGACTGCAAGAACAAGTCTTATTTCTAGCAAAAAAAAAAACTCTTTTGCATATGATCAATATACCAGCTTCAAATGGATTATTCCATCCGAAGTTATAAATGGCTTCCAGATACGAGGATCAGCTAGGGTTTCTAACAGATGGCCCACCAAGTCTTTAGTACACGTGTTAATAAGTCTCGTTTCTATGGGCAATGAATATCAGTCATGAAAAACATGGATAAAATTATGGCTCCAACATTGTCTCGCTTTCGGTCTCGGCGCCAGTGACGCACTAGGTCATCTACTGTCACAGGTTTGACTAGTTAGGGTTGACGCAAGTCAAACTTGAATTTATATGCGAAATCGTATTTAAATTTGAACCACTTTTCATTTTGAAACTTTTGTCAAATTCGAAACATTTGAATTTATATGAATTTACTTAGATAAAACAATTATTCTAGTTTATTTTTATTTCAGAAAAAATCGCAGGGCTTTTGTTACCGGGGACAACCGTACCCAGCGTCACCGACACGCGGGCCTGGGAAGTGACACGTGCACGGTCCAGGGGCGGCGGGTTGCGGTTCTCAAAAAGGGTAGGGGCTTTTGCAAAAGCTACGGAGGAAGTCCCTGACGAACTGGACTAGAACGCACGAAACAGCTAGCTGGGGCCTATGTTTAGATGAATATGTCGACGAAACTAGGAAGATTTTGCAGATGGTGCAAAAAGAAAAGATTGAGATCTCGTCGAGATATACAACTTTGGTTAAGGATGTTACTTCAAAGGAAGCTCGTACGCGTCAGGAAAAAGGAACGAACAGAGCGGCTTCAGACAAGTTCAGAAAACAGTGAAAAAGGCCTCGACTTTGGCTAACGTTTTATTCGTGCTCCAGTCTCCAATTTGGCCGCCGTTTGACGATATGGAAAGCTGGTTCGGAGGGCAACAACTTTGGTGTTCTGAGATGTTTCAAAGGAACCACGAGTGCGCCGGTAAAACGACGAGAACAGGTGGTGCTCGCGGCTCTGCTGCTGTCTACTGCGATCTGGCTGCAGCTGCCTGCGGCTCGCGTTCGCGCGCGGCGGGGATTAATTTACGGTGACGGGGCGAGCTTCTAGGCCGTGCGAGGTGACGATGGAAGGAGGGAAAAGGAGAGGGGGCATACCACGATCGATTCCCGCGGAAAACAGGGTTGGAGAAGGTCGGAGCCGGCGGAGGGAAGAGGTTGAAGATGCGGCAGAGGCGCTCCTCCTCGTCATGTAAACGATGAAGACGGGGTCGCAGACCAGGGACGCCCAGCTCCTGCTAGCTCGGCCGCTCGACGCGGTCAGCGAAGTAGAACAGACTCCCGCGCTCAACAACCCTCAGAGATGATCGTGGGACGAAGCGTCTTCGCTCTCCTGGCTGTATTCTCTCGGGCAGAGGAGGGAGGAGATGGAATGGCGGCCGAAGGGAGAGGGAGTAGCTAGGGTTCACAGGGTTCTCGACTGGGGATAGGGGAAGTGGTTGGCTCGGATGACAGGGTCGAACGGTGACCTCCTCCTCTTCTACTAACGGAGACACACGGGGAAGCGACACAGGGGAGACGGCGTCGGTGAAGGGGTATGGCTGGAAGGGGTACAGGTAGGCCTCTTTTCCCATTTATTTTTCTGATTTTTATTTTTTTGTTTGTTCCATTTTTAACCAAAACTTGTTTGAATTCAACCATGCCGATTAAAAGGGAAAAGGTGGCGACTTGGGATACTCGGTTGATCCCCCTCATCCTTAAACAAACTTGTTCAAAACAAAAGGACAAATAATTCAAATAGCAAAGAGGATGAGAAGGTGGTAGCATGTTTGCATGGCCCTTGCATGGTTTGTGTTTTGAATATTCCATAATAGTTGTGAAAACAACTAAAGCTCACAAGGCCATTTGTAATCAAACATGCATTCCAAAAATTAAACAGAGCCCTTCATAGAAAGAGACACTTGTTCTTCTCATACGACTTCATGAGTTCATGGCAATGCCTGAATATGACCATAATAATATAGTGTGTGTGTCCCACTATCAAAACACATGGCCAAATTGATACTCAAGAAAAACCATAATGCAAGTAAGTTATACAAGGAGCGCAAGCATGCAAAGGTGGTCATGAGGCCCCTCAGACTAGATATTGTGAAACAACAAAAGACACATATGGAAGCATGTAGGAAGACAAGTGGATCCATCTTCAGTTATCCATGATCTAGAAATATTATTCAAAGGAAACATGGGCTCATAAATAATTGGATGGTGGAATTATAAGGTGGTGACAAAGATAAGGTGGTGGAGTAGAGAAAAGATATGCCCCTAACTCAACTTGGGCATCAAGCATTTATCAAAAACCAAATACAGTGTATTAAGAGACAAATACAATATATAATGCATATGGGATTAGAAACAAAAAAGGGTTTTATATGATGCTCAAATGCAAGGTTGCATGATGACATGAGCATGATATAATGATGATGCAACAATACATGTAGGAAGTAGCATTTTATTATTAAACCAAGTAGCATTACAGATGTTAGACTGATGGGATGCTACATTACTGTTAGGTTTACTCATTGATGTACTTTGGTTCTTTGTACGGCCACTTTGTGGACCATTTTTCTTTCCTCTTAATTTATACATACAACTCTCTTGCATAATTGTAACAACCCAAAAATATTAATCAAGTTTATCAAGTTCTAATCACCCAAAATTAGGGTTAACAAAAACTTTTATTACTAAATTGAATATGAATGCATGTGTGTTTTGTATTACTGTTTGATTGAGTGAAATTGCCATGTTTGATTGCTACAAATGATAAGAAAAGGTTTAGAGATGAATACTACATCATCTAGGCCAATTACAAACAAAATCCAAAGAAAAAGAAATCAAATATGAATAAAAGGATCAAATGCTCATTTTGACCAAAGTTAACCACTAGGCCACTTTGTGAGTTCCTAGCAAAGAAATTCTAACAAAAACAATTCTATTTCTTTTCACCCCTTGCTAGACCAAGTAAAAGTGAATCCAGGCCCACTTTACAAACTCACAGAAATTATTTTCAAATCTATTTAAAGGACAATTCAAAATTGAATCAGGTTATGTACTAAGATCACCATTTTGCAAAAACTCCTCAAATCAATTCACCTTGACAAACCCAAGCAACTAGAGACTATCAAGCATGAGATAAGATCACTCACCAAATTTTATTCAAAAATTTTAAATTTAAATTCTTTTGGCCATTTAATCAAACACCTTGCAGACACAATTTAAACACTGCCTACCTACACTATTTTGAGCAGTTATCATTCAACCAATTGCCCCCATTGCACTCCCTTGTCCCCCCCAGCATCTAGCAGCACCAGACAAGCATCCCCCCTTTGCCGTTGTGCCAGTACACCGCCGCCCGAAGCCGCCGCGCCAGGTCGACCATGGACAGAGCGCCACAGACCACGCCGCCCTCTCCCACGATGACCACCAGACAGGCGACCATCCACCGCCACCCTCTGTCCAGCCCTTGACCACAGCCAGGCTATGGACCACCCCAATAGCGCCGCGCCCAGTATCTCTACGCCGTGCCGAGAGCGTGCTAGAGCGCTGCAACCGACCAGCTCGCACGCACAGCGCCTCGCCCTCTCCGCGTGTGCACACACTCGCCTTAACCCCAGCTAGCTCCCAGACATCCCCGTTCGCCGCCGCGCGACCCGTAGCCCCGTGCGCTATCTCGAACACCGCCGGTTCCACGTAGAGCACAGCACGCGCCCGACCGTCCTCGACTGCCCCGTGCTGCACCTTTAAGCCAGTGATGACCGCCAGGGAGAACTGCGTCGCCCCTACCCACAACCACGCCGATAACTTGTTATACTGATGTTGCTGGAGAAGCCAGCCCATCTCGCTCGGTTCCCTCGCCGGTGTATAAATAGAGGCCCTCTCCGCCTCAATTCTCCACACCACCTCACTCCCCACTCCTCACAAACCCTCCCACACTTCTCCCCGGAGCAAGGTGAGAACCAGCCCGCCAGAATTTAGCCGGAGCTCGCTGCTGTAGTGAAGGAAGGGCGTCGTCGATTGGAGCCGCCCCAGGAGCTGCCGCGACCACCGTTTGAACCGCCGTCGTCGACAACATCGTTCGCCCCCATCACCGACCCTAGCAAAATTGAAAATTCTAGAGGTAGTATACTCAACTACTATGATATACTACACTACTAACAAAACTGTAGTTACTACCTTAATTCCAAAATTACTGTAATATTATGGCACCTATGACTTCTATCATAGACCTTCATTATTCTATACTTACTGCTATTACCAGATTATTTACTAAGTACTTGACCTAATTACAAACTTATCATGGTCCCGGAGCTATTCTCACCATGAACTTGTTAAGATTTACCTAGTCATCATGATTAAAGAGCTAATCTCACCATGACAACTATTCTTCTTGTCTTACTATTAATGATTCTTTACAAAATTATACTCCATCACATGGAATTATCAAGTGGATGCCACATGATTTACTTCCATTTGTATCTATACATACTCTAATGGTCTAACTTAAGATGTATAGTGGTATCAACTAATGGTAAGATTCTGCTACTCCACATGGTTTCTAAATATAGACTCCATCACTAATACTACTCCACATGATATCCTGATCCTAGTCGTAATCTTCTTTGATATTTTAACTTACTTGAGATATCTTAGTGGTGTTATACCTACTTAGATCTATACTAAAATGGCATTTCTCTAGAGAATACATATAACTAATCCTTAAGAAAGATGATAAGAACATCCAACTTAAGTGTGACAAAGTTTATCCTCAAGTGGATATCCATCACGAGTCTTGGTTTAGATAAGATGGCTCCTATAGTCACTATCCAACCTATAGATCTTCCTAAAAGGGTTTTAATCCTAAGGTCAAAGCATATGCTCTGGTACCAGCTGCGCTGACCCAGAATACCACTTCATGATGTAGTATACTATAGTTGTTGACATAACACCAATGAAACACCGTTCACTAGTATTACATCCCTCAGAGTGGTACAACAGAAACATAGCAGGTCCAAGACATGACTATAGATTACAACTCGACTCTTTACAAAAGATCCAGATAACACTCTAGGTTAAAGACAGAGAAAGAACTTCTTACAAAGAAGAACCAGAAATAATAACCCAGAAATATCTAGTAACTAAGACTAGTGATACATTGCAAATATATCTATAATTTTTGATGTTCCATGCTTGTTTTTATCCACTTTCTTGTGTTTTGTTCCAACTTTGGAGTACTTTTCATATGATTTCTTGGACTAACCTATTAATAAGAGCCACAGTGCCAGCTGCCTGTTTTTTGCTGTTTTTGGTTCCAGGAAAGTCAGAAAATGAATATTCTCGGAATTGGACGGGACAAAAGCCAAAGTGCCTATTTTTTCGGAAGTCATCAGATGCCAGAATACGAGACGGAGAGGGGCCAGGGGCCACCACACCACCTGGCCGCGCGGCCCAGCCTGGCCCACGCCAGGGGGTGGTGAGGCCAACCCTGGCACCCCCTCGGCCTCCCCTTCCGACTATAATATGCCCTCAGGATGTAAACCCTAAGGGCCCGATCAAAAATCCACAAAAGAGTCTATAGCCGCCGTCATCTCCATCCCTAGATCGGGAGGGATCTAAAGCTCTTCCCGGCACCCTGCCGGAGAGGGGAATTCACCTTGGAGGCCTTCTTCATCACCATGCAAGCCTCCGGTGTGATGCGTGAGTAGTTCATCCTTGGACTACGGATCCATGTAGTAGCTAGATGGCTGGTTCTCCTCCTTTGTGCTTTCATGTTTAGATCTTGTGAGCTCCGTTCATGATCAAGATAATCTATTTGTAATTCTGCATGTTGTGTTTGCGGGGATCCGATGGATATTGAGATGCTATTTCAGATTGATTATTGATTCTATCATGTCTTTGTTATTTGTGATCTTGCATGCTTTCCGTTGTTAGTAGCTATCTTGGCCAAGTAGATGCTAGCAACTCCAAGAGTTAGTATTTATGCTCGATAGTGGGTTCATGCCTCTGTTAATCTGGGGAAGTGACAGAAATCTCTAAGGTACTAGATGCGATGTTGCTACTAGGGAGAAAACAACAATCCTTTGTTCATAGAACAATCGTATTGTTTACTTTACACGCAATTCGTAAAGCAATAATCTGTTGCTTGCAACTTAATACTGGAGGGGAATCGGATGATAACCTGAAGGTGGATTATTAGTCATAGATGCGGTTGGATGGCGGTCTATGTATAATGTTGTAATGCCCAATCAAGTCTCAAAGGAGTCAAGATGATTAGTATATGCATATATTGCTTTCTCGATGTTTGTCAATTGCCCTGCTGTAATTTGTTCACCCAGCATGTTATCTATCTTAAGGAGAGCCACCTCTAGTGAACTATGGATCCCGGTCCTTGTCTTTTACATTCAATCTACAAACTGTTACTACTTTGTGTTTACTTTCTGCAAACTATTACTTCCTTCCATTCGATACGTTTAATCCTTTGTTTTCCGCAAAACACGGTGAGATTGACAACCTCATCGCAAGTTGGGGACAAAGTTCTGTGGTTGTGTTGTGCAGGTCTCCACGTTGCTACTAGCATCGGTAGTGCGCCTTGCCAAAGCTCAGCTAGTAACACCTTTGGGGTGTTTCCCTGCTCCTATTCGTTCGATTAAACCTTGGTTTCATAACTGAGGGAAACTTGCTGTTGTGCTCATCATACCTTCCTCTTGGGGTTCCCAACGAGCTCTACATCAACCACGCACCAGCACTCTTCTGGGCGCCGTGCATTGAGCCATCAAGCATTTTTCTGGCGCCGTTGTCGGGGAGTCAAGGATATCTTCACAAGGGGAGTCCCTCATAACCAATCTCTTTACTTTGTTATTTTTGTTTTGCTTAGTTTCTTTTTGCTTTGTTTGCTTGTTTTGTTATTCAAAAAACACAAAAAAATTAGTTTTACAAGTTTGCTTTCTTATTTGAAAACCCAAAAAAATGACTACTCTTGAAAACACTAAGTTGTGTGACTTCACTAGCACCAACACCAATGATTTTATGAGCAAACCTATTGCTCCACCTGTGCCTGAAGATACTTTCTTTGAGATAAAACCTGCTTTGCTCAATTTTGTTATAAGAGAACAAATTTCTGGTATTGGTAATTAAGATGTTGCTTCCCATCTAAATAACTTTGTTGAACTTTGTGAGATGCAAAAGCATAGGGATGTAGATGGTGATATTATTAAGCTGAAATTGTTTCCTTTCTCTTTGAGAGGAAAAGCTAAAGAATGGTTGAATTCCTTAACTAGGAATAGTATTGATTCTTGGACTAAATGCAAAGATGCTTTCATTGGAAAATACTATCCTCCTGCTAAGATTATATTTATGAGAAGTGAAATAATGAAGTTTAAACAACTTGATAATGAGCATGTTGCTCAAGCTTGGGAAAGAATGAAATCTTTGGTAAAGAATGTCCCACTTGATGATAATGCTAAAAAGAAACTCATGGGGAGTCTTAATGATGTTCTTATTATGGTTAACAATGCCTATGTCCCTGTTGATTTCTATGTTTTGGATGTTGAATGCAATGCTTCTTGTCCTATTACTTTGGGAAGACGTTTTCTTAGAACTGTTGGTGCCATCATTGATATGAAAGAAGGCACAATTAAATATCAACTCCCACTCAAGAAAGGTATAGAACACTTCCCTAAAAAGAGAGAAAAGATTTCTTTTGCTTCTCCTATGAAAACAAAATTTGGTCTTAATGCTTCTTCATTTGAGAACAATTGATTTTTTTCTTGCTTCTTATGCCTAACTTAAAGGCGTTAAAGAAAAGTACTTATTGGGAGATAACCCAAAAGTTTTAGATGAGTCTTGGAAGTTATTACTTCAGTAATAACCGCTCCTTATCTTTTTTATTTGCTTTTTGTGCCAAGAGTAACCTCTAATGAGAGAGAAGTAATGATTGGGAAAGTTACTGTCCCGAAACAGATTTCTGTGCTTCACCATAAAAATTCGTGTAAAATCTCTGAACGTATTTTTGAGGCATGAATTTTTTTGCTTCTGACCCAGGTTGTTATCTAACTTTTGTTAGTTCAACACTTTTTGATTTGACCAACAGAAGGTCTTCTAAAAAATTAGTATTTACCTGCTGGTCTGTTTTGACAGATTTCTGCCATTTTCTGCATTTGCTTCTTGTTGGTTCCTTTTTGAGTTCTTTTGGGGAATTGAGATTTTTGAAGAAAGTGCTTCAGTATCTAGTGTTCTAATGGAAGTTTATTTGGTGTTAGAACTGAACCTTAAGACTTATTTATCTTGAGTGCACTAATGTTGCTAATAAAGATTGTGTGAAGTTTTGTATGAAGGAAAAATTTCAAGTATATGGAAGGAATGAGTAATGAGATGAAGGATGGACTAAAGCTTAAGCTTGGGGATGCCACGCGTGTCACCCCAAGAAATATCCAAGAAGTACAAGCGTCAAAGCTTGGGGATGCCCAAGGCATCCCCTTCTTCATCAATAAAAATTCCAGGTTTCTTCCAAACGCTTTATTTTTATTGTTTCATGCACAGTTGTGTTGTTCTTGGAGCATCTTTTTTTTTCGTTTTCGTTTTGGTTTTTCGTTTGCTTGGTTTTCTTAGTTTTATGAATAAATTGGTTGGACCCCCTCTTTCATACATTGGTTTGCAAATAGTTTGGTTTGGTTTGGAAAAGAGTAGGAAAGTTCATACTTATGTGGTAAAAAGAGCTCGTTTTTGATTGTGGCCTATGCTCTGTTATGCCATGCTTGATATTGTTTTGGCTTTATGCTTAGTATTCTTTGTTGTAGCATGACTTGTTATAAACAATTGAGATTACTTAATGTGCCTTGGATGAATCATGCGTTGTTTTAGCATATTAAGGCATAGTATAGTGGTATTCTCCTTTGATGCTTTATTTGGGTTGACTTGGCGCATCCTCACACCATGTTATGACTATCTCATGTCACCATAGCCTTTATGATCCTTTAGTTTTCAACTTGTAGTATCACTTTATGCTTTGATCAATGATGTTTTGTCGCTCTGCATGATTATGGCCATTATTGCTCTCTTAGTTTGTCGCTCCCAGTCTTTTGCTAGCCTCCACAACAAAGTATGAGTTCCACTCATGCATCAAACTCCCTAAACCAAGTTATTCCATAGAGTCCACCATACCTACCTACTAGCTTATGCTATTCCAAGTATATTCATGCTTTTGTTTACCTTCCAAATTAAACTTGTTATGAGAAAACTAGTGATTAAAGCTCTCATGAACTTGATGGCACACTTTACTTTTCTTGCCCTTAATAAACTGGAACCATTGTGTCATCTATGTTGTATATGATTGCACTTATTTGTTGGGAATTAGCAGAACCATGCTTTCATGGGGAACGCTTTCAACATTGCACTTGGTACTTGTACCTAGTTGATATCATGTTCTTTTGTATATGGATGTCGTCGGTGTGAAATGAAAGGGGAGCTTGCAAGTCCATGGAGTTATGTATATGTGTTAGAGAAACTCCTGGGCCACTGGTCTAATCCATGCTAACATGGTGGAAACCTGCAGCATAACCATAATGAGCTGTCTATGAAGCATTCTTCTTATAAAAAAAGAGTCCTATATTGAGAAAAAAGAGAAAAAAGAGAGATTATGAAAAGAGGAAAGAGAGAAAAAGCACCATATTCCCATGGTAAATAAGAAGATTGATGAGATGCTCGTTGTCTGCTTGCCTTGACATTTTGATATGGGGATTCTTCCGTATCATCGGGCGAGGGGTACCCTGTTGGCGGTTCTCTATGATACACATGTACTTACGATGACAAGAACTTACCGGTGACTAAACTTGAGTAGCATGAGGAGCGGCCCTCGTATACAAGGGACATGAGATTTCTAACTTATACTTCGTCAAGCATGTACACCATAGTTTGTTCACTTTAACCTTAATCACTTCAAGATGCTTATGATAGGGGTAATGAGAGCTGAAAGCTATAAGTACCATAATTTTTGGAAGCTCTTTATGAGACTTGAATCCCTGCTTCCTTCTATGAAGGACTTTCTTCCACCATTATATTGAGTCTCCACCTTCTATCTTTATGCACTTACTTTGAGAGCATAGTGGCCATTCTTAGTTCTATGTGCATTGTCCCAAGACTAGTTGATTGATTTATACTTTGATATTACTTGTTTTAAACTATTGTATCTTGTCACTCTTATGAACTTTGAAGGTGTCCTATGCATTTATATTTGATACTCTATTGAGGGACAAGCTAAATACTTTTATGCTATGTTTTCTTTATGTGAAACAAACAAAAATCTTGCAAAGAATTGTTATTCATGAATCACCAGCACTTTTCTAGGCGCTGTGCATTGAGCCATCAAGCATTTTTCTAGCGCCGTTGCCGGGGAGTCAAGGACATCTTCACAAGGGGAGTCCCTCATAACCAATCTCTTTACTTTGTTATTTTTGTTTTGCTTAGTTTCTTTTTGCTTTGTTTGCTTGTTTTGTTATTCAAAAACACAAAAAAATTAGTTTTACAAGTTTGCTTTCTTATTTGAAAACCCAAAAAAATGACTACTCTTGAAAACACTAAGTTGTGTGACTTCACTAGCACCAACAACAATGATTTTATGAGCAAACCTATTGCTCCACCTGTGCCTGAAGATACTTTCTTGAGATAAAACTGTTTTGCTCAATCTTGTTATAAGAGAACAATTTTCTGGTATTGGTAATGAAGATGTTGCTTCCCATCTAAATAACTTTGTTGAACTTTGTGAGATGCAAAAGCATAGGGATGTAGATGGTGATATTATTAAGCTGAAATTGTTTCCTTTCTCTTTGAGAGGAAAAGCTAAAGAATGGTTGAATTCCTTAACTAGGAATAGTATTGATTCTTGGACTAAATGCAAAGATGCTTTCATTGGAAAATACTATCCTCCTGCTAAGATTATATTTATGAGAAGTGAAATAATGAAGTTTAAACAACTTGATAATGAGGAGCAGCCCTCGTATACAAGGGACATGAGATTTCTAACTTATACTTCGTCAAGCATGTACACCATAGTTTGTTCACTTTAACCTTAATCACTTCAAGATGCTTATGATAGGGGTAATGAGAGCTGAAAGCTATAAGTACCATAATTTTTGGAAGCTCTTTATGAGACTCGAATCCCTGCTTCCTTCTATGAAGGACTTTCTTCCACCATTATATTGAGTCTCCACCTTCTATCTTTATGCACTTACTTTGAGAGCATAGTGGCCATTCTTAGTTCTATGTGCATTGTCCCAAGACTAGTTGATTGATGCATACTTTGATATTACTTGTTTTAAACTATTGTATCTTGTCACTCTTATGAACTTTGAAGGTGTCCTATGCATTTATATTTGATACTCTATTGAGGGACAAGCTGAATACTTTTATGCTATGTTTTCTTTATGTGAAACAAACAAACATCTTGCAAAGCATTGTTATTCATGAATCTTTTGGTTGTGCCATTTCATGTTGCATCATAGTTTCTTTGTCCTATTGCTAGAACTTTGTCTTTCATGTTATGATTGAAGTACTATGATCCCATCTTTGAATGTTTTACAAATACTTTGATCAAGTCTTTAATGGTGCATGTCACCTCAAAAATTATTCTTTCTTTTTATCACTTACCTACTCGAGGACGAGCAGGAGTTACGCTTGGGGATGTTGATACATTGCAAATGTATCTATAATTTTTGATGTTCCATGCTTGGTTTTATCCACTTTCTTGTGTTTTGTTCCAACTTTGGAGTACTTTTCATATGATTTCTTGGACTAACCTATTAATAAGAGCCATAGTGCCAACTGCCTGTTTTCTGCTATTTTTGGTTCCAGGAAAGTCATAAGATGAATATTCTCGGAATTGGACGGGACAAAAGCCAAAGTGCCTATTTTTCCGGAAGTCATCATATGCCAGAATACGAGACGGAGAGGGGCTAGGGGCCACCACACCACCTGGCCACGCGGCCCAGCCTGGCCCGTGCTAGGGGGTGGTGAGGCCAGCCCTGGCACCCCCTCGGCCTCCCCTTCCGACTATAAGATGCCCTCGGGACGTAAACCCTAAGGGGCCGATCAAAAATCCACGAAAGAGTCTGTAGACACCATCATCTCCAGCCCTAGATCGGGAGGGATCTGAAGCTCTTCCTGGCAGTTAAACAACTTGATAATGAGGAGCGGC
This sequence comes from Avena sativa, assembly GCA_916181665.1. NCBI lineage: Eukaryota > Viridiplantae > Streptophyta > Magnoliopsida > Poales > Poaceae > Avena > Avena sativa. The sequence continues at coordinate 420,955,379 of OV702291.1, read as the reverse complement.
CCTCGTATACAAGGGACATGATATTTCTAACTTATACTTCGTCAAGCATGTACACCATAGTTTGTTCACTTTAACCTTAATCACTTCAAGATGCTTATGATAGGGGTAATGAGAGCTGAAAGCTATAAGTACCATAATTTTTGGAAGCTCTTTATGAGACTTGAATCCCTGCTTCCTTCTATGAAGGACTTTCTTCCACCATTATATTGAGTCTCCACCTTCTATCTTTATCCACTTACTTTGAGAGCATAGTGGCCATTCTTAGTTCTATGTGCATTGTCCCAAGACTAGTTGATTGATGCATACTTTGATATTACTTGTTTTAAACTATTGTATCTTGTCACTCTTATGAACTTTGAAGGTGTCCTATGCATTTATATTTGATACTCTATTGAGGGACAAGCTGAATACTTTTATGCTGCCGGGGAGTCAAGGACATCTTCACAAGGGGAGTCCCTCATAACCAATCTCTTTACTTTGTTATTTTTGTTTTGCTTAGTTTCTTTTTGCTTTGTTTGCTTGTTTTATTATTCAAAAAACACAAAAAAAATAGTTTTACAAGTTTGCTTTCTTATTTGAAAACCCAAAAAATGACTACTCTTGAAAACACTAAGTTGTGTGACTTCACTAGCACCAACAACAATGATTTTATGAGCAAACCTATTGCTCCACCTGTGCCTGAAGATACTTTCTTTGATATAAAACCTGCTTTGCTCAATCTTGTTATAAGAGAACAATTTTCTGGTATTGGTAATGAAGATGTTGCTTCCCATCTAAATAACTTTGTTGAACTTTGTGAGATGCAAAAGCATAGGGATGTAGATGGTGATATTATTAAGCTGAAATTGTTTCCTTTCTCTTTGAGAGGAAAAGCTAAAGAATGGTTGAATTCCTTAACTAGGAATAGTATTGATTCTTGGACTAAATGCAAAGATGCTTTCATTGGAAAATACTATCCTCCTGCTAAGATTATATTTATGAGAAGTGAAATAATGAAGTTTAAACAACTTGATAATGAGGAGCGGCCCTCGTATACAAGGGACATGAGATTTCTAACTTATACTTCGTCAAGCATGTACACCATAGTTTGTTCACTTTAACCTTAATCACTTCAAGATGCTTATGATAGGGGTAATGAGAGCTGAAAGCTATAAGTACCATAATTTTTGGAAGCTCTTTATGAGACTTGAATCCCTGCTTCCTTCTATGAAGGACTTTCTTCCACCATTATATTGAGTCTCCACCTTCTATCTTTATGCACTTACTTTGAGAGCATAGTGGCCATTCTTAGTTCTATGTGCATTGTCCCAAGACTAGTTGATTGATGCATACTTTGATATTACTTGTTTTAAACTATTGTATCTTGTCACTCTTATGAACTTTGAAGGTGTCCTATGCATTTATATTTGATACTCTATTGAGGGACAAGCTGAATACTTTTATGCTATGTTTTCTTTATGTGAAACAAACAAACATCTTGCAAAGCATTGTTATTCATGAATCTTTTGGTTGTGCCTTTTCATGTTGCATCATAGTTTCTTTGTCCTATTGCTAGAACTTTGTATTTCATGTTATGATTGAAGTACTATGATCCCATCTTTGAATGTTTTACAAATACTTTGATCAAGTCTTTGATGGTGCATGGCACCTCAAAAATTATTCTTTCTTTTTATCACTTACCTACTCGAGGACGAGCAGGAGTTACGCTTGGGGATGTTGATACATTGCAAATGTATCTATAATTTTTGATGTTCCATGCTTGGTTTTATCCACTTTCTTGTGTTTTGTTCCAACTTTGGAGTACTTTTCATATGATTTCTTGGACTAACCTATTAACAAGAGCCATAGTGCCAACTGCCTGTTTTCTGCTATTTTTGGTTCTAGGAAAGTCATAAGATGAATATTCTCGGAATTGGACGGGACAAAAGCCAAAGTGCCTATTTTTCCGGAAGTCATCATATGCCAGAATACGAGACGGAGAGGGGCTAGGGGCCACCACACCACCTGGCCACGCGGCCTAGCCTGGCCCGTGCTAGGGGGTGGTGAGGCCAGCCCTGGCACCCCCTCGGCCTCCCCTTCCGACTATAAGATGCCCTCGGGACGTAAACCCTAAGGGCCCAATCAAAAATCCACGAAAGAGTCTGTAGACACCGTCATCTCCATCCCTAGATCGGGAGGGATCTGAAGCTCTTCCCGGCACCCTGCCAGAGAGGGGAATTCACCCTAGAGGCCTTCTTCATCACCATGCAAGTCTCCGGTGTGATGAGTGAGTAGTTCATCCTTGGACTACGGATCCATGTAGTAGCTAGATGGCTGTTTCTCCTCCTTTGTGCTTTCATGTTTAGATCTTGTGAGCTCCGTTCATGATCAAGATCATCTATTTGTAATTTTGCATGTTGTGTTTGCGGGGATCCGATGGATATTGAGATGCTATTTCAGATTGATTATTGATTCTATCATGTCTTTATTATTTTTGATCTTGCATGCTTTCCGTTGTTAGTAGCTATATTGGCCAAGTAGATGCTAGCAACTCCAAGAGTTAGTATTTATGCTCGATAGTGGGTTCATGCCTCTGGTAATCTGGGAAAGTGACAGAAATCTCTAAGGTACTAGATGTGCTGTTGCTACTAGGGAGAAAACAACAATCCTTTGTTCATAGAACAATCGTATTGTTTACTTTACACGCAATTCGTAAAGCAATAATCTGTTGCTTGCAACTTAATACTGGAGGGGGTTCGGATGATAACCTGAAGGTGGATTATTAGTCATAGATGCAGTTGGATGGTGGTCTATGTATAATGTTGTAATGCCCAATCAAGTCTCAAAGGAGTCAAGATGATTAGTATATGCATGTATTGCTTTATCGATGTTTGTCAATTGCCCCGCTGTAATTTGTTCACCCAACATGTTATCTATCTTAAGGAGAGCCACCTCTAGTGAACTATGGATCCCGGTCCTTGTCTTTTACATTCAATCTACAAACTGTTACTACTTTGTGTTTACTTTCTGCAAACTATTACTTCCTTCCATTCGATACGTTTAATCCTTTGTTTTCCGCAAAACACGGTGAGATTGACAACCTCATCGCAAGTTGGGGACAAAGTTTTGTGGTTGTGTTGTGCAGGTCTCCACGTTGCTACTAGCACCGGTAGTGCGCCCTGCCAAAGCTCAGCTAGTAACACCTTTGGGGTGTTTCCTTGCTCCTACTGGTTCGATTAAACCTTGGTTTCATAACTGAGGTAAACTTGCTGCTGTGCTCATCATACCTTCCTCTTGGGGTTCCCAACGAGCTCTACATCAACCACGCACGAACACTTTTCTGGGCGTCGTGCATTGAGCCATCAACTAGTATCTAAAGTATTTGGCTTGCCATTGCTGCTATTGCAATGCTCTACAGAAATAGGTTTTATGGCTAGAGAATCTACTCCTATCTAGTCCGACACTTTATCTTCACTTCAACTGATGTATGTGTTGACTTCATTGACTTTATTGAAGAACTTGAGTTGTCGATGATGGTTTCTTGAGCAGAAATCTATGTTGACATCGTCTTCAACGGCTTAGAACCTAGCAAGGGTTAAGAAGGTACGGTTGAGTACGAGCGTAGTCAGCAAGTTCACTAAAAAAGGAGTGTATGATGCACTATCTCTACAGCCACAGACCATTGGTCGTAGGCAATGCAGGTTTTCGTAAACATTTCTTCAAAGGTTGCTTTTATTCTGAAAACTATGTCCGACAGCCTTCACAGGTTGACCAGAACCTTCATGGGGTTCCTTTCCTGCCGCGTTCGTAGCTCCTTCCCGGAACAGGGAGTAACATGTCACAATTCTTACACTCTGCAGAGGTGCGTCACTTTTCCCACAAGAGACCTTAGCCTTGTTGCACAACCAAGTCATGACCTTGTCCATACTTCCTTGGTATGGGGCCTAGTCTAAGATCCAAGCCAATCACTGCCCTCTCCATGACCCCATATGTCTGCACGATCCTCCAGGGCTGACTACACCTCCGTTAAGCCTCCAACTAGGGCAAGCTATAACCCTGGTGAGTTCCCGAAGACTCTATGAAGTGGTGATGCCCCTGGTAAGCTCCCTAAAAGGCCCGACTATACCTCTGGCAGCCACTCATAAATAATCTAGACACCAAAATTGTGGGGCCTAAGGGTGCCCACCCATATGTTGGATCCACACCAGGAATCCCAACGTCACGATAAGGTCATGTTGCCTCCATATGAAAGGAAGAAGATACAGCTGACTTCTCCGTCCCATTCCAAATCTCATGGTTGACGCATAATATACGGCACTAGAATCACTGGCGACATTGGTTGTTAAGTCCTAGATAATACATTACTGTACAATGGCGTTTCCATTGCCAGTTATTATAGATTAGCTGATCACCCTAGATTAGTAACCAATATTTCCAGTTAATTGTGAAAATAGTGTTTTCGACCTTTTTGAAATGCAGGTGATGACACAATTGAGTTAAAAGCATAGAAAATAATCAAAGGTCATGAGCACGTTGTGAACTTGCCTTTTGTGATTGCAAGATTATGCACTCACGGTCTTCAAGATACTAGAAGATCCAAATTCTGTAAATAACATCATTGGTCCGGTAAGAGCTAATGTTTAAAGATGCAAAATGCAACTATGCATAAGTATGTAATGCGGTTTGATAAACGCGAATCCCCATAACAATCGTACCTAATCTAGGGTTTGGAGTTTGTGATGAGTTCTTTGGAATGTGTTGTACTTTTATATCAGCTTTACACATGTGCTTCTTGTTAAAGCTTGTGAGAGTGTGTGAAACAATATGTAAATACATCAAGTAATATGCAATACTAAAGCATTCAAAATGAGGTATGGTATCTGAAATATTTCTTAAACAAGCTTAAGAATCAATTAGAGCTTTTAAAGAAGTGTTTAAGGATAACCTTTAATATTTCTTTAATGTTTAAGGATAACAAGCTTAAGAATCAATTAGAGCTTTTAAAGCTATACTTTTAATGTTTATTAAAAGAATAACCTTTGAGGAAAGATTACTTTTACAAAGTAAAGAGTACTTAAACTTAAGGTTAACACTTTAAGGCTTCTTATTAGCTAAGATTATTAAATAGGAAAACATTACTACATTAAATAATCATAGTATAAGTGAATAGGATTCTTGTGATGAACAATATACTATTTTAGTTGGTTTCATAATTGATAAAATACTTTTGGAGAGTAAAACTTATTTAATTTGAAATGGTAATTTTAGTAAGTATAACTTAAAATGGTTAGACTTATATTAACTTCATTTAAACATAGCTTGCATTTATTATTACACTTTTAAACTTTAAACAAATAATGCTAAAGGTAATAGTAAGTACTTATATATTTTAATGAATTAAAATAAAAGAAAAGGGTTTAAATAAGATTTATTAGACCTTTACCTTTTATTTTACTTCAAAAGTACGAGTTGATATTTTTAGTGTGTAGATTTTATTTTTGTGATCATTTAGGTATATTATAAGTATTTTTGTGATTTTTAACTAACAAGATATGATTTTTTTAAGTTTAATTACTTTATAAAACTAAATAAATAATAAATATTAGTTAAGGAATACAAAAATAATTGAAACAAGTTTGTAAATATAGATTTTGTTTTTGTAAGAATTTTGGTGTATTATTTATATTTTTCTCATTTTCCAATATTAAAATATGAATTTCCAAAGTATTATTACTTATAAAATCTTTATTAAATAAGACTAATTTAAATAGTTAACACAATAATATTTGATAATAAGTTTATAATATAGATTTTATTTTCTAAGCATTTTGATATATTATATACATTTTTCTAAATTATAAAACAAAAGTTATCCAATTTATAAGATTTAATTATTTTCCTAAAATATATTTATAATCGAATTTATAATGTTTATTCATTTTCTAATTGGAACTTTAATCAGAAGAATACTTTTTATACAACACCTAAACCTACCCAGGGTCACAGACATGTGGGCCTATGGCCACGTCATCTACCATGCGAGGCAAACACTTTTTATACTAGTACTCACCCTAGCCGCAGTCACAGACATGTGGGCCTATGACCATGTTGGCTGCCACGTGAGCAAAGACTAGTCAAATTAGCTAACTGGGCGGGCAGTGACGCGAGCGTGACATCAGCATGACGTCAGCTCGCCGGCCACCACCAGATGGTCGATAGCGACGGCATCGCCGGTACACACGTAGCTGCCTGTGTGCGTGAGGATGACGACGACGACAGTTTTGCAGAAAACCCCTTGAATGTTTCTTAGGCTCAACCCGCAGTCCACCTCTGGTCCCATGCGTCGGTGAGAGAGAGAAAGATAAGCTGGGTTGTTGTTGGGCCACAACAAAGTGAGCAAGGTTCGCTGTCTGCTACGCTAGAGCGTGGAATAGGACATGGGCCATGGTGGGCTGGTCCAGCTGACAGACTATTTCCTTTTCTATTTCTGTTTCTATATTCTGTTTTCTTTTCTATTTATAAATTCCTTTTTTAATTTGAATTTATTCAGGGTTTTAAATATGCAGAGAATTTGTAGGTCATGAACATTATTGTATAAATCAAGTATGATCTTCTTCTCAACATTTCGTATTGCACCAGAAATATTCATAACTATATGAAGGATTCTATTATTAAATATAATTTTGGGTTTTAGGTTTTGTTTCTTTTAGTAAGATTTCACAAAGATAATTCTGATTTCACTTGACAATCTTAATGGTACTGGTTGAAATGTGTATCCAGGTTTATAGATAAATACAAGGATCAAGATTTAGGGAAACTACTTCTAAATCTATGAGTGAGTTTGATATCTCCACATAGAGTGAGATCTTGGAATTACTTAGTAATGTGATCATGATATTTCTATCATTCTAGACTCCTATTAGAGTTTAAGACAATCAACTGGACAAGGCTTCTCAAACACTCACTTGGTTCTCTAATTACATCTTGGAAACTTTAGTTGTCCAAGAGGTATTGTTCAATAGTTACCTAGGAATAGGAAATGGTTTCACTATCCATTTGATTCTAGGGTCTTGAATAATACAGTAGACATGGGTCTTGTCATGGCTTGATATATTCTTGGTTAAGGCTGCTAAAGAATCCTTACCTTAATACCTCACTAAGGATATCTTGAGATAAGGAATTCCTTTCCTAAATATACTCTATAAATCTCTCTTATCTTATTCACAAAGATCACATCTTCCTGAATAAGACAATCATCTGACTCCACCATATCCATCATCATATGATGACATGATCATGCCACTTCAACATTACTCCATCCATACTCCTAGTATATAACTTCTCTTAATTAACTACCATTGATGCACCCATCAATGTAGCTACCGTTAACTCCATCTATTAACTTCCTTAACTTAATCTTGCAACTACTTCCAAGGTTTGCAATACTACAATCCTTACTATACAAAGGATATCAATCCTTTGAAATAGATATAATACTACTCCCATAATACCAGTTGTTCTTATATTAACTTGGTTAAGCTACTGTAACATCCCAAAACTTTAATCCAAGCTTATCAAGATCCAAATCATCAAAATTAGGGTTAACAAAAACTTTTCCAATCAAAAATATGAAAGCATTCATATGTGTGTGCATTTAAAAATAGGAGTTGTTTGAATTGCCATGTTTAAGTGATCCATTGCTTGTACAATGATTCTTAAGTGAAATAAACATCATCTAAATCATTCCCAAACTTTTCCCAAAGAAAAACAACTTAAAATGAATAATTGAAGTGAATGGTCATTTTGGCCAAATTAACTATCATGCCTACTTTGGCTATTCCTAGTACTCAAAACTAACAGAAACATTTGTGGATCTTTACACCCCTTGCTAGTACACATAATGAGGTACCAAGGCCCACTTTGTGATCTGCTAAAAACAATCAAATACTAATTTTAAATGACAGTTTAAAATTGAATCTATTTCATATGGGAAGATCCCACTATTTCAAAAACCACTCAAACAAGCTCAATTTTCAAAACCCAAGCACCCACAGAGTCTCAAGCTTAGTACTAGCACACCCACCAAAACTCTTTTCAAAATTCAAAAAGAATTTACTTGCGGCCGTTTCATCAAACACTTGGCAGGCAGAATTCAAACAAAACAAAATTCACTATTTTAAATAGTGTTCTGGCCAAACTTGTCTCCCATTTGACCCCCTTTTGCTCACATTGTCCCCTCTTGATGAAACTAGGGCATAATCACCCCATCCCCTACCTCTTAGCAGCATGGCCATGCCAAGCCGATCCCCACCTTGCCGGCCAACTTGGTCGCTGCCGCAGTAGACCGTCTCCCTCTCTCTCGCCATGTCTAGGAGATACCCGCACCTCACCGCCGCCCACTGTCCCCTCCCCGAGCCAGGCCCAGCCGTGGACCACCGAGAAAACCCCGCGCCCAGTACCACCGCGCCATGCCAAGCACGCGCCAGAGCACCGCACCCGGCACGCGTGCACAAGACGTCGCTCGACCGCAGCCCGCGCCCACTGCGTCGCCACGACCCAGGGAGCACGCAAGACACCCCCATTCACCGTCCAACGCCTCACAGCCACCGCTCGCCGCCGAAGCCGCTGCCTCTGCCACTCAGAGCGCTAGCTCCGCCCGACCGCTTACCACCGCCCCTAAGCCCGCATTAAAGTCCTAGAGCACCGCCAGGAGACTGCGCTTTGATTGCCACCCTCAGCCATGCCGCTAGCAGCCCGCAGCCATGTCGCCACCGTCGCCTGCCCATCCCTCTCGGTCTCACCGTCGAGCCTATAAAAGGAGGGCACCCCCAGCCGTTTGCAGCACACCACTCCACTCCCCTCACCTCACTGATCGTCCCACACCTCTAGCCGGAGCACGGGGAGCAGCAGCTCGCCGGAATTGTACCGGAGCAGGCCGCCTCTGGAGGAGAAGGGCGCCGCTGATTGCGACCACCCCCGGAGCTGCCTCGACCGTCCCTGAGCTCGCCGTCGACCGCTAGTCCGTTTGCCCGCCTCGCCGTCGTCGCTGGAGCCCTGGTATGCCCCCTATGCACCCCCACTGAGCCGCTAGGGGGCGACAGGTCCGTCGTCGACGACGATCACAGCCGTTGCTCCCCACTCTAATCCAACGTCCCACATTGCCCCGTACCGCTTCACGCGTTATGAGCCGCTGACGGATGGACCCCCCTGTCAGCTGAGCCTCGCGCTGCGGAGTGACACTGGGCCGGCCCGTTAGCGTTTCCCGCGCGACCGAGTTAGTTTTAATTAGGATTTTTCTTTTTAGTTGAAACTTAGTTCCGTCCCCTAGTTTGAAAATCAATTCAGAGAGATTTACAAATCCAAATGAAGTGATTCCAATTTTGTTAGAAAGCTACTCAAAAGATCTATCCAAACCCGTTGGATTTAATTCATTTAGAGTTAGAGATCTCTCCTCGTAAAAATAATAAAATAGAAGCATTTGCACCTTGCAACATTTTTATAAAATCAACCAAGTTAGCTTTTGAGTTGATTCCAACTCTCAAAAATCACATTTCATCATACCAATCTAAATATGTAATAATATTAAGATTTACATGCAGTGACTTTGGACTAGTACCAAAATAATGCTATATAGGCATTTCTAGTCACTTTAAATCATTAAATAATGAACTTAAACCAAAATATTTATGATCCAACCCTTAAATTACATTCCCACATGTTAGAATATGTGGTGATGACATGTGTCCACATGATCCCATATTTTAAGTGGTGAATATTAAATCTTAGTTAATTTTTCAATGAGTAGAAATTACTTTTCTAAAATAAAAAGGAGGAAACTATTGAATAAAACTTGTGATTCTTGTGATGATAATAGATCATCAATTGTGTGCCTTAGAGTACTAAGTAAACTAGTTAAGTATTGTTTGGTGATTGTGTACTCCGTATGTATTTATAGAAGATAGTACCGACCAAGCTTACGAGGAGGAGGAGTGCTACCAAGAAGAAGAAAACTTCAACCACTGCACCAACCAAGGCAAGCTATTATTGGCAAGCTAACCCTTGCAAAACTTACTTTAGCAAGCCACCATTAACAATGCAAGCTAATCCTTGCAATCTTGATAACCCAAGCAAAGATGCTTTAGGCATGCTTTGATCCTACCACTTTTGACTACTAGTTACCCCAAGTCTTATTTCCAAGCTTTATTTCTTTTACTTCACACAAAGTCCCTTACTTGTTGAAGGTAGCATAAAGAGTATAAAACTTGCCTATTTAGATAAGCTTTATATGTCATTCTATGGCATGAGATTGATCCAATCTTTCCACCTTAGTGAACACTCTTAACTTAGTAGTTTAGAGTAGATAAAAACTTGAGTCACTTTAGATGGGAACACTTGGTGAAAATGAATTATGTAAACCTTGGAATGATGAGTTATTCTATTGAGATGTTTTGACATGTGTTGAGAAACACAAATGGCTTATGATGATGAAAATGTTGAGGCATGAGCCTTAACCCTTTTACAAAACTGATGGTTGGATTCGGATGCGATACCATTCCAAATTTACCGTACAACCACAATACCTGAGTTGGGTAAGGCTTAGCCGGAAGTTTATATGCATTAGTATTAGTTCCCTCGTGGGAGAGTTGAGCTGAGGCTACCTCTCGATGTTGTCCACCTATGCAGTGCCCAAGATGACAGATGGTCATGGTTGGGAGGCCATGCTCATAGGAGAGGTGCTTATACTAGGGTGTGTAAAGGAAAGGTTATGTTTGATTATCTGCATACTAAGTATGATGATTCAGGGTTATCCCTGACAGATGTATCGAATCTTGTGGTGAAAGTGTACCACCTCTGTAGAGTGTCAAACTATTCGAATAGCCACATCCGCGGTTATGGACAGTTGGAATGGCCATACTGTTTCGTTGTCAGATGTTTTCAAAACAACTTATGCATGAATGATGAATCTTGACTTGACCACAACAGGGTCGTGCTTATGACAATAGCTTCCCAACTTAAGTGATTCTAGAACTTTATTTTATCTTTCTTTGCTTCAGAACTCAGCTTAGGTTTCAAAGTTAACCTTATAGTTAAACATAGATTTAGCACTTTAACTTAGAATTATACTACTTGTTAGTGGTAGGTTGCGAGTACTTAATGAGTACTCATGGCTTTTGTCCCTGGCTATTCTCATGGCCAGACTATGAAGGAGACTACCAAGATGATGGCCAGCAGGACGGCTCTGATAACTAGGACTATCTGCCTTCATCAGCATTGCCTGTGCCCCTAAAGATGGACCCCACTGCTACGCTTATCTTTTATTTCCGCTGCTTGTTGTATTAAGGCTGGATCATGAGATCCTTATTTGTGTAAGACCTTATGTATGGTTTGTAATGGATGATGTATTGTGATATCCAATCCGTTATGTCTCGCAAAAATGGTAATCCTGGGATTGTGAGGTATGGCATAACGGGCATCTGGGATTAAAAATCCGGGTGTTGACAAGTTGGTATCAGAGCCATCCTGACCATAGGAGACCCTAGTTAGAATGGACGTCCGAACAAAAACTTAGTTTCAAAACCAAAGTGAGTATTTACGAAAAACTATCTCCTCTCTTATCATTGGGATTTCTTCCTTTCTCAAAAATTCATGTTCCTCAAAATTCTTACATTAGTACTTAAAATTTGACACACTTGATCACTTCATTAATTTCCTCATCCTTAATTCTTGTAGATGGAGACTCAGTTTGGCAAGTTTTACCAGTTGGGAAACGGAGGTTAGCTGATCTTCGAGAGGGATCTGGATTCACTATCGGAGTTACTGGGACGCCCACATCCGGAGTTTCTTGGAGCTCAACTTCCAGGCTCCGTGAGAGAGAACAACTTCTCGCACGTCTATGTGCCCTCAGCGTCAACAAAATCCAAGGAACCCATTTTGCTCACTATGCAAGACGTGACTTCATGGGAATGCCGATGGAGATGCCAAGTCACCCAGAGTTGAGGCGTCAAGTGGAGAATCTTAACTTCTTGCTGCACGACAGACAGCAGGAACTGGACAATGCCAGGGAGTTAGCCAACCAGAACCGTGCCATTGCCGACCAGAAGGCCCAGACTTTCGCACTGCTCGTCCAAGATCGCCAGTCTCTTCGCCGCCAGCGTGCCAAGAAGGATCGCACCATCGCCCGTCTTCGCAAGAAGGTGGCCGACCTCGAGAAGACCGTCAAGGAGCAAGAAGCTCAGCTTACAGCCAAGGAAGAAGAAGATGAGGGTGAAGACATCCAGGGAGACATGGATTGTTACCTCAGCAACAATGATGACTTTCTGGAGGAGGATGTTGTGGATTTCTACACTGACAATGAGGACTCCGACTTCATCGACGATGAGTAGATGCACTAGAGCACTGTCGTAGCATGAGATGTATCGGTCCCACTGTATCGTAGCTTGTAGAATGGTTCTTCAAACCATCTGTTTTCCCTTTGATTGTTGTGGTGTGTGTTGTATCGTGTGCTTGTTTGCATGAATGAAATGGAGTTAGTTGAAAAACCCGAATCTAACTCAAAGTTTTAGATTTGAAACCAAAACCATAAACCTTAGAATTTCCCTCTTACCCCTATATCTATCTCAATCTTCAGATGACTCGAGGAAACCAAGGAGGGAGTAGCTCGTCGCAAGACCCGATGTTGCAGATCTTGCAGAATCTCATCACAGACCGTGAAGCAAGCAGGGCAGAACGTCAAGCCAACTTAGCAACACTACAGCAGATCGCCCAGATGGCTCTCAACAACCAAGGGCATGGAAATCAGGATCACCATGGATCCAAACTCAAAAAATTTCAGAATACCAATCCCCCAATCTTCAACCAATCTGAAAATCCATTAGATGCTGATGACTGGTTGCAGACGATGGAAAACAACCTAGAAGTTGCAGGAGTTGATGAAAACGAGAAAGTTCTCTTCGCCACCCACTATCTGGCGGGAGATGCAAGAGCTTGGTGGACTAGTATCCGTAATATGAACTATGGTCAGGTTATGACATGGGATGCATTCAAAGTCAAGTTCAGTCGTACCCACGTGCCGCAGGGTCTAGTCAATCGAATGAGAGATGAGTTCCACGAATTGAAGCAAGGAAGAATGACTGTGGTGGAGTACCGTGACAGATTCCTGTCACTTGCTAGATATGCACCTGATGAGATAAACACGGAGGTCGAGAAGAAGGAGAGATTCTTGAACGGACTGCACGATGAGATGCAGACTGTCCTTGTCAACATCCGTTTTCAGGATCTCGAAGAGCTACCGACTCTGCCATTCAGATGGAAGGGAAGATTAATCAGGCAAACGACAATCGCAAACATCGTATGATGCAGCAATCAGGATCCAGCAGTCACCAGAAGTACCGTCCCAACCCCTCACCAGGATATGCACCAAGGAACAACCGACCCCCAATGTCTCGCCCAAGCTACCCCAACCGTAGCGGAGGAAATGTGAAGTCCGGAGGAAACCATCACAACTCTGGCAACGCCAACAATTTCAACCGTGCACCTCCCAAGAGAAACAACAATAACAACAACAACAACAACAACAACACTGCACCCAGAACTGGTAGCAATGTTGTGCCTGTCGCAGCAAAGGACAAGTCCCAGATCACCTGTTTCGAGTGTGGAGTGAAGGGTCACTACTCCAATGAGTGTCCCAAGAAGACTACCGCCAATGCCACTCTGAATGCCCCAGCTCAATAGTAGCGTCGTGTTCAACCAGGAAGAAGGTTTGCCCCAGGGAACCCTCACAACCGCAATGGTCGTCTCTTCCACATGAACGCAGAAGAAGCCCAAGAAGCGCCAGATGTAGTGCTGGGTATGTTTTCTGTCAACTCAGTTTTAGCAAGAGTATTGTTTGATTCGGGAGCATCACATTCATTTGTCACCGAAGAATTTGCATGCACTAGTAAGAGTCACCCAACCAACCTGAATCATGTCATGATAGTTCAAATCCCCGGTTCAACTACAAAAGCTAGAAAAATTTGCAAAGTTGTGCCTATCATAATACATGGGATAGATTTTTATGCCAACCTAATAGTACTTGGAACCAAAGGATTGGAAGTAGTACTAGGTATGGACTGGATGTCAAGGCATAAAGGACTGATAGACTGTGCTAAGAAAGCCATCACCATGACCAGTAGTTCTGGAATAACAGTAGAGCATATCTCTGAAACCTTACCCCGTCAATTCAAGTGCAACAAGAGTCTAACCCTACCCACCATAGACCAAATAAGAGTAGTCTGTGAATACCCCGACGTATTCCCAGATGAATTGCCAGGTATGCCCCCGGATAGGGATATTGAGTTCATTATCGAACTAATCCCCGGAACCGGACCCATAGCCTAGAGACCCGATAGCATGAACCCCTCAGAGTTAGTTGAGTTGAAGAAGCAGTTAGATGCCATGTTAGCAACAGGCTTGATTCAGCCAAGCGCATCGCCATGGAGATCACTAGTGTTATTCGTCGACAAGAAAGATGGAGGCAATCGTTTGTGTACAGATTACAGAAAGTTGAAAGACGTCACCATCAAGAACAAGTACCCCTTGCCAAAGATAGAGGATCTATTTGATCAATTGACTGGAGCCCAGGTATTCTCAAAGATTGATCTTAGGATTGGTTATCACCAACTTAAGATTCGTGCAACGGATATTCCGAAGACCGCCTTTACTACTCGCTATGGTTTATACGAGTATACGGTTATTTCTTTTGGATTAACCAATGCCCCTGCTTATTTCATGAATCTCATGAATAAGATCTTTATGAATTTCCTAGATAAGTTTGTAGTTGTGTTTATCGAGGACATCCTTATCTACTCCAAGTCAAAAGAAGAGCATGAGCAACATCTGAGAATCATCCTAGAAACCCCGAGAGAGCATCGGTTATATGCCAAGTTCAGCAAGTGTGAGTTTTGGCTGAAAGAAGTAGGATTCCCAGGACATATTGTGTCTGCCAGAGGAGTCTCTGTTGATCCCGCCAAGATCAAAGATGTCGAAGAATGGGAAGCCCCAACCACTCAAACCCAAGTCCGTGCATTTCTCGGATTAGCGGGATACTACCGCAAGTTCGTAGAAGGATTCTCGAGCATCGCCAGACCCATGACCCAATTGTTGAAGAAGGACAAGAAGTTTGAATGGACAGACAAGTGTGAAGCCAGTTTCCAGGAGCTGAAGAAGAGATTGATATCAGCCCCAATATTGATCATGCCAGACATCAAGAAGCCATTTGATGTATATTGTGATGCATCCAAGATTGGTCTAGGATGTGTATTGATGTAAGAAGGCAAAGTCATCGCGTAACTATCTCGACAACTGAAGCAGCATGAGCAGAACTATCTGACCCATGATCTTGAATTAGCAGTCATAGTGCTGGCATTAAAGACATGGCGTCATTATCTGATGGGTAATCGCTGTGAGATTTACTCAAATCATAAGAGCTTGATGTATATTTTCACTCAGAAGGAGCTGAATATGAGGCAAAGGATATGGATAGAGTTAATCAAGGATTATGACCTTGACATTCACTATCACCCCGACAAAGCCAATGTGGTAGCGGATGCTCTTAGCAGATTGCCGTGTAGGATAAACACCATGATCAAGGAGAAGCAACCAAGTTTGTATGAAGACTTGGAGCAGTTCAGGACTGAATTGGTTAGCAAAGGATTCTTATCTAGCATTGAACTTCAACCCACTTTGATTAGCCAAATCAAGGAAGCCCAGAAGGGGAATGAAAGTATCAACGGAATCAAACGTCGTATTGGTACAGGAAAGGTACCTGGATTCACGGAAGACGAAGAAGGAGTATTGTGGTACAAAGGACGTATCTATGTGCCAGCAGATTCAGAACTGAAGCAAGTTATCATGAAGGAAGCTCATGATACTCTTTATTCTATCCACCCTGGAGGAACGAAGATGTATCATGATTTGAAAGAGCAATTTTGGTGGCACAAGATGAAGAGAGAAATCGGAAGCTACATCGCCAAGTGTGATATCTGTCAACGAGTCAAAGCAGAGCATCAGAGACCTGCAGGATTGTTGCAACCATTGCAGATTCCGGAATGGAAATAGGATTCCGTCGGAATGGACTTTATCACCGGTTTTCCTACTTCTAGTAGGGGAAATGACTCAATCTGGGTCATAGTTCATAGACTGTCCAAGGTAGCCCACTTTATACCTGTCAAGACTACCTACCAGAGTGCGAAGCTAGCAGAGTTGTACATTGCTAGGATTGTTAGTCTGCATGGAACCCCCAAGACCATAGTATCAGATCGAGGAACCCAGTTTACCTCGAGATTTTGGCAGAAAGTTCAGGAAGGATTGGGAACCAAGTTGAACTTCAGCACCGCGTATCACCCGCAAACAGATGGACAGACTGAGAGAGTCAACTAGATCTTAGAGGATATGCTTAGATCTTGTGTGTTGGAATACAGATCAAAATGGGAAGACTGCCTGCCTTTCGCAGAATTCTCATATAACAATAGTTATCAAGCTAGTTTGCAGATGGCACCATTTGAGTTCCTATACGGAAGGAAGTGCCGTACCCCTTTGAATTGGTCACAAGTAGGAGAGAGTCAGATTTTTGGACCCGACATTCTCCGAGAGGCCGAAGATAAGGTTCACAAAGTCCGTGAGCACCTCAAGACCGCCCAATCCAGACAGAAGAGTTATGCCGACAAGATAAGGAGAGACCTGACTTTCAATGTCGGAGATTTTGTATATCTCAAAGTTTCACCATTGAAGGGAACCCAACGCTTTAGTCTGAAAGGAAAGTTAGCCCCCAGATATATCGGGCCATTCAAAATTTTGAACCGTCGAGGAGAAGTATCGTATCAATTGGAACTACCTGAAGAGATGTCAGTCATCCACAGTGTGTTCCATATCTTGTTACTTCGCAAATGCCTAGAGGTGCCGGAGAAGACTGAAGTTTTCAAGAACATCGATCACAGAGCTGTGGAGATCAACAATGACCTGACCTATCGTGAAGTGCCCATCCGTATCTTGGAAGAAGCTTACAGAACCACCAGGACCAGGAGTATCAAATTTCTCAAGATTCAATGGAGCAACCATACCGAGGAGGAAGCCACTTGGGAGTGCGAAGATTACATTAGGACAGAGTTCCCAGATCTCTTTAGTTCCTAGTTTTCTTTGTAAATCTCAGGACGAGATTTTGTTTAAGGGGGGAAGGTTTGTAACATCTCAAAACTTTAATCCAAGCTTATCAAGATCCAAATCATCAAAATTAGGGTTAACAAAAACTTTTCCAATCAAAAATATGAAAGCATTCATATGTGTGTGCATTTAAAAATAGGAGTTGTTTGAATTGCCATGTTTAAGTGATCCATTGCTTGTAAAATGATTCTTAGGTGAAATAAACATCATCTAAATCATTCCCAAACTTTTCCCAAAGAAAAACAACTCAAAATGAATAATTGAAGTGAATGGTCATTTTGGCCAAATTAACTATCATGCCTACTTTGGCTATTCCTAGTACACAAAACCTAACAGAAACATTTGTGGATCTTTACACCCCTTGCTAGTACACATAATGAGGTACCAAGGACCACTTTGTGATCTGCTAAAAACAATCAAATACTAATTTTAAATGATAGTTTAAAATTGAATCTATTTCATATGGGAAGATCCCACTATTTCAAAAACCACTCAAACAAGCTCAATTTTCAAAACCCAAGCACCCACAGAGTCTCAAGCTTAGTACTAGCACACCCACCAAAACTCTTTTCAAAATTCAAAAAGAATTTACTTGCGGCCATTTCATCAAACACTTGGCAGGCAGAATTCAAACAAAACAAAATTCACTATTTTAAATAGTGTTCTGGCCAAACTTGTCTCCCATTTGACCCCCTTTTGCTCACATTGTACCCTCTTGATGAAACCAGGGCATAATCACCCCATCCCCTACCTCTTAGCAGCATGGCCATGCCAAGCCGAGCCCCACCTTGCCGGCCAACTTGGTCGCTGCCGCAGCAGACCGTCTCCCTCTCTCTCGCCATGTCTAGGAGATACCCGCACCTCACCGCCGCCTACTGTCCCCTCCTCGAGCCAGGCCCAGCCGTGGACCACCGACAAAACCCCGCGCCCCGTGCCATCGTGCCATGCCGAGCACGCACCAGAGCGCCGCACCCGGCATGCGTGCACAAGCCGCCGCTCGACCGCAGCCCGCGCTCACCGCGTTGCCACGACCCAGGGAGCACGGCAGACACCCCCATTCTCCGTCCAACGCCTCATAGCCACCGCTCGCCGCCGAAGTCGCCGCCTCTTCCGCTTAGAGCGCCAGCTCCGCCCGACCGCTTACCACCGCCCCTAAGCCCGCATTAAAGTCCTAGAGCACCACTAGGAGACCGCGCGTCGATCGCCACCCTCAGCCATGCTGCTAGCAGCCCGTAGCCATGTCGCCACTGTCGCCTGCCCATTCCTCTTGGTCTCACCGTCGAGCCTATAAAAGGAGGGCACCCCTAGCCGTTTGCAGCACACCACTCCACTCCCCTCACCTCACTTATCATCCCACACCTCTAGCCGGAACACAGGGAGAAGCAGCTCGCCGGAATTGTACCGGAGTAGGCCGCCTCTGGAGGAGAAGGGCGTCGTTGATTGCGACCACCCCCGGAGCTGCCTCGACCGTCCCTGAGCTCGCCGTCGACCACCAGTCCGTTTGCCCGCCTCGCCGTTGTCGCTGGAGCCCTGGTATGCCCCCTATGCACCCCCACTGAGCCGCTAGGGTTAGAGCTCGTCGGCGACAGGTCCGTTGTCGACGACGATCCACAGCCGTTGCTCCCCACTCTAATCCAATGTCCCACATTGCCCCGTACCGCTTCGCGCGTTATGAGTCGCTGACTGATGGACCCCCCTGTCAGCTGAGCGCCGCGCCGCGGAGTGACACTGGGCCGGCCCGTTAGCGTTTCCCGCGCGACCCAGTTAGTTTGAATTAGGATTTTTCTTTTTAGTTGAAACTTAGTTCTGTCCCCTAGTTTGAAAATCAATTCAGAGAGATTTACAAATCCAAATGAAGTGATTCCAATTTTGTTAGAAAGTTGCTCAAAAGATCTATCCAAGCCCGTTGGATTTAATTCATTTAGAGTTAGAGATCTCTCCTAGTAAAAATAATCAAACAGAAGCATTTGCACCTTGCAACATTTTTATAAAATCAACCAAGTTAGCTTTTGAGTTGATTCCAACTCTCAAAAATCACATTTCATCATACCTATCTGAATATGTAATAATATTAAGATTTACATGCAGTGACTTTGGACTAGTACCAAAATAATGCTATATAGGCATTTCTAGTCACTTTAAATCATTAAATAATGAACTTAAACCAAAATATTTATGATCCAACCCTTAAATTACATTCCCACATGTTAGAATATGTGGTGATGACATGTGTCCACATGATCCCATATTTTAAGTGGTGAATATTAAATCTTAGTTAATTTTTCAATGAGTAGAAATTACTTTTCTAAACTAAAAAGGAGGAAACTATTGAATAAAACTTGTGATTCTTGTGATGATAATAGATCATCAATTGTGTGCCTTAGAGTACTAAGTAAACTAGTTAAGTATTGTTTGGTGATTGTGTACTCCGTATGTATTTATAGAAGATAGTACCGACCAAGCTTACGAGGAGGAGGAGTGCTACCAAGAAGAAGAAAACTTCAACCACTGCACCAACCAAGGCAAGCTATTATTGGCAAGCTAACCCTTGCAAAACTTACTTTAGCAAGCCACCATTAACAATGCAAGCTAATCCTTGCAATCTTGATAACCCAAGCAAAGATGCTTTAGGCATGCTTTGATCCTACCACTTTTGACTACTAGTTACCCCAAGTCTTATTTCCAAGCTTTATTTCTTTTACTTCACACAAAGTCCCTTACTTGTTGAAGGTAGCATAAAGAGTATAAAACTTGCCTATTTAGATAAGCTTTATATGTCATTCTATGGCATGAGATTGATCCAATCTTTCCACCTTAGTGAACACTCTTAACTTAGTAGTTTAGAGTAGATAAAAACTTGAGTCACTTTAGATGGGAACACTTGGTGAAAATGAATTATGTAAACCTTGGAATGATGAGTTATTCTATTGAGATGTTTTGACATGTGTTGAGAAACACAAATGGCTTATGATGATGAAAATGTTGAGGCATGAGCCTTAACCCTTTTACAAAACTGATGGTTGGATTCGGATGCGATACCATTCCAAATTTACCGTACAACCACAATACCTGAGTTGGGTAAGGCTTAGCCGGAAGTTTATATGCATTAGTATTAGTTCCCTCGTGGGAGAGTTGAGCTGAGGCTACCTCTCGATGTTGTCCACCTATGCAGTGCCCAAGATGACAGATGGTCATGGTTGGGAGGCCATGCTCATAGGAGAGGTGCTTATACTAGGGTGTGTAAAGGAAAGGTTATGTTTGATTATCTGCATACTAAGTATGATGATTCAGGGTTATCCCTGACAGATGTATCGAATCTTGTGGTGAAAGTGTACCACCTCTGTAGAGTGTCAAACTATTCGAATAGCCACATCCGCGGTTATGGACAGTTGGAATGGCCATACTGTTTCGTTGTCAGATGTTTTCAAAACAACTTATGCATGAATGATGAATCTTGACTTGACCACAACAGGGTCGTGCTTATGACAATAGCTTCCCAACTTAAGTGATTCTAGAACTTTATTTTATCTTTCTTTGCTTCAGAACTCAGCTTAGGTTTCAAAGTTAACCTTATAGTTAAACTTAAATTTAGCACTTTAACTTAGAATTATGCTACTTGTTAGTGGTAGTTTTTGAGTACTTAAAGAGTACTCATGGCTTTTGTCCCTGGCTATTCTCATGGCCAGACTATGAAGGAGACTACCAAGATGATGGCCAGCGGGACGACTATGATAACTAGGACTATCTGCCTTCGTCAGCATTGCCTGTGCCCCTGAAGATGGACCCCACTTCTATGCTTATCTTTTATTTCCGCTGCTTGTTGTATTAAGACTGGATCATGAGATCCTTATTTGTGTCAGACCTTATGTATGGTTTGTAATGGATGATGTACTGTGATATCCAATCCGTTATGTCTCGCAAAAATGGTAATCATGGGATTGTGAGGTATGGCATAACGGGCATCTGGGATTAAAAATCCGGGTGTTGACAGCTACTATGCCTCTAACTACTCCATACAACTCATCAAATACTTCACCATGCTCTAGCTTGACTTCTAATGATCAAGCTAGATGATTCAGCTTACTAGGACTTGCCTAACTTGGTATATTCATAACTCTTCTTCAACACCTAATCATCTATTCTCAAGTGACTTGAGAATAATGACCACCATCCTTTGATCATACAAAGCTTAGGCTTCTAATTGTCTGATCAAGGTCTATGCTCAACTAAGTGGTAAACTTGTATTAGTCTCTCTATAAGGCTTATCTTGTTAAGCAAGCTTACTCTAAGTTTATATCCACTTGTCTTAACAAGACTATTATCTGATGTACTAATACTACTAGCCTTCTCATAGCTTCTCAATTACTAGCTTAACCCTTGGGTTTAACTAATGCTTCTACTTAACTCATGAGTGAGTTAACTCCTCCAACATCAAATAGTTTGATCTCCATTGATGATCACATTCCATTGATGGTGGCACACTCTACCCTAACTAGTTACTTCTTCTTATTAACTTACTTAAGGTCTTTGGAAGGTTTATATAATAGATTAAAGCTAAAGGTTAACAAGTGCTAGGTCAAGAATTGGTCACTCAGTAGTGATAATCCATTGACACTTGGACTTGGTTAAATAGGAATGTCACCTCTTAATATCATATTAAGGGTATGTGTTGAATGGTCTTGGCTTAACTTCCTTTATTACTCTATCTATGAAAAGAGTTAAATTTTTAAGAACTACCATGTTACCCATGGTAGGAGTAACTATGGCAAACAAGTGTTTCGAGATTTAGTTATAGAGTTTCTTTTACTTAAGTTATAAGTTTAACTTTATATACAGAGTTTATGGTAGGTAATATCTTAATATCATCTTTAGAATATTAAGTATGCATTCTTGAGTTGTGTATGGACTACCATGTAATGATCTCTAGAAGATCAAGTACTCCTTATTAAATAATGTGTTGTGACTTAGTTTTATTACATTTGATCTACCCTTAGATCAAATCATATTACCCAAAGATAAGGTTTTAGCAAAGGTCATATTGAAACTTATCACAGTCAACTTGATGATCTACTTCAGTTCCACCAAGTTAAGAGAAGCTGCAGTCACTTTGACAAGTTTTATTTAAAAGCGCGAAAATTATTCGAATTTTCTATGCATGAATGCAATGCACACACCTGTGTTCAGCTTATTTATAAGCTCTAATGATGGGACGTTACAACATGATCCCATATTTTAATTGGAGAGGATATTAAATCTTAAGTATTTTCAATGAGTAGAAATTACTTTTGTAAAATAAGATAAACAAGATTAAGTCTTTGTTTCATGTGATAATTGTGATGATGCTAGATCATCCAGTATGAACCTTACTGTGCTAAATAGAAATAGTTAAGTATTGTTTGGTGATTGTGTACCCCGTATTCATTTTATAGACGATAGTACCGACCCGGGATACGAGGAGGAGGAGTACTACCAAGAAGAAGAAGAACAAAAACTTCAAAAACTGCACTACTCAAGGCAAGCCTAGCACTACAAGTTAACTATGCAAGTTAACACTTGCCCACTTGATAACCTATGCAATATGATTTAGGAATGCTTGGTTATATAACTTGATTATACCAATCCCAAGTTTTACTTGCAAGCTTTATTCTTTTACTTTACCAAAGTTCTTTACTTTTAGTGAGTGTTTGGTGAGTTTTGGAAAAATAGTATAGATACCATAAAGAGTATAAAACTAGGCCTAACTAGTTGTACTAGGATGTCATTCCAAGGCATGAGATTAGAATGGGATAGTTACCCTCGATTAGCACCCCTCATTATTGAATACCCTCAACTTAGTGGCTAGTGCTAAGCATAAAAGTTGATCACTTTAGATGGGAATACTTGGTGAAAATGATTATGAAAACCTTGGAATGATGGTTCATTCCATTGAAATGTTTTGACATGTGTTGAGAAACACAAATGGATTTGATGATGAAAATGTTGAGGCATGAGCCTTAGCCCTTCATAAAAATTGATGGTTGGGTTCGGATGCGATACCATTCCAATTTTACCGTACAACCACAATACCTGAATTGGGTAGGGCTTAACTAGAAGTTTATATGCCTTAGTATGGGTTCCCTCGCAGAAAGAGGTTGAGCTAAGGCTACCTCGTGAGTGTGAATGTCCACCTATGCAGTGCTCAGGATGGCAGATGGCCATGGCTGGGAGGCCAAGCTCATAGGGGAGGTGCCTATACTAGAGTGTGTAATTGAAAGGTTATGATTGATTATCCGCATACTAAGTATGATGATTCAGGGTTATCCCTAATGGATGTATCGAATTTTGTGGTGAAAGTGTACCACCTCTGCAGAGTGTCAAACTATTCAAATAGCCGCGTCCGTGGTTATGGATAGTTGGAGTGGCCATACTGTTCTATTGTCAGATGTTTTCAAAATGACTTATGAATTGAACTACGACTTTGACTTGACCATAATAGGGTTGGGGATATGAAAACTAGGTTCCCACTTAAGTGATTTAGAACATTAACTTAGTTTTCTTTACTTCTAAACTTAGTTTTAGATAAATCTGGCTTTTTGCAAATAAACCTAGAGTTTAAGATTCCTACTAGAACTACCTTACTTGTTAGTGATAGTTTGCGAGTACTTAAAATAGTACTCATGGCTGTCCCTGGCTATTCCCATGGCCAAACTATGAGGAAGACTACCATGATGATGGACAGTAGGAGGTCTATGACAACTAGGATCATCTCCCATCGTCAGCATTGCATGTGACTCTAAAGATGGAGCCCCTACTATGTTTATTTTTCGTTGCTTGATTTGTATTAAGACTAGATCATGAGATTCTTTATTTGTAAGACCTTATATTGGTTTGTAATGGATGATATACTATGGTACCAATTCTGTTATGTCTCGCAAAAATGGTAATCCTCGGATTGCGGGGTATGGCATAACAGGCATCTAGGATTAAAAATCCGGGTGTTGACAAGTTGGTATCAGAGCCATCCTGACCATAGGAGACCCTAGTTAGACTAGATGTCCGAACAAAAACTTAGTTTCAAAAAAAAGAAGTGAATATTTATGAAAACATATTCCCACTCTTATCCTTGATTCTTTCAAAAAAAGTCATGTTCCTCAAAAATTCTTGCATTCCTACATAAAATTTGACACACTTGATCACCTCAGTAACTTACCCTAAATTCTTATAGATGGAAGTCCAATATTGCAAGTTCTACCAGTTGGGCAACGGAGGCCAACTGATCTTTGAGAGGGATCTAGATGCACTATCAGAGTATCTTGAGCGCCCGCACCCGGAATTCTTCGGGGCATAACTCAACGATCACGTAGGAGGAGATCTACAATGGCTGATATTTGTAGATCTCAGAGGCAAGATGGAAGCACCTACTTTGAAGAAGATCCAATTCACCTTGCGTGAGAACAAGTGGCTAGATGGATTAGCCAGGGCTATGCATGAAGCTCTTGCCCGTCCGTGTGGGCAAAACATCAATCTGATCCAGGGAACTCGCTTTGCTCACTTTGCAAGGCGTGATTCTATGGGAATGTCCTTAGAGATGCCAGGACACCCGGAGGTGAAGCACCAGGTGGACAATCTTGACTTCATGTTGTATGATAGGAAGAAGGAGTTGGACAACGCTCAAGCCTACGCCAACCACAACCATGCCATTACAGTCAAGAAGGACCAGACCCTGGCCATTCTCGCCAAGGAGCGCCAATCACTTCGTCATCAGCGCGACAAGAAGGATCGCACCATCGATCGTCTTCACAAGAAGGTGGCCGCTCTCGAGAAGACAATTCGTGAACAGGAAGTCCAGCTTGAAGCGAAGGAGGGGGAAGGTGAAGATATCTAGGGAGATCTTTACTCTTACCTCAGTGATGACAATGACTACTTGGAGGATGATGCCATGGAGTTCCACACTAATGATGATTATTCCGACTTCATTGATGATGATTAGATGCACTTGAGCACTACCATAGGAATGAGTTGTACCGGTCCCATTGTATCGTAGTTTCACAGAATGGTTCTTAAAACCATTTGTTTTCTATTTGTGTTGTGGTGTGTGTTTGTATTGTGTGCTTTGAATGAATGAATGAGAGGAAGTTGTTAGTTTGCAAAATCTGAGTCAAACTCAAAGTTTAAAGCTTTTGAAACAAAACCATGAACCCTAGAGATTTCCCTCTTATCTCATTATCTATCTCAATCTTCAGATGACTCGTGGAAACCCCGGAGGAAGCAGTTCATCTCAGGACCCGATGCTGTAGATTCTGCAAATGCTAGTTTCTGACCATGAAGCTAGTAGAGCTAAACGCCAAGCCAACCTAGCCACTCTTCAATAGATAGCTCAGATGGCCAACAATAACCAAGGTCACGGAAACCAGGATAACCATGGATCCAAGCTCAAGAACTTTCAGAATGCCAACCCACCTATCTTTAGTAAGTCTGGGGATCCCTTAGATGCTGATGACTAGCTGCAAACCATGGAGAACGACCTGGAGGTCACAGGATTTAAAGCCAATGAGAAGGTATTGTTTGCCACCCATTATCTGGTAGGAGATGCAAGAGCCTGGTGGAATAGCACCCATACCATGAACGAAGGTCAGATGATGACTTGGGAAGCATTCAAGATCAAGTTTAGCCGGACCCATGTGTCCCAAGGTTTGGTCACCAGGATGAGGGATGAATTCAGGGAACTGAAGCAAGGAAGGATGATGGTAGTCGAGTACCATGACAAATTTCTGTCACTAGCTAGATATGCCCCTGATGAGATCAACACCGAAGCAAAGAAGGAAAGGTTCCTGAATGGATTACATAATGAGATGCAGACTGTGTTAGTCAACATCCGTTTTGGAGATCTAGAAGAGCTAGTAGATTCTGCCATCTAGATGGAAGGGAAGATAAACCAAGCCAATGACAATCACAAGCGCAGGATGATGCACCAGACTAGATCCCACCATACTCAGAAGTATCACCCAACCCGTCTGCAGGATATGCACCCAGAAACAATAGACCCCCTATGTCCCGTCCAAGCTATCCCAATCATAGCGGAGGAAACCTGAAGTTTGGAGGAAACCACAACAACAACCCCGACAACTCCAATAACTTCAACCGTGCACCGCCCAAGTCCAACAACAATAACAACAATACTGCCCCAAGGACTGGAAGCAATGTTGTGCCTGTTGCAAGAAAAGACAAGTCCCAGATTACTTGCTTTGAATGTGGAGTCAAGGATCACTACTCCAACGAGTGCCCCAAGAAGCTTGCAGCAGCAACCAATGTGAATGCACCCGCTCAGCAGCAACGCCGTGTTCAGCCTGGAAGGAGATTTACCCTAGGGAACTCGCTCAACCGCAACGGTCGTCTGTTCCACATGAATGCTGAAGAAGCCCAGGAAGCGCCCGATGTCGTGCTGGGTATGTTTTCAGTTAACTTAGTACTTGCAAGAGTGTTGTTTGATTCTGGAGCATCGCACACGTTTTGCTACAGAAGAATTTGCATGCACTAGTAAGATTCAACCAACAAAATTGAAGCATGTTATGATAGTTCAAATACCTGGTTCAACCACCAAAGCTAGAAAATTTTGCAAGGCTGTACCTATCAGAATCCATGGAATAGATTTTTATGCCAATCTAATAGTACTTGGAACCAAAGGGTTGGAAGTAGTACTAGGAATGGATTGGATGTCGAAACATAAAGGATTAATCGGCTGTGCCAAGAAAGCCATAACCATGACTAGTAGCTCTAGAGTATGAGTAGAGCATGTATCTGAGACCTTGCCTCGTCAATTCAAATGCAACAAGAGTCTAGCCCAACCAACCATAGACCAAGTCAGAGTAGTCTGTGAATACCCCGACGTATTCCCAGATAAATTGTCCGGTATGCCCCCGGATCGGGATATCGAGTTCATCGTTGAACTAGTTCCTGGAGCTGGACCCATAGCTCAGAGACCTTATAGTATGAACCCAATTGAATTAGTGGACCTGAAGAAGCAACTTGATGCTATGTTGGAGAAAGGTCTCATTCAACCAAGCGCATCGCCATGGAGATCGCCTGTTTTGTTTGTGGATAAGAAAGATGGAGGTAACCGTTTATGTACGGATTACCGGAAGCTGAATGATGTCACCATCAAGAACAAGTACCCACTGCCAAAGATAGAGGATCTGTTTAACTAGTTGACCGGCGCCAGAGTGTTTTCTAAGATTGATCTTAGAACTGGTTATCATAAACTCAAGATTCGTGCAACGGATATTCCAAAGACCGGCTTTACCACCAGATATGGATTGTATGAGTATACGGTCATGTCTTTTGGATTAACCAATGCCCCCCTCTTATTTCATGAATCTCATGAATAAGATTTTTATGAACTTCCTGGATAAGTTTGTCGTTGTTTTTATCAACGATATTCTGATCTATTCCAAGTCAGAAGAAGACCATGAGCTACACCTAAGAACCATCCTTGAAACCCTTAGAGAACATGAGTTGTATGCCAAGTTTAGCAAATGGGAGTTCTGGTTGAAAGAAGTAGGATTCCTTGGACATATTGTGTCAGCAGGAGGAGTCGCTGTCGATCCCGCCAAGATCGAAGATGTTGAAGACTGGAAAGGCCCAACCACTCAAACCCAAGTCCGCGCATTTCTCGGATTAGCGGGATATTACCGCAAGTTTGTTGAAGGATTTTCGAGCATCGCAAGACCAATGACCCAATTGTTGAATAAAGATAAGAAGTTTGAATGGACTGACAAATGTGAAGCAAGTTTTCAAGAGCTCAAGAAGAGATTGATTTTAGCCCCAATTTTGATTATGCCAGATATCAAGAAGCCTTTTGATGTGTATTGTGATGCATCCAAGATTGGTATCGCATGTGTGTTGATGCATGAAGGCAAAGTCATAGCATATCTGTCCTGACATCTGAAGCAACATGAGCAAAACTACCCTACCCATGACCTTGAACTAGCAGCCGTAGTTTTAGCATTGAAGACATGGCGTCATTACCTTATGGGTAACCGCTGTGAGATTTATTCGGATCACAAGAGTCTGAAGTATATTTTCACCCAGAGGGAGCTGAATATGAGGCAAAGGAGATGGATAGAGTTAATCAAGGATTATGACCTTGACATTCACTATCACCTCGGCAAAGCCAATGTGGCAGCGGATGCTCTTAGCAGATTGCCGTGTAGATTGAACACCATGATTAAAGAAGCCTAGCTAAGTTTGGATGAAGAATTGGAACAGTTTAGAATGGAGTTGGTTAGCAAAGGATTTTTAGCCAGTATTGAACTTCAACCCACTTTGATTGGTCAGATCAAGGAGGCGTAGAAAGGAAATGTGAGTATCGATGTAATCAAGCATCGTATTGGTACATGGAAGGTACCCGGATTCACCGAAGATGAAGAAGGAGTTTTGTGGTACAAAGGATGTATCTGTGTGCCAGCAGATTCCGAGCTGAAGCAAGTTATCATGCAGGAAGCTCATGATACCCTTTATTCTATCCACCCTGGAGGAACAAAGATGTATCAGGATTTGAAGGAGCAATTTTGGTGGCACAAGAGGAAGAGAGAAATCAGAAGCTACATAGCCAAGTGTGATATTTGTCAGAGATTCAAAGCAGAACATCAGAGACCCGCAGGACTTTTGCAACCATTGTAGATTCTAGAATGGAAATGGGATTCTATCAGAATGGATTTCATCACCGTTTTGCCTACATCTAGTAGGGGAAATGACTCTATTTGGGTCATAGTTGATAGACTGTCCAAGGTAGCCCATTTTATACCTATCAAGACTACCTACCAGAGTTCGAAGCTAGCAGAACTGTACATTGCTAGAATCGTTAGTTTGCATGGAACCCCTAAGACCATAGTGTCAGATCGAGGAACCCAGTTTACCTCAAGATTTTGGCAGAAAGTCCAAGAAGGATTAGGAACCAAGTTGAACTTCAGCACAGCTTATCACCCGCAAACCGATGGACAAACTGAAAGAGTCAACCAAATCTTAGAAGATATGTGGAGAGCTTGTGTGCTAGAATATGGCTCAAAATGGGAAGATTGCCTGCCTTTCGTAGAATTCTCATACAACAATAGTTATCAAGCCAGTTTGCAAATGGCCCCATTTGAATTTCTGTATTGAAGGAAGTGTCATACCCCCCTGAATTGGTCGCAAGTAGGAGAGAGTCAGATTTTCGGACCCGACATCCTACGAGAAGCCGAAGAGAAGGTTCACAGTCCGTGAACACCTCAAGACCGCCCAATCCAGACATAAGAGTTATGCTGACAAGAGACGTCGAGACCTGACCTTCAATGTCAGAGATTTTGTGTATCTCAAAGTATCACCCTTGAAAGGAATGCAACGTTTTCAACTGAAAGAGAAGTTAGCCCCCAGATATATTGGACCCTTCAAGATTTTGAATCACCGAGGAGAAGTATCTTATTAACTAGAACTTCCAGAGGAGATGCCATCCATACATAATGTGTTCCATATCTCGTTACTTCGCAAATGCTTAAAAGTTCCAGAGAAGACAGAAGTGTTCAAGAACATCGATCACCGAGCCATAGATATCAACAAGGATCTAACCTATCATGAAGTACCCATTCGTATTTTGGAAGAAGCCTTCAGAACCACCAGGGCCCGAAGTATCAAGTTTCTCAAGATCCAGTGGAGCAATCATACTAAAGAAGAAGCTACTTGGGAGCGAGAGGATTATATTAGGACTGAGTTTCCAAATCTCTTTAGTTCCTAGTTTTTCTTAAATCTCAGGACGAGATTTTGTTTAAGGAGGGAAGGTTTGTAACACCCCAAAAATACTAATCAAGTTTATCAAGTTCTAATCACCCAAAATTAGGGTTAACAAAAACTTTTATTACTAAATTGAATATGAATGCATGTGCGTTTTGCATTAGTGTTTGATTGAGTGAAATTGCCATGTTTGATTGATACAAATGATAAGAAAAGGTTTAGAGATGAATACTACATCATCTAGGCCAATTACAAACAAAATCCAAAGAAAAGGAAATCAAATAAGAATAAAAGGATCAAATGGTCATTTTGACCAAAGTTAACCACTATGCCACTTTGTGAGTTCCTAGCAAAGAAATTCTAATAGAAATAATTATATTTATTTTCACCCCTTGCTAGACCAAGTAAAAGTGAATCCAATCCCACTTTACACTCACAGAAACTATTTTAAAATCTATTTAAAGGACAATTCAAAATTGAATCAAATATATGTACTAAGATCACCATTTTGCAAAAACCCCCTCAAAACAATTCACCTTGACAAACCCAAGCAACCAGAGACTACCAAGCATAATATAAGATCACTCACCAAATTTCATTCAAAAATTTCAAATTTAAATTCTTTCGGCCATTTAATCAAACACCTTGCAGACACAATTTAAACACTGCCTAACTACACTGTTTTGAGCAGTGATCATTCAACCAATTGCCCCCATTGCACTCCCCCTGTCTCCCCCAACATCTAGCAGCACCAGACAAGCATCCCCCTTTGCCGTTGCGCCAGTACACCGCCGCCCGAAGCCGTCGTGCTAGGTCGACCATGGACAGAGCGCCACGGACCACGCCTCCCTCTCCCACGATGACCACCAGATAGGCGACCGTCCACCGCCACCCCCTGTCCAGCCCTTGACCGCAGCCAGGCCATGGACCACCCCAGCATCACCGCGTCCAGTGTCTCTGCGCCCTGCCGAGAGCGTGCCAGAGCACCACAGCCGACTAGCTCGCACGCACCGCGCCTCGCCCTCTCCGCGCATG
Organism: Avena sativa; assembly: GCA_916181665.1. Lineage (NCBI taxonomy): Eukaryota > Viridiplantae > Streptophyta > Magnoliopsida > Poales > Poaceae > Avena > Avena sativa. The sequence continues at coordinate 420,924,428 of OV702291.1, read as the reverse complement.
CACACACTCGCCTTAACCCCAGCTAGCTCCCAGACATCCCCGTTCCCGCCGCGTGACCCGTAGCCCCCGTGCACCGTCTCGAACACCACCGGTTCCGCGCATAGCACAACACGTGCCTGACCGTCCTCGACCGCCCCGTGCCGCGCCTTTAAGCCAGTGATGACCGCTAGGGAGCACTGCGTTGCCCCTACCCACAGCCACGCCGATAGCTCGTTGTACAGCCATCGCCGGAGAAGCCAGCCCATCCCGCTCGGTTCCCTCACCGGTGTATAAATAGAGGCCCTCTCCGCCTCAATTCTCCACACCACCTCACTCCCCACTCCTCACAGACCCTCCCACACTTCTCCCCGGAGCAAGGCAAGCACCAGCCCGCCAGAATTTAGCTGGAGCCCGCCGCTGCAGTGAAGGAAGGGCGCCGCCCAGGAGCTGCCGTGACCACCGTTCGAACCGCCATCGTCGACAACGTCGTTCGCCCATCACCAACCCTAGCTAGAGCCCTGGTGAACCTCACACGACCCCCACCGCCACGTTAGGGTTTAGACCTCGCCAGAGCTGTTCATCGTCGACGATGAACCTCAGTCGTTAGATCGTGTTCTAATCGTAGGGCCTAGATTGCACGGTACCGTTTCACATTAGATGAGTCGCTGACTAGTGGGACCCCCCTGTCAGCAGCCCGTTGTGCCGCGCTGTGCAGATTGGGTCGGCCCAGTTAGTTTCCCGCGCAGGCCTGTGAATTCAAATAGTTACTGTCCATTTTAGTTAAAACCAGATTATGTCAGTAGATTCAAAAATCAATTCAGAGAGATTCACTGAACCAAATTGCATGATTCCAATTCTGTTGGAAATATATTCAAATTATCTATCCTTTCCCGTTGGATTCAAACCATTTGAAATTATAGATCATCTATAGTAAAAATAACAAGACAGAGACTTTTCCACATTCAAACATTTTTCGAAAATCAACCATAAATGCTTTTGAGTTGATTCCAACTCTCAAAAATCACATTTGATAAGATATATCTGAATATGTAAAAATATTTAGGTTTACATGCAGTGACATTGGAATAGTGCCAAAAGAATGCTATATGGGCATTTCTAGTCACTTTAATTCTATTAAATAGTAATCTTAAACTTTATAAAATATGACCAAAATTTTAAATCAGATTCCCAAGTATTAGAATATGTGGTTTTGACATGTGTCCACATGATCCCATATTTTAATTGGAGAATATTAAATCTTAAGTATTTTCAATGAGTAGAAATTACTTTTCTAAAATAAGATAAACAAGATTAAGTCTTTGTTTCATGTGATGATTGTCATGATGCTAGATCATCTAGTATGAACCTTAGTGTGATAAATAGAAATAGTTAATTATTGTTTGGTGATTGTGCACCCCGTATTCATTTTATAGATGATAGTACCGACCCGGGATACGAGGAGGAGGAGTACTACCAAGAAGAAGAAGAAAACTTCAACCACTGCACTACTCAAGGCAAGCCTAGCACTACAAGTTAACTCTGCAAGTTAACACTTTCCCACTTGATAACATATGCAATATGCTTTAGGCATGCTTGGTTATATAACTTGATTATACCAATCCCAAGTTTTACTTGCAAGCTTTATTATTTTACTTTACCTTCCAAGGCATGAGATTAGAATGGGATAGTTACCCTTGATTAGCACCCCTCATTAGTGAATACCCTCAACTTTAGTGGATAGTGCTAAGCATAAAAGTTGATCACTTTAGATGGGAATACTTGGTGAAAATGATATGAAAACCTTGGAATGATGGTTCATTCTATTGAAATGTTTTGACATGTGTTGAGAAACACAAATGGATTTGATGATGAAAATGTTGAGGCATGAGCCTTAGCCCTTCATAAAAACTGATGGTTGGGTTCGGATGTGATACAATTCCAATTTTACCGTACAACCACAATACCTGAATTGGGTAGGGCTTAACTGGAAGTTTATATGCCTTAGTATGGGTTCCCTCACGGAAAGAGGTTGAGCTGAGGCTACCTCGTGAGTGTGAATGTCCACCTATGCAGTGCCTAGGATGGCAGATGTCCATGGCTAGGAGGCCAAGCTCATAGGGGAGGTGCCTATACTAGACTGTGTAATTGAAAGGTTATGATTGATAATCCGCATACTAAGTATGATGATTCAGGGTTATCCCTAACGGATGTATCGAATTTTGTGGTGAAAGTGTACCACCTCTGCAGAGTGTCAAACTATTCGAATAGCCGCGTCCGCGGTTATGGACAGTTGGAGTGGCCATACTATTCCGTTGTCAGATGTTTTCAAAATGACTTATGAATTGAACTATGATTTTGACTTGACCACAACAGGGTTGAGGATATGAAAACTAGGTTCCCACTTAAGTGATTTAGAACATTAACTTAGTTTTCTTTACTTCTAAACTCAGTTTTAGATAAATCTGGCTTTTTGCAAATAAACCTAGAGCTTAAGATTCCTACTAGAACTACCTTACTTGTTAGTGATAGTTTGTGAGTACTTAAAGAGTACTCATGGCTTTGTCCCTGGCTATTCCCGTCGCCAGACTATGAGGAGGACTACCAGGATGATGGACAGCAGGAGGTCTACAACAAATAGGATCATCTTCCATCGTCAGCATTGCATGTGACTCTAAAGATGGAGCCCCTACTATGTTTATTATCCGCTGCTTGATTTGTCTTAAGACTGGATCATGAGATACTTTATTTGTAAGACCTTATATTGGTTTGTAATGGATGATGTACTATGGTACCAATTCTGTTATGTCTCACAAAAATGGTAATCCTGGGATTGCGAGGTATGGCATAACAGGCATCTGGGATTAAAAATCTAGGTGTTGACAATAATTCAAAAAAAAATACTCTAAGTGACACTAACATATAAGCACCTATTCACCCTGAAAAAAGATTATGCGAGTTGTCGCTCAAATAGGATGCGTTCATTTCTATCTTCATTTTCATGGAGGAGTTCCACAAGTTCGTTTAATACATATTTACGAAAGAAACTATGTTCACTCTTTATACCCTTATTTGGACAACTCCCCCCCCCACGCACCCCCACAAAAGGTTGCGTATCTACAAGGCTTTGGATAGGACCAAGGCGTTCATTCTCATATGAGGATGACATTAGACTACTTTTTAATTTATGAAAGTCAGCCATAAAATGTGCAAAAAATAACAAGAAAAAAGGGAAATTGCAAACAAAATGGTGTTGAAAATTTAAATCGTACTGAATTGGCGACTGACAGTTGATGTGGACTTCCACCGACTTGATCACCTGGTGTGCCACTCGCCGCAGTTTATGCCCAGGAAGGACGAGTGTTTCAGTGTTATGCCCCTATCCTCCACCCCGAATGGTTTCCAGTAACTCTATTGTAACATCCCAGCATTAGAGCTTAGAAATAAGCTAAGATAAGGTGTGTGGATTGCATTCATGCATAGAAAATCTGGATAATTTTCGCGCTTTTAAATAAAACTTGTCAAAGTGATTGAAGCTTCTCTCAACTTGGTGGAACTGAAGTAGATCATCAAGTTGACTGTGATAAGTTTCAATACGACCTTTGCTAAAACCTTATCTTTGGGTAATATAATTTGATCTATGGGTAGATCAAATAGAATCAAGCTAAACCCACAACACATTTATAAAGGATCTTATAGAGATCATATCTGGCTATTCATTATAACAACTCTTGAATACTCAATTAAGTTTATAACTTAAGCAAAGAAACTTAATAACTAAATCTTCAAACACTTGTTACCATAGATATTCCTACCATGGGTATCATGGCAGTTCTTAAATATCAACTCTTATCACAAATAGAGAGAAAATACAAGTCAAGCCAAGACCATTCATCACATACTTTTGTTGTCATATTAACATATGGCATTCCTAAATAGATAAGTCCTAGTGTCAATTGATCATCAATATTTAGTGATAAATTCCTGACCTAGAACTTATTGACTCTTAGCTTTGACCTATTATATTAACCTTCCAAAGACCTTAAGTAAATTAATAAGAAAGAACTAGATATGGTAGAGTGTGTCATCATCAATGAAAGGTGATCCTTAGTGGAGATCAAACCATATGATGTTGCAGGAGATAGCTCACTCATGAATTAACCAGAAGAAGTATCTAAACCTAAGGGTTGAGTTAGTAATTACGGAGCTATGAGACAGCTAGTAGTATTAGAGCATCCAATGATAAGCTTGTTAAGCCAAGTAGATATAAATATGGAGTAAGCTTCCTTAACAAGATAAGCCTATAAGGAGGCAAGTAACAACCTATTTCTTAGTGATAATAGATCTTGATTGGTCAATTAGAAGCCTAAGATTAGCTTGAGAAAAGGATGGTGGTCATTATTATCAAGTCATTTGAGAATAGATGACTAGATGATGAAGAAGTGATGTGAGAATACCAAATAAGGAAAAACCCTAGTAAACTGAATCATCTAGTTTGATCATGAGAAATCAAGCTAGAGTATGATGAATTATTTGATGAGCTATATGTAGTAGTTGGAGGCGTAGTAGTTTAACCAAGTTAATACACGAACAAAATTGTATTATGGAGAGTAGTACCATACCTACTCCAGAGGATTGATATCACATGTGATATAGAGAGAATTGTAGTCTTGTAAGTCTTGAAAGTAGAGGCAAGGTTATTATAAAGAAGTTTATGGATGGAGTTAGAAGTAGTTACATTGATGGATTCATCAAGGGTAGCTAAGAAATATAAGTTATATGTAGAAGAATGGAGAATGAGAGTTATTGAAGTGGCATGACCATGTCATCATATGATGATGGATATGGTGGAGCCAGATAACTAGCCCATTTAGGCAGATGAGATCCTAGTGAAGCTGAGGAGAGATTTAAATAAAGTATATTTAGGAAAGGAATTCCTTAACTATGACCCAAACTTGGTGAAGTGTGAGGGTAGGAATTCTTGAGAAACCTTTAACCAAGGTCTTATCAAGCCATGAACATAGCCATGTTTACTTCTATATTTATAACCCTATAATGAAGCTAGAAGTGGGAGTAATTCCTACTCCTACGCAGCCAGAGAACCATACCCCTTAATCAAATAAAGTTTCTAAGAGATAATTAGAATACCAGTTGGGAGAATGTATTGATGAGAGCCTTGCCCATTATGTTCTCCTAGACCTAATAAGAACCTAGTCTCATAGGATTATCAAGATCACATTATGAAAGTAGTCTTAGTAACTCACTTTAAGTTGAGATGTTATTCAGGGTCCGAAAACATGATGGCAATATGTCTTAGCCTTAATATTCATCCATATCCATAATTGGATATGAGTTATTAAATCCTCTCAAAACCCATAATACCTATATTTGAATAAACACTGGCATTTCTACACCAATGATTGGTATTGATTCATAATGACCTAACCAAGATTATTCTATGGTAATTCTAAACACCACAAATCAACTAGGTTTTGAATAAGAGAAATCACCAAATAGAAAAAACATGAAACTCAAATCATCATATTTTGAACTATAAGATTTAAAGCATTAATAGGGATATATATGAATTCTTATATGACGCCAAGTGTGTATAGAATAATATAGAAATCATTATCCATTTCAAACCATTACCGTTACATTCATTAAGTGGAAATAAAAATCATTTTATAGGATCTTATTATAAAAAGTAAATCCCTAAAACCCTAATTCCTATTAATGTTTCCTAATGAAAAGGACCTTTCATATAATTATGAATAGTTTATTACACAATAAGAAATAAGGAGAAGATAGTCATACGTGCTTTACACAATAACATTCATAACCTACAAATTCTCTAGATATTTAAATCCTTGAAGAATTCATATTTGAACTTGAATTGTAAAAACAGAAAATAGAAATAGAATTAAGAAAAAGAAAAAGGAGGCAGCCAGGCACAGGCCCATGGCCCATTCCCTATTCCCAGCTCGCGAGTAGTAGCAGTACTAAACCGCTCACTCCATCGCGGCCCAGCAAAATCCCAACAGAAGCCCGTCTCACCTTCCCTCTCTGACTCACAGGTGGGACCGGAGGAGGACCGCGGGTTGATCCATAGAAATGTTAGGGGGTTTTCTATAAAATGTCTGCGTCGTCGTCCTCGCTCACGACGGCAAGCAGCTGCGTGGCTGCATGACCGCCGTCGATGCTCCTCCATGTTACGATACTCGCCACCGTTGTTGGGAGGAGCAGATAAGACCGCCGCATCGTCCTCTACCTCCCCATACCAATCTCATCTCCTCTCTCGCCCTCTAGAGCAAACCCCCTTCTTCCACCAAAACCCTAGCTCGGACGGGAGCTCCGCCGTCGCCATGGGAGCCTCCCTTGGCCTATCTAAGCGCACCATAGAGCTCACCTTGGTCTCCTTGTTCGTCTCTGACAAGCCTCGAAGCAGGCGCGCAATGAGTAGCGCGGAATCGAGCTCGGCATCTAGCCAGCCATCGCGGCCATTACCGTCGATTCGCTGCCATCGGACCTCCCCATGCCTCATCGTTCTCACCATCATCACCAGGGTGAGCTTCTGCCCTCCACTCGCTTCCTCTCACTCTGCAACACTACAGCGCCATGCACCATCATCGGTCGCCGCAAAATTTGGTCGCCGGAGTACCTCCGGTGACCAAAAAGGGGCGGTGACACCACTCCTACTCCGGTGACTAAAAAGGGGCAGTGACACCACTCCTAGGTCCGCCCTTGTCTCCTCTATCTCGTAGTGCCCTCGATGGGACCCGCGAGCACCACATCGTCGAGTCCATCCTCGACTAGGAGGGAGATCCTCCCCCATTGATGACGTGACCCTGACATCATGGTGATGTCATATATATATATATATATATCTTTTATTTTTCTTTTCAGTAATCATTTTGTGTAATAAATAAATCCCTAGATATGACGTGGCATAGGTCCCAGTAGTTAGTGGCTTAGGGTAGAACTGGTTGGGTATAAAAAATCTGAACCACATGTACTGTGTCATTCTGATGTCATCATGATGCAATAAAACATTTAATAAATTTCAGAAATTGATTAAGTTTTATAAAGATCATATCTTTTTTTATAATTCAGAAAAACTATATTATATATCGAAATGTTTAGAAAAATAAAATCTATAATATAAACCTATTATCATACTTTATTTTCCAACTTAAATAAGATAATTATTATTAAGAATAAAAAAGCTATTAAGGATTAATCTTGTAAAATGTATATTTTATTATTTAAAATTCAGAAAAATAAGTATAATATATCAAAATTATTGAAAAACAAAATATACATGAATAAACTTATTTTGTGCATTTTTGTGTCACTCTACTAAATATTATTATTTATTAAGTCTTTATAAAGGGATAAAGATTATAAAAATCATATCTTATTAATTATAAATCATAAAAATACTTATAATATACCAAAATGATCACAAAATTAAAATCTACACATTAAAAATATAAATCTTCACATTTGAAGTAAAATAAATGAAAATATTTATTAAGATTGTCGAAACTATTTTCTTCTATTTTAATAAATTAAAAATATATTAATCTTCACTAATGCCTTTACCTTTATTTGTTTAAAGTCTAAAAATGTAAGAACAAGTTCAATTGTTGTTTAAGTGAAGTAAAAATAGGTCCAACCATTTTTTAGAAATATTTAATAAAGCTATCATTTAAAAATTAAGTGTATCTTAATTTTATCCATTATAAAATCATCAAAATAGTATATTGTTTAACAAAAGGATTTCATGCATTTCAAAGATCATCAAGATATTAACTACCAATTCTTTTACAAGTTCAGGAATCTACCTAAAGCTCTAAACCAAGTTTTTAAGTAATTAAAGTAAGGCCTTTTCCATGTTTATAAAGTCTAACCATTACTTCTAAAACTAAGTAAGTGATACCATTCACTTATAAAGTTACGAAAACACCACCCCATAAAATCAACAACACTTATACACCACCTTCATGGATGTTAAGAAGTGAACCACCTATAATAAGATGCCTTATTCAAAATATATAAGTCTCCACTTGCTAGTGGAATAGCTATTCAAAAATGCTAATTATTTTCTTCTTTAATACTCATAACTAGTAAGAAAACCTTAAAGTGTTAGCTTTAAGATTAAATGCTTTTACTTTGTAAAGTAATCTTTTCCTTAAAAATTATTCTTTTAAGAAACATTAAAAGTAATCCTTAAGAATTTCTATAAAGGCTCTAATTGATTAATAATCTTGCTTAAGAAATCTTTTAGATACCATGCCCCATTTGAGTGCTTTAATATTGTATGCTACTTATTGTATTTACATATTATATCACACATCACAAGCCTTAATAAGAAGCACAAGTGTGAAGCTGGTATATAAGTGAAACACATTCTAAAGAAATCATCCCCAATTTCCGAACCCTAGATCAGATACAATTATTCCGGGGATTCGCGTTTATCTAATTGCATTACATTACTTATGCATACTTGCATCTTGCTTCTTTAAACATTAGTCCTTACCAAACCAATGATGCTATTTCCAGATTTTGGATCTTCTAGTATCTTGAAGACCGTGAGTGCATAACTTTGTAATCACAAAAGGCAAGTTCACACTTGCTCATGTTAGTTGGTTATTTTCTATCAAATGCTTGTAACTCGAATGTTGTCATCACCTACATTTCAAAAGGGACAGAAAACACTATTTTCATAATAATATGATTATGGATTATTTACCAAATGGTAATAATCTATTGATACAGTTCCAGTGGTAAAGGAACATAATATCTAGGACTTAACAACCAATATCACTAGTGATTCTAGTGCCGTATATTACGCATTAACCATGAGATTTGGAATGGGACGGAGAAGTCAACTGTATCTTCTTCCTTTCGCATGTAGCCGGATGCGCGAGTCGTGGCTATTATCCTTGTAGCGTGCATTAATTGGTAATTCTTAGAGGATATGCATCATATGGGTGGGAACCCTCAACGTCCCACGATAGTATGGCATCTGAAAGGTCTATACTAACCATTGCCATAATTCAATATGTGGGCATGGCGTACACCAAGGAGACATGCGGGGTCACGAAGGGAGTAGTGCTTGGCTTGGATCTTAGGTTGGGCCTCAAACCAAGGAAGTTTGAAGGGGGATATACTCCCGACCGTGCAACAAAGCTTAAGGTCTCTCATGGGAAAAGTGACGCACCTCTGCAGAGTGTAAGAACTGTAACTTGTTACTCCCTGTTTCGGGAGGGCGCTGCGAACGCTTCAGGAAAGGAACTCCACGAAACTTCTGGTAAACTTGTGAAGGCTGACGGACATAGCTTTTCACAATAAAAGCAACCTATGAAGAAATGTTTACGAAAGCTTGCATTGCCTACGACCTATGGTCTGTGGCTGTAGATAGTGCATCAAACACTCCTTTTTTGTGAACTTGCTGAGTACGCTCGTACTCAATCGTACGTTCTTAACCCTTGCTAGATTCTGAAGCCGTTGAAGACGTCTTCAACACAAACTTATGCTCAAGAAACCATCATCGACATCTTAAGTTCTTTAATAAAGTCAATGAAGTCAACATATTCATCAACCGAAGTGAAGACGAAGTTCTGATTAGATAGGAGTAGATACTCTAGCCATAAAACCTACTTCTGTAGAGCAATGCGTTAGTAGAAATTGCAAGCCAGATAGTTTAGATGTTAGTCTTTTTAGCCAGATAGCTCTGAGTTATTATTTCTGGTTCTTCTTTGTCAGAAGTTTCTTTCTATCTCTTTAACCTAGAGTGTTCTCAAGATCTTTTGTAAGGAGTCAAGTTGTAATCTATAGTCATGTCTTGGACCTGCTATGTTTCTGTTGTACCACTCTGAGGGATGTGATACTAGTGAACGGTGTTTCATTGGTGTTATGTCAACGACTATAGTGTACTACATCATGCAGTGGTACGCTGGGTCACCGTAGCTGGTATTAGAGCATATGCTTTAACCTTCGGACTAAAACCCTTTTAGGAGATCTGTAGGTTGGATAGTGACTATAGGAAGCCATCTTATCTAAACAAAGAATTGTGATGGGTATCCACTTGAGGATAGCCTTGCCACACTTAAGTCGGATGCTTTTGTCATCTTTCTTAAAGATTAGTTATCTATCTTCTCTAGAGGCATGTCATTTTAATGCAGTTTTAAATAGGTATACCACCACTAATATATCTTAAGTAAGTTAAAATATCAAAGAAGATTATGACTAGGATTAGGATATCATGTGTAGTAGTATTAGTGATGAAATCTATATTTAGAATCCCTGTGAAGTAGCAAAATCTTACAACTAGTTGATACAACTATACCATATAGGGTAGACTATTAAAGCATGTATAGATACAATGGGAAGTAAATCATGTGGCATTCACTTGAAAATTTACGTGATGAAGTAGAATTTGGTTGGGAATCAACAACTGTAAGTTAATAATAAGAATTATCATGATGGGATTAGTTCTCAAATCCTGAGGAACGGGTAAATCATAACAAGATCATGGTGAGATTAGCTCCGAAACCATGAAATAGGTATAAAAATGACAAGTGTATAGTAAATAATCTTGAAGTAGAAGTAAATAAAGAACAATGTAGGTCTATGATAGAAGTCATAGGTATTATAATATTACGATAATTTTTGGATTAAGGTAGTAACTACAATTTTGTTAGTAGTTTTGAGAGATCATGTGAGGATAGTTTATGATAGAATGGAAAATTGGTAGTATTTAGTAGTCCTAACAGAAAAGTAAGAGGTTAGTCAAAATCAAAGTGAGACCACTTTGCTCAAAATTATCCAATTGCAATTGGGCAGTTTTTGCAAATAATAATACAAAGAGTAGTTTAACCCTTAAGTGCTAAGTATCATGATGTAAACCTATACTAGGAGGTGTCATATACTACACACTAAGCCTGAATTCTAGAGATGTTTTACTCAACTACTACATTATGGGCCTAGAATAATGTGTGTTATATGCATCACATTTAGATTTCTTGGTTTTTCTTGGATCTTCTTGATTGACTAGATCTGTACATGAAGTTTGACTTGGTGTGCAAATGCATGTTGCATCATCAAGTTATTGCTTGATGTTATAGACCTAGATAGAAAAGGGAATTTGTGTAAGCGAGTGACCAGTTCCGAAGATCAAGATGAAGACTTGCATGAAGAAGGAAGCTAAATATAAGGTGTATCAACACTATTTTGAAGGATGGATCAATCCCAAATTATTATTAGTTGGCAACGAGAAGGAATATTAGTGTAGAAAAGGTGTGGAGCAACATGAAGGAATGAACTTAAGTTCACTCAAGATAGGTGATGTTGCTAAGAAGCTAATGAAGTAGTTGTACCAAGATCATGGAAGTATCATGAATCAGTGCAAAGAAGAAGTCTTGGAACAAGGGTGGTATTCAAGCTCTAACAACTCAGAGAGAATGACAGTAAGAAGTCGAAAACACGTAGGGTAATTCATACACTTAGGAGGATCCGCAGCTGGTATCTATAGCTGGTATCCTAGCACTTTAGCTAATTGGGTCATTTTATATGATTTAAAGAGCATAAAACTTGGCCTAAGTTAAGTTAGACCTAAGGAAGTATGAAATTAAGGCAATCATTTTTCAAGACGTTCCACGGAATCGGGTTCAATAGTGAGGAATAATGTCTAAGAAGATAAAAGTAAGACAAGTAATGTTGGAAGATTTGTTTCGGAGATCCACAACTATGTGGGTATATCCCAGATTCTTTCGTGAGACCTTCTGGAGGTAAAGTATAAGCTAGATAGAGACCAATATCCTTAATATTGAGCTAATGGGTATTATACATGCAGATTAGAGACCATTAGGAAACCCCAAGGGGGAGAGTAAACAATAAACACTGAAGTGTTGTTATCTGAATTTCTCAGTAAAGGTTGGAGAATATTTACTAGACGATGATAAGATTAAGCCCTATTCTCATAAGGTTATAAGAAGTCATCATTATAAAGTATTTCCGAGGGTATGTCCGGCTGATCGAATGATAGAAGGATATAAGCTAGACTAACTCTAGCAGACTAGTTATAAAGGAGAAACAACTCGTATGTTGTCCTTAAGAGTAAAGAGAGTGTTCCAATATAGACCGGTGTAGTGTAATAGGAAACTGGATGGGAATGGACAAAATGTGTCCACAACCAATTCTAAATAGGACTGTAAGGGCATAACCCCAAAGAGATATAGTAAAAGGTACTATATGGTAAATTAGAAAAGCTAGTGGATATTGTCAAGTATGAAGAGGATTCACGGAAAAAGATTTGGATACGGGATACCACAATTATCCCCAATTGTGATCACAATGGAGTTGAGAAATGTCGTGATCAATACAAGTCAACACCTCATTCCAAAACATAAGAAAGTACGAACTTCGGGGACGAAGTTTATTTTAAGAGGGGAGACTATAACATCCCAACATTAGAGCTTAGAAATAAGCTGAGATAAGGTGTGTGCATTGCATTCATGCATAGAAAATCTGGATAATTTTCGCGCTTTTAAATAAAACTTGTCAAAGTGATTGAAGCTTCTCTCAACTTGGTGGAACTGAAGTAGATCATCAAGTTGACTGCGATAAGTTTCAATATGACCTTTGTTGTCATATTAACATATGGCATTCCTAAATAGATAAGTCCTAGTGTCAGTTGATCATCAATATTGATTGTTAAATTCCTGACCTAGAACTTATTGACTCTTAGCTTTGACCTATTATATTAACCTTCCAAAGACCTTAAGTAAATTAATAAGAAGAAGGAAATAGATATGGTAGAGTGTGCCATCATAATTGAAAGGTAATCCTTAGTGGAGATCAAACCATCTGATGTTGGAGGAGATAGCTCACAGATGAGTTAACCATAAGAAGTATCTAAACCTAAGGGTTGAGTTAGTAATTATGGAGCTATGAGAAAGCTAGTAGTATTAGAGAATCCAATGATAATCTTGTTAAGCCAAGTAGATATAAATATGGAGTAAGCTTCCTTAACAAGATAAGCCTATAAGGAGGCTAGTAACAACCTATTACTTAGTGATAATAGATCTTGATTAGTCAACTAGAAGCCTAAGCTTAGCATGAGGAAAGGATGGTGGTCATTATTCTCAAGTTATTTGAGAATAGATGACTAGATGATAAGAAGTGATGTGAGAATACCAAATAAGGCAAAACCCTAGTAAACTAAATCATCTAGATTGATCATGAGAAGTCAAGCTAGAGTATGATGAATTATTTGATGAGTTATATGGAGTAGTTGGAGGCATAGTAGTTTAACCAAGTTAATACACGAACAAAATTGTATTATGGAGAGTAGTACCATACCTACTCTAGAGGATTGATATCACATGTGATATAGAGAGAATTGTAGTCTTGTAAGTCTTGAAAGTAGAGGAAAGGTTATCATAAAGGAGTTTATGGATGGAGTTAGAAGTAGTTACATTGATGGATCCATCAAGGGTAGCTAAGCAATAGAAGTTATATGTAGAAGAATGGAGAATGAGAGTTATTTAAGTGGCATGACCATGTCATTATATGATGATGTATATGGTGGAGCCAAATAACTAGCCCATTTAGGCAGATGAGATCCTAGTGAAGCTGAGGAGAGATTTAAATAAAATATATTTAGGAAAGGAATTCCTTACTATGACCCAAGCTTAGTGAAGTGTGAGGGTAGGAATTCTTGAGAAACCTTTAACCAAGGTCTTATAAAGCCATGAACATAGCCATGTTTACTGATGGCTCTGAAATATAGCCATCTACGTCCATATTTAAACTAGATATTATTCATATTTTTGTGAAATATCTCACTAAACCCTGTCACTAATGCCTAATATTCAAAGGGGTATGCAATCCTCTCCTTCCATTTTTCTGCACGGATAATGACGTTTGATGATGGGAATCACTACATTAAAGTCAAAGATACGAGATTTCAAAGAACCAAAAGAAACTAGGAGTCGTGGGTCGGAGGCTGACGCTTTAACGACTAACTATACGACCAGAATAAAATTCCGTCTATATAGTTTCGGTTGTATAGTTGCCAACGACACCGCTAGGTCAAACAGAACAACTTTTGTGAAGGGACCCCTATATAAAGAAGCCTCGGGCGACGAGAAACCGGCCTGCCTCGGGAGTCCCTGCCTCAGATCATCAGCCGCCGGAGGAATAGACTTAGATCTAGTCTCCAAATCCTTCTCCATCACCATAGACACATTCCACCACTTGTAATAGTAGATCTCTTCTTCGATTGACGACATTGTAAGACTATTTGCTATCAATCTCATGATTTCCATTACAATGTTTGTGATCGTTGATCTCATCTCTATGTGTGAGTAATTCTCCTTGGGCTAAGGGCCTAGCCATGTAGCTTTTTGTGCATGTTATTTATCATAGATGGGATCATGTATTAGTTTGTATGACATGATTATTGTATCCTCTCTTGCCTCAATCTAAGGACTTGTCAGGTACCCAAGACCCCGAGGATTGAGCCAGGTATAGGGAGTATGAGTAATGACTAATCTGCAGGTTGGGAACCCTAGTGACAGAAGGGGTAGTACGACTATATGTGAGGGACTTACTTGGGATTACAATGACATCACTATGCATATTATTAGTTCTCTTTCTTCTATGGATGAGACTAGTAGGTTATTACTATAACCGGTTGCGGAGGCAATAGCAGTTATGGATACACTGCCCACATATAATTTATCTTGCTCTAACAATTACATGCATACTTTATTTCTATCTTTTATTCCCATCAGATGTTTTGCATAGCTACAGGTGAAACCGAATGCCCTAGGCCCTCTCTCCATCATCGACAACAACAAAAAGATGCAAACTCTTTGTCCGATAAAAACATAAAAGGAATTATAAAACTCCTGAAGGTCCGTTAAAGTAACTTCACTACACATCTGCTTCCCGAGGATTCGATAAACCTAGGTCTACTAGGGAAAAAGAAGCTATACTACATCCGTAATCCGGACCGAATGTATCATTTACTTAAATATTCATAACCCTAGAATGAAGCTAGCAGTGGGAGTAATTCCTCTTCCTAGGCAGCCAGAGAACCATACCTCTTAGTCAAATAAATTTCCTAAGAGATAATTAGAATACCAGTTGGGAGAATGTATTGGTGAGAGCCTTGCCCATTATGTTCTCCTAGACCTAATAAGAACCTAGTCTCATAGGATTATCAAGATCACATTATGAAAGCAGTCTCAGTGACTCACTTTAAGTTGAGATGTTATTCAGGGTCCCAAAACATGATAGCAATATGTCTTAGCCTTAATATTCATCCATATCTATAATTGAATATGAGTTATTAAATCCTCTCAAAACCCATAATACCTATATTTGAATAAACACTGGCATTTCTACACCAATGATTGTTATTGATTCATAATGACCTAACCAAGATTGTTCTGTGGTAATTGTAAACACCACAAATCAAGTAGGTTTTGAATAAGAGAAATCACCAAATATTAAAAAAACCATGAAACTCAAATCATCATATTTTGAACTACAAGATTTAAAGCATTAATAGGGATATATATGAATTCTTATATGATGCCAAGTTGTATAAAATGATATAGACATCATTAGCCATTTCAAACCATTACCATTACATTCATTAAGTGGAAATAAAAATCATTTTATAGGATCTTATTATAAAAAGTAAATCCCTAAAACCCTAATTCCTATTAATGTTTCCTAATGAAAAGGACCTTTCGTATTTATGAATATTTTATTACACAATAAGAAATGAGGAGAAGATAGTCATACTTGTTTTACACATTTACATTCATGACCTACAAATTCTATGGATATTTAAATCCTTGAAACATTCATATTTGAACTTGAATTGTAAAAACAGAAAATAGAAATAAAATTAAGAAAAAGAAAAAGGAGGCAGCCAGGCGCAGGCCCACGACCCATTCCCTATTCCCAGCTCGCGAGCAGCGGAAGTAATAAACCGCTCACTCTGTCGTGGCCCAGCAGAAGCCTAACAACAGCCCGTCTCACCTCCCCTCTCTGTATGACAGGTGGGACCAAAGGAGGATCGCGGGTTGATCCATACAAATGTTAGGGGGTTTTCTGTAAAATGTTTGTGTCGTCGTCTTTGCTCACGATGGCAAGCAGCTGCGTGGCTGCACGACCACCGTCGATCCTCCACCATGTTACGATACTCGTCGTTGTTGTTGGGAGGATTAGATTAGACTGCCGCGTCGTCCTCTACCTCCCCATACCAATCTTATCTCCTCTCTCGCCCTCTAGAGCAAAACAACTTCTTCCACCGAAACCCTAGCTCGGACGGGACTCCGTCGTCGCCATGGGAGCCTTCCCTGACCTATTTGAGTGCACCACGGAGCTCGCCTTGGTCTCCTTGTTCGTATCCGACAAGCCTCGCAAGCAGGTGCGCAACGAGCGACATGGAATCGAGCTCGGCATCCAGCCGGCCACCGCGGCTATTACCGTCGATTCGCTGCCATCGGACCTCCCCATGCCTCATCGTCCTCACCATCATTACCATGGTGAGCTTCTGCATCTCCCTGTGCCCTCCACTCGCTTCCTCTCACTCCGCAATGCTATGGCGCCATGCACCATCGTCGGTCGCTGCAAAAGTTGGTCGTCGGAGTACCTCCGGTGACCAAAAGGGGTGGCGACACCACTCCTAGGTCCGCCTTGGTCTCCTCTATCTCGCAGTGCCCTCGCTGGAACCCACGAGCACCACATCGTCGAGTCCATCCTTGACTAGGTGGGAGATCCCCATTGATGATGTCACCCTGACGTCATGGTGATATCATATATATTTTTTTCTTTTCTTTTTCTTTTCAGTAATCATTTTGTGTAATAATTAATCCCTGGATATGACGTGGCATAGGTCCCAGTAGTTAGTGGCTTAGGATAGAACTGGTTGGGTATAAAAAGTCTGAACCACATGTACTGTGTCATGCTGATGTCATCATGATGCAATAAAACATTTAATAAATTTCAGAAATTGATTAAGTTTTATAAAAATCATATCTTTTTTTATAATTCAAAAAAATCTATATTATATATCGAAATGTTCAGAAAAACAAAATCTATAATATAAACCTATTATCATACTTTTTTCCAACTTAAATAAGATAATTATTATTAATAATAAAAAAGCTATTAAGGATTAATCTTGTAAAATGTATATTTTATTATTTAAAATTCAGAAAAATAAGTATAATATATCAAAATTATTAGAAAAACAAAATATACGTTTATAAACTTATTTTGTGCATTTTTGTGTCACTCTACTAAATATTATTATTTATTAAGTCTTTATAAAGGGATAAATCTTATAAAAATCATATCTTATTAATTATAAATCATAAAAATACTTATAATATACCAAAATGATCAAAAAAAATAAAATCTACACATTAAAAATATAACTCTTCACATTTGAAGTAAAATAAATGAAAATATTTATTAAGACTTGTTGAAACTATTTTCTTCTATTTTAATAAATTGAAAATATATTAATCTTCACTAATGCCTTTACCTTTATTTGTTTAAAGTCTAAAAATGTAATAACAAGAATTGTTGTTTAAGTGAAGTAAAAATAGGTCCAACTATTTTTAGAAATATTTACTAAAGCTATCATTTAAAAATTAAGTGTATCTTAATTTTATCCATTATAAAATCATCAAAATAGTATATTGTTTAACAAAAGGATTTCATGCATTTCAAAGATCATCAAGATATTAACTACCAATTATTTTACAAGTTCAGAAATCTACCTAAAGCTCTAAACCAAGTTTTTAAGTAATTAAAGTAAGGCATTTTCCATGTTTATAAAGTCTAACCATTACTTCTAAAAATAAGTAAGTAATTCCATTCACTTATAAAGTTACGAAAACACCACCCCATAAAATCAACAACACTTATACACCACTTTCATGGATGTTAAGAAGTGAACCACCTGTAATAAGATGCCTTATTCAAAATATATAAGTCTCCACTTGCTAGTGGAATAACTATTCAAAAATGCTAATTATGTTCTTCTTTAATACTCATAACTAGTAAGAAAACCTTAAAGTGTTAGCTTTAAGATTAAATGCTTTTACTTTGTAAAGTAATCTTTTCCTCAAAAATTATTCTTCTAAGAAACATTAAAAGTAATCCTTAAGAATTTCTATAAAGGCTCTAATTGATTAATAATCTTGCTTAAGAAATCTTTTAGATACCATGCCCCATTTGAGTGTTTTAATATTGTATGCTACTTATTGTATTTACATATTATTTCACACACTCTCATAAGCCTTAATAAGAAGCACAAGTGTGAAGCTGGTATATAAGTGAAACACATTCTAAAGAAATCATCCCCAGTTTCCGAACCCTAGATCAGATACAATTATTCCGGGGATTCGCGTTTATCTAATTGCATTACATTACTTATGCATACTTGTATCTTGCTTCTTTAAACATTAGTCCTTACCGGACCAATGATGTTATTTCCAGATTTTGGATCTTCTAGTATCTTGAAGACCGTGAGTGCATAATCTTGCAATCACAAAAGGCAAGTTCACACTTGCTCATGTGATTTGGCTATTTTCTATCAAATGCTTGTAACTCGAATGTTGTCATCACCTGCATTTCAGAAGGGACAAAAACCACTATTTTCATAATAATATGATTATGGATTATTTACCGAATGGTAATAATCTATTGATACAGTTCTAGTGGTAAAGGAACATAATATCTAGCACTTAACAACCAATGTCGCCGGTGATTCTAGTGCCATATATTACGCGTTAACCATGAGATTTGGAATGGGATGGAGAAGTCAGTTGTATCTTCTTCCTTTCGCATGTAGCCGGATGCGTGGGTCGTGGTTGTTATCCTTGTAGCGTGCATTAATTGGTAATTCTTAGAGAATATGCAGCATATGGGTGGAAACCCTCAACGTCCCACGATAGTCTGGCATCTGAACGGTATGTACTAACCATCATAATTCAATATGTGGGCATGGCGTACACCAAGGAGACATGCGGGGTCGCGAAGGGGGTAGTGATTGGCTTGGATCTTATGTTGGGCCTCAAACCAAGGAAGTTTGAACGAGGATATACTCCCGGCCGTGCAACAAAGCTTAAGGTCTCTCATGGGAAAAGTGAGGCACCTCTACAGAGTGTAAGAACTGTAACTTGTTACTCCCTATTCCGGGAAGGAGCTGTGAACGCTGTAGAAAAGGAACTCCACGAAAGTTCTGGTAAACCTGTGAAGACTGACGGACATAGCTTTTTAGAATAAAAGCAACCTTTGAAGAAATGTTTACGAAAACCTGTATTGCCTACGACATATGGTTTGTGGCTGTAGATAGTGCATCAAACACTCCTTTTTAGTGAACTTGCTGTGTACACTCGTACTCAACCATACCTTCTTAACCATTGCTAGATTCTGAAGCATTGAAGACATCGTCAACACCAACTTATACTCAAGAAACCATCATCGACAGCTCAAGTTCTTCAATAAAGTCAACAAAGTCAACATATTTATCAACCGAAGTGAAGACGAAGTTCTGATTAGATAGGAGTAGATACTCTAGCCATAAAACCTACTTCTGTAGAGCATTGCATTAGTAGATATTGCAAGCCAGATAGTTTAGATGTTAGTCTTTTTAGCCAGATAGCTCTGAGTTATTATTTCTGGTTCTTCTTTGTAAGAAGCTTCTTTCTCTCTCTTTAACCTAGAGTGTTCTCTGGATCTTTTGTAAGGAGTCAAGTTGTAATCTATAGTCATGTCTTAGACCTGCTATATTTCTGTTGTACCACTCTGAGGGATGTAATACTAGTGAATGGTGTTTCATTGGTGTTATGTCAACGACTATAGTGTACTACATCATGCAGTGGTATGCTGGGTCACCATAGCTGGTATCAGAGCATATGCTTTGACCTTCGGATTAAAACCCTTTTAGAAGATTTGTAGGTTGGGTAGTGCTTTTGTCATCTTTCTTAAAGATTAGTTATCTATCTTCTCTAGAGGAATATCATTTTAATGTAGTTTTAAATAGGTATACCACCACTAAGATATCTTAAGTAAGTTAAAATATCAAAAAAGATTACGACTATGATTAGGATATCATGTGGAGTAGTATTAGTGATGGAGTCTATATTTAGAATCCCTGTGAAGTAGCAGAATCTTACCACTAATTGATACAACTATACCATATATGGTAGACTATTAAAGCATGTATAGATACAATGGGAAGTAAATCATGTGGCATTCACTTGAGAATTCTACATGATGAAGTAGAATTTGGCTAGGAATCAACCACCGTTAATAATAAGAATTATCATGATGGGATTAGTTCTCAAATCCTGAGGAACAGGTAAATCAAACAAGATTATGGTGAGATTAGCTCCGAAACCAAGAAATAGGTATAAAAATGACAAGTGTATAGTAAATAATCTTGAAGTAGAAGTAAGTAAAGAACAATGTAGGTCTATGATAGAAGTCATAGGTATTATAATATTATGATAATTTTTAGATTAAGATAGTAACTACAATTTTGTTAGTAGTTTTGAGAGATCATGTGAGAATAGTTTACGATAGAATGGAATTGGTAGTCTTTAATAGTCCTAATAGAAAAGTAAGAGGTTAGTCAAAATTAAAGTGGGACCACTTTGCTCAAAATTATCCAATCACAGTTGGGCAATTTGGGTAAATAATGAGACAAAGAGTAGTTTAACCCTTAAGTGTTAAGTATCACGATATAAACCTATACTAGGAGGTGTCATATACTAAACACTAAGCCTGAATTCTAGAGTGTTTTACTCAACTACTATATTATGGACCTAGAATAATGTGTGTTTTATGCATCACATTTGGATTTCTTGTTTTTTCTTGGATCTTCTCGATTGATTAGATCTATCTGTACATGAAGTTTGACTTGGTGTTAGAGACCTAGATAGAAAAGAGAATTCGTGTAAGAGAGTGACGAGTTCCGAAGGTCAAGATAAAGACTTGCACAAAGAAAGAAGCTAAATATAAGGTGTATCAACACTATTTTGAAACAACTTATTATTAGTTGGCAACAAGAAGGAATATTAGTGCAGAAAAGGTGTGGAGAAAGATGAAGGCCAAGGTTTATTGCAGTCCTGGCTTGTCAAGGAGTATTTTATTTTCTTAAACTGAAAGCCAAGGAGGAATCAAAAAAGAGCACTGACCAACACATGAAACAGAGCATAATTTTAAGATACTGACAGTCAAAGGTACATAGATACCATGAATAGTGTCAACAGCAATGAGATGGACATCAGATCGATCTAAACGTTTTGTTAACATCCTAGGAAACGGTAAAAACAGGAACATCACGTCATGCGCCCACAAGAATGATAAATCAGGTTAACTGATCTCGCTTCCGCCACAAGATTATTGCAGTCCTGGCTTGTCCATTACACAAGAGCTCTCCACTGAAGCGGCAGTTCCATAAAGATCTGGACCGAGGATTTTATGTTGTTATTTCCACGCACTGCAGGGCAACCTGTAAGTTGTGGAAACTCGTCAGTTAAAAATGACCAAAATGTCACAGTTTAGCAAGAAATAGAGATATAAGTGCATTGACAGATAGAAATCATAAACAGTAGAAACTTTGGGTGGTACTACAGTGTACCAAAAAAGTTTGCGATATATTGCACAAGTAGGTATCTTTCAGAGCCACTGAATGAATTTTACCTAATTTAAATGGGCAACAGTACACTTCATTTTGCAGTTGTCATCATCTAATTAATATATAGGGTCATCCTCTAATTGATGTGGCAAGTACTTATTTATTACTCCCTCCATTCAGAAATATAAGACATTTTAGCTTTGTGAAATAAATGTATCTAGACGCTTTTTAGTGTATAGGTTCACTGCGAGCTTCTACGAACCTATACACTAAAAGACGTCTAGATACATTCGATTCACAAAGCTAAAAGGTCTTATATTTCTGAACGGAGGGAGTACAAGCAAAAATAGTTTTAGCAGCATTCCACATTTTGCAGCACATGTTTTTTTACGAAAAGCCGAACTGGCCTGCTTCTCATTGCAACTAGAGTAACACGTGGTTATTGCACTACCTAAATATCCCTAAGTTTCTGTAATTTGAGAAGTACAAGAAATAGAGAAAAATGTCATGAGATTCTAGTCCTAGTTTGATCAGTTACCATAATCAAAATGAAGATCCAATGAGATTGCAAATTGCATGAGGCCAACAGTTACTAGGTACTTAAAAATACAATTCATTTTTAGTCAGATTGCAAAATCATGTCCATTTTATGAGAATGCAATTTAAATGGTTCCAACTTGACAAGGATGCCAACTAAGGCAAGTTAAATTCAAATCATGGTAAAATAATTTATTTTTCTCTCATACAAATGTCAGAAATGCATTAGCACTGAACTGCTAGTTGGAGTTAACCCAAATATTACATGGGTCCAGGCTAAGTCCTAGTACAAGAAAGTAAAGAGTTGGCAGGCTGCAGTCTCCCATACAATATTATATGGCGCGTCTACAGTTATGGATCCAAAACTAAACCTATTTAGGTATATCCAAAGTCCTAGACACGTATGAGAAAAGGCATGGTCATATGCTTGACAAAGGAATCCAAACCACAAGTAAATATTGAAGGATAGCCTAAAATAGACCAGATATTTATTTAGTTTAGTTGTACGGATTTATTGACAGATCTCGGCTTATATGATCATATCCACATCCATATATCAACCACGAATACCCAAACGATGTCGTCATATGTACGTGACTAAACTACAGAACTATATGAATCTACATTCATCAAGATTTGACAAGCACGTAGAAACAACAGCACTTAGAAACTCAGGCCAATTTCAGGGATACATCCGAACCATCATCGTTATCCTGCGAGCTTCCGGAGTGCAATGCAGTCATGACAGATTCAGAGGACTGTCCATCCTCAGCAATAACATTTTCAGTATCAGCAACTACTGGCTTGCCAGCTATTGGTATCTGGGATACCTGGATCCAGAAATAAGAAAGATAATAAAATGTGTATTAAGATGGACTGGACTGAAAACAGCGAAATTAGAGGCTAGCTCAAGAAGGTTCAATTCATACTTGGTTCCTCAGTTGCATGTTCTCCTCTGCCAGCTGTGAGCTCTGGTAAAACATGCAAGTGGCATAACATGTCTATTAGTTATGCATCTTCTATCTGAACTGACAAGGAAACTTCAAACCAATAAATATATCATCCTTTATTCTTAATGTTTCATCTATTTCTGCATCTCATTAGATTCTAAGAGCCTAATGAACCGTTCCAAACAGTAAGTGTAAGTTTTTCCCTTGATATAGGTGCCACAATGTGGAAGCTAGTCCTTAACTCTGAATGGTGAATTTTGCAAATGCTTACAGGTCAATGAGAACTACCACTTGCCACTGAGCTTTTGTTTCATCAAATGGGTAGCTTTTATTTCATCTTCAAACCAGCCAAAATATATGTTTATGTGCAAAAAGATATCAAAATTAAACTATTCGTATGATCTGGTGAACTAATACTACTTCTGCTCAACAATATAAGCCTTTTTAGCAAGTTGTGGAACAGAGGGAGTACCATATATAGAAGATAAAAATACTTCCAAAATTTTAGGTGTGCACAAAGTAATGAATTTTATAAAAAGGATGATCTAAATACTTATCGATTTGCACACGGGCGAATCTAGAAAAGAATATTTTCTTGCCCAGCTACTGGAAGCATAAAGCAAAAAAAAAGTCCACATATTGTTAGAGTACGTCATGGGACTGGGCTGGCAGTATAGCCCATTAGTCTTAGGGTTAATTAGAGATAAGGGTCACTTGCTTAGGGGTCAAGTAAGCCTTGCTTGGAAGTCAAGTAAACCTCTCTATATAAGGAGAGTAGATGTATCAATCTAATCAAGCAAGAATTAAGAAGGAAATCCCTTCCCTCTTGCCACCGGCCGTGGGCAAGGCCCCCGGCCGGCCCTCTTGCGCCCTCCCTCTAGCAATACCATAACATTTGGTATCAGCTTTCCCGGGTTCGATCATGTCCAGCCCTCCACCGAGTTCTTCCCACCCACCGCCGCTGCACTCCGACGCCCCCGCCGTTCTCTCCCCGGCGGAGATGACCGCAGCCCTCCGCGATCTCGCCACTGCGGTCCAAGAGATCCACCTCTACTTGGCCGGGCCCTACGGGCCGCCACCACCAGGCCGCTGCTCCTGCCGTGGCAGCCGCCGCATCTGGCGGTCTCCGCCACCACCCCGCCCTGGTTGCCGTGGCCGTCCCAGCCCCTCGCGGGCCCTGTCGCGGCCATGGCCCAGCTGCAGCAGCCGCCGCTGCCACTCAGCCCCGGGCCAGCTACGACCGCGCCGGCGGGAGTTCCGATCCAAGTCCAGTTCCCGCCCTCGCCGTCACCGCTTCCGTCTTGGATCGCTACCCGCCACGTGTCGGCGGCGGTGAGGCTGCAGGCTGCTGCACGCGTCCTCCTAGTGCGCCGGCGTGTGCGGGAGATGCGTGGTCTGCAGCTGCCGCTCCTCCAAGTTGCCCTTCGCTGCGCCAAGGACCTCGATCTCGTCCGCTGCGTCGGGGCTCTTGGGCATACGGTTTCCCCCACGAGCGGCGAGCATCCTGTTTTCCCCGTGTGCAGCGACCTCAAAGTCTGCAACATCAGCGGTTGGGAGGGCGCACCCCTCCTCGACAGGAGCGCACCGCGTAACACCACTGCATTCCGCCGCCGGCCGCCGCGAGGGCGCCTCCGCTCGTCGCTCTTGCGACCTCTTCCAGGTGGCCGTACACATGCACTCCGTTTGTCCAGATGGTGTCCATGGGATCCAGGTGGCTGTACACGTGCACGTACGTCGTGCGGATGGTGTCCACTTTTTGTTAAGGGGTCCAAAATAGAGCATCCCAGCCCATTTCAGGTTGAGAGTAATAAACCAAGCCAACATGTAAAAGGCTTGTTTTTAAGTGTGAGGTTTGTGTCGCGTCGAGTCATCGTTATAAGTTGGTTAGGTTGCAGCTCGAGGACGAGCTGCATGTCCAGGTGGGGTGTAGTGTTAGAGTACGTCATGGGCCTGGGCTGGCAGTATAGCCCATTAGTCTTAGGGTTAATTAGAGATAAGGGTCACTTGCTTAGGGGTCAAGTAAGCCTTGCTTGGGAGTCAAGTAAACCTCTCTATATAAGGAGAGGAGATGTATCAATCTAATCAAGCAAGAATTAAGAAGGAAATCCCTTCCCTCTTGCCACCGGCCGTGGGCAAGGCCCCCGGCCGGCCCTCTTGCGCCCTCCCTCTAGCAATACCATAACACATATACCAACACTAACTCTCATAATATTTTCTCTCTTATTTAAGCACTCACACTATGTGTTATATTTCCTGCTTCTTTCAGACTTTTGGTGAACATGCCCCTATTTTTCAAATTTAATATACAAGTTTCTGACCAAGTTGCAAGTATAAAATACAATAACTAATTATACACAATATTTTATTAATAATGAATCAGTAAATGTAACTGCAAAGAAGCAACTAGCAAATTAAGGTACCATCTGAAGCATAAGGTCTCCTTTCAACCTGGATCATTAACCTCCCTTAGTTTTATAAACAGGTATTCCCTAATGTAAAGGTAGTTTTCCCATGGTTTTGCCTTTGCTTTAGACCATAAGTTTCTGTACAGTTTTTTTTACAAAGCTTTGTGTACAGTTCTTGTGATCTTAATAATATAGTACGAGGCTCCAGTACTGTTCAACGTACAAGAAGATTAATGTAGCATTTGGTTTCTCAAAACATGAGAAGCAGTAGTAGATGATACCAACACAAGCGTAAGGTTCTATTTATTCAATAATAAAATCAATGATTGTGCATCTACTGTAATGACTAAAAAAACTGATCTTGCAACAAGTTGTACCTTCCGCTGCAGTTCATTGATCTGCTCCAAGAATTGTTGATCCTGCAAAATCAAACAGCCCACTGAACATTTGATCATTGTGAGCCTGACTAGAAGGGAACTGTGAAAACGTCATGTTCAGTCAGCATACTTTCGTCTGAAGCACCCTGTGCAGACCAGTTTCAAGGTTCTTCTCCAACTGCTGGAGTTCATCAACACTCAACCCCTCAAGCTCCTCACCTCTCATCTGTCTATGGGTTGGACAAGAACAGTCAATATTTTACATTGAATTGCAAAACAGATTCAGTGTGGATCATGTTGGGATAGAATATAACCTAAGTCGACGACTAGCTTCGGCAAGCTGATCGTTCAAATTTGCATACTTGCTATGTTCTAACTGAAACCAAAAGGTGTATGTTAATATAACCAACAAAACAGAAATGCGCCAGCATGCTAGTACTAATTTTATTAACAAATATAACTAATAACCATGTAGCAACTATACTCATTAAGACGAGTACTCTTGATGGATTAAGATAAACATTCATTTGCATATATCAGTAGCACATCAAATATTTATCAACATCCTCTTGCAAAATGTTGAATCATTCATCAATGGACATTGACCATCCTGACAAAAGTTTGTTGTGTAGAAGTGAGACACTTAACAAACATGGAGTGTCAACATCCATTAATAAAAACAAACAAGTACACCATTTTTCACCTATCATGAACAACAACAAACCCATCCTTATATCATGTCATATGCAGAGTCTAGAAACCGTTGTTTCATATTTTAATTATTCTTCATAACCTCTTAAAGGATCCTAGTAAAATTCCGCGTCAACGATTTTCCATGGAAGAAAATGATTTACCTGAGGTGTGCTAGCCTAAGCCTTGAACATACGATTTTCTATTCCGGGCTATGTCATAATACTACTTTATGTAGATTCCTAAGTATTGGGATGCTATAAACATAGTACTTTGCTAGCTAGCACCACTGAAGGGAATAAAGTGATTATTACGTTCAAGTCAAGAGAAGGCTGGTCTGCTTTCCCCAGGTTCTTAGAATGTGTGCTGTACTTGTCGATGATCTCATTCATACTGTCAAAGGAAAGGCAAATATCAGTACCATAGCATCCAAAAACCAATTCACGAAAGTAAAGTGACTTAAGATCAATGATACACTCATGTTCATAATTAAATAGAGAAAGACCTACAATCATTTTTACAGTTCTTAGTACAGTGACCATCACATGAAGTTAACAAAGACTGACATTGCACCAAATATCAGAATGAAAACAATAACTGAAATATGCAGAATAACTAGCAATCATGAACAAAGTGTCCGATCTTATATTAAAGTGAAAAGTAAAGTCTGATGTTAATAAAGAATCAAATAAGATGCTACTTCCTCGGTTCCAAATTATAAGATGTTTTGGCAGGCTAAAATATCCAACCAAAACGTCTTATAAATTGGAACACGTCTTATAAATTGGAACAGACGTAGTAGTTCATAAGTAATCAATTCAACCTATATAAGATGATATCCTTTACTGCCAGATTGAAATAAACAAACAGAAGAATAAAGTAAAGCAGGTATTTCTTCGTTAAAAGAAGTGTGGCTCTCTTTAATCAAATAGAAAGTTGGAATGGTTTGAATTGTACAGGATACAAGGAAAGGATCATAACTGAGTCAACATTTTCCAATTAACTTGTTTCAGGCATATTTTTAGTCTTCTAGGAAATTCCAATTAACTGTATATAGCATTAACTAAATACTCTCAGCAGCAACTACCACTCAACTCAAAGTTCCTAGAATTTAAGTAAATATATTAACATGTGGAGGAAATTAGTGGTTGATTCGAATGTACTGATGGCTGGGTCCTATAGTTTCCTGCTAATGAGCGAATGAGCCATACTAGTTTCATCATGCTGCTACCTTAACAAAATTGTCGTTAATAATTCAGTGAAGTTAGACATGTACTAGTAAGATCGAGAATCATCTAAGAAATCTAAAACACCAGTGACTCTTAAAAAGATTGCAGTGGTTTTAATTGGAAGGTTACTGTTTCAAGTAAAAGAAGTTGAGAGCATAAGCACTACACGTCTACACAATCTTACCAACTGATACAGATTGAAAAGATCTTGTAATAATAAAACATCCACATGCATGCACCTCAGATGTGAGTTTTGTAATGGTATGTAATTTGTATAGCTTTTTCCATTGTCAGCATATACAGCACAACTATGACAATTACAACTTAGATAAATTCCTTAAGTACGGTGAAACGTGCAAGTGCAGCACACAAGTTAAAGAACTGAGAAGGCATCATTTCAAGTTACACGAGAAACAGCATAAAGAAAACATGGTGAGCAACATGTTTTACTAGAATACTAGTACTAGCTAGCTTGCTACGACAAATTCGAAATGTGCAAGTGCAGCACATAAGTTAAAGAACTGAGACAGCATCATTTCAAGTTACATGAGAAAACAGCATAAAGAAAACATGGTGAGCAACATGTTTTACTAGAATACTAGTACTAGCTACGACAAATTCGAAATGTGCAAGTGCAGCACATAAGTTAAAGAACTGAGACAGCATCATTTCAAGTTACATGAGAAAACAGCATAAAGCAAACATGGTGAGCAACATGTTTTACTAGAATACTAGTGCTAGTAGCTAGCTTGCTACGACAAATTCTCCCCCAGCAGCCGCACTGAAGAGCAGCGAACAAAACATGAACAAGACAAGCGGAGGACATTAGCATATAACAATCTAAGGACCACAAACATGTGGCTGCTTTTGGGAAGCCTTCAAACTCAAATTGAGGAAAAAGAACGGACGAGGAAACAATGCGCGAAAGAGAGAACATAGAATATCTTATCTTACTCAATATAAAGTACCAGATAAAAACAACTGCACAGAACTCGAAGTCCCCATTTCTACAATCGATCAGTAGGCAATGCGACGTACCAGCACATAAAATCACAAGCACGGCCGTACGCAATCAGCAGGCTCAACTTTAACCCCACCGGAGCGCACGAAGAGGGAGAGGGGAGCTCTTGAACGAAACCACACGCACGGACGATATATACACAGCAAATAACACAAGTCGCAGCAAAGGCGCGCTGCCGTAAGACCGCCCCACTCGGCCAGACACACTCGGGAAACTCACGGAAACATCGGCAGCTACTACAGTGAACAAAATAAAAATCCCCATTTCGTCGGAAATCCAAGCGAACGCAACCAGAAAAAAAAAATCTATTACAGGCGGTGCTAGGCGACGCGATCCGCCTCGCTAGCACGTCGCGTGATCTCCAGCGCGACGCAGAAAACCACGGGAAACCGACGCTCCGCTCGCGGGAAGGCGCGTCGTGAAAGAACCCTAAAGCCGAGCAAAGCCGGCTCCTACGGCCGGGAAGGCGAGGGGGCGAGGAGATGCGGCTAGATCTAGCCGAGAGAAAACTTGGCGTGACGGGAAGGGACACACCTGGAGCTGGCGAACTGGGAGAGCTTGCCGGTGGACGAGAAGACGATGAGCGCAACGTCGGCGTCGCATAGCACGGAGAGCTCCTCGGCCTTCTTAAAGAGCCCCCTGCGGCGCTTGGAGAAGGTGACCTGCCGCGCCGCCGCGCTCACTATCCGTTTTATCTCCCGCCTCTCCCGCGCCATCGCCTCCTCCCAGCGAGCGGATCGATCTCCACCTCCCTCTCCCCACCGAACACCGGAGGGAGGCTAGCGCGCGTCGGCCGGGCTCGGAGCACGGAGCGGCGCCCAGAGACCGACGCGGTGCGGTTGTGTGATGCGATGGGGGCGGAGGGGGGAGGGATGCCAAAGGAGAGGAGAGGAAAGGGGGAGGTGGAGTGGAGGAGGCGAAGCGGGGGCAGGGGAGGGTTGGCCGGTTTGGGGGTCTCGAGACTTGCTCCTATTGGCAAAGTACTAATGAAAACCCGAGCCAACCAAAGCCCGGGCCCCGGAGCGAGCCCACGCAAAGCGACGCGGCGATTAGCATAAACAAAGGGAGCGATCAGAACCGTAAACCCCCCGAGCCACGGCCGGCCCAGTCATTGTTTATGCATGCGCCACGCGACTGCGAGGCGGGCCCCGCAGGAAGCAGAGGAGGGGGTTGGCTGGCTAGTGGGGAGTAGAGTAGAGAGTAGGCACGGGGGTGGTGGATGTATGGGGGAAAGGGGGGAGGAAGGGGAGTGTGCCGGAAATGGAAAGGGTGGCGGGGCGCGGCCGGACCAGAACAGTACTGACTGTAGCAGGCGGCCGTGCTGCCGTGCTGGGCGGAACCGAGGGAGGCCGGAAAGGAGGAGTGGGAGGGGAAGAAATGGAAAGGATAGAGCTAGCTGCAGCTAGCGTGGGAGTAGGGGGTTGCCGTCCGTGGGATTGATTCTCTTGCTCCGTGCTGCGTGCGCTCAGTCGGTGCATGGGCAGCACGGCCCGCGTACGAGCACTGCAGACGCCCGGATTTGCTGTTCCGGCCACCACTCTGTGCGCCGCCGTACCTGAAGTATGCTGCTGCCTTTGACACTGGTTGGGTGGTTAGGAGGTGGTTGTACCCAGCCCACGAGAACTTAAATCCTCGGTTTGACACTGTGTGTTGTATAAAAAGACGAAATATTCTTTCAGTGGGAGGCGACGTTTCCGTCGACAGCGAGGCGTCCGTGGTGACTTCGTCAATCTCAAGACCCGATCCGCCGACTCGGTCTCTCGAAGGTGCTCATAGGGGTAGGGTGTACGTGTGTGCGTTCATAGGGGTGGGTGCATGTACGTGTTGTGAACGTCTACAGTTGTACTGTGTTTCTCAAAAAAAAAGTATGCAGCTGCCTTCCTCCAACGGATTCGTAAGAGCATCTCCACTCGTGGCGGCCTTTGAGCGCCGCCGACGTCAATTTTCGGCTCCAGCCGCGTCCCCAATTTGGATTTGGCGCAGGCGCACGCGCTCGATTTACCCGGCGCGCCCGGTCGAAACCCAATTCCAAGGGAGGCTAGCGGGGGCGCCGGAAGTTTGGCGGGCCAGCCTTGTCGGCGACCTAGTTGAAATTATTTCCTTTTCCCACCAAAATTAGCGTCGGTTTCCTCCAGAATTAGCCCCTACCTCCCGCCTCGCCTCCCACTCCCGCCATTTTCTAGCACAGACTAGATCGCACCACCATGCCACCGAAGAAGTACGCCGCTCCCCGCGCGACTGCAGCAGCGCCGCCGACGAAGAAGACGGGCAAGCCAGAAATGAGCGGCCGGAGAGGATGACGAACGCGGAGTGGGCGTTCGACCTGCAGCGCCGGCGGGTTGAGAACGCCAGCCGCCGGCAGAAAGAGCTCAGGGCGAGGAAGAAGCAGGCCTCGGAGGCTCTGGCCGCGGAGGTACTCATGGCGTAGAGAGCCGCCCACATGGCGGGCATGCCGAGCTTCCCCCCACACGCGTGGGGGAGCCAAGGGAGCATCTCGTCACCGTCGCCATCTTCGGCAACAACCTAAGCTGGGCCGATGTTCCAGGACAGCCAAGGCACACCCAAGCTATCTCGCTTCTCGCCGTGCGGGCCACTCGACGTGGGTGGCAGCTTCAACCCCAATACCTTCAGCGCCGTCGACCTCAATGCCAGCTTCAACCTGGCCGCCTCTCCTGCTCTCCGCCTGACGAGGGTTTAACTCATCAATGTCAACTAGCAAACAAGCACACAGGGACGCAAGGTTTACCCAGGTTCATGCCTCGTAGAGGTCCCTACTCCTGCTTGTCTGCTCTTAAAATTAACGAAGGAATCGAAGATTACAATGGTGCGCAGATGCAATCTGGCGAGGGTTGTGAAAACTAGGGTTACGTGTGTCCTCCTCGCCGCCCCCTCCTAGCCTTTATATAGATAGGCCAGGTCTCAGGTAGCAGGTCGAGTCGGTTACCGTTTAGGGTTTGCCCTTCAAACTTTTTATCTTTAGACTTCTTCTTGTCTCGCAAGTTATCGGTAGTCCGTAGGCCACTCGAAGTCTTCATTGGACCGTGGCAACGCCGTGGGCTTCCATCGTATCTGGACCATATATACAAGACTCGAGTACCTGCAGGGTATACCCATGTCAGTAGCCCCCGAGTGTCCAGTGGAATCGCAGATTCGACTGGGGACTTTATGAAGCCTTTCGAGTGTATGACTGAGTATTTTTCCGAGTGCTCTTTTTGTGTCATAGGGATTTGTTGATGTGCGTACCTGATTTAACCGATGTATCGGTATCAGTTAACTACCTTAGGGCAAAACAACGCAATCTACTCGAACTCGAGTCCTCGGACTCGAATTCGGAAAAGTGCTGGTGTAATTCGACTCAAGCCGCGGAGGTCTTACAGGAGTCGAATTCCAGTATATGGGTGTGAGCACTCGACGCGTCCGTCAAGGCATGTTTATCGCACCTGTAGGCACGGATAAATTTCTGGTAGTGCGCAGCAAATGCGTTGCTAGGCCTTATTCAGGTCTTATCTTCACGCTGCAAGCGTGACATCCAAAATTTTGTCATCGCGGAGATGATTCGCGTGACCCAGGAGACACAGTCTCTTTGTAGGGAAAAATATGAGGCGGTGTCACCATAGACTTCGAGTGTGGATGTTATCGACACACAGTACGATGTACAAATAATCATAGGATGCGCGACCAGCGCTCCCTATGGGAGTAGCCCCTGAGTGCCTGGTTGAGTCGAAGTCTCAGACAGGGACTAAAGAACTTTTGCGACTACTGTCGTCTTTTGTTTGCTTGTTTCAGTCGAATTTATTCCCGGCGCTCCCTATGGGAGTAACCCATGTCCATAGTCGAATCGTGGATTTGAGTGGTTGGGTATGCTTTGAATGTCCACATTTCTGCAAAAAATAAAATCGTAGGATGCGCGACCAGCACTTCCTATGGAAGTAGCCCCCGAGTGCTTGATGGAGTCGAAGACTCGAGCAAGGACTAAAGTAGTCGAAGTCTTCTAGTGCTCAATCTTTGATGACATCAGAGTTGACGATGTGATGATCTTAGTTCCCCGCGTGAGCGGCTTTGACGGGACGTGACGAGCGGTGGGTCCCATTTTCTGACCCTGACTTGACCGGGCGTGCGTAATCTTTTGTTTTAACTGCGCCTCCTCGATTTCCGCGCGTAATAGGGGTAGTGGGGGACGGTTCGTGCTTCAGGTCCTCCACGTGTCGATCACGATATGTGCCACGCGTCTGATAGGGTTTCTGCTGGCCGTTGGATTACATCTTCTAGGGGGGTGTAACAACCTCGGACCTTACGCTCTAAGTTCAAGCCTGGATGAACCAGAATTGGTTACGGGTTTTACAGCGGAGGCCCGGGGCCACCCACGTGTAGGCCCGTCGGCCGCCCTCACCACTTCCAAGAACATCGGGACAAGAGCGAGCTGCGTAGGCAACAGGCGAAGAGATCAAATACATACACAAATGAGTATGTATGCAAGCTACCTTACAACAGTTCTCAGAGCCATACCATCTAAAAGAAATAGAAATATTGCAACGCCATACGGCAAGATCCAAACATCCTAGATAGAGATAATAGTGTAGGATAGCTCCTCATACATCAATCAACATAGTATCAAGCGGAAGCGGGAAACAAGATCCGAGTACGGATAAGAAGCAAATCGGCATAAGATGCCACATAAGTAAGCACATCCCGCCCACAGATCTCACGGATCCCCATCCCTGGAATCTCTACACCGAGTGATCGTTGCCAACATCATCTGTCTCCTCCACCCAGTATCCATCTTGCGAATACACATGTTCATCTGAATCAAACAATTTATCGTGTGAGACCCTAGGGGTACTCAGCAAGTCTTTATGCCTCTAAAGGGGATATATACCTGGGGTGACGCGATTGCAGCGAAAGATAATAACTAACAAGTCTATAGATACTCGCTAACCATCCGCCTAACCAATGATAGACGGATGTCCGTGAATTAGAAACAACAGTTATAACAGTATAAAGTAACAGATCCATCCTCCTCGCTTACCAACGAGAAAGCGGACGAACAACCCATCCGTTGGCAGTTTTATTAACCATTTCATGAGTATTGCACTAATTACTAGTCAGATATTTAGTCAAATTTAAAGCGGTACTTTAGTTATACTTGTCTATGATCGAGAAACTGTGCTCCAAGTCGTCCATAACCACGGACACGACTTTCAGAAAGATTTACCCTGCAGGGGTGCACAAATAGCAGCACACACTCGATCAACCTCAGAAAAACCAACTCAAAACCCAACGAGGCATTCACGACAAAGCGATCACAGGATTCATTAAATATTTCAGGGGGCCACCCCACTAAGCTACCCGCAACGAAGTTGGCCGGCTCCGGAACGGACCCAGGTTTTGTGACGACGGCTGTAAACGACTGGGAACCCGAAAGTGTGACTGGGCTTGTCGATACCGCGAAAACGTGGCACGATCCAAAACAGTACAGGTGCTCCACGCACAATCTTAAATAAAGCGGTAAAGCATGGCATAAGTACAGGATAGTAAATAAAACCCCAAACTAGTTTGTGGCCCCAAGAAATAGAAATGAATCAAGCTCTGGCTCAGGGGGGTCCATAAGGCCTCCCGGATGTGGATAGTGCGAATAGTCAAGGAACATGAATCAAGTACTCGGGGTCCTACGGGACACAAGTGAGCAGGAAAAACCAAATAACAGATATTGCCCACCGGTGCCTCTTTCATTAGTTATCCCATACTACTCAGGTTAAGTTGTTTAGGTACCTCGTTATCCATCAGACTCTCACATACCCTACACATGTTGTTCTACGACTCGCATGGCTCAAACAACTCCTGTAGTAATGGCTCATGGGATGGAGGAACAAGCTCGATGGGGTTTAAAGTAAAGGCTATGCAGTACTTGGGATTCAATTTAATGCATTCGCGACTCAATGATACAAGAATAAGATAAAGGCAATAGGTACTATATGTATGCAAGCATGTGGTAGTGCTTGCCTGGCAGCTCAGTTGAAGCGAGAGATGGATCTGGGTAGTACTCCTGGGATTCCTGATAATTTCCCTACTCGGCGTCTATTCGAAAGAAGAACCAAACAAACAAGGGCCAATATAAATAAAGTGCACAAGCATATAAATAAAATGCGACAAGCAACCAAGCATGTCATGATGAATGATGCACAATTTACATGGCAATAATGTAGCATGACAAGGGTGAGGTGTGGGGACAAGAATAAATCATTTTATTAAGTTTTTAGTCATGTTTTGCTCCCATAACACTTATTGTCCACTTAATATTTATATGATGCATGCTACAATTCATATCAAGGAAAATGTAGTTAGAACGGGCTCGTCGCGCTGATCGATTTAGACATATTATTTGTGAAATTTGGAGTTATAGAATTAAAGTTATTAATTAATTGAGAACAGGCATTTTTATTGCAATTAAACATTTTCGAAAATTTAAATTAGTCAAACATTATTTTGGATGGCTTATTTAAATTTCTCACATTTTTCTGATTCAAAAACATATCTCATTTGTATTATTTGGGTTTATCAATAAAAAGTTATTAATTTCTAGATATTAAAACAAATATGCAATTTTCTGGAATTATCTTCATTTTGAAAAGGCTCAGAGAAAATTTTTATACTCAGGTGGAACTAGCCCGAGTCACTGACACGCGGGGTCCCACGCTGACTCGGCGGTAGGTGGGGCAGCGGCTCTACGCGGGGCTTTTCTCACCGAACCCACCCATACCCATGCTCAATGACAGGTGGGGACCGAAGCCCGACGGGTCCACTGCGCGCGCGAGCTAGCAGGTGGGCGGCACATGGGCGATCCCAGGCAAGCGCGGGCAAAAACAGCAAAGCGCGTGTACCTATATGCAAAAGGGGGAGGGGCTGACTGGTGGGATACATAGGACCGCGGGTGGGGGCGGGAAAAACTACAGGGACTTATAAGCAAAATCTTCCGCAAAGGCTGACGAACTGAATTTTGTGACTGGGAAAAACAGCAGCTGGAGCCAAGTTCGGAGGACGATGGCGACGAATCTAGCGATAATCTGGAGATGATGTAATAACGAAAAGTGTAGATCTCACTTCGCTCTATAATGTTCGTGTACAAAGTTTCTCAAACGGAGGTCTACAACGGCCGGGATCTTGCGAGGAACAGAGGCAGAAAAACACGTCCGACGCGGACCGGTTTTCGTCAGAGAACACCTGAGCTGACGCGATCTTGCGAGGAAGATTACTACGGCGTCACTGAACCAAATTGATCGTGGATTAGCTCGTTCGAAAGAGGATAGATAGGGCTACGATCTCCGTTCAGCAAGTTCGCACGGAGGCGGACCACATCGACCGGAAACTGCGGAAGAACAGAGGTTGCGCGCGGGGTTCTCTGATGTTGTTGTCTATGGGCGCGACAGCTGCTGTCTGCGCGGTGCGCGGAGGCGGCAGCGCGCTCAGGGTGTTCGACGGAGCGCGGCGGCGATACCGGAAGACAGGAAGGAGGCGAGCATGTCTGGCGAGTAGAGAGGCTCACCAGAGGCTCACGTGAGCGTTACTGGAGGTGGAGGTGATCCGCGACGGGGCTTGGCGGTAGCAGCGACAGGTTCAGCTCAGGCACGGCGGCGGCGAGGCTTCTCCGGCACGCTCCAGCGCAGTTCCTGGTGCGAGGTGTCGGTGAGGACGGCGAAGAAGCTTCCCCTGACTATCCCTACCTCTGGGTACCACTCCTCCACCGGCTAGCAACCGAGGCCGAGGCTAGGGTTTAGGAAGGGCCATGGCCATGGCTAGGGAGGAAGGGAAAGGAGGAGAAGGGGAACTGGATCGTGATCTGGTTGGAGATGAGAGGGTAGCTGGGAGGAGGAAGGGGCTCACGTGGTGGTGGTGGCTTTGCCCAAAAGGTGAAAAGGGAGGGAGAGAGGGATCGGTAGACTAGGTACTTTCCCCTCTCTCTTTGCTTCTTATCAACGTGGGAGAAGGAGGGGACCAGGGAGGGGGTCAGGTTTGATCAGATGGCAAGATTTGGTTTTGGGTGTAGCTGATTGCACCGCTGCTACAAGAGCTAGCAAGGCCACGGTGGAGAAAACTAGCTAGAGATGGCTGTGTGTGTATGCATGGGGGTGTAGCAAGTGCATATGAGTAGATGCTAGGGAAAAGGAAGGAAGGGAGGACTAGGGTTTTGAGTTTAGCTAGATAGATTAGGGAAAAGCTAGAGAAAGAAGATGGTTTTGTGTAGACAAAGAGGTTAGGCCAAAACCATATGAGAGCTAGATAACATTTAAAGATGGCCAAAACAAATGACTTTGGTGGGGATATGACAAGATGGTAATGTGGTATCCACATAGAGCTAGATGATGGTTTTGATCATATAAAGCACCAACAAGATTGAGCCAAAACCCTATATTCAAAAGAACCCAAATATTTCAACAAGAGAGGGGTGTTTCACACAAGGCATGGTTATTTCATGTGACTAGAAAGAGGATGCTATATTGCATGTGGCTAGAATGTTGCATGCATGCATTCAAGATATTGGAATAAACCCCTACAAAGGAGAAGTTTGCTTGACCAAGATGAATTAATTCGCATATGCACATGGATGAAATCATATGACCAATATAGTGTGTATTTTTCCTACTAGATCATTTATGGCCAAAATACATCCTCATACATGGGCATATATTGATAGATCCATATGGAAGCTAGAGAAAGAGAGACTAACAACATGCATGCAAAAGTGGCCATGTGGCTCTCCACATATCCATATTGTGAAAACAACATGATTCATATATGAGAGCATGTGGAAGTGGAAGTGGATCCATCTCAATTATATGTGAGCTAGACAAAAGCCAGAAGAAATGCAAAGACCCACATATATTTTGGATGGTGGAATTATAGGGTGGTATCAAAGAAAGGTGGTGGAGTTAAATAAAAGATATGCCCCCAACTCAACTTGGGCATTAAGCATTTATCAAGAACCAAATACAATTTATTAAGAACCAAATACAATTGATAAATGCATATGAGACAAGATCCAAAAGAAAAAGGTTTTATATGATGCTCAAATGCAATGTGGCATGATGACATGAGCATGATATAATTATGATGCAACGGTTATATGTAGGAAGGTAGCATATATATAGACTAGGCTAGTAGCATAGCAATTGTTAGACAATTGGGATGCTACAGGGGTTAAGTAGCAGCGCAGCTGCGGTAATTTCTCATCTGCTCCCTCTCTGCTTTGTGCCTCCATCTCCATTGCTGCTGCTCTCTGCCTCCGAGAGTTCGTTTCGTTCGCGGCGCTGGACCAACTCCATGTTTTCCCGAGTTATTTTCTTTGCTCTCATCTCTACCGCACGATGGGCAAGAAGAAGGGAGGTGCTGCCGCTGAGTCCACCGCTGCCACTGCCACTGCCAAGAAGAAGGGCGGCTCCGCCGCTGTAGGCACCAGCACCACCGTCACCGGGAAGAAGAAGGGCACGGGCACTCGCGTCACCAATGGCGCGTGGTGCACGTCCATCATCAAGTCGTCCGAGCTCCGTCTTCTGCGCCAAGACGGAGTTCTGTATTCTGCGGTCGGTGACTCGCGAGTCCCAGGTGGTGAGGTAACCCCTTGTCCTCCTGCTGGTTTCTGGGTGATGTTCCTAGCGTTCATCATCCGCGGTCTTTCTCTGCCCCTGCATCCTTTCTTCAGGGGCCTCCTTTGTTTCTATGGGCTCTAGCTGCACCAGCTGTCCCCCAACTCTATCCTCCACATTGCCTGCTACATTACGCTTTGCGAGTGCTGGATCATAATCGAGCCACACTTTGGTCTCTTCAAGCGTCTCTTCAAGCTGAAGCGTCAGTCGGCGTCTGGCTCCGTAGTCTATGATGTAGGAGGTTGTGGTATCCAAGTCCACAGACGGCGCCAATTGATGAGGGTTTAACTCATCAATGCCCATTGTTATGGCCTTGGGTTTTGGAGAAGGAGGGAGCGCTGGAAGCATCAATCGGCTAGCAAACAAGCACACAGGGACGCAAGGTTTACCCAGGTTCAGGCCTCGTAGAGGTCCCTACTCCTGCTTGTCTACTCTTGGAATTAACGAAGGAATCGAAGATTACAATGGTGCGCAGATGCAATCTGGCGAGGGTTGTGGAAACTAGGGTTGCATGTGTCCTCCTCGCCGCCCCCTCCTAGACTTTATATAGATAGGCCAGGTCTCAGGTAGCAGGTCGAGTCGGTTACAGTTTAGGGTTTGCCCTTCAAACTTTCTATCTTTAGACTTCTTCTTGTCTCGCAAGTTATCGTTAGTCCGTAGGCCACTCGAAGTCTTCATTGGGTCGTGGCAACACCGTGGGCTTCCACCATATCTGGACCGTATATACAAGACTCGAGTACCTGCAGGGTATACCCATGTCACCGATGCCCCTCTTCCACGGCGGTATGCCCACCAGCGCTGTTAGTAGCAGCGGCAGCCATGGGGTGCTCGACGGAATGACGTTGGGCACCGACGCCACCATGACCGACATGATCAATGGTGGGGGGCTGCCACCGTTCTACATGCAGGAGGAGGCAGAGGCCTACGACGGCTGCGACGACAGACAAGAACCTTGGGAGAACAAGGCCTACGCGTTCACTGAGGACGACGAGGAGGAGGTGCAGGCACCCGCGCCGGTGCCCGAGGTGGTGCCCGTGGTCAAGAAGAAGAAGAACGGTGGCCACGGCCCGAAGTGGAGCTCACAGGAGGATGAGTGCCTCGCCAAGGCTTGGAAGTCGGTCAGCATCGACCCCTTCACCCGTGCGAACCAGAGCTCCAAGGCCTACTGGCTGCGCATCAAGGCGGCGTACGACGAGCGGCTTCTCTTGGACCCCTACTTCAAGGACTTGTACCACGACCGCAATGACTCCGGCATGTCGCACCGCTGGCACATGATCCAGCATGCTTGCAACAAGTGGCATGGCGTCATGGAGGAGGTGCGCCATGTCCATGTCAGCGGCACCAACTTCAAGGACCAAGTAAGTGAACTCACCGTATCCACTGTCCATCCTAGCCTAGCGTTGGGTCGCCGGCCATTGATCACGGTCATTTGTTCGCTGTATTGCATTGCTTTCGTAGATGCGCGCCATGATCACCGCATAGCGCGAGGACAACGACGACGTCAAGTTCAAGTTCATCCATGTGTTCGCCAAGATCAAGATGTGCGACAAGTGGACCGAGACGCGCATAGCGCTTGCCAAGGGCAATTACGACCCCGGCGCGCCGCCAGCTCTCTCCTCGGGAGTCCGGTTGATCGGGCAGAAGAAGGCCAAGGCGGCGAGGGATGCCGCGCCGGCCATCGAGAAACTGCACAACTCGATCATGGCCTGAATGGCGGATGCCG
The DNA here is from genome assembly GCA_916181665.1 of Avena sativa. NCBI lineage: Eukaryota > Viridiplantae > Streptophyta > Magnoliopsida > Poales > Poaceae > Avena > Avena sativa. Next base: position 420,884,197 of record OV702291.1, on the reverse strand, counting down.
CCTCGCACGCTGCCGAGAGGGCGGAGCAGGCCGCCAAGATGGAGCAGGTTGCCGCGGTCAGGTGGGCGTCGATCATCGAGAGGCAGGATGCCAAGCTCGAGATGATCAGGGCCAATGTGGCCACGAAGAAGAGGAGGAAGGACCCATCGATCCTCATGGTCGACACTAGGGACATGGACGCCGACGTGCGGGCGTGGTGGGAGGTCCAGCGCACCGTGATCCTGTACGAGGTCCGAGGTCCACCGGCATCCACTCCACTAGCACCTGCGACATCCACTTCGCCATCACCTGTGGCATCCAGTACCCCCGCACCTGCGAGCGCACTGGCGACAAGCACTCCCCTGCCGGTCTTCGATGTCGACGCTGCCATCTGATGCACCGCTATGCTTTGTGATGCCGGCGCGGCTTCTTTTGATCGCTAGACTATGATGATTTGCAGCTATTTGCGATGATGTGATCGTCGAGACTTTGTTTTGTAAAGCCCAGACTATTTATGTTCGGCTATGCGATCGGCGATCAGCGATCGACCGTTCTAACCGCCATATTTTTTCTTGTTCAAATTTCAGATTTCTAATTTGGGGGCCGATTTGGGGGTTACGGCTAGAGACCGACTCCCCTCCCATAGTCGGTTTTTGCGCCGGCGCCCCCCATATGGTCTTACGCCAGGGTTAAATTGGGGGTTGTGAGTGGAGATGCTCTAATGGTTCTAGCTTCGTTTTCTCGTAAAAAAATTGTGCGGGGGATTTGCTTAGTTTTTTTTCTAGCTATGCTATTGGGTTTTGTGCTGGTGACTCTAGTTTAATTTCTACTCCTGAACTCCACCGGCCGTCTTCTCCGTTGCTCTGTTGTTCTTTTTGAGGAGCACGTGAGTGGGAGACAATCATGCGGAGACTGCCATCTAGGCTCCTGGCCCACAATCTAACGAGAACAAATTGGCTAAGAGCGTCTCCACCGACGGTCTCAATCTGGCCTCAACCGAGTTAGGGTGGAGGCAAAAAAAACCACACCAGAGGCCCCGAACCAGTGTCAGTAGATTGGGTCATCAACTAAACTGTCTGGCACCCACTTGCCGTCCCCGACAACCAAGGGTAGCTGACAACACGCGCCATGCTCAAACCCAACGCCAGAACCCTCGTTAAGGGTGACCCCTTAGGGTTGTCTGATCTTTTATGAATTGCCGTGGAAATCGAGATGAATGCAAGTGGGGGTGAAGAAGAGGATGAAATCCACGAACACACACGCGATGAATTCGAAGAACACACACACGGAAACACGATACAAGCCAATAGCTCATGCCGGCGGCAACCGGTCCGACACGATCCCTAGGATCAGTGGCGGGTAAGGACACTCTCTCTAATCGGCATGACGAGTAGGAGGCTTGGTGAGATCTTAAAAACTTGGAGAAGGGACACCGACTTCAAGGCATTGTACAACTTGAACGCACGGTGCAAAGATCAAGAGGTGGAGGATAATTGGTGCTCCTTGTTAAGGGGCATGGGACTAGAATTAGGTAGATCCAAAATGGTTTTTTCTAATTCAATTATCTAAGTCTAGGATTACAATATGGAGGGGGTAGACTATATATAGGCCAACAACTAAACATGGGTAGTTTGGGCATAAAAAGTAGGGTTCTGGACAGAATAGAGGGATACATGGGCCAAGGGCCCAGCTGTGGCACACATGCCCATTAACTTAGGCCGGAGGCACCGGTGTTGCATGGATGGAGACTCCAGTCTGGGCAGAGACTCTGGAGCTAGGGTTGGAGACTCCGGATTAGTTCTAGGGGCTTGCAGCTATAGTCGGGCTTGGGCGATCCGGAGACTCCGGGTGCGGGTCAGCGAAGACTCCGGGCTCGGTTGGAAACTCCGGGTTTGGGCCGGGGACTCCGGAGCGGTTCTAGAAGCATGCAGCCTGGAGCGTTGTAGTGCAAGGGTGGAGTCTACGGGTGGACGTGGCTGGAGACTCCGGTCTTGTAGCTGATTTTGCACGTTCTTCTTTCGGGATGGCTTGCGGAGGTATTGGGGCTTCGTACCTGAGTATGCATAGTGTAGTGGCATGAAGTAGCAAGCCATTCATGGTGTATCGAAGTCACAGGAAGAAAGGAGCGAGTTAACCTTATCTTGTAGTAGTTTGTCTAGGGCATGGGTCATCGGTCCACTCAGGGGACTTGGTGGTGAGGATGTAGGGACATCTGTAGGACGGGTTGCATCACTCCCCCCCTTGGGAAAGAGTTGTCCTCGACTCATCAACTGTATCATCTTGATCATCTCCATGAACGAGGAAAGGTCCTTGACATTGAACGTCGTGTGTTGCGTTCGCAGCATAGAAAACAAAAAAATCCTACGATGTGAACTACTAAACACCAAGATCTATCTACCTAGATACAATCAACGGGTGGATATACATCCATAGAGAACTTACCCTCGAAGAGCGACAAACCGTTACGAGATTGATCCTGTTGATGATGTAGTCTTGCACTTGCCGATCTCAAGATCATGAGGAAGTCTAGCACCACAAAGAAACAGTGCATCCGTGATCGCACACACGTCCGGTACCCGACAACCTCTTCAGTCGGTGGAGTCACCACTAGAACAGTTTCCGGTGTTGCGCTACTCGCCACTTCAGGAAGAGGAGGTTCAGTAACCTCGTCGAGTTCTACCTTCCTACTACTCACACCTTTCGAGAGAAATTCTTTCTCCAGAAAGGATCCATTCTTGGCAACAAAAACCTTGCCTTCAGATTAGTGATAGAAGGTGTACCCAATTGTTTCTTTTGGGTATCCTATGAAGACGCACTATTCCGCTTTGGGTTTGAGGTTATCAGGCTGAAGTTTCTTCACATAAGCATCACAGCCCCAAACTTTTAGAAATGACATCTTAGGTTTGTGACCAAACCATAATTCATACGATGTCATTTCAACGGATTTTGATGGTACCCTATTTAAAGTGAATACAACTATATCTAATGCATGACCCCAAAATGACAGTGGAAAATCGATAAGGACATCATAGATCGCACCATATCTAATAAAGTTCAATTACGACGTTTGGATACACCATTTTGTTGTGGTGTTCCAGCGGGAGTGAGTTGTGAAACAATTCCACGTTGTCTCATGTGCGTGCCAAACTCGTAACTAAGATATTCTCCTCCATGATCGGATCAAATAAATTTGATCTTTCTGTTACGATGATTTTCTACTTCACTCTAAATCTTTGAACTTTTCAAATGTTTCGGATTTTTGTTTCATTAAGTAAATATTTTTCTATAAAGGGCGCTTTTATTACTTAAAGTAAGTATTACACCCGGCCTCTGCATAGCTAGGATGCACACAGCCGATAATAGTCCAAAGAATCCAACACAAAGTTATAGCTACGAATGTGTATTACAAAACCGAAGTGATTGAAAGCAATAAATGCCTAGTGTGCTGCAGGCGGGCCAATCCGGAGATTATGCTGCCAACCATGAGAGGTAAATAGGTCCCGAGCCGTATCCTCCAACCGCGTGCATGCCTCCATAAAAAGGTCGCGATGCTCCACACGATGTATTGCCGACCAAGCCCGTAGGGTATTTGTGCACCTGTAAATAACCTACAAAAGAGAACAATTCATATCATTAAAAACCTTATCATTTCTACATAGCTAGAGCGACCATGTAAAGGCGATCGCTCCAACCCGAAGAAGTGTCTTATACTTGTTATCTATACCATGTAACCAATTCCCAAAAATGTTGGCAATACTACGTGGTGGATACAAGCCAGATGCTGCTTGGGTGACTAACCATATAGACCGAGCAAAATTGGAAAAATAGGTGCTTCATTGTCTCCTTGTGGTGACAAAACACACACCCTGGATTTCCATGCCAATTCCGCTTAATAAGGTTGTCTTTTGTAAGGATAATCCCTCGACGAAGATACCAAGTAAATTTTTTGATTTTGAGAGGTATCTTCATCTTCCAGATCATCCTATTATCTAACACTAGAATAACTGGCTGGGTTAAAGCATTGTATAAAGACCTAACAAAGAAAGAACCATTCTCAGTTAGATTCCATCGAAATTTATCTGGTTCCTCCAACAAATATACGCTAGTCGGCGCAGCAGCATGATCCAAGAGTCAAGTCTAGTACCAATCAAATCTCTTCTGAATGTTATGTCTGGTGGAAAAGATCCCAACATGGTGGCAATCGTTTCCTCCTTATAACGGACAATGGAATACAAAGCAGGATATTGTTCTCGGAGGGTAGCATTACCAAGCAATTTATCCTCCCAAAACCTAACCTGAGACCCATTATTAATAGAAAATATGCCAAAGCGCAAAAAATGATTCTTTGTCACCATCAGGCCAACCCAAAAGTGTGAGTCGCCCGGTTTCCAGACCATTTTGGACAATGCTTTTGAACCAACATATTTTCTTTTAATAAGAGTTTGCCATATGCCTTCTTCAGTTAATAATTTGAAGAGCCATTTACTAAGGAGGGTTGTATTCTTGATCAAGATCATGAATACCTAACCCACCCTGTTCTTTGGGTTGACACAACACACTCCATTTAGCCAGTCTATATTTCTTTTTCTCATTATCTCCCTGCCAAAAGAATCTTGATCGGAAATAATCTAACCTTTTCATGAGGCCTTTTGGTAGTTGAAAGAAAGATAACATATACAGTACCATATTACTAAGTACTGAATTTATGAGTACCAATCTTCCCCCTATAGAGAGTAGTTTACCTTTCCAGCTGCTCAAGCGCACTTGTAATCTTTCTTCGACAATTTTCCATTCAGTATTTGTAAGCCTTCGATAATGTACCGGAATGCCCAAATATTTGATCGGAAAAACACCTTGACTACAACCGAAAAGTTCATTGTACAGATTGGCCGCATCCTGAGCGTCACCGAAACAAAACAGTTCACTTTTATGGAAGTTAATTTTTAACCCCGAAAGTTGCTCGAAAGCTGAAAGTATAAGTTTCAGATTCTTGGCCTTTTCGAGGTCATGTTCCATAAAGAGAATTGTATCGTCCGCATATTGAAGTATAGATAAACCACCATCCACAAGATGGGGATCACCCCTTCAATATGACCCTCTGACTTGGCGCGCTCAATCAGGATAGATAACATATCAGCCACTATATTAAATAACATTGGTGATAGAGGATCTCCCTGTCTTCGACCTTTATTGGTCTGGAAGTAATTACCAACATCGTCATTGACTTTGATGGCAACACTACCTCTGACCACAAAGCTATTGATTAAAGCATGCCATTCAGCAGAAAAACCTTTCATTCTAAGAGCTTGTTGTAGGAAAGGCCACTTAACTTTATCATAAGCTTTCTCGAAATCAATTTTAAGTATTACTCCGTTCAATTTCTTCCTATGAAGTTCATGAATCGTTTCATGTAAAGTTACTACTCCATCGAGAATGTTATGACCTTGCATGAAAGCAGTTTTCGAAGGTCTCACAACATGATCCGCAACAGAATTTAGTTTGATGGTGGCAACTTTGGTAAAAATCTTAAAACTAACATTAAAAAGACATATCGGTCTATATTGTTGGATCCGTTCTGCTTCATTAACCTTAGGCAATAAGATAATCTCACCAAAGTTCAAACGAAACAGCTCTAACTGGCCCCCGTGCAAAGCACTGAACATCTCCATGAGATCAGTTTTGATGACATCCCAAAAAGTTTGATAAAACTCAGCTGGGAATCCATCAAGGCCAGGGGCCTTATTATGTCCCATTTGAAAAACAACTAGCTTGACCTCTTCCTCAGAGTAAGGAGCAATCAAATAAGCGTTTTCCTCATCAGAAACCTGGGGTACATCGGTTGTTTGAGATTCATCCATAGAGAATGAACCATCTTCCGGTTCCCCAAACAAATCTTTGTAGTAATTCGTAATGTAAGATTTCAGCTGCTCATGTCCTTCGATCGGCTCGTCATTATGCATTAGGGAATGAATACGCTTCTTCTTGTGTCTCCCATTAGCGACACTATGGAAGTATCTAGTATTCAAATCCCCGTGCAAAATGAACTGCGTTTTTGAACGCTGATACCATTTGAGTTCCTCCTCGCGCAGTAACCGAGCCATCTCCACATTCGATTGGCTTTTGAGCTCAATTGCCTGCGGAGTTAGCAGCCATGTTTCTGCTAAAGATTCGAGGTGATCAATGATAGCTAAAAGTCTAAGTTTTTTTTTAAGAATACTAGTTGTGTGTCGCGCCCAACCCCCAAGGTGTTTACGTGTCATACACACTTTATTATTCCACCTCTGTATTGGGGTAGTTCCAACAACCGGTCTTTCCCAAACTGTTTTCACCATATCATGGAAACCATCACGAAGTAGCCATCCAAGTTCAAATTTGAATGGACGGACCGACCGGGGCGATGGTAGCCCAGTGGTAATCAAAATGGGAGCATGATCAGACAGAGCCTCAATACGTTCTAGAGCCCGTACTGAGACTAGAGGGAAGTGGTCTTCCTTGTCTGAGTCCATCTGACGAGGGTTTAACTCATCAATGCCCATTGTTATGGACTTGGGTTTTGGAGAAGGAGGGAGCGCTGGAAGATTCAATCGGCTAGCAAACAATCACACAGGGAAGCAAGGTTTACCCAGGTTCAGGCCTCGTAGAGGTCCCTACTCCTACTTGTATGGTCTTGGAATTAATGAAGGAATCGAAGATTACAATGGTGCGCAGATGCAATCTGGCTAGGGTTGTGGAAACAAGGGTTGTGTGTCCTCCTCGCTGCCCCTCCTAGCCTTTATATAGATAGGCTAGGTCTCAGGTAGCAGGTCGAGTCTGTTACAGTTTAGGGTTTTCCCTTCAAACTTTCTATCTTTAGACTTCTTCTTGTCTCGCAAGTTATCAGTAGTCTGTAGGCCACTCGAAGTCTTCATTGGGCCATGGCAACACCGTGGGCTTCCACCGTATGTAGACCGTATATACAAGACTCGAGTACCTGCAGGGTATACCCATGTCAGTAGCCCCCGAGTGTCCAGTGGAATCGCAGATTCGACAGGGGACTTTATGAATCCTTTCGAGTGTATGACCTAGTATTTTGTCGAGTGCTCTGTTTGAGTCATAGGGATTTGTTGATGTGCATGCCTGATTTAACTGATGTATTGGTATCAGTTAACTACCTTAGGGCAAAACAACGCAATCTACTCGAACTCGAGTCCCCGGACTCAAATTCGGAAAAGTGTTGGTGTAATTCGTCTCAAGCCGCGGAGGTCTTACAGGAGTCGAATTCCAGTATATGGGTGTGAGCACTCGACGCGTCCGTCAAGGCATGTTCATCACACCTGTAGGCACGGATAAATTTCTGGTAGTGCACAGCAAATGCGTTGCCAGGCCTTATTCATGTCTTATCTTCACGCTGCAAGC